>CM029522.1:22623757-23823757 GCA_017140615.1 Eucalyptus cladocalyx
TTACATAATATTAAAATGTTCCAAAGGTTGCAAACCAAAGAGTCCAAACAGTCTAGAAGCAGAACACAATCACACATCCATGAATATAACAGTTTAGGCTGCACAAAATCATATCTTTACCCGTTCCAGGCCCGATTTCCCATCGAGAACGCTGCTCTGTTGAAGTTCCAGGAAGTCCTTGTATTTCATCCCAATGTACATAGCTCGGTTGCTCTCACCATCCACCAGCTGCTCCACTGGTGTGACGACAGTGTCAGGCGATGGTCCATTAGATAATACAATCGATATCCTTGTATCCTTGTTGTTCACAACGGCTCGATGTAGAACACTCTTGTATTTCCCATTGCTCACAATCTTGCTCAGTTGATTAGTGTCAAGAAAAAAAAATAGTTCCAATAAGCTTTATCAGTTCAATGGGAAAGTGGCAGTAAATCACAAAGATCCATATTGACTTTTTAACCGATTATTATCCAGTGAAAGAAACAGAGAAAAGAGTGTGTTTCATCGAATTTATAGGACAACTATATGAACTATGGTCGTAATTATATAACAATATCCCCTCCTCGTACACTGTCTGTGCATTAATAAACAAAGGCACGCAGTATACACCAAGATTTAAAACAAATCCGACCTCTCTTGCAAGACAATGAGGGAGATTAGAAAGGTGGAACATGAATTTCTATGTATGTACCTCTAAGTGATCGCCGGTGTTGACCAAAAAGGCGTTCGGAATGGGATCGATTTTGACCTACTTCCCGCCGTGGTGCACTTGGAGGCCGCCAACTCCATTCTGCATAAGGATGGTCAACAGGCCCTGGTCTGAGTGTGGTGGCATGCCCATAGCGAGTTCTGGCTGCGGGCATGGCGGATACAAATTCGAGCTGACGTGCTTGTTGTGGTTTGTCATGTGATGGTTTACGTTATGTCTATATCCGCTTATCTGAGTGCGAAAGATGTTCAATATCTCCCTTTTAGCTATTGCATACTACTTGTTTGACAAAATGCCCTAGAGAAAACCGAAGAACAGTCCCTGCTTTCAACTCGAGATCGTTTCGTGTTCGTTTGTATACTCATGGAATCATATCAGCTTTTTATGTTTTCTCTGTGTTTCTACGTGATTGTCGCAAAATGGTCGGGTATCGTAGGGTTGGTGAAGGTTTTTCTTGGTTCCGGTTAGTGGATTAGTGATCGCCGGAGTTTGTGGCCGGCGGTGGTCGACACCGGTCGGGATGGACGGCCGGCGGGTGGTGAAGGTTCGGCGGTTGTACGGCCACCGGCGACCAAGGATAGCCGCGTCGGTGAAGGGGTTGGTCCGGAAGCAAGCTTCGGGCGTGGGAGGAAACCATCGGGGAAGAAGTCATGGGAAGAAGAAGACCAAAGGGGAAAAGAAAAATAAAAGAAAAAGAATTTAAAAAAGAATTAATTAAAATATTAATGTTAATATAAAAACAAAACAAAAATAAGAAATAGTTTTTTAATTTGTTCGGGTACCGACATCAGATCGGGTCAACGGGCCGAATCTGGTTTACCGATCCGAATACAATAATGTTCAATATTAAAAGATTTCAAAATTCAAACAAATGGAAAAAAAAATGAAAAAAATAAAAATTTATGAACTTTCCGAAAATTAAAAAAGTTTCAGAGAACATTAAAAAATTCAAAAAATTTCAGAAAAAAATTCGAAATTTTACAAAAAAATCAAAACATTTTAGAAAAATCCAAAATTGGAGGTAATGAGAGTGAAGCGAGTACGAAGAGAGTGGTGGGAACATTTAGAATTCTCTTAACAAATGATCTCCACTAATTTTGGTCCATTTGCTTTGAGGAACTAATCATTCATTTCAATGGCTTTTTTGCATAGCAGTTACATGTCCCCATAGCATGCCATCAACGGCTTTTATTTAGTAAAATTGGATATCTTCAATTTTGGTGTTTTAGTACTAGAAATCGTGAGCGGGAAAAGAAATCAAGGTTTCCATCATCATGACAACCATTTAAATTTTCTCGGATATGTAAGCATAAAGATTGATCAAATCTCTTTGTTTATATATCTTCAGTTGGTTTCTAGTCTTAGTCTAGATGACTAGCACAATAATGCGGGCTTGGACACTGTTAAGAGATCAAAAGTTTATGGAGCTCATAGATCCATTGATTGCATCCACATTCAACCCCATGGAAGTTTTACGGTCCATCCATGTGGCTCTATTTTGAAAGTTTTGGCACTTCTATGTCATTCCATGCCAAGTTGTGACACTTAGAGTGTTCTCTTACCCCAAATTAGCATAGTACATAGGTCCCTTCAGAAATCTCTATCTTATGTATAGTTATATTTATACGAATTTATCCTGCAATTTGGAATTTGTATATTCCGATAATGTTAGCCATGTGTTTGATTAAATTTAGATTACCATGAAAACAAGGCATCTAGAGACTCAAAACAAATGTTGATGCCAAACCACCCAAAAGTCCAAAAGAAAGTTTAAAAAGAGAGAAAATTAAACTGATCAAAACAAGCTCGACCCATTGCCGTTTGCATACATAAGATTAATGATCATTGTCAGGTCCGTGCGCCTTTAATTTTCATCCATGCGTGTTATTAAGTGGAATCTTATATATTCATTATTGGTCCGCTTCCAAAAATATTAACTGACCCGACATCTCACAGTATAGAATTAGACAGGCCTTATTTCATCTCTTACTCTTTCTATTTTGCTCGTTCCTCTGACAGGTTATTAGACGTTGGGCATGGTCCTATCTATGCATCTCACATTTCACATGCGACGTCTTGCTTAGATGTGAGATGAAGTGTAATCTAGCTCCAACAACGGAGTCAAGTCCCAAATGATATATCTAAAGTAACTGGACTAAACGACGACTATTTATAGTCATGGGTATCAATTCTTCTGTGCCGTGTTTTGCGGAGCGGAGGAATCTTCACCAAAAACGCCATCGATTCAAGTGGATGTGAACTCTTGCGTCGCTCTCTCTTTCATCACATCACATCTCGTACAAACTTTGTGGGAAAGTTTCCACAACCAATGTTAAGTTTTCAATGTTGTTGACTTGCATCCTAGTCCTTAGTCTAAAGAAGACTAAGGAGTCTTTGCAAATAGAGGGCGACACATAACAAATGTTCGGTGTTACAACTTGTGATGTGAGATGTGTGAAAAATTCACAAGAAGTATCTTTGTTTGTTGATAATTGTTGGTATTTACTAGTCAAGTCCCATCTACATCTCGCATTGCACATGTAATGCCTTACTTAGATGAGAGATGGAGTATGATCTAGCTCAATCCACATGGCTCAAGCCCCAAATGAAATATCTGAAGTAACCGGACAAAAGGACGACTGTTTATAGTCATGGGTATTAATTCTTCTACACTGTGTTTTGCGGAGTGGAGGAATGTTCTCCAAAACTGCCATTGATTCAAGTGGATGTGAACTCATGGGTCGCTCTCTCTTCCATCACATCGGATGTCATACGAACTTTGAAGGGAACTTTCCATAACCAATGTTAAGTTGTCAATGTTGTTGACTTGCATCCTAGTCCTTACTCTAAAGAAGACTAATGAGTCTTCACAAAAAGAGGGCCATGCATATTAGATGTTAGGTGTTACAACTTGTGATGTGAGACATGTGGATCACAACTCACAAAAAGTATCTTTCTTTCTTGATAATTATTAGTTTACTAGTCAAGTCTCATCTACATCTTGCATTTCACATGTAACACCTTAGTTAGACGAGAGATGGAGTATGATCTAGCTCAATCCATGTGACTCAAGCCCCAAATGAAATATCTAAAGTCACGGGACAAAAGGACGACTATTTATAGTTGTTGCGATGGGGCAAGCAATCGAACAAAATATAGACGGAAGAAGAAAAATAAATCGGACACCGGATTTACGTGGTTCAGTCGTAAAGACCTACGTCCACGAGGAGAGCAGCAGCGAATTTCACTATAGATCAAGTAATACAAGGAGATTACACACTCAAGTCACTCAAACACTCTCTGGTGTTTCCCAAACCCCAATTTAATCCAAACCCAAGTCACGGCACAAAATTATCAGACAAGCTCAAAACAAACGCTAAAAAAGAACTCATTTTCTTGATCGCGCTTCAGCTTGAAGACATGTGGCACCTCCTTTTCTCTTGCACGGGTGCAACAGCAACACCCTCGAAAAGAAAATCTCTTTTGCGGCTTTTGCAAGCGGTGCGGATGTGCGAAAAACTCCTCTAACGTAATCTCTCAATCTCACGGAGAAATTACACGCAAATCTTACCTTAAGATTTAATCGACTACAAACACTAAACTTCTTGGATGTAATTGCACGAACGAACTCACTTTCAAACACTCGATATTTGGTGCTTCAAGTTTGTTTGCATCAACAACGGCGGAACAAACACTCATGCGGCGCTTCAATATGTGGCTTCGCTCCCTCTCGGCGGCATGTGGCTTCTACGTGACTCATATGTTCAGCAGCTCAAAAAAAGTAGAAAGCTAATAACCTACACCTTTGTCTCCGCTTTTATACATGCATGTGTGTGCCCAATGTCAAAGAATTGACCTTGGGCCCCACCACTTTCCGTTCACGTGCGGAGTCTTCACTCCAATAAAGAATTCGGCAGCACAAGAAAAGAAACAGAAGACTTGGGCCCACTTTTGTTTTATACGCGTGCATCTTCACGCCAGGGATTCCTTATTCGTTTCGGATTCCACAAGCTTCCGCATGGCAAAGAGGAAACTTTGCTTCAATTTATTTTATATTTCAGAATTCAGCAATTTGCTTTAGGCTTAAACTCGAGACATATTTAACAATAGTCATGAGTATTAATTCTTCTACACCATGTTTTGTGGAGTGGAAGAACCTTCTCCGAAACCGCCATCCATTCAAGTGGGATGTGAACTCTTGGGTCGTTCTCTCTTCCATCACCTCAGATCTTGTATTAATTTCGCGAATTTTCCATAACCAATGTCTACTTTTTTGTATTGTTGACTTGCATCCCGGTCCTTGCTCTAAAGAAGCCTAATGAGTCTTCGCAAATAGAGGGCCACATATCAAATATACGATGTTAAAACTTGTGGTATGAGACATGTGGATCACAATTCACAAGAAGTATCTTTCTTTGTTGATAATCGTTGGTTTATGAGTCAAGTCCAATATGCATCTCGCATTCCAACATCTACGAAATATCATGCAATTAGTACCCACCCATTTGGTTGAGATCTCTCCTTCAGCGAAGGAGGTCAAGGGTTCGAAACCCTGCGTTGTTAGCGATTAAAGCGGGGGGCCCCGACGGTGAGTTGCTAGGCCAGTTTCCCTGAGATATAGTCGTTGTTCGGCCTCCACTGCGGAGGCCCGTGAGACCCCAAATTGGCGTAAGCCGACAAGGGCAGGCTCCGACAGATCCTTGGTCACCCAAAAATATATATATCATGCAATTATTATTTACCCATTTTTATAAGAATCATTAACACATTGGCCATAATAAGATATTAGCACCTTAATCAATTAGCTGAAATTTTCAAATCTGTTCCGTAGATGCTGGAATTTGGGGTTTTAATTGCTGTTTGACAGTATAACAACTCAACTTATAATATATCGTAATTATTTTCAAGTTTTTTTTTTTTGTCATAAATTATATTTGAAGGCTCGTGAGCATATCTTTTGGGTATCTTCTAGATTTGTCAACGAGTGAAATCCCACAACTAGTCTTATTGAACTCTTCTCTCCTTCAACGCCACTATAGTCAATCAGAGACGTTTCAATTATTTATTAGCTTATAAGACCATTTGATAATAGATATAGCAACTCGAAATAAACCCGTTTTATACTAGATGATTGATTTTCCGTTGAGAACTGAATTTAGTAAGATCTTGGAGGTTCAATTAAATTATGCTTAGGTATATAACAATAAATTATGTCATATTTGTCCACTTTGGGTTTTGGAAAGATATTTTAATTGGACAATGATATAAATAATTACTATTTTCTATCTTCTTCTTCATGCAACGTGAAGCAAGGGGCCTGACCTGAAATTAACGCAGATTAAGTCATAAGAGACCACGTGCTCGTGGTGGAAACTGGAACACACAAAAAAAAAAAAAAAAAAAAATAGTAGGCTGTTATAATCCAGTGAATAATTTTGTTAATGGTGCGTATAATCTACGATGAGTCCACATTATTCTTTCTCTTAGCTCTTGATCAAGTTGACATTATATTACGTTCAACCCCAAACCATTTCGCATAAAATAATCTTAAGGCTCCCTCGTCGCTGCCCCACGGATGAAATGTCACAAGCTCGTGTGGACTAGACTGTTTGCTTTTATGTACTTACGAAATAATTAAATGAATCGAAAAGTTCCAATATTTTATATTAGAAAAAAAAGTTATTTTCTGCCCATTGATTCAATTCATTTGATTTCAAAGTGTCAAATCATTCACACTTCTTTGATGTTTTGTCAAAAGAAGTGGACACAATTACTGTTTATTGGCAGAAGAAGCGCTCCTGTTCTCGGCAGTAATAAGAAGTACGATTGAAAACAATTTACTTTTAAACCTGGTTTTTAGATTGAATAAATTGATAAGGCACGTTACATGAATCATGATCATTAAAATTTATGGTCACTTTGAAAAGATCATTCAATGTTCAAATTCTTTTTTCAATTTGATCAATCAATTTGTTTTCATTTTCAATTAGATCACCTGATAGCCCTACTCAAAAGTATAGTCTAAAACTCTCTCCCTCGACCTGTTAACATTTAATCTGAGCTTCATCATGTCACTAAATCATTGTCAAATTTTCCTTGAGTTCTCCCTAATCAATCAATATTTTTTCCAATAAGTGAGGAGAGTGACATGAGCGGAAGTGAAAACAAGATCCAGTAACTCAATTAAAAAAAAGTAATGCTGGATTGTCAAAACCAATCTAGTCAATCGGTACAATTATTAGCTAACTACGAAGTGAGTATTCAAATAAGCGAGTCGTTTCAACAACCCCGTAAGAATTCGTCACATATAGTCAGCATATCGGTTTCTCAAATTAGACTGATATACAAGACATTATTTTTTGATGTACGAAACATGAAAACTATGTGGCTTGTTTAAAGTTGCGAGGGCAATAATCACAAACGCGATTATCATACTGATCTCATCCCTTGATCAAGTTTACGATTTTTGCACGTTTGGTCAACGATGCCGTGAATTATGTTATTTTATTTTTCAACCTTATTGCTGAAATCATTGTGATGGACTCTTGGTCTAATTCGTAATCCTTGCATCCTTTGATGGACATTTTCTAATGAAACCCATCATCTGAGCAGTATTAGCCAAAATGTTACAAAAACATGATAATAAGAAAACCATTAAAAAAAAAAAAAAACACCCTTGACGCGGGAGCATTGCGATGGGACAAGCGATCGAACAAAATATAGACAGAAGAATAAAATAAATCAGACACCAGATTTACGTGGTTCAGTCGTAAAGACCTACGTCCACGGGAAGAGCAGCAGCGAATTTCACTATAAATTAAACGATACAAGGAGATTACACACTCAAGTCACTCAAACACTCTCTCGGTGTTTCCCAAGCCCCAATTACACCCAATAACGCACCCAGTGTTTAGCCTTGAAATTTCTCGAAAATAATCTCTCAATCTCTCGAAGGAATTACACGTAAATCTTACCTCAAGATTTAATCGACTACAAACACTAAATTTCTTGGATGTAATTGCACGAACGAACCCACTTTCAAGCACTCGATATTTGGTGCTTCAAGTTTGCTTGCATCAACAACGGCGGAACAAGCACTCGATTTTTGGTGCTTCAAGTTTGCTTGCTTCAAGTTTAGCCTTTTTTTTTTCAACTTTATTTCCTCTTTAGTAATTCCTTCGCGAGTCCACCAAAATTCGCGTTTTAGCAAACGCTCAAACTCGAGACATATTTTAACAATCTCCACCTTGGCTCGACGTTTGAGCTAAGTCGCAATCGCTTCGCAAAAATTTAAATTCTGCTGCTACTTTCCCATAGCCCCCGATGGGCTCAACCGCCACAAATATTATCCAAGTCCAAGCCTCGCTTGAACTTCGCCATAACCGAGGACCTTATCAGAATAACAACTCCACATGCACCTTTAACTGCTCCGCAAGGATTTTCCAACATAACCTCCTTAACCGCAGATAAAGCAAAACCATTGTTGCATCCATATCTGTCAGGAGATCGAATACATACCTTGTTAATTTCAGCAGTTACAGCAATCATTGGCTCTATAGGCTCCACCTCGCTATGAGCACCATCTGTGTTGATCACTTTGCTAGTACTTGTACTCGCTACCTCAGGAGTTTCTAATCGCAACTCCACCTCAAGCTGAACACCGTCCAGATCCGTATTAACATTGCTATAATCACTCCTAGCCAGAAGTACTTGAAACTCATCAAGGGTAACTTCTCTGCTGTTAACAAGTGAATTTATATTTGGGCACCACAACTGATCACCCCGCTCACCTTATGCATAGCCATGGAATATGTACATTGCCCTCTCATCGAGCTTACCATCACTCACTCGAAAATAATACGGGCAATCAAACATTCTAAGAATAGAATAATCAGCAACGTTACCTGACAACACTTCTTCGTGAGAGTCGCAATTCAATAGCAGTTGATGGGGATCTATTCACCAGGTAGCTTACCGTACTTAGCACATCAGCTAAGAATCTCCTAGCCATACCAGCACTAGAGATAATTTTTTGGGCCGTCTCTAGTAATGTTTCGCTCATCAATTCTGCAAATTGTTGTGATTTATTGGCAGTAGTGCGGTGTTTCACTATGCTCTGTTTCATGCATAATTTATTTGCCAGCTTCGAGCAGAACTCCATGCTATTGTCAGTCCGCACATGCTTGATCGACTTACCAATCTCCGTCTCAATCAAAGCTCTTGACTGCGAGATCCTGACACCAGCATCAAACTTGTGCCTTGGCACAAACACCCAAGTCTTCCTCAAGCAGTCAAAAGACTCTCGAACAGATGCATCCGACGTCTCTGCAGCGGAATTTATCACTGTCTCACCTTGAAGTTTATACAAGCCTCCATGCTTGATTCCTTTCATTATCACAAAGGCACCTCGTACAACCTTCAGAACTCCACCTTTTGAAGAATACCTGCAACCAACTGACTCTAGGGCACTCAAGGAAATTAAGTTCTTTTTCAATTCTGGAACATGCCTCACTTTAGTCAATGTCCTCATGATACCATCATGCATTCTGATTTTAACATCACCAACACCCACAACATCGCACTCAGCGTTGTTCCCTAACTGGACTTTACCACTACCCGTGCACTGATAAGTGATAAACCAATTTCTATTTGGTGTGACATGAAAAGAACAACCAGAATCCATAATCCATCAATCAAACGATGAATAATCAGCATTATTTGCTACAGCTGCAACATTATCTGCAGAATCAACCATAATTTCCTTACCCTTTTCATTCTTCAGCTTAAGGCAATCTCTTCTAAGATACCCTCTCTTGCCACAGTTCCAACAGACAACATTAGCACTACGTCTGTTCATATTAATTCTACCATTACTCATACGTGTTACAGATCTTCCTTCATTTTCACCTACTAGAGCAGTAGATACAAATTCGCCAGATTCTCTTCTACGAATATCCTTGCTAAGAATTAAATCTCGAACCCCATCAAACGTCAAACTTATTGACCCAGAGGAATTACTAACAGCAGTAATAGTAGTATTCCAACTATCAAGCAATGAGGATAATAGAATCAAAGCACGTACCTCGTCTTCAAAATCAATATCAACTGAACTCAATTGACTAACAATCACATTGAATTCATTGATATGATCAGCAACTGACGCACCTTCTTTCATCTTCAAGTTAAACAGACGTCGCATTAAACAGATCTTGTTGATCGCAGAGGGCTTCTTGTACATATCCGATAGGGCTTGCATTAAATCAGCAGTGGTCTTCTCCTTCAGGATGTTAAACGCGACGTTACGAGCCAACGTCAGCCGAATAACATCCATAGCTCGTCTATCCAGCAAATCCCAATCGGCTTGCTTCATCATCTCTGGTTTCTCCCCAAATAAAGGCAAGTGCAAATTCATCTGGTAAAGATAATCTTCAATCTGCATCTTCCAGAAACTAAAATCCTTCCCATCAAATCTATTGATTTTCACTTTTACTTCTTCGGTCGCCATCGATTCGCTTTAACTCAGCCAAACCTGGCTCTGATACCACTTGTTGCGATGGGGCGAGCGATCGAACAAAATATAGACAGAAGAAGAAAATAAATCAGACACCAGATTTACGTGGTTCATTCGTAAAGACCTACGTCCACGGGGAGAGCAGCAGCGAATTTCACTATAGATTAAACGATACAAGGAGATTACACACTCAAGTCACTTAAACACTCTCTCGGTGTTTCCCAAGCCCCAATTACACCCAATAACGCATCCAGTGTTTAGCCTTGAAATTCCTCGAAAATAATCTCTCAATCTCTCGAAGGAATTACACGTAAATCTTACCTCAAGATTTAATCGACTACAAACACTAAACTTCTTGGATGTAATTGCACGAACGAACCCACTTTCAAGCACTCGATATTTGGTGCTTCAAGTTTGCTTGCATCAACAACGGCGGAACAAGCACTCATGCAACGCTTCAATATGTGGCTTCGCTGAAGAGAGTCCCACGAGCAAAAGTTATATATATATAACCGCCAGAGAATTGCATGCATGGAAGAAAACCGAATAATCCAAGATTCGGTCAACAAAGAAGAAAGATTGACTTTCCTCTTTGGTTGCAAGCGGCAGAGTTGGATGCTGCTTCCTTCGTAGCCTTTTTTTTTTTTCAACTTTATTTCCTCTTCAGTAATTCATTCGCGAGTCCACCAAAATTCGCGTTTTAGCAAACGCTCAAACTCGAGACATATTTTAACAATATATAAGTTTATTGTCGATCCAAGACTACTAATAGACTATATAACAACTGAATGTTGTTTTAGACAATTTCCTTTGTTGTTTGGCAATCTTCGAAGATGTCTATTGGACTGCCCAAGGAGATGAACGAATTTAGAGTATTTTAATTACCCTGTTTCTCATTGGTAACTTTACACCTCATGTGTCTAGGTCCCATTTATGTTCTCTTTATAAATCCGTATTGCATTCTATAACTGAATTTGTTAACCGTGCGTCATTCTAAAATGAGTCTACATTGTTTATTTTGCTGCTCTTGATGAAGTTGACTATATATTGAGATAGCCCTTTTTATATTCAATCCCAAACGATTTCACATTAAATTTTTCCTTGAGATACAAGTGGATAAAACAGTTTGTTTGCATGAACTTGTGAAATTAATCAAATCAAAAGTCCAGATATCTTATATGATTGGAGAAAAGATATTTCTGTATATTGATCAAATTGAACTGATTCCAAAGTATTGGCGATATTGGCGAGATTTGCTCTCCTATTCAAGGAAAGGACATATTGTGGGCAAATCTCTATATTGATAATTTTCATATTTTTTAAATTTCCCTTTTTTTGTTGCGGTGAACCCTTTGTACAAATTGCAGAAGAATGTTATGACAAAAATAAGAGAGTCGAGAGTTTTGTCCGAGGACATAAGCACATTGCTAAACCTCGTAATCCTTGTGTTCTTTTCTGATTGCCTTACTAAAATTCAACATGGTATCAGAGCAGGTTTGATTCAACCTATCATTTTTTTGGTTTGTTTTCTGCACATCTGATTGTCTCGATTTGCTTATGTTTGAGACCGTTCCTTTTCTACGACAATCTGCATTCTTCAGTTAGTGCTTGTTCCTCTCTTTGTTGCTGTCATATCATTGTTATTACTAGCAAAGCGTCATGGATGAGTCAAAGAAGTCAGGAGATGCATCCAACACAACAAATGCGCATGAGTCAAACAATCAACGGTTGACTTCCTTGTTGCTAAACGAAAGAAATTACCTTCCTTGGTCATGAGCTATAACTGTCACTCTCGGGGGTAGATCGAAGCTTGGTCACATCAACAGGAAGATTAGAGCTCCTCCTGTGACAGATACCAAATTTGATGAATGGCAAGCGAATGACCACAGTGTGATGTCTTGAATATTCAATTCCATGGAACCAGAGATCTACAAGATATTTGCATATTCAAAGTCAGCCAAGGCGTTGTAGGATTTGATAAAACGAGATGTATGGTCAAGCCAGGAATGCATCTTGGATCTTTGAACTGCAACAAGGACTTGCTTCTTCTAAGCAAGGTGCAACACAATCTTTCACTGAACACTTGGGAAAAATGAAGCAATGGGATGAGCTTTGTCAGTATAGACCTACAACCTAGAATGTGATGAATTATGTCAATCGAGAAGAGCAAGATAAAATCTTTCAATTGTTAGCAAGTATCAAGCCTGAATTTGAGGACACCAAACATCAAATTCTTATGAGTCCTGAATTGCCCACTTTCAATGAAGTTTGTGCCATAATCCAAAGTGAGGAAACAAGGAGACGCGTCATGCCTTCAGTTCCAATTACATCAGGAGAGCTTGGTGAACAATCGGCCCACAATGCTATCAACACAAAGCAAGGAGACTCCACTGCTCGATTTGCCAAAGGAAAATTTAAAAAACTAGCACGGTTCCATTGTGACCATTGCAATCGCGATGGCCATTCCAAAGAGAGGTGTTGGGTTCTTCATCCGCATTTGCGTCTTTCCAAAGACAGGGGTTTGGAAGCTAAGGTGGCAATCCAAGAAAATCCAAACGATTTTCAATCCAAGTTGGAGGCTTTGTCTCAACAAGTTCAGCAACTACTTCAGATACATGGCAATGGAACGAATGCTTCTAGCACCGAAACCGAAAATTTGGCTATGACGTCTAGTAATGTCCATGCTTACTCAGCTTTATCCAAAACTCAATTTATTGTTGACTCAGGGGCTACATACCACATGTGTAGTTCTCCAAACTTGTTATCCATTATTACTTCAGGTGTGTCATATCCACCTATTACTATTGCTAATGGTGGGCAAGTTCTAACTAGTGGTGTTGGACAAATTAATTTCTTTCCAAATAATTCTAAAGCATTGTTGGTACCTGAATTATCCTCAAATTTAATGTCAGTTAGCAAATATACTAATCAGTTGATGTGAATCGTTGCAGAATGATCGTTCTACGAAGGCCCAGATGGTGCGAATTGCAAACCTCGACCTCCAATCAAACCTGTGATTGGCAACCTTGGTATGAACGTGACTTGTTGACAAACGCGTGTCAACCAACCAACGTTATAGACCCCACAAGCGAAAAAATTCGCTATCTCGCTCGATAAGTCGAATCGACCGCCATAAGAGAATCTTGATTAGGTCAAGTCCTCAAAAGAACAATAGAAGAGAATCTCTCAACTTTTTCCTCAAAAATAAAATATCTATCCATCCCCCAAAGAAATTCAGTCGGTCTTATATATATGCCTTCTAGCCACCACACAAACCCTAAAACCAACCCTAAAAAAACTAATGCGTCATATTCTAAAATATTCCTATTCTAGAATATTCCTAAACAAGAAGAATATTCTTATTTGACTTGGTCAAATATTTGGTGACCAGATAATCAAATTGCACCAAGATTTTCAAGATTCTTCAAGATCTGATCCAAGGTCATCTCCACGCCAAAGATCACGAACCATGACACCAACAGCTTGCCTAAATTGCTTGGCCCGCGCTCGAGTGATCGAACTAGTAGGAATAGACAATGGGTCCTTAGCACCTCCTCCTTGATATGGCTCGATGTCCACATCATCAGTGGAATTGCAATGTTATTTTTACTCATCAAAATGTGTTTTTTCAAGATCGAACCACCAGGAGGATGATTGGTGAAGGGCGGTTGTAGAATGGGCTGTATATGGTGGACCTCAACAACAAAGCGTTGATGGCACAAAGGAAGACTATTGACACTTCCCGGTTGTGGCATTGGTGTCTAGGTCATCCCTCTGATCGGGTGTTACATGCTATTGATATGACTAAGTTATGATTCCAATTGCTGTGATCCTTGTCATTATGATAAGCAGCATAGGTTACCTTTTCCACATAGTACACATAAATCTAAACAGTTTTTTGATTTAGTTCACTCGGATATTTGGGGAGCTTCTCCTATTGACTCTAAGGAGGGGTTCAAGTATTTTGTTACATTTATTGATGATAAATCTCGAGCTACATTGCTTTATTTGCTTAAATCCAAGAGTGAAGTTATGACTGTGTTTCAAGATTTTTGCAATATGGTGAAAAATCAATTTAACACTATGGTGAAGATTCTTCGTACAGACAATGGAATTGAATATACCAATCGGGCTTTTCAAGTGTTCCTGCGTAGCTTGGGAGTCATTCATCAAATCTCCTGCGTTGGAACTTCACAGCAGAATGGAGTTGCTAAAATAAAAAATAGGCATCTGCTTGAGGTTACCCAAGCATTGAATATTCTCAAGAAATTTACCCAAGGTATATTGGGTTGATGTAGTCCTTACTAGCTACTACTTAATCAATCGTTTGCCTAATAAAGTGTTGGGGTATAAAGTTCCAATTGAAAGTCTATATGGCCAAAAATTTGGTATCTCTCATCTAAGAATTTTTGGATGTGTGTGTTATGTGCATTATCAATTTGGTGACAAGTTGGATCCACGGGCTCGAAAGTGTGTGTTTGTGGGATACTCAAATGTCAAGAAGGGATACAAATGCTATGAACTGAGTACTAGACGTGTTTATATTTCTCATGATGTTGTCTTCGATGAGGCTCACATGTTTTTTGCTAGGAATCAAATTCAGGGGGAGCAAGATGACTATTCTGAATTTTTGTTTCCTATCCTACCTATCGGGGATTCAATGTTGGATCAAGAGGAAATTCCAACAACGGCTATTCAAGGGAGTCAACTTGTCCCTAATGTCAATGCCGTTCCTGATATAGCTGCCATTACAACAGATGGGGCTGATTTGGAAGTAGAGGTTGAAAATGCAACAAAGGTAGATCCAGCAGATACGGTACCTAATATCTCAGCCTCAACTCGTAGGTCATCACGCATTCCAAGGCGTTCAACATGGCTCCATGATTTTGTAACATATCATATGGCTCAACATCCTATTCAAGATTTTATTGGGTATGATAGAATTTCCCATAATTATTTAAGTTTCTTATCTACCATTGAAAATCAACAGGAACCCAATACCTTATTGGAAGCATGTAAAAGTAGTGTGTGGGTGAATGCCATGAAAGATGAACTTCAAGCATTGGACTATAACCATACTTGGGAATTTGTTAAATTGCCAAACGGGAAAAAAGACAGTTGGATGTCGGTGGATTTACAAAATCAAATACAATAGTGATGGTTCGATTGAAAGGTACAAAGCTCGGCTTGTCGCAAAAGAGTATACTCAAACATATGAGATAGACTACAAGGACACATTTGCTCTTGTAGTGAAAATGAACATTGTTTGTGTCATTCTATCTATGGCAGTTAACTATAGCTGGCCATTGTTTCAGATGGATGTGAAGAATGCTTTCCTCCAAGAAGACTTAGAAGAAGAGGTTTATATGGATCTTCCTCCAGGACATCCCTTAGAGAATAATAAGGGAATGGTTTGCAAATTAAAGAAGGCAATATATTGTCTCAAATAGTCACCTAGAGCATGGTATGGCAAGCTAAGTTCCGCACTCGTTAGATTTGGTTTCAAAAGGAGTGCAGCTGATTCTTCGATGTTTACTAAAGTAACTAGTGAAGGTATTGTTGCTATTCTCATTTATGTTGATGATCTTATTCTTACCAGCAGTAACTTAGCAAGTATTGCAGAACTTAAACGGTTGTTGAGCAAGGAGTTTGACATTAAAGATCTTGGAAAATTGAGGTATTTTTTTGGGATAGACGTAGCAAGTTCTAACAAAGGTATGTTCTTGACTCAAAGGAAATATATCCTAGATCTATTGAATGAGACTCGTAAGCTGGGTGTTAAACCTGCTAGCACTCATATGGATTACAACAATAAGACTATGTCTAAGGAAACACCATTACAGGATATTGGGCAATTTCAGCGTTTGGTAGGGAGATTGATTTACTTAACCATTACTAGACCTGAGATTGCTTATTATGTTAGCTGTGTGAGCCAATTTATGCAAAAGCCTACACAAGGACATATGGAGTTGCTAAACCAGCTCCTTGGATATTTAAAGGCTTCTCTAGGAAGAGGAATATTGCTGAAGAATAATGGTAATACAGAGATTGTGGGATTTACTGATGCTGATTGGGCTGGGAACCCCATGGATAGAAAATCTACCACGGGTTTTTGTACCTTTGTTGGTGGAAATATTGTTACTTGGAAAAGTAAGAAGCAAACAGCTATAATTAGATCTAGTGCGGAAGCTGAGTATCGAGCCATGACTACTGCCACTAGTGAGATCGTATGGCTTTGTCTATTGCTTCAAGAATTGGGTTGTGATGCCATGTCTAAACCTACGAAGTTATTTTGTGATAATCAAGCGGCAACACACATTGCTTCAAATCCGGTCTTTCATGAAAGGACCAAACACATAAACGTCGATTGTCACTTTGTAAGGGAAAAGGTTCAAGACAAGACAATAGAGACACCATATATTTGTAGTGGGGATCAACTTGCTGATGTCTTCACCAAGGCTTTACCCAAGGGAGTATTTCAGGACATGGTGAACAAGTTGACCTCTGACGATGTCTTCACTCCAACTTGAGGGAGAGTATTGGCCATATTGGCAAGATTTGCTCTCCTATTCAAGGAAAGGACATATTGTGGGCAAATCCCTATATTGATAGTTTTCCTATTTTTGAAATTTCCCTTTTTTTGTTGCAGTGAACCCTATGTACAAATTGCAGAAGAAGTTATGACAAAAATAAGAGAGTCGAGAGTTTTGTCCGAGAATGTAGGCACATTATTGAATCTCGTAATCCTTGTGTTATTTTTTGATTGCCTTACCAAAATTCAACACAAAGTGTCAAGTCATTCACACTTCTTTGATATTTTGTTAAAGAAATGCACAAAAATATTATTTAGAAAAGGAACTACTGTTTATTAGCAGAAGAAAGACGAGCTGCTATCCTTAGCATTGACATGACGTACGATTGAAAGCAATTTACTTTCGAATGAGATGGGCATCAATTGAGATTCGTAGAGTAAACTTGGTTCGAGACTGATCTCACCTAACCTCGAAACTTGATTGTTCAATAAAAAAAGAAGAAGAAATACATATATTCATAAGGCATGTTAATTGAATGATGATCAATAAACTTTTATGGTTACTTTTAAAAGATGTTTTGACCTTCAAGTTTTTTCTTCAATCCGATCAATCAATTTTATATCTAACTTTCAATTAGAACGCTCAACAACCCCACAAACACATTGTCTAAAACTCCCCACCTAGTACTCGTAACTTTAGCTTAAGTTTCATCAAGTCACTAAGTCGTAGTCCTATCTTCATCCAATATTCCTTAACTTAGCTCAATCACAAATTTTACAATAAGTGAAGGGAAAGACTTAATTAAAAGCAAAAACAAGATTGAGTAACTTGATCCGAAAAGAGTAACATTAGACTATTTATTAAAAAGTTCAACTCAAAAGCTTGGGTTAATAGGCAAAGGGAGACCATATATATATAAAGAGCATATAAATCACCTGGCAAACGATGTGTGATACAATTTGACATATACTCTCATGTGCATAGCTAATTAGAAACCACATGTGCAATTTGACACACGGGAGGGCGCAACGCGAAATAAATCAGAGTGGAATTGACTTCGATACCATATTAAAAAGTCAAATCTGAAAATTTAAACGAATAAATAAAGAGAGACTACATAGATATAAAGAGCATACTAACCACGTACACAAGTGACGTGAGATAAACTAGTCTAGTAAATCAGTATAATAACCAGCCAATAACAAAGCATAAATTCAAAGAAGATGGTCGTTTCGAAAAACCCTTGTAAGAATTTATAACCTATGCCTAGCATGTTGATTTCCCGAATTAGACTAATGTACTTGACATAATCCATCACGTTATAAAACATAGAAAACAGGCGACTTTGTTTGAATAAGTTCACGGTGAGCGTACGTTTCCTTCAACGATGATGCTAATTGTTTTTCTCAATCTAATTGCTGACGTCACTCTCTCGTTTGATTGAAGCTGGACGAGAGGAGAAACGAGATTTGAACATATTCACGAATCGCTTCAACTTAGCTAACCTCAATGGTACGTAAGGTGGGCTAGGGTCCTCCCTGACCCCACGTAGGCGGCTCTCCAATCATGTTTCACCAAGTGTGCATAAAAAAAATACAATTAGTCAGATCACGTGCCGTCCCCATCGGCACGTGGAGACAATCTTCACGTTGCAGGTCCGCATGCCCCTCGTCATTTCTCTCAATTCTTTGTCCGATGTTTTCTTTCAGGCAGGGGAATTGGGACTTGACTATGAAAATTGAGACCAGATGCAATTTATTAGAACAAGAATTAACTTCAGTCAATGGCGAGGAGTGCCAAACCTCAGATTTTGGTTAATCTAGTGAATTGCTCGAGCCATAAAAGATTTTTCATTTCATAATTATTCATATTTCTGGTGCAAGAAGTTGTTATAGTCAGAATTATCATAGAAAAGGAAGTAATTAACCATGATTTCATATGAGATTTATGTGGTTCAGTCAATTTGATCAATCTAACTAACTCTATGAAAAGAGTATCACGTGATTTCACCATAAATCAAACGATATGATAGATGTTACAATTATACTCAAATCACTTAAATATTCTTAGTGTTTAGTTCCCATCATTCATAGGTGACCGATTTTACTATTTTGACAATTACGCTTTTACTACTTTAATAATCGTGTCGTCTCCACTACTTTGATGGTTATATCTTTTCCATGTCTTTACATCAGTTGCTTACGAATTTCTTAATTACACAACTTCACATTTTTATGAATTTCCAGTTTTACGAAGATCTCTCGAACGGTTGCGTCTGGAATCGTGGGCTTCCGCTATTCGGATGGTTACTTTATCTTGTCGACGGTTATGTCAACCGTCATCTTTAGTCACTCGAATCAACCTTTATTTGTCAGATACTTACTCTTGACTTGTCTATTTTCATTTATATTTTCTGTCGGATAAATCACTTTTCTAATCTGCTGGCTAAATTTGTCGGCTTTGGTGTCAACTTTTCCTTCGTCACATTTTGCTTGGCCTTGTCTAATCCAAGCCGACAGTCAATGACTTAATCATTTAATTTTTTTTTTAAAACCACCAAAAACTCCACCTTAATATTTACCCTAAACTTATAATATAAAAAAAAAAAAAATATATATATATATATATATGTATGTATATGACATATCTACCCTCCATCAAGACTTTATAAGATGGTTCCTCAATATAAGTATCGTTTTTATTTCACTTAAATCATATCAATACCGTTTGCTTTTCAGGATTTATATAAGCCTTTTTTGATAGTGCTCACTTGCGGAAGCTAAATGAGTCTTATAGGTACTAATTAGAGATTTTTGATGTCACATTAGCTATTATTTGAAATTTTTGTGTTTTTTTTTCTCTTTTTGGTGTCATACGGTATAGGGATGTTCCCACCTCTTAGCCAATTCCGACAGATGGAAACTAGCATCTATCAGAATGACAACTTTTTTTAGTATTTTTTTTTTGTTGGTTCTACTCTACTTCTACTTTAACTCTCACTCTCAGACTTTTTTCCTGCTTCTTTATAAAGTGTAAGAGTCGAAATCAATACTTAAAATTAAATCGTTCACATCCTCCCTACCTCCTCCCTCAATATTGGAAGAGTGGCCACCGAAGCAAACCCCAATGACTTTTTAGAAAGCTTTTGATGGTCTAAGTTTTGACAATTTAAAGGAGATTCTGACAATTTTTTGTTGTGTTAGATTATAAATTAATAAATTAATCACTAATTGTATCTAGTGATATCAGAAGCCAATCACTTATCTGTTGTTCTCATTGCGACATGTAATTGTGTCTTTGTCAAGCACTTGTCATCCGTTTGGGCTAGAGCTGTGTATGGGACCCGGTCCAATTCTTAGTTCCAAGTTTTTGGAACTGGGAATAATTGGTCTGGTTCCCAATTCCAAATGTAGAAGCAAATAGCCCAATTGGGACTGATATGCTTTTTTTTTTTTTTGGTTCTTTTCTTTTAGAGAGTAAAGAAAAGGAGGTGGTCGAAACCCTAAACCAGATTGGGCCCAACCCGGAGACTGATCTCCCCCCAAGCCACACGTTATATAGTTTCCAAGCATGATTGAGCTGGGAAACGTCGTTCGTACGCTGCTTTACCAACGGTAAATTCAAAGGGCTGATTTCACCGACTGTTGCTTTTGCCCATTATTTAATAATCATTATATGTCGTCAAGGACCGACATGTGGCTTATTCCTGTTTCATAAAGCAACAAAAACAGAGGAGAGATTAATCAGCTAATTGCCTCTCTTTAATTTCCTCATGAATCAGAAGTCAGTATAGCACTAGCTGAACAGCATCTATGGAGTCATGCTTTTCAATTCTTCTACGCAGCTTTTGCTTCATGTCCCTGGTGTTGCAGATAGGCTATGCATTGGACTCCATTTCAGCTGGCCAGAACATCACAGATGGCCAAACGATAGTCTCTCCCAGCGGGAACTTCGAGCTAGGATTCTTCAGCCGCGGCAGCTCCAAGAACCATTACGTGGGCATATGGTACAAGAAGCTATCGGCCGGGAGGGTGCTTTGGGTAGCGAACCGGGAGAATCCCCTGAATGACTCTTCAGGAGTCCTAAAGCTCACTCCTCAGGGTGTACTGACTCTCCTGAACCACAACAATGGGATCGTTTGGTCCTCCAACGTGTCAAGACCAGCCCAGAATCCGATTGCGCAGCTTTTGGATTCCGCCAATTTCGTCATAAAAGAAGGAAACGACAATGACTTGAATGAGGCAATTTGGCAGAGTTTTGATCACCCTTGTGATTCGTTTCTGGCTGGCATGAAGTTTGGTATAGACCGAGCAAAAGGTCTGGACCGGTACCTGACCTCGTGGAAAAGCGTGGACGACCCTTCACTTGGTGATTTCACATATAGGCTCGATTCTTCGGGATATCCGCAGCTGATCGTGAGAAACAGATCGGTAGTGCAGTTCAGGTCAGGACCTTGGAACGGCCTTCGATTTAGTGGGTTCCCTCAGTTGAGGCCAAATCCAGTTTATAGCTTTGGCTTTGTCTTCAACCGAAACGAAATTTACTATTACTTCAATATTCTGAACAGTTCCGTCCCATCGATGCTCGTTTTAAACGAGAATGGGATTGCTCAGCGCTTCAGTTGGGTAGATCGGACACACGATTGGATACTGTATTCTTCTGCTCAAACGGACGACTGTGACACTTATGCGTTATGCGGAGGGAATGGGAACTGTAACATTGCTAGCTCTCCAAAATGCGTGTGCTTAACAGGCTTCTTGCCCAAATACCCGAGCGCCTGGGAATTCGGGGATTGGTCAAACGGTTGTGTCCGGAGGATCGAACTGGATTGCCTGGGAGGAGACAAGTTTCTGAAGTACACCGAAGTGAAGTTGCCCGACACGAGGCAATCGTGGTTCAACGAGAGTATGAACCTTCAAGAATGCGAGCAGACATGCTTGAGGAACTGCTCATGCACGGCTTATTCAAACTTGGATATTAGAGGGGAAGGAAGCGGATGCTTGCTTTGGTTTGGTGACCTGATGGATATTAGACAGTTCAATGAGAACGGCCAGGATATCTACGTAAGGATGGCCGCATCAGAAGTCGGTATGTGTTCAAACCCTGACTTATTTTCGACCAGATGAAATGAGGAAGAGAATGAGTTCGAAATAACTATTGGATTCTTTGTAACTTCTATTTTCAATTCGTTCTATTGTGTATCAAGGTGGGAGTTCGCGTGGAAATACTGGCACAAGGAAAAGCACTGGCATCATTGTCAGCACCGTGCTGTCCGCGGTGCTTCTTCTCGGCATCATGGCTGTTTTCATAAAGTATAGGAGAGATGGTAAAGTCATTTTATCTTCCAAGCAAGATGTCTTTCTTGATACACAAGTCATTTTTCACTCTTGTTAGCATAGGTTTTAAATGTTGCTGCTCTGCATCGAATGCAAAGTTTCATCAGATCATCTCTCTCTGGAAATATCAATGAACCAAGTGGCCTGAAAATGAATGAACCAAATGTGTGTTGCTTTGGATTCTGTTTTGGGATTTTTAAAACTCAATTGTGAGTTCTCTTTAGATGATGAATTCACTCACTCTAATTTCTACTTGCAGGACAAATCTTTAGATTCCGCCATCAAAGCCATGGTGAAGATCTAGACCTACCTATGTTTGACCTGACAACCATAGTGAACGCTACAAATAACTTCTCCGAAGACAACAAACTCGGAGAGGGAGGTTTTGGAGCTGTCTATAAGGTTACTGTTCTTGGTTTTTTAGAATTCTAGATCTGCTCGCCCATATCCAAATTCACAACGAAATGAAGGAATTAAAACAAAGGCTCTATCATTTAGGGTGTTCTGAGGAATGGCCAAGAAATTGCTGTGAAGAGGCTGTCAGAAAACTCTAGGCAGGGACAGGATGAGTTCAAAAACGAAGTCGTATACATCGCCAAACTTCAACACCGAAACCTCGTCAAGATTCTGGGATGCTGCATTCAAGTAGATGAAATGATGTTGATCTATGAGTTCTTGCCCAACCGGAGCTTGGATTGTTTCATTTTCGGTTCGCTTTGCTCAAGTCCCTACATGTTCATTTCTTTTGTCATAGAAAAGGAGTGAAGAAGCTTCCATTTAATTACTCATGAGGCCTAAAATTTGGCAGATCAAGAGAAGGGTGTTTTACTGGATTGGCCTAGGCGCTTCACTATCATCAACGGCATAGCCTCAGGGCTCCTATACCTTCACCGAGACTCAAGACTAAGAATAATTCATCGAGATCTGAAAGCTGAAAACATCCTGCTCGACAATGAAATGAATCCAAAGATATCGGACTTTGGTTTGGCGAGGAGTTTCGGAGGTAATGAGAGCGAAGCGAATACAAAAAGAGTGGTGGGAACATAGTAAGTACTCTCAACAAGTTATCTTCACTGGATCTGGTCCATTTGCTTCAAAAACTAATCACTCTTTTCAATGGCTTTTTCGCATAGTGGTTACATGTCACCAGAGTATGCTATCCACGGGTTATATTCGATAAAATCGGATGTATTCAGTTTTGGTGTCGTGGTGCTGGAAATCGTGAGTGGGCAAAGAAATCGAGGCTTTAATCATCCTGACAACCATTTAAGCCTTCTCGGATTTGTAAGTCATCAGATCTTTTTGTTTTATTATCTTCAGGTTAGTTTCTAGTCTTATTCTAGATGACTGAAATAATCTTGCAGGCCTGGACACTGTTCAGAGATCGAAAGCCTATGAAGCTGGTTGATCCATCGATCACATCCACATTCAATCCCGCAGAAGTTTTACGATCGATCCATGTGGCTCTGTTGTGCGTCCAACAAAATCCGAGAGATAGACCGGAGATGTCATCCGTGGTTATGATGTTGGGCAGTGAGAGCGCATTGCCTCATCCTAAACAGCCCGGTTATTTCAGCGAGGAGTCCGCATCGGAAGCCAGTTCTTCAAGCGCTGGCAAGCACCAACAATATTCAGCCAACGAAATGACTATTTCATATGTACAGCCTCGGTGATATATCTGTAGTATTAATCTTACATGAATATGAGAGGATCATGGCGTTCGTATTGAGGTCATCTCTTAATCTAGAATTGCAAGACGTTACAGGGACATACAGAAGATTGCACCTTTTGTTCTTCCAAAATTCAGGGGATGCTAGTCAGAAAGCGAAAGCTTTCCGGGTACTTTTTTGTTATGACTTTCTAGCAAAGAACCCCTTCAATACCTTACTCGAATACCCGCAACCTTAATAAAGTAAACTCACATTAATAAAAGAATATTTGATGAATCAATGTCTGCTTCAGTTTGAATCGACAAACATATAATTAGGGAAGCTCGTCTTAGTTTAGAAAACAGCTATAGAAGTGAAAAGGTAGCTCTAACTGCAAGCGAATTGAACATCCAGTACTATACCTTTGCTCTGTCAAAGTTTGTACAGCTGTTTTTTCTTTCTATTATATCAAAATTACCATGTCCCTCCAATGACAGCCTGAATTATAGCGACATCATTTAGCTGAGATGCACCTTAGACAGCAAAAAGGAAAATGACTTCATTTCCCAATATGATCTGAAGATATTGGACTTCAGTTCACCAAGATGTTTCCCGACGTGATGAGAGGGAAGGAAACCAAACACAAAGAGACTAAAAAGGTTGACCAAACATAGTGAATTCTTGAGTAGGACATCTGAATTATGCTTCATTTGCTTCGAGAACTAATCATTCTGTTTAATCGTTCTGGTGCTTTAGTCCAAACCGTGAAAACCAAAAGAAACCAAGGCTTCAGAATTGTCCTAAACATACACCAAAGAAGCCTCAGTAGTTTTCATGCTTGGGGTCAAGGGCGCATTGTCTCAGCTTAAATAGGTCAGTTTTGTCTTTGAGGAAATCATACTAGAAACAAGTTCTTTGAGTTGCAGCGAGTACTCAATATTTTTAGCCAATGAAGTGGCCATTTCAGGTGAAAATCTAGACAGACAAATTTGCTAGCTCATACTGACCAACCATCATGATTTATAGGACTACAAACTTATGGTGTTTAGTCAGACATTATGAAGTTAATTACTTCCATCTATATGTCAGGAAGATACATCACAGGAAGGAGCAGCTTACATACATCAGTGCTAGACAGTTCTTGCACCTTGAACCACATAATATTAAAATGTTCCAAAGGTTGCAATCCAAAGAGTCCAAACAGTCTAGAAGCAGAACACAATCACACATCCATTAGTATAACAGTTCAGGCTCCACGAAATCATATCTTTACCCGATCCAGGCCCGATTTCCCATCAAGAACGCTGCTCTGTTGAAGTTCCAGGTAGTCCTTGTATTTCATCCCGATGTACATAGCTCGGTTGCTCTTGCCATCCACCAGCTGCTCCGCTGTGTGACGACAGTGTCAGGCGATGGTCCATTAGATAGAACAATCAATATCCTTGTAGCCTTGTTGTTTACGACAGCTTGATGCAGAACACTCTTGTATTTCCCATTGCTCATAATCTTGCTCAGTTGATTAGTGTCAAAGAAAAAAAAACAATTAGTTCCAATAAGCATTATCAGTTCAATGGGGAAAATGGCAGTATATCACAAAGATCCGTATTGACTTTTTAACTGATTATTATACAGTGAAAGAAACAGAGAAAAGAGTGTGTTTCATCAAATTTATGGGACAACTATATGAACTATGGTCTTAATTATATAACAATGTCCCCTCCTCGTACACTGTATGTGCATGAATAAACGAAGGCACGCAGTATACACCAAGATTTAAAACAAATCCGACCTCTCTTGCAAGACAATGAGGGAGATTAGAAAGATGGAACAAGAATTTCTATGTATGTACCTCTAAGTGATCACCGGCGTTGACCAAAAAGGCGTTCGGAGTGGGATCAATTTTGACCCACTTCCCGCCGTGATGCACTTGGAGGCCGCCAACTCCATTCTGCATAAGGATGGTCAACAGGCCATGGTCTGAGTGTGGTGGCATGCCCATAGCGAGTTCTGGCTGCGGGCATGGCGGACACAAATTCGAGCTGATGTGAGAGTGAAGCGTGTACAAAGAGAGTGGTGGGAACATTGTGAGTTCTCTTAACAAATGATCTCCACTGATTTTGGTCTATTTGCTTCAAGAACTAATCATTCCTTTCAATGGCTTTTTTGCATAGCGGTTACATGTCCTCAAAATATACCACCAACGGTTTTTATTCAGTAAAAACATATGTCTTCAGTTTTGGTGTTTTAGTACTGGAAATCGTAAGCAGGAAAAGAAATCAAGGTTTCAATCATCCTGACAACAGTTGAAGCCTTCTCGGATATGTAAGCATAAAGATTTATCAGATCTCTTTGTTTATATATCTTCAGTTGGTTTCTAGTCTTACTCTAGATGACTAGAACAATAATACAGGCTTGGACACTGTTAAGTGATCAAAAGTTTATGGAGCTCATAGATCCGTCGATTGCATCCACATTCAACCCCGTGGAACTTTTATGGTCCATCCATGTGGCTTTGTTGTGTTCAAAATAATCCGCACGACAGACCAGAGATGTCGTCTGTGGTTACAATGTTGAGCAGCGAGAGCACATTGCCTCAGCCTAAACAGCCTGGTTTTTTCGACGAGACGTCTGCGTCTGAAGCAAGTTCTTCAAGCAACAGCAAGCATAACAACTATTCGGCTAACGAAGTAACTATTTCACAGTTACTGCCTCGATGATATATCTGTAATTTCGATTATGTTTATGTTGATCCCATATGAATACATTGCAAGACATTGCAGGGACATGTGAAACATTGCACCTTTTGTTCTCCAAATTTTGCTGGATTTCGGTCAGAAAGCGAAGAGTGTGTACATGTACCACAATAGAGTGAAAATTTCAGGGTCTTTTTTTGTTTTGATTTTCTAGCCAAAAAACCCTAGAATACCTTAGTGTGAATACCCGTGAACTTAATGAAGTAAATTCTTTTTTCTTCTCAAAAGAATTCTTGATGTTTGAATCTTTGCTTCATTTTGAATCGACGAAATCATACTTTAGGGAATAAGTAGCCAAACTACAACCTAGATCAGTGATCAGTAATCAGTACTAAAACCTTTGCTCTGTCAAAGTCTGTACTGTGATGTTTCTTTTATTCTACAGTGCAAAAAAATCATGTCTTTCCAATGACAGCCTGCATTATGGCGACATCAATTAGTTCAGATGCAACTAAAACAGGGAAAAAGGAAAAGGAATTGATTTTTCATGAGCGTTGGCTATAAATGAAAGATTCTCGTATCATCTTAAAAGCCATTTTTCCATATTGTAGAGGAACAAAATAACTGAAAACTAACGTAGGATAGAGCGTGGAATTCATTGATATGTTTAGGGCATATTTGGCAACTTGCCAAACAGTAATTATTTTTATTCTTTTGTTCTCAGGAGTAGATTTGAAATAGAAATGCATTTGGTAAAAATTTTGTTCCTGAGAATAGATTTGGAGTAAAATTGAGAATAAAAAAAGAAATGATTCTTGTTCCCAATAACAATTCTAGAATCAAGCACTTATTTTCTCTTTTTATTTTTTCTTGTCTTTCTTCCCTATTTCTTCTTCTTTATCGGTTGCCATTGCCGCCATTACTATCCACTACCATCCGCCGCCACCGGTCGTCGGAAACCGGTTTTGCGAGCCTACCGGAAGGCTCGCCAGGCTAGGGCGACGTTCGGCGAGCTCACTAGAGGCAAGCCTGGCCACCGAAGAGGCGGGCCTCCCCTAGCCATCGGCAAGGCTTGCCTGACTAGGCAAAAGGCTCGCCCAACCCCGATGAGGCTTGACCAACCCCGCTGAGGCTTAGGCGAGCCATGGTTGGGTGAGACTCGACCTCGCCCAGATCTAGTGAGGCTGCTTGCCTAGCCATGGCTTGGCCGAGCCTCGCCTAGTTGTCGGCAAGGCTCGGTTGACGAGGGTCAGCCTTGTCGAGGTCCGGCAATGCTCTAGTGAGGTCGCTCGTCCTCGTCTAGCCGATTGCCTGTCATCCTAAGGCCGACGACCGACAACTTGAAGAAGAAGAAAAAAGAAAAAATAATAATAAAGTAATAAAATTATTTAAAAATTAAAAGAAAATAATTTCGAGTAGAAATTTTGAGCACGATATCAAATGCAATTCTATTCCAGAATCAGAAATTTTGTGCAGTTACCAAATGAGTTCTTTTTCTTAGAAATTATTCCCGAAAACATAATAAAAAAAATCATTTTTTATAAGAAATTATTCCCGAGAACAGAAGCGTTACCAAACGTGCCCTTAGCAACCACTGTACCTCCGCCCATCTTTAAATGAAACAAACTCGGACTAGTTGATCTCTTGTTTTCCGCAATAATTGGTATTAGAACCAAGCTTAGCTGAGTTGAAGCGAATCAATGGCAATGGAAGAAGGAAAAGTTAAAATTGATAGATTTGCACTAAGGATTTTGATTTCTATAAGGTGTAAATTGAGGATTATCCTTATCAAAGGAATTTGCACATACCCCTACTGGGAAGAAGTGAGCTAGAGTAAAGTTGATTAGAATTGTTGGATAGGCAAGAGTTGGGTGTTATTCAGCCATTCATGTTCGCAATACTCATTATAAAATAGAAGCCGCATGTTCACTAAATTCTCTTCTATGAATGTTGCCACTCATAGTCAAATTGTGAACCTCATCAAACGTTAAACTTATTGACCTGGAGGAATTACTAACAGTTATAATAATAGTATTTCAACTATCGAGCAATGAGGATAATACAATTGAAGTACATACCTCCAAAATCAATGACCTAACAACAACGTTGAATTCATTGAAATGTTTAGCAAGTGACTCACCTCTATCAATTTTTAAGTAAAACAAATGTCACATCAAGTAGATCTTATTGATCACAGAAGTCTTCTCATACATGTTCAATGGGACAATCATCAATCTAGTAGTGGTACTCACCTTCATTATATTAACTGCGATGTTACAGGTCAGCTCGCATATCCACCATTTGAGTCTTTAATAATTATTCCAATAATTACATATCTGATTTTACTTATGGTTGAATATGCAAGCATATGTTTCATGCTTGTTTGAGTAATAGCAATGAGATTCTCCAATATCATGCTAATAATAGTTAGGATTTTCAGAAGAAGATGCCATTTGTTTGATGAGAAATAAAAAGGAATATTGAAAATTTGAGCGGTTGAAGTTGAAGCAGCTACTTTCGAAGTAACAAAAAGAAAATGAATGACTGGAGTGGGATAGTCAAAGTCAAAAAGAGGACTCCTTACTTCTTTCTCTCATTCAAAACCGTGCATGAGACTTTCATCTCGCACGGCTCCTAAGTGATAAAAGAAATAAGAACTCATCTTCTTTCTTTTTTGATTATCTTCATGGAAATTAGTATAGATGAATAAAGGCGGGCCGCTTGAACTGAACGGGACCTATTCTCAACATAGGCAGCAAGGCTGAATAGTAAAGGGGACGAGCTGACTGATGAGAGCCTTTTTCTTTTTCTAAAGGTTAAAAAAAAAAGGCTCTCGTGTTTTTTTCTAACATGGCTTGCTACATACAAGTATAGCCAAATCAAGATGAGACAGGGCGGACAGTCAGAGGCCGCAGCAGGACTACCATCGAAAAGCCCACTCCCGATAGCTAACATAGTAAGAGATTCTTGGATAGCAGTAATCTCTATGTGGAATTTCAACATAATTATTTTGGCCAATTATTATTGGAAATTGTTAAAATGGTGTCCACTCATCATCGGCTTTTCTAAATAACATGCTAACATAGACAATTTTACTTAAAGCGACACTCTTTATAGATCACCATGTCAGTGATTTCTGGCAACAATTGATTGGAAGGATTACATTGAAACTTCGCACAAAGGTTTAGAATTTAATTGGTAAAATTGAGAAATTTAATCATAAATTAAATTACCAATAAATTTATGACTAATTTGCTAATAATCCTAAAGAAGGCATTATAGCTTAATTATTGTGTATTCTAATAGACCTATCCATCCCAGGTCACATTATAAAATCACTAGCCTACACTAACCATACAACCATATTATTACCATATCTAGTATTGTCATGTATTTTATTTGCTTCGTAATCTCTTTTTCATGAACCGAAATATCATGCAATTAATATTTACCCATCTTTATAAAAGTCATTAACACATTGGCCATAATAAGATATTAGCACCTTAATCAATTAGCTGAAATTTTCAAATCTGTTCCGCAGATGCTGGAATTTGGGGTTTTAATTGCTGTTTGACAGTATAACAACTCAACTTATATTATATTGTAATTATTTTCAAGGTTTTTCTTTTTTTTGTTATAAATTATATTTGAAGGCTCGTCAGCATATCTTTTGGGTATCTTCTAGATTTGTCAACGAGTGAAATCCCACAACTAGTCTTATAGAACTCTTCTCTCCTTCAACGCCACTATAGTCAATCAGAGTCGGTTCAATTATTTATTAGCTTATAAGACCATTTGATAATAGATATAGCAAGTCGAACTAAACACGTTTGTACTAGATTATTGATTTTCCGGTGAGAACTGAATTTAGTAAGACCTTGGAGGTAAAATTAAATTATGCTTAGGTATATAACAATAAATTATGTCATATTTGTCCATTTTGGGTTTTGGAAAGATATATTAATTGGACAATGATAAAAATAGTTCCAACAATGATATAAATAGTTCCAACACTATTCGAGCTGACTATTGACTTACCATTTTCTATCTTCTTCCTCGTACAACGTGAAGCAAGAGGCCTGACCTGAAATTAATGCAGATTAAGTCATAAGAGACCACGTGCTCATGGTGGAAACTGGAACACACAAAAATAGTAGGCACGTTACATGAATCATGATCATTAAACTTTATGGTCACTTTGGAAAGATCGTTCACTGTTCAAATTCTTTTTTCAATTCGATCAATCAATTTGTTTTTACTTTCAATTAGATCACCCAACAGCCCTGCTCAAAAGTACAGTCTAAAACTCTCTTCCTCAATCTGTTAACATTTAATCTGAGTTTCATCATGTCGCTAAATCGTTGTCGAATCTTCCTTGAGTCCTCCCTCTTTTTTCTTTCTACGTTTTTTCATATCGGAACTTGCATAATCTTTTCAAATATCTTTTTTTTTTCCAATAAGTGAGGGGAGTGACATGAGCGGAAGTGAAAACAAGATCCAGTAACTCAATTAGAAAAGAGTAATGCTAGATTGTCAAAACCAATCTAGTCAATCGGTACCATAATTAGCTAACTACGAAATGGGTATTCAAATAAGCCAGTCGTTTCAACAACCCTCGTAAGAATTCGTCACATATAGTCAGCATATCGGTTTCTCAAATTAGACTGATATACACGACATCATCCTTGATGTACGAAACATGAAAACTATGTGGCTTGTTTAAAGTTGCGAGGGCAATAATTACAAACTCGATTATCATACTGATCTCATCCATTAATCAAGTTCACGATTTTCGCACGTTTAGTCAACGATGCTGTGAATTATTTTACTTCATTCAACCTTATTGCTGAAATCATTGTGATGGACTCTTGCTCTTATTCGTAATCCTTGCATCCGTTGATGGACATTTTCTAATGAAACCCATCACCTGAGCAGTATTAGCCAAAATGTTACCCAAAAAAAAAAAAAAATGATAATAAGAAAACCATATATATATATAATCACCCTTGATGCGGGAGCATTGGCCTTTTTCTATCAAAGAAAGTTGAAAATGTCGATTATGCAAGAAAGTTGTTGATCAGTGGACAAGTTGTTGTTTTTGTGGTTGACGATCGGCTACCAACACATTGATGTACAAGTTTATTGTCAATCCAAGACTACTAATAGACTATATAACAACCGAAGGCTGTTTTAGACAATTTCATTTGTTGTTTGGCAATCTTCAAAGATGTCTATTAGACTGTCCAAGGAGATGAACGAATTTAGAGTCTATTTTAATTACTTTAAGTCTAGTCAAATGTCACTAGTGAGTCTTAAGTGCATTGTAATTTTTAAAGGGTCAAAGATTAAGTCTCTAGATATTTTAATGCATTTTCTAGTTTCTATGTCTCTAATTAGTTAGGTAGTTTCTTGTCTTCAGTGTTTAATCTATTTCCTATGTAATAATCCATCTATATTATGAGAATATAAGATAGTGAATTTTGAGTATATGAATATTCGAGATTTTCCTCTGTGTGAGCGAATATCTTTGGAGAGTAGATTACTCCTAATTTCTATATCCTTAGAAGGTAGATTCTTCCTTGGTGATGAGCCAAAGTTATATCCTCAATTGATGGTTTTTTTTTTTTTTTTTTTTTTTTTTTTTTTTTTTTTTTTTAAATGTAGGACTTGGTGGTGAGATTCTTCAATCTTTAAATCCTATATCCTAGGCTGGTAATTTTTGTAGGCCTTGGTGGTGAGCTTCATCTATCCCAATCTTGATCCTCAGCTGGTAACACATCCTGTGTGCCTTGGTTCCGATCATATTATGTCCCTCATTTGGCATTTACCCATCGACATTCATCCCCCATACACTCACCCATCTTCAATAATCACTCAAAACTACTCTCGCCCATCCCGCAAGTGCATCAACCCTCCCGTCTATCAATCAAAACAAACCCCTCACTTCCTTTTCTCTTTTAATGGACTCTTGGTCTAACTCATAATCCTTATATTCTTTCTAACTAGAACTATACTTATTATCTTCACCGATATTCCTTTCCCCATTATCTTCTTTTTTGCAGCAGTCTTTTTTTTTTCTTTTCAGAAGATCAACGAGAGTGTTGGTTATTTGACGGGAAAACTGTGTTATCGGTTTTGGCTCCGCGGCAGTGCGTTCAGATTATATAATGATATTTCGAAGGATCATGTGATCGAAATAGACCTGCTCTCGGGGACTTTGTCGGTACCTGTTTTGGAGCTACTCCTTGTATCCTCTGTTTGTCTCTTTACGCTCATTTGTCTGTTGCCCTCTGTTTCTGATTTTATCCAGCTTATATTAATCAGGTCAAAATAAATCCTAATTAAAACTAAGATATTATCTTAACCTAGCAATCTCTAACCTAAGATGCAATCTATCTAGAAAATTAATCTAAACTTAAAATGAAATATGCAATTTTATCTAATATGCCATGACATACAAAGAATGCCCTAATTCTACATGACATATGCATGAAGACTTTTTTTTTTTTGTTTTTTGTAAAATTTGAAATTAAAATTGCCAAATAATTAAACATGCAATTCAAATTTAAAACTAATATCCTAAATGAACGCATTTTTTTTTGGATTTTTTATTTAAAAATTCGAAATAAGATTGCAATCCTAAATATGCAAGATAACCCTAAGACTAGGAACATTCTAAAACAAACCTAATCCTAATTCAATTTTTTTTTTTTGGATTTTTTCGTTTTTACGAAAATAAAATTGATTTAAACACCACGACATCAAATCAAGCAAGATAATGTTGATATCCAAAAATTGGCGAACCATATCTCGCATGAGATCGGGTTGACCAATTTTAAAATTAAATCGTGAATCGAATCTCGAAAGCTTGAGATTGGATTGTTGATTTTGTAAGGATTGCAAGTCGGATTTCGTGCGCGAAAATCGATTGTGTCAATCCCAAGGGACTTTTTCATGTCGGAATATCAATCATACATTTAAGGAATAACTTCACTAAAAAAAACAAGCTATAGAAGAAAATAAAAACAAACAAACAATAAATAAATAAATAAAAAGACTACCTAATCCTCCTTTTTTTTTTTTTTTTTTTTTCCTTTTCCCAAAAGTGGGCCTGCTCGTGCGGCTAGTCTCCGGGACAACAGGTCATCAGTCCAGCAAGGAAGCTCCGGCAAGGGTGAACCGACGGCGGGTGAGCGGCGAGGAGGTGAACTAGTGGTGGCTTCGCGGCTAGGGGCACTACAAGGGCGTCAGGTCGGATAGCGGTCCGGCTCGGGTTCGGCTTTTGGGCAACGAGCAGCGCTCGGGCTTGGTTGCAGGAGCAGTGGGTCGCGGTGAGCTCGCAGGTACAGAAGTACGGCGGCGTCAGTTGCTGCAGAAGGTGTGGATCAGGTTGCACTCCGGCACGGTGGCGAGCGAGCAGGAGGTCGCGGGTCACAGTGGGCTGCAACAGAGGGCAGATCGACTCGGTGGTATGGCTGATTTGGGGCTCCGGTGGCGTTGCAAGCGGAACAAGGGCGGCCACGTGGGTGCGGTAGACGGCAGTGATCGCGCGCCAAGGCGGAGCTCCAATGCTGGTTAGCAAGGTGTTCACCGAAGAAGAGAAACGGTGTTTTTTTACGTTTTCCTCTCTCTCTCACCTGTCTCTCTCACGTCACTTTCTATCCCCTGTCTTCTCTGCGAGAAAATATTCAGTGGTTCGTGCGCGCCACGTCATCCGCTGATGTGGCGCGCACGTACCACTCAGCTTTCGACACCTGTCCTGGGGGACCCGCTGGAAAATGAAAAGACTCGCCCGTCTCGGCTCGGCTCGGCTCGGCGTGGGACCCACAATCTGGTGAGACTGAGGAGAAAATCAGGCGCCATTTTAAAAAAATTTCGGACTGAGCGAGGGTTTCTTCTTCTTCTCTTTCTTCGCGCCTCTCACTCACTCTACCCTCCCTCTCTCTCTCTCTCCACCCTCCCTCTTTCCGACCGGCGAAGCACCGCGAGCAACCGACGAAACCAGGTGGATACCGGCGAGAGGACCGCGAGCAACCGACCGGCGTGCGACCTCCCTCTCTCTCTGCCCTCCCTCTTTCCGACCGGCGAACCACCGCACCGTCCCTCCGGCTCTGGATCTGGCCCCGACTCGTCCGTCCCCTGCTCTTTCTCTCCCCTTGCGTCTCTGTCTGTCCTCTCTCTTCGCGGCGAAGAACCAGCGCGTGACCGACGAACCACCGCGCCCCCCTCCGGCTCGAGTTCCGGCACTGGCTTGTCCTGTACGCTGGAACGTTCGCGCCCGACGCCTCACACCCACCAACCGACCACTTCTCTGTCTTGTGGTTCTGGTGAGGTAATACAGATCATGGGCTTAGTAAAGAATGCAATTTGCTGAGCAGTGACAGTGAGCACCAGTTCAGCACCAGAAATGACATGGGGGCTGTAGAAAGCAAGGTTGGCCCTTTTGAGATTGACCATTTTGGCGATTTCCAATTAGATGTGTAACCCCTGTCAACTTTGGCACGTTGGCCGCGCCTCCCATCAAGGTACACGTTCTCTATAGCATTCACCACCGAGGCATCAAGCCGTCGGCCCCTGCCCCCATGATAAGCACACGAGATCGTTGGTGATGGTGAATTCTCTGCGTCGATCTTTTGCTTTGTGCGTTTGTAGCCTGTTCTTTTCCGGCTTTTTGCATCTGAACGAACTGTACTAAATTAATCACATATCTGGAAGCTGCGGAGTCCGTGCTGGGTTTCATACATAACTCAAATTTCGATATGATCATTGCACTGCCATTTATGACCACTCCCTCTAATTTTTTGGTCACGAAAGTCTGCATAACATTTCCTTTCCCAAAACATATGTTGTTTTTTGGGATGTGCTTACCAGTTCCCGTTTTGAACACATTGAATTGATCAGTCTATCAGCCCGGGGAGCTGCACCATTGTCGTCGACAGACAATCCAATACGTCAGAGGTGGAGGATCTTGATGCCGGATGGGTCTCATGCCATTTATCCCAAACCCAGAGCTTTGAACCACTTTGAGATACAGGACATGGTTGAGCATTATCGCCAGGTTGCCATAAATGCCATTCGAGCGGTTAGTTCGTGGATTGCCTTACCTTCATTAGTTCCAGCAGAAGAGTTTCCCTTAATGAGTTTTCTGCCTTCGAAAGTTTAGTATTCGCATTGCTTTTCAATAAATAAATAGCAGCTCGAATCAAACTTAGTTTATACTTCTGGAATCCCATGTTCGGGTAAACTTAAACTAGCATAGTTGGGAATGAAAATGTCCGACCTACTGGCAGGGTGGGACCTCATAGAGAAAGCTTTGAAGAGACATGATGTATATTACACAATTGCTTCGTTGTCAAATTCTTTTGCTTTCTACTGAATTTGAAAGCAAGGTTGGCCCTTCTGAGATTGACCATTTTGGCGATTTATAATATTTTGGGGTTTTATTGATATCAAATGAAAGATGGCGGATACGATTCTTGCTTTGCAAAATGAAATTATTGTCAGATAGTAATAGTAAGGCTGTCAAAAGGCCTACATCTTGCCTAAGATGAAGTTATCAGCCTTCGTGTTTTATACCAAGCCTTCATTTGATGTCCGTTTCTTGATTGATCGACTGTGTATTTTACCATGGACATTTTTTTGTTTATCAGGGACTACACTAATCCATACCTTCCTGTTGCTCCATCTGCTATAGATGGCAGTGGTCAGGTAAGGAATCAAAAATCAACATTTGCTTTGTTGTAATCATATCTGCTGTTAGAATGAGGTGGGCATATTATTTTGTCTGCCTTATGATTTGATTGATTTGATCAAATATTGCATTGTATGCTGCAGTTGAGTGTTGGCTTGGATGGAAAAAATTAGAACCTGAGAGCAATGTCCTTCTCATATCAATAGAGAATATGCAGTATGCAGTTAGATTGGATGTTCTTCACATGGTATTTATTTTATTTTATTTTATTTTTTATTCTCTCATCTGCATTCTTGGGTAAGCATGTGTTTTAAAAGTTTGTCACCAATTTCGCCTGGTTCAGGTCTTTTCAGCTTTTGGACCTGTACAGAAGATTGCCATGTTTGACAAGAATGGAGTGGTCCAAGCATTGTATCAGTACCCCGGTTAGTAAGAGCAGTGAATTTTTCTGGATGAAGAATATCTTTCTTGCATTAGGGCGAAAAATATGCATGCATCTAATGAAGTGCATGTTGGTTGTCGCATTGCTGTCCATGCAGATGTTTAGACGGCTGTAGTTGCAAAGGAAGCTTTGGAAGGGCATTGCATATATGATGGGGGGTTTTGCAAACTCCATATCTCGTATTCGCGCCATACAGATCTTAGCATAAAGGTAATTACATCTGCTGCCCCCTGGTATTACGTTTATCTCAACAAGTTGCGACTATCCTACACCGTGGATGTACACTTCCTTGCTTTTGATACAAAAGGAAAAACTCCCTCTCCTATATCAAGTTTTCCAGTTGAATTTTGAAAGATGCAACTTCCAATTGACCATTTGATCAAGAGCGTTCAAAGAGTCACTAGTATGTCAATCACATGTTTTTAGTTTTCACTTAAAAACAGTTAAAGTGAAATATGTTCCCTGTAGATCCCTGTAGAGGGGCGAATGACGTGAAATATGTATAAACCTGATGAATAAGTGATGGCATTATTCTATTTCGCCAGTATAAGCTGTTTCACTTTGAGAAAAGTGGTGAAACATTCATTGATGTCTCTGGCAACAAGAACTTTCATTGGCTGTTGACTTCAAATATGCCACACGTTCAAGGTTCTGCTCATCTCCTTAGATCTGGTGTTACCATTTTCAACGTGACCATATATAAGTCACACCTGTTTGCAGTTGTGTTTTCTGTGTCATCATTCAGGGAATCTGAACTCTCTTGTTTCCTCGCTTTGAAAGATAAACTTTAGGTGCTAGCATGATTTAAACTTAGTCCCTCTAACATGAGGCATTTTGTGTAATTTGTTCTTATATCATGAATTGGTGGCAATTTGAAAACTGAAGCAAGTGTTGTGAGCACTTCCTTTTGTGAGAATGTACTGATGTTATTTTAAGATAAAATAGTACGGAAGCCTGGTCATTTTAGTTAAGACAGTTCTAGAATCTGCTGTTTATTCATCTGTTATTCATTGATCATTCTGTGGGGGAGGTTATGATTTATTAGCTTGGTGAATTGTTAGGACTCGCTGGAAATAATTGTCTTAGTATTTTGTGCTGTATTTCAGTTTCTATGTTAGATATATACGGCATGCCATAATAATTTTGTCTTGCCTTTGAATATATGCGAACATTAATTTGCTGATATTGTTCTCTTACATTTTTACTTTTGAAGAAAGTAGGTGGGAGATTGTTAATTGACTGATATGCTAACTATTTTTCCAGGTTAACAATGATCGGAGCAGAGACTACACAATCCCCAATACCCCAATGATGAATCCTCCACCTTCAATTGTAGGGCAGCAACCGGCTTCAGCTATTGGTGCTGCGCCCCAGCAGCATGGTGGAGTGCAGTACGCCCGACTCCCGCGCAACCCACAGTGCATCATCCACCCCCTGCTGGCTGGGGTCCCGTCCCTCCAGCTCAGTCCATGCCTATGCAAGGTCACGACCCACCACCGTACATGCAACCAGGGACTGTGCCTTTCCAGATGGGCCCTGGGATGATGCACGGCGCGGGCCACCCTGGTTTGACGCATCCGCCACCAATGCCTCCATATCAGTCACAATAGCACTTCGTTCTTCTCTTGGCGCCAAAGGTGTGATAGCCCTTAGTTGATGCAATTCCCCTGGGCTTGAAGCTTTGGTGGTATCCTTTTCTTAGTAAAATTTTTTGGGTAGATGGGTGTGGAGCTCGTGCTATGATTATGATACTATGTTTGGGAACTGTAACTTGCCAATTGATTCGGAGGTTTTAGATATCTACTTGTTCATCATAGAGATGATTGACTTTCTGCACCAATTCGTGAACCTGTATATGAGTTGGATTGGATCTCTCTCTGTCTCTCTCTCTCCCTCCCCCTTGTGGCCGGATGAAAGTGACAATTCGACTATCTGGTCAAGCATCGAGAGGAGCTGAGTTAAGCTGATATACAATTGCTGTCAAATTTCGTTGGATGTGGCGAGTCAAATATTTGGAGCAATCCCACAAGATGAAATTAGTTATCGTCATCCGTTGATTATTTTTATGTTTTATTCTAACCGTCGTTGGCCAGAACATCACCACTGCCATGAAGGTTAACTACAATCTATAAATATTGTCACAACGGCAGCCGCCACCTGCCATCAACGCCTAACCACTACAACAATTACGTGCTATTCCTACCTAGGACGTTGCAGCTGCCGTCGTTGTCAGCAGCCAACTTCTACTCTACAGAATTTGACGAGGGAAAAACGGAAAGAATCTTGCATTTGACAAGCACGGCAAAATGTTGTCCTGCAGATTTTGTTTCTAAGTGAAACGAAAGTCATGAAAAGACCATCTAGACCAGAAAACATTAGTTGGTGAAATCAGTGTCAAACGGTCTTCTTCACTTCGATCTCTATGTATGTGCTCCTTCCTTTTTCTTGTTAATGCCTTGGAACACGGCGATGGTGAAAGTTTTTTTAGAAAGATGCGCAGAGGCTGCAAGAGATTTTACATTCATGTCCCGGAAGTAGGAAGTTTCCTTTATTCCCAATACAAGCAAATGAAGACCTAAAAAAGCCAAATTCATGCGACCTTCAACGTGAGAAAAGTTGAGGCAATAGAAGCATAGTATTACTAATGTCCTGTGTCTCGACTTTTTACATGAATGACAAACCACAGCCACAAGAATCGTGGTTTAACTATTCTCGAGTCAAAATATGAAAGAACAAATGAACGGTGAAATCCTCTAACTTAGAAACTGTCCCCTTCCGTCTGCAACTTCTGTCATTTACATAGACAAAAAGTAGGCTTCACACCTTGGTAGCGCTCAACATGAGTGTCGATCCATGACTTGTGGCTTCCACACTTGATGCCAAGTTGTGTAGGTCTTCATTTTTGGTGCCAAGGATGACGCTGATGCCGGAGTTCACTAGAGCTCAGAGTGCTTCGGGGTTGGGATCGTAGAGCTACATTGTCCCAATATTGTGACTCTTGTAGAGCTGTATCACCTCAGCCAGACTAGGCAGGTTGTCTCCTTGCATTCCATAGCAAACAGGAAAGGCAGGCTGTTGCAGTGAGAATTTGGCTGAGGACAGATGCCAAAATCAACGTCGGGAAGACTCTGCGAAGTGATGCCATTTCCTGGACTCCCTTTCCTGTTTCGACATTCATGTAGAGTGAAACATCAGGAAGACATTTAAATTTTAACAGATTGCAGCAGGAGAAGGTTCAATCAAAATGAAACCCATGGTCTGGAAGCAATCAGTGCTGAAGCTACTTATCAGTACACGTCTCAAAATTTCGTCCCCTTAGAAATGCGAAATTCTGCATATATGCACCAGAAAGACTAACCCATGTGAGGATAGAACTATGATCAATGTGTAGCTGGTTATTTAATTTATGCATAAGCTAACAGGATCAATCTATGATCATCTCTCTCTATATTAATGACTTGATCTCACAAAATAAGGAGAAAATGTCAGGATTTGTAAGCAAGATATTTCATTGCAATGACTCGCTGATACAAGCTACTAATAGAAAGGATATGCTGAAAAGAAGTTTGTTTCTCGGTGGGAGAGAGAGAGAGAGAGATTCCCAAGATTTAAAACCTTTCAAGCCTCTACAGTGAAAAATAATGTGCAATGAAACCGCTTAAAGCACAAGTAAAGCATTCAAATGACTCATAAGATGTGCTATTCCATCTCTTTTCGACTGATAAATTGCGAGACAAAAGTGCAGAAAGTTACTAGGCAGCCTCCTGCAGGGACCAACCAAACTTCTGCAAAGAAAAATGAAGCGAGACTTTGTCATTTAAACAGGCAAATCATTAAACACAAGCTCATTTTTCACAGGGAATACTCATGATTAAAGAGTTGGTAACGTAACCGTCTCCTTCAGTCCTTTCTCACTTTTCCACTGTTCAGCGTATGAAACATAAATCTCAGGGCAAATCTCACTCAATGACACCTTTAAAATGGAAAATCCTCATATCCTATCCACTGGGGAAGGAAAAAGGTTAGGTAAGAAATGAATTCCACTCATCTTTCAACTTGGGAAATTGCCAAAATGGTCAATCTCAAAAGGGCCAACCTTGCTTTCAAATTCAGTAGAAAGCAAAAGAATTTGACAACGAAGCAATTGTGTAATATACATCATGTCTCTTCAAAGCTTTCTCTATGAGGTCCCACCCTGCCAGTAGGTCGGACATTTTCATTCCCAACTATGCTAGTTTAAGTTTACCCGAACATGGGATTCCAGAAGTATAAACTAAGTTTGATTCGAGCTGCTATTTATTTATTGAAAAGCAATGCGAATACTAAACTTTCGAAGGCAGAAAACTCATTAAGGGAAACTCTTCTGCTGGAACTAATGAAGGTAAGGCAATCCACGAACTAACCGGCTCGAATGGCATTTATGGCAACCTGGCGATAATGCTCGACCATGTCCTGTATCTCAAAGTGGTTCAAAGCTCTGGGTTTGGGATAAATGGCATGAGACCCATCCGGCATCAAGATCCTCCACCTCTGACGTATTGGATTGTCTGTCGACGACAATGGTGCAGCTCCCCGGGCTGATAGACTGATCAATTCAATGTGTTCAAAACGGGAACTGGTAAGCACATCCCAAAAAACAACATATGTTTTGGGAAAGGAAATGTTATGCAGACTTTCGTGACCAAAAAATTAGAGGGAGTGGTCATAAATGGCAGTGCAATGATCATATCGAAATTTGAGTTATGTATGAAACCCAGCACGGACTCCGCAGCTTCCAGATATGTGATTAATTTAGTACAGTTCGTTCAGATGCAAAAAGCCGGAAAAGAACAGGCTACAAACGCACAAAGCAAAAGATCGACGCAGAGAATTCACCATCACCAACGATCTCGTGTGCTTATCATGGGGGCAGGGGCCGACGGCTTGATGCCTCGGTGGTGAATGCTATAGAGAACGTGTACCTTGATGGGAGGCGCGGCCAACGTGCCAAAGTTGACAGGGGTTACACATCTAATTGGAAATCGCCAAAATGGTCAATCTCAAAAGGGCCAACCTTGCTTTCTACAGCCCCCATGTCATTTCTGGTGCTGAACTGGTGCTCACTGTCACTGCTCAGCAAATTGCATTCTTTACTAAGCCCATGATCTGTATTACCTCACCAGAACCACAAGACAGAGAAGTGGTCGGTTGGTGGGTGTGAGGCGTCGGGCGCGAACGTTCCAGCGTACAGGACAAGCCAGTGCCGGAACTCGAGCCGGAGGGGGCGCGGTGGTTCGTCGGTCACGCGCTGGTTCTTCGCCGCGAAGAGAGAGGACAGACAGAGACGCAAGGGGAGAGAAAGAGCAGGGGACGGACGAGTCGGGGCCAGATCCAGAGCCGGAGGGACGGTGCGGTGGTTCGCCGGTCGGAAAGAGGGAGGGCAGAGAGAGAGGGAGGTCGCACGCCGGTCGGTTGCTCGCGGTCCTCTCGCCGGTATCCACCTGGTTTCGTCGGTTGCTCGCGGTGCTTCGCCGGTCGGAAAGAGGGAGGGTGGAGAGAGAGAGAGAGGAGGGTAGAGTGAGTGAGAGGCGCGAAGAAAGAGAAGAAGAAGAAACCCTCGCTCAGTCCGAAATTTTTTTAAAATGGCGCCTGATTTTCTCCTCAGTCTCACCAGATTGTGGGTCCCACGCCGAGCCGAGCCGAGCCGAGACGGGCGAGTCTTTTCATTTTCCAGCGGGTCCCCCAGGACAGGTGTCGAAAGCTGAGTGGTACGTGCGCGCCACATCAGCGGATGACGTGGCGCGCACGAACCACTGAATATTTTCTCCTTCTCTGCACACTTCTCTCCCTTTCCTTTCCCAAAGAACCGAAACCCCTCTTCCTTTGTCTCTCTCTTTTCACTTGACTTTTGTGTTTTCTTTTTCGACCAAGAGAAGCCCCATTTCTCCTCGTACACTATTGCTTTTACAGGGGTAGGAGATAGGTTTTCGATTTCCCCTTCAAATCTACATCCGCGATACTTTTTCACCAACTTATTACTTATTGATAAGAATTCAAGATTACAACAAATTTTTTCTCGAAATCCAAATCTTGCAAAGATAAATCGCAATTTTTTTCACACATATACCCTATCCAAAATATTCATATCCCGAAAAAATTTCAAAATTTCTATTTTCCCACGAGATAATTTTCAATCAATAAAAAACATGGGCAGTAGCTAACTTTAACTTTGTGGGCTTAGTCCAACTAATTTGAACCCATCCACATCGGTCCAATAAATAAAATGCTAATTAAAATAAAATAATAAAAATGCACCGAAATCTATATGCGATAAATGATTAAGCGGGCATCAAAATTTAGGTGTGAACAGCGAGGTTACATGAATCATGATCATTAAACTTTATGGTCACTTTGGAAAGATCGTTCAATGTTCAAATTCTATTTTCAATTCGACCAATCAATTTGTTTTTACTTTCAATTAGATCAAGCGACAGCCCTGCTCAAAAGTACAGTCTAAAACTCTCTTCCTCGATCTGTTAACATTTAATCTGAGTTTCATCATGTCGCTAAATCGTTGTCAAATCTTCCTTGACTCCTCCCTCTTTTTTCTTTCTACGTTTTTTCATATCGGAGCTTACATAATCTTCTCCAATATCTTTTTTTTTTTTTTTTTTTTTTTTCCAATAAGTGAGGGGAGTGACATGAGCGGAAGTGAAAACAAGATCCAGTAACTCAATTAGAAAAGAGTAATGCTAGATTGTCAAAACCAATCTAGTCAATCGGTACCATAATTAGCTAACTACGAAGTGGGTATTCAAATAAGCGAGTCGTTTCAACAACCCTCGTAAGAATTCGTCACATATAGTCAGCATATTGGTTTCTCAAATTACTGATATACACGACATCATCCTTGATGTACGAAACATGAAAACTATGTGGCTTGTTTAAAGTTGCGAGGGCAATAATTACAAACTCGATTATCATGCGATCTCATCCATTAATCAAGTTCACGATTTTCGCACGTTTTGTCAACGATGCTGTGAATTATTTTACTTCATTCAACCTTATTGCTGAAATCATTGTGATGGACTCTTGGTCTAATTCGTAATCCTTGCATCCGTTGATGGACATTTTCTAATGAAACCCATCACCTGAGCAGTATTAGCCAAAATGTTACCAAAAAAAAAAAAAAAATGATAATAAGAAAATCATATAAAAAAAAATCACCCTTGATGCGGGAGCATTGGCCTTTTTCTATCAAAGAAAGTTGAAAATGTCGATTATGCAAGAAAGTTGTTGATCAGTGGACAAGTTGTTGTTTCTGTGGCTTACGATCAGCTACCAAGACATTGATGTACAAGTTTATTGTCGATCCAAGACTACTAATAGACTATATAACAACCGAAGGCTGTTTTAGACAATTTCATTTGTTGTTTGGCAATCTTCAAAAATGTCTATTGGACTGTTCAAGGAGATGAACGAATTTAGAGTCTATTTTAATTACTTTAAGTCTAGTCAAATGTCACTAGTGAGTCTTAAGTGCATTGTAATTTTTAAAGAGTCAAAGATTAAGTCTCTAGATATTTTAATGCATTTTCTAGTTCCTATGTCTCTAATTAGTTAGGTAGTTTCTTATATTCAGTGTTTAATCTATTTCCTATGTAATAATCCATTTATATTATGAGGCGAATTCTGAAATATAAGACAGTGAATTTTGAGTATATGAATATTTGAGATTTTCCTCTGTGTGAGCGAATATATTTGGAGAGTAGATTACTCCTAATTCTATATCCTTAGAAGGTAGATTCTTCCTTGGTGATGAGCCAAAGTTGTATCCTCAATTGATGGGGCTTTTTTTTTTTTTTTTTGTAATGTAGGACTTGGTGGTGAGATTCTTCAATCTTTAAATCCTATATCCTAGGCTGGTAATTTTTGTAGGCCTTGGTGGTGAGCTTCATCTATCCCAATCTTGATCCTCAGCTGGTAACACATCCTGTGTGCCTTGGTTCCGATCATATTATGTCCCTCATTTGGCATTTACCCATCGACATTCATCCCCCATACACTCACCCATCTTCAATAATCACTCAAAACTACTCTCGCCCATCCCGCAAGTGCATCAACCCTCCCGTCTATCAATCAAAACAAACCCCTCACTTCCTTTTCTCTTTTAATGGACTCTTGGTCTAACTCATAATCCTTATATTCTTTCTAACTAGAACTATACTTATTATCTTCACCGATATTCCTTTCCCCATTATCTTCTTTTTTGCAGCAGTCTTTTTTTTTCTTTTCAGAAGATCAACGAGAGTGTTGGTTATTTGACGGGAAAACTGTGTTATCGGTTTTGGCTCCGCGGCAGTGCGTTCAGATTATATAATGATATTTCGAAGGATCATGTGATCGAAATAGACCTGCTCTCGGGGACTTTGTCGGTACCTGTTTTGGAGCTACTCCTTGTATCCTCTGTTTGTCTCTTTACGCTCATTTGTCTGTTGCCCTCTGTTTCTGATTTGTAACTTTACACCTCATATGTCTGGGGTCCCATTTATGTTTTCTTTATAAATCCGTATTGCATTCTATAACTGAATTTGTTAACCGTGCGTCATTCTAAAACGAGTCTACCATTGTTTATTTTGCTGCTCTTGGTGAAGTTGACTTCATATTGAGATAGCCCTTTTTATATTCAATCCCAAACGATTTCACATTAAATTTTACCTTGAGATACAAGTGGATAAAACAGTTTGTTTGCATGAACTTGTGAAATTAATCAAATCAAAAGTCCGGATATCTTATATCATTGGAGAAAATATATTTCTGTCCATTGATCAAATTGAACTGATTCCAAAGTGTCGAGTCATTCACACTTCTTTGATATTTTGTAAAAAAATGCACAAAATTATTATTTAGAAAAGGAACTACTGTTTATTAGCAGAAGAAAGATGAGCTCCTATCCTTAGCATTGACATGACGTAAAATTGAAAGCAATTTACTTTTGAATGAGATGTTCATCAATTGAGATTCGTAGAATAAACTTGGCTAGAGACCTCGGATCTCACCTAACCTCTAAACTTAATTGTACAATAATATATATTCATAAGGCATTTTAATTGAATGATGATCAATAAACTTTTATGGTCATTTTTAAAAGATCGTTCGGTTTTTTCTTCAATCTGATCAATCAATTGTATTTCTAACTTTCAATTAGATCGCTCAACAACCCCACTAACACATTGTCTAAGACTCTTAACTTTAGCTTAAGTTTCATCAAGTCACTAAGCCGTAGTCCTATCTTCATCTAATATTCCCTAACTTAGCTCAATCCAAATTTTACAATAAGTGAAGGAAGGGACTTAATTAAAAGTGAAAACAAGATTGAGTAACCTGATCTGAAAAGAGTAACATTAGACTATTTATTAAAAAGTTCAACTCAAAAGCTTGGGTTAATAGGCAAAGGGAGACCATATATGTAGAAAGAGCATATAAATCACATGACAAATGATGTGGGATACAATTTGACATCTACTCTCATGTGCACAGCTAATTAGAAACCACATGTGCAATTTGACACAGGAGGGCACAACGTGAAATAAATCAGAGCGGAATTGACTTTGATACCATATTAAAAGTCAAATCTGAAAATTTAAACGAATAGATAAATAGAGACTACATAGATATAAAGAGTATACTAATCACATACACAAGCGACGTGAGATAAACCAGTCTTGTAAATCAGTATAATAACTGGTTAATAACAAAGTAGAAATTCAAATAAGATGGTCGTTTCGAACAAGCCTTGTAAGAGTTTATCACCTATAATTAGCATGTTGATTTCCCAAATTAGACTAATGTACTTGACATAATCCATCACGTTATAAAACATAGAAAATAGGCGACTTTGTTTGAATAAGTTCACGGTGAGCGCACGTTTCCTTCAATGGTGATGCTAATTGTTTTTCTCAACCTAATTGCTGACGTCACTCTCTTGTTTGATCGAGGCTGGACAAGAGGAAAGACGAGATGTGAACATATGCACGAACCGCTTCAACTTAGCTAACCTCAATGATACGTTAGGTGGGTTTGGGTCCTCCATGACCTCACGTAGGCGGCTCTCCAGTCATGTTTCGCCAAGTGTGCACAAAAAATACAATTAGTAAGATCACGTGCCGATGGACGTGGAGACAATCTTCACACGTCGCAGGTCCGCATGTCACTCGTCATTTCTCTCAATTCTTTGTCCGATGTTTTCTTTCAGGGGAATTGAGATAGTGAAAGAGGATCTGGAGACCATCTTGGACTTGACTATGAAAATTGAGACCAGATGCAATTTGTTAGAACAAGAATTAACTTCAGTCAGAGGCCAGAAGTGCCAAACCTCAGATTTTGGTCAATCTAGTGAATTGCTCGAGCCATAAAAGATTTTTTCGTTTCATAATTCTTCGTATTCTTGGTGCAAGAAGTTGTTACGGTCAGAATTATCACAGAAAAAGAAGAAATTGACCATGATTTCATATGAGATATCACGTGATTTTATTATAAATTAAACGACATGGTGGATGTTACAATCATACTCATACAAACTATCATTCATAAGTGACCGATGTTATTATTTTGACAATTATGCTTTTACTACTTTACCAATTGTGTCGTCCTCACTATTTTGATGGTTATATCTTCTCCATGTCTTCACATCAGTTGTTTATAAATTTCTTAACTACACAACTTCACATTTTTATGAATTTCCAATTTTGCGAAGATCTCTCGAACAATTGTGTCTGGAATCATCGACTTCCGCTACTCAGATGGTTACTTTATCTTGTCGATGGTTATGTTAATCGTCATCTTTAGTCACTTTTTTTTTGTCGGTTCTATTTTATTCATACTCTAACTCTCACTCTCAAACTTTTGCCCTACCTCATTGCAAAGCGTGGAAGTCAAAACCCACTCCTGAAACTATATCGTCCTCACCCCAACCCCTAGAAGGTAAGGATTCGAACCCCCACATTTATTTGAATCAACCTTTATTTGTCAAATATTTACTCGACTTGTCTATTTTCATTTATATTTTCTATCGGTTAAATCACTTTTCTAATCCACTGGCTAAATTTGTCAGCTGTGGTGTCAATTTTTCCTTCGCCACATCTTGCTTGGCCTCGCCTATTCCGAGCCGACAATCAATGACTTAATCATATGTTTTTTTTTTGGAAAAAAAAACTTCCAAATTATGCCCCATAACATATTTATCCTAAACTTATAATGTAAAAAACATCAAAATTTTATATATGTGACATATCTATCTTCTGTCAAGTTTATATTAGATGATTTCTCAATAAAAGCATTGTTTTTTTCACTTAAAACATGTCAAAACCGTTTGCTTTTCAGCATTTATATAGACTTGTTTGAGCAAATGAGTCTTTATTTTTGATGTCACAAAAGGTATACTTTAAAAAATTTTGTGGTTTTTTTTTTCTCTTTTTGGTGTCAAACGCTTTCCTATGCGAAACGCATGGACGTTCCCACCTCCTACCCAGAAACCGGCATCCGTGAGAATTGACGACTTTTTTTAGCAGGCTTTTGATGGTCTAAGTTTTGACAATTTTAAGGAGTTTCTGACAATCTTTTGTCGCATTACATTATTTTATATTCACCTTGAGTACGTTTGGAGTCATATAATCATAATCATAATTAATAAATTAATCACTAATTGTTGCTATAACAGGGTCAACTTACAAAACAAGCACACCTCGTACTCATCTCTACAGTCCTCATTAACTTTAATGTCCAACTAATCAGTATTATAATATTGAGGTGAAAGCGTGGCCCTCTTTGTTATTTTACCGACATGATCTACGCCGCCCGGATCTTAAGCTCCTACGATAGATCCATTGATGTGACATTAGAAGCCAATCACCTATCTGTTCTTGCCGTGACATGGAATCATGTCTTTGTCGCGCACTTGTCATCCGTTCGGGCTAGAGGTGTGTATGGGACCCATTCTTGGTTCCAAATTTTTAGAATTGAGAATAATCGGTCCGATTTCTGATTTCAAATGCAGAACCCAACCGCCCAAACTGGACAAAGTGCTGATTTCAACGACTAATGCTTTTGCCCATCACTTAGTAATCATAATATGTCGTCAAGATCCAACATTGTGGCTAATTCCTGTTTCATAAAGCAACTAAAACGGAGGAGAGATTAATCAGCTAATTGCCTCTCTTTAATTTCCTCATGAATCAGAAGTCATTATAGCATTAGCTGAACAGCATCTATGGAGTCATGCTTTCCAATTCTTCTACGCAGCTTGTGCTTCATGTCCCTGGTGTTGCAGATAAGCTATGCATCGGACTCCATTTCAGCTGGCCAGAACATCACAGATGGCCAAACGATAGTCTCTCCTGGCGGGAACTTCGAGCTAGGATTCTTTAACCCCGGCAGCTCCAAGAACCGGTACGTGGGTGTATGGTACAAGAAGCTATCGGCCGGGAGGGTGATTTGGGTCGCAAACCGAGAGAATCCCCTGAATGATTCTTCAGGAGTCCTAAAGCTCACTCCTCAGGGTGTACTCACTCTCCTGAACCGCAACAATGGGGTCGTTTGGTCCTCCAACGTGTCAAGATCGGCCCAGAATCCGATTGCGCAGCTTTTGGATTCCGCCAATTTCGTCATAAAAGAAGGAAACGACAATGACTTGGGTGATGCAATTTGGCAGAGTTTTGATTACCCTTGTAATTCGTTTCTGGCTGGCATGAAGTTTGGTATAGACCGAGCAAAAGGTCTGGACCGGTACCTGACCTCGTGGAAAAGCGTGGACGACCCTTCACTTGGTGATTTCACATATAGGGTCGATTCTTCGGGATATCCGCAGCTGATCGTGAGAAACAGATCGGTAGTGCAGTTCAGGTCAGGACCTTGGAACGGCCTTCGGTTTAGCGGGTTCCCTCAGTTGAGCCCAAATCCTGTCTATAGCTTTGGCTTCGTCTTCAACCAAAACGAAATTTACTATTACTTCAATATTATGAACAGTTCCGTCCCATCGATGCTCGTTTTAAACGAGAATGGGATTGCTCAGCACTTCAGTTGGGTAGATCGGACACACGATTGGATACTGTATTCGTCTGCTCAAACGGACAACTGTGACACTTATGCATTATGCGGAGGGAATGGGAACTGTGACATTGCTAGCTCTCCAAAATGCGTGTGCTTAAAAGGGTTCATGCCCAAATACCCGAGCGCCTGGGAATTCGGGGATTGGTCAAACGGTTGTGTCCGGAGGACGGAACTGGATTGCCTGGGAGGAGACAAGTTTCTGAAGTACAACGAAGTGAAGTTGCCCGACACCAGGCAATCGTGGTTCAACGTGAGTATGAACCTTCAAGAATGCGAGCAGACATGCTTGAGGAACTGCTCGTGCACGGCTTATTCAAACTTGGATATTAGAGGGCAAGGAAGCGGATGCTTGCTTTGGTTCGGTGACCTGATGGATATTAGACAGTTCAATGAGAACGGCCAGGATATTTACGTAAGGATGGCCGCATCAGAAGTCGGTATGTGTTCAAACCCTGAATTATTTTCGACCAGATGACACGAGGAAGAGAATGAGTACGAAATAACTATTGGATTCTTTGTAACTTCTATTTTCAATTCGTTCTAATGTGTATCAAGGTGGGAGTTCGAGCGGAAATACTGGCACAGGGAAAAGCACAGGCATCGTTGTCAGCACTGTGCTGTCCGCGGTGCTTCTTCTCGGCATCATGGCTGTTTTCATAAAGTATAGGAGAGATGGTAAAGTCATTTTATCTTCCAAGCAAGATGTCTTTCTTGATATACAAGTCATTTTTCACTCTTGTTAGCATAGGTTTTAAATGTTGCTGCTCTGCATCAAATGCAAAGTTTCATCAGATCATCTCTCTCTGGAAATATCAATGAACCAAGTGGCCTGAAAATGAATGAACCAAATGTGTATTTTTTTGGATTCTGTTTAGGGATTTTTAAAACTCAATTGTTAGTTCTCTTTAGATGATGAATTCACTCACTCTAATTTCTACTTGCAGGACAAATCTTTAGATTCTGCCATCAAAGCTATGTTGAAGATCTAGACTTACCTATGTTCGACCTGACAACCATAGTGAACGCTACGAATAACTTCTCTGAAGACAACAAACTCGGAGAGGGAGGTTTTGGAGCTGTCTATAAGGTTACTGTTCTTGGTTTTTTAGAATTCTAGATCTGCTCGTCCATATGCAAATTCACAACGAAATGAAGGAATTAAAAAAAAAAGGCTCTATCTTTTAGGGTGTTCTGAGGAATGGCCAAGAAATTGCTGTGAAGAGGCTGTCGGAAAACTCTAGGCAGGGACAGGATGAGTTCAAAAACGAAGTCGTCTACATCGCCAAACTTCAACACCGAAACCTCGTCAAGATTCTGGGATGCTGCGTTCAAGTAGATGAAATGATGTTGATCTATGAATTCTTGCCCAACCGGAGCTTGGATTGTTTCATTTTCGGTTCGCTTCGCTCAAGTCCCTACATTTTCATTTCTTTTGTCATAGAAAAGGAGTGAAGAAGCTTCCATTTAATTACTCATGAGGCCTAAAATTTGGCAGATCAAGAGAAGGGTGTTTTACTGGATTGGCCTAGGCGCTTCACTATCATCAACAGCATAGCCTCAGGGCTCCTATACCTTCACCGAGACTCAAGATTAAGAATAATTCATCGAGATCTGAAAGCCGAAAACATCCTGCTTGACAACGAAATGAATCCAAAGATATCAGACTTTGGTTTGGCGAGGAGTTTCGGAGGTAATGATAGCGAAGCGAATACAAAGAGAGTGGTGGGAACGTAGTGAGTACTCTCAACAAGTGATCTTCACTGGATCTGGTCCATTTGCTTCAAAAACTAATCACTCTTTTCAATGGCTTTTTTGCATAGCGGTTACATATCACCAGAGTATGCTATCCACGGGTTATATTCGATAAAATCGGATGTATTCAGTTTTGGTGTCGTAGTGCTGGAAATCGTGAGTGGGCAAAGAAATCGAGGCTTTAATCATCCTGACAACCATTTAAGCCTTCTCGGATTTGTAAGTCATCAGATCTTTTTGTTTTCTTATCTTCAGGTTAGTTTCTAGTCTTATTCTAGATGACTGAAACAATCTTGCAGGCCTGGACACTGTTCAGAGATCGAAAGCCTATGAAGCTGGTTGATCCATCGATCACATCCACATTCAATCCTGCGGAAGTTTTACGATCGATCCATATGGCTCTGTTGTGCGTCCAACAAAATCCGAGAGATAGACCGGAGATGTCATCCGTGGTTATGATGCTAGGCAGTGAGAGCGCATTACCTCATCCTAAACAGCCCGGTTTTTTCAGCGAGGATTCCGTATCGGAAGCCAGTTCTTCAAGCGGTGGCAAGCACCAACAATATTCAGCCAACGAAATGACTATTTCAGATGTACAGCCTCAGTGATATATCTGTAGTTACAATATTGTATGTATTAATCTTACATGAATATGAGAGGATCGTGGCGTTCGTATTGAGGGTCATCTCTTAATCTAGAATAGCAAGACGTTACGGGGGCATACAGAAGGTTGCACCTTTTGTTCTTCCAAAATTTGGGGGATGCTAGTCAGAAAGCGAAGACTTTTCCGGTATTTTTTCGTTATAATTTTCTAGCAAAGAACCCCTTCAGTACCTTGCTCGAATATCCACAACCTTAATGAAGTAAATTTACATTAATAAAAGAATTTTTTATGAATAAATGTCTGCTTCAGTTTGAATCGATGAACTTATAATTAGGGAAGCTCGTCTTACTTTAGAAAACAGCTATAGGAGTGAAAAGGTAGCCAAACTGCAAGCGAATTCAGCATCCAATACTAACTGTCACGCCCTGAACCCCGGGCATGCACACATCCCTCGATGGTTGACTGAAAATGCGATGTTCCAAGATGAATTGCCGACCCTTTCTTTTTTCTTTTTCTTTTTTCTTTCAATTAAGCATATGCGGAAGCGAATTAAATAAACACCCGGCCAACAATCAAACATAAGAATAGTAAACACAAGGAACAATTTCCCAAACACAACAATTTCCTTACCAACTGTTGACCCTAGGAAGTCTAATAATTACAAGCTTCTCAGTGGCCACTTCCTATTGACCCTCTCAAAAGACCTCAGGGACTAGGGTCACCCTAAACTTCACTAGCGACAGAGACAGCCAAAGGTATCGCATCTCATGCTCACCACATCCACACTCAGCAGATCTCCACGCTACGACCCTAAAAAAAGTTAACCCATGACGGGGTGAGATAAATCTTAGCAAGTCAAAACCCTAAACCTCGATTAGGACGCAAACTCGCCTCGAAAGTGGTCCTAAGCACACACCATACATGACTTACCTCGCCTCGGCGTGTACGTGCACGTTAGCTCAACATATATACCATCATCAGTGCAGCAAGCACAATTTAATAACAGGAACACATCATTTCAATTACAACCAATCATATAAGTCCCAATTATAAGGTACAATTGTGTAGCATGGTAAAACCGTTATGACATATCCCATACCGCGTCACACAATTTTGCCCCATAATCAGGTGCAGCTTTTACAACCACTCAAGTGTGTTCTAGTTATTACGACCCATCGGCCACGGCCAACTCAATAGTCGGTGGTCATCCGGCATAATCAGGTGTCATTCTGCCTCGTCGGGCACGACATCATCCAGAACCCCTGCTTAGACGGCATTCCAGACAGGAGTATCGTTCCGAAATCCATCCGCGATCGGCATCGTCCAAAACCCCCGCCCAGATAGCATTCCACACAGGAGCATCGTCCCGCGTATTCATACACATCAAGATGGGTTCACTTAGTGACCACACGAGCACATACTTGGCCAAGAGCACCATGCTTTGCATTGAAATATCTCATTTTCAAATAATGAACTTAGCCGCTTTTCTTCGTATTAAAAATCTTGATAAACATAATCATATGTGGTCACGTAATTAAAAGTGAACCATCAAACCTAATATGCTCCTATTTTGAAATTCCACAGTTTTACATAGCACATAAGAAATGGCGTCCAAAAATGACATCTGGCATTTTTCCATTTAAAAACTCATAAAACCAAGTTTTCTACTAAAATTCAATAACTACCATCAATATCACGCATAATGCCATCATATAGCCAAGAACACCAAAAATTCCTTTTCAAAAATCAACTTGGCAACTCTTTTTCTTTTTTTTTAAAGCTTCCAGAAATAAATTCTTATGGGGTCATGTATTTGAAATCAACCCGCCAAACTTTGCACACATCTAGTATAAAACCTCATCATTTTATTGAACACATAAAATTTGGCGTCTAAACCCAACACTTTATTTATTTTCTATTTTCTTTTCCAAACACCCCTTTTTGAAGACAATCTTTAGTAACACCCCTTTTTTGGTGAATAGTAACCCTTTTTTTTTTGTTCAAAACTTTTAGAAATAAATTCGTAGGTGCCCACGTACTCAAAATTAATCCGTAAAAATTTGCATGCACCTAATTTAAAACCTCATTGTTTTGTTGAGCAAATAGGCTTTGGTGTCCAAACCCGACGCCTAAATTTTCTTTCCATTTAAAGGCCCATAGGCCATCTCTTGCAATAATAATAAACAACTAACATAGAGCAATTAACCTCATAGTACCACACATGAGTTTTTAGCATGCCAAACATCAACCAAATCACAACATATTCATTTCCCAGCAAGCAAGATACCAAGAACAACTACAAAACCACAATCGGCCCTAACTGGCAGAAACCAGGCCACTCGTGCGCCTCCAAGTTTAATTCGAGAAACATAATCAACAAGCTCAGAAAATTCTCAAATTTGAATATGTTCTAAAGGACACCTAAACGAATAGTTTTCATGAGACACATTGACCTATATCTTTCTAGATTAAGAGCAGTAAATCTCCTAAACCGTTACAAAAACTATGGTCGGGTCTAGAAATTATGTTTTCCAAAATCAATTTAGTTCGAGGTCCAAAACTTGTCCGTTTGATATGAAATTTGACTATATTAAAATACAAGATGTGATGAATAGTTTTTGTTGAAGAAACTCTTTTGAAAATCGAACCCTAAGAGTTGATAAAAATCCTTTGAACACCAAAATGTCACTGATTCCAACGGAGGCTCGCTCAACAAGCTCATGGCTTGAGGGGCGGCTCTCGTTCTGGAGTCGTTGGTCGGGGCTACAGCTTGCGAAGGTGGTGATTCCGCTGATGGCCGAGCAGTTGCTGGCTGACTAACAGACAAATAGGCACGGTTGCTAGAGTGGGGCGAAAGCTACTGGTCGCCGGAATCAACTAGATGATGATGCGGTGAGGTTTGGCAATCTAGCGTTAGGGCTATTCAATGGGGATGGTGAGGCAATGAGTTGGTGAGGGGTCGGGCGTTGATGGAAGTGACGAAGGAGATGAGATGCGGGCATGGGATGGAGGGGGATGGCAGGTGGTGAAATGGTGGAGTGGACTGTTCGGTGGCAGCAAAACAGAAGGGAAATCGAGTGAGGTAGAAAAGAAGAAGAAGAAGAAGATAAGAAGTAAAGCAGAAGGGGGTTTGGCCAGGGGAAATGCACGCACGCATGGGGGAGCAACTTGGAGAGAGAGAGAGAGAGAGAGGGGTTCGGAAGTCAATGCAAGAGCCAATCACAAGCCTTGCAAAAATATCCAAAACACTCAAGTGCATAAGCCCTAAAGTCTTCATGCCAAATTGTCAAACACCCCTCCAATGGCCAATTTCCCTTCATTTCTTCATAAATTAAATGCTTTTGGGTAGCCAAAAATGCCATAAATCAGCCCATCCGAATTTTGTTATTTCTTTTGTTCCAAAGTTTATTTTTCCGCAAAAATTCCGGGTTTGACGGAATTTCTCCAAAAGATGAGACGATGACCTAAAAATGAATCGTGACACACTCGAATGTCCGATTTATGAAATTGAATTCAATTTCGTGGTTAAAATTGACTCAACACGATTTTAGTACAACATAACCTATCGGGTAGCTTTTAGAGATTTTAGCATATTCGACTAGTGGTCAATAATTTTCGATCCACGTTTATGCATCTCCGACTTGGAGGCGACTCTTGGTTGTCGTAAAAATCACAATGTTTCAATTATGTGTCCCGAGTGCACTATCAATAGAAAATTGGGTCAGTGCCGTTCGACGCAAGTTTTGCAATCATGCGGATTCACCCGCAATTCAATTACGTGTTTCCGTCGAATCGACCCTTGCTGAATTTCGATCCCGTCTCGAACACATGAAATAGTTGTTTCGTCGACGCGCCTATAGTCATTTTACTCTAAGCGGGCCCCTCACGAGTTAACTAATTTATTAGATGAGGCTGTTAAGGGATATAAACGCGGTAGACTAGAGATTTTGATTGGAAATCGATCGCTCGACCGTAATAATTGGCAATGGTCAATACAACACCGTTATAATTGAATAGTGATCGGATATAGGTCGATTCGACGAAAACACATAAGTGAATTGTGGGTGATTCCACATGATTTTGAAATTTGTGTCGAACAGCACTAATCTAATTTTCCAATCGATTTTATACTTGGGACACGTAATTGAAACCTTGCGATTTTTACGACAATTGAGAGTCGTCTACGAGTCAGAGATGCATAAACATGGATCGAAAATTATCGATCACAGGTTGAATGCACTAAAATTCATAAAAGCTACCCAATAGGTTAAGTTGTACTAAAATCACGTTCGGCCGATTTTAACCATAAAATTGAAGTCGGATTCGGGAATTGGACATTTGAGCATGCCACGATTCATTTTTAGGATGATGTCTCATCTTTCAGAGAATTTCTGTCGAGTCTAGAATTTTACGGAAAAATCAATTTTTGGCAAAAAGAAAATGAAAATGAAAATTCGGATGGGAGGTGAAAGAGACTAATTTGGTTGCCCAAAAGGCTTTATTTTGTGAGGAAATGAAGGAAAATGGCCATTGGTGGAGCTAAAGACTTTTGTGCATAAAGACTTTTGTGGCTTTGCAATGAGTGTTTAGATATTTAGCCAGTGCTTCTCATTGGTTAGGGCCTTGACTTCATGGTTTTCTTCTTTTCTCTCTCCCTCCCTCTCTATTCTCACGCAAGCAAGAAGCTCCCCCTTCCTTCTGCTGAATTCTTTTTCTTCTTGCTCAGGTTCCCTTCATCTCATTTCTTCTCTCTAGCGTCCCTTCATTTTCTTCATGGCCACTGCTCCACTCACCACCATCCCACTTACTTATTCCCCTTCATTTCTGCTGCACCACTACATCCACAGCTCCTTTCTTTTTTAATTGCAGCACCATCACCGTTTCATCATCCTCACACCCACCTCACCGGCCCATCGAACAGCCCACGGCTCCACGCCAACAGCCCCTCTCGTCTAGCCTAGCAGCCCCATTTCCTTGTGCCAACACTAACAACCAATGGCCCACAACCTTGTCACCGTCCGCAACTTCCACAATCGTAGCCCCCGTCCAACAACACCTTCCGCTTGTTCTAGCTGCGCCACAGCCCGCTCAATCAAGACCAACCAGCCACTCCACAAAACTGTTGTGTGGAATAACACCTTAACTAGATGAAAAAAAAAATACAAGAATAATCAAGAACACGGAGATTTATATGGTTCAGCGAAAAAATCCGCCTACGTCCATGGGTGAGAGACGATTTCTTATTTGAGTGTATGTAAAGAGTACAAGGTACAATGTTGAAATAAATAGATCTTTAGATCCCCACTTTCCTAAACCTAGTAGGAAAGAAATTCCACCATAAAGATATTATCAAATTTGAAACCCAAATCTAGGAAATATATTAGGAAACAAATAGCCTGCAATCTTCAAGCCTTCCTAGATTTCCCGATTGAATTTTGTGGAATTCAAGACAACTTTAGCAAATCTCCACCTTTGGCTTGAATAAACCACAAGCCTCCACTTGAACCAAGAAAACAAATATATATCTCCCTCCACCGTACCTTCGCAAAGGTATGCCTGCACTTGGATCGGTGCGGCCTCCATCAACTTCAATGATGAGTGAGAGAAATCAAGTCCCTGCAGGACTTGAACTTCTCTATAGTAACCGTCTTCGTGAGCATATATGCGGGATTATCTTTAGTATGGATTTTCTTCAAAGTAATGCTGCCATTCTCCACAAATTCTCGAATTTTGTGGTACCGAAATTCAATGTGTTTCGTTCTAGAATGGAACACTTGATTATTCACGAGACATATTGCGCTCTGGCTATCACAATATAATGTAGCACTTTCTTGCTTTATACCCAACTTTGTGACCAAAACAGTCAGCCATATTCCCTCATTCGCAACCTCAGTTACTACCATATACTTAGCTTCGGTTGTAGACAGTGCTATAGTAGGTTGAAGCATTGCCTTCCACGAAATTGCTCCACCACCAAGAGTAAAGGCATATCTTGTGATGGATCTTTGCTTGTCCAAATCACCAGCGAAGTCTGAATCAACATAACTTGCTAAATCGATCGATTCTCCCTTGGAACTGAACATTAAACCCATTCCAACAATTCTAGCCAAATAACGAAATATCCACTTAACAGCTTCCCAATGCTCCTTACTTGGATTGCTCATGTATCGAATGACAAGACTCACCGCATGAGCCAAATCCGGTCTGCTACAAACCATAGCATACATGAGGCTCCCTAATGCGCTGTCATAGGGTACTCGAGACATCTTTACAACTTCCTCATGTGAAACAGGGCATTGTTTCTCAGATAATTTGAAGTGATTTGCTAAGGGTGTACTAACCAGTTTTAGCTTTACCCATGTTGAACCGCTCCAAGACCTTCTCAACATACTTCTTTTGATTCACGCAAAGCTTACTTGCATGTCTATCTCGAAATATTTCCATGCCAAGGATCCTCTTTGTAGCACCAAGATTCTTCATATCAAACTCACTACTTAACTGAGACTTTAGGGAATTAATGTCTCTTATTTTTCTTGCAGCAATCAACATATCATCAACATAGAGCATCAATAGAATAAGCGACTTATCATCCAAAACTTTGTAGTAGACACAAGAATCATGCACACTCCTCATGTAGCCAATACGAAGCATAAAAGAATCAAACTTTTTATTCCATTGCCTCAGAGATTGCTCCAAACCATAAAGTGATCTCTTGAGCAAACAAACATGATCCTCTTTTCCTTCCACCTTGAAGCCTTCGGGTTGCTCCACATAAATTTTCTCCTCCAAGTCATCATGAAGGAATGCCGTCTTCACATCTAGCTGCTCAAGCTCCAAGTCATACATGGCTACCATAGCTAGTAAAACACGAATTGATGTGGGTTTTACAACCGGGGAAAATATCTCGTCGTAATCAATCCCCTCCTTCTGTGCATAGCCCTTAGCAATAAGTCAGGCCTTGTATCTCTCTTGCTCTTTCTCTGTTGCTGCTTCCTTTCTCCGAAGAACCCATTTGTAACCAATGACATTCTGATCCTTGGGCTTCTTCATAAGTTCCCATGTCTCATTCTTTTGTAACGACTCCATCTCTTCCATCATTGTGGTCATCCACTTTTCTTTGTGATCACTTTTCAAAGCTTCATGGTAGGAGCTTGGATCGCCAGAGCCTACGGTAAGAGCATAAGCAACCATATCCTCAAAACCGTACCTCTTCGGTGCTTTGGGAGTGCGTCTTCCTTGACCCGTCACAATGGTACGAGGAACTTCTACCTTTTCTTTGACTTCAAGAGCCTCATTGGATGACTCACCATTCTCTGTAGATTCTCTGGTTTCAAGCTCCACTTTAATGATAGATTTATCACTCTCCTCTTCAGCAGCCACACGTGGCACGTAGCTTGACTTCAACATTACAAATTCATTGAATATAACATCCCTACTCGTCATAACTTTCTTCTCACTTGGATCCCATAATTTGTAGCCCTGCACTCCTTTCTCGTAACCGAGAAATATGCATTGCTTTGATTTTGGATCCAACTTTGAGTGCTTCGAGCTCTACACATGTACAAAAGTAGGACAACCGAATATTCTTAAATTAGAATAATCGACAATTTTACCAATCCATATCTCTTCGTGAATTTTGCATTTAATTGCAGTTGATGGAGATCGATTCACAAGATAACATGCCATGCAGACAACTTTTGCCCAAAACTTCTTGCTCAATCCCACATGTAGCCTCATGCTTTGAGCTCTCTCTAATAAGGTCTGGTTCATCCTTTCCGCTATGCCATTCTGTTGGGGCGTATCTAGAACTGTAAAGTGACGTTTAATCCCTTCATTCTTGCAAAGCTCCATGAATGGTGTCGATTTGTACTCTCCTCCATTGTCCGATCTCAAGCACTTAACCTTCTTCCCCGTTGAAGTCTCAACTTCAGCTTTCCATTCTTTGAACTTTTCAAAGACTTCACTTTTGTGTCGCATGAAGTAAACCCAAACTTTGCGAGAGAAATCGTCATTGAATGTCACGAAGTATTCCTTCCCTCCTTTTGACTTTACCGATGATGGACCCCATACATATGTGTGTACATACTCGAGCACGCCCTTGCTTGTATGAGTTGCAGCATTGAACTGTACTTTGCATTGTTTTCCAAACACACAAAATTTGCAGAAATCTAATTTTTCATGTTTTTATACCTTGGAGTTCATTCCTCTTGTGAAGCTCCATCAACCCTCTTTCTCCCATATGCCCAAGACGCATATGCCATAGATAGGTGTTATCTATCTCCATGCTAGCATCCGTGGACACAGATGCTCCACCTTGCACTATGGTTCCTATAAGTCAATATAGGTTCCCGTGCCTCTGTCCCTTAAGAACAACCAAAGCTCCCTTAATCACCTTCAAGACTCCACCTTGAGCCGTGTACTTGCATCCATTGGATTCAAGTGCTCTCAATGAGATCAAATTCTTCCTTAGACCCGGAACATGATGTACGTCTGCCAATGTTCTAATCATGCCATCAAACATCTTGATTTTCATGGTTCCAACTCCCACAGTCTTGCACGAAGTATCATTCCTCATGAGAATTGAACCACCATTGTATGCCTTGTACTCATTGAAGGCTTCTCGATGAGGACACATATGATAAATGCATTCGGAGTCCATGATCCACGAATCTTCAAAGATGTCCTTTCCCGACAATATGGACAAGACGTCCCCATCATTGGTTTCAATGTTGTCGGCTATACTTGCCTCATTCGAGCTCTTATTCTTTTTCTTGTTCTTATTTGGATAGAATCTCTTGGTATGCCCTTCTTGATTGCACCCGTAGCATCTTCCTTTGAACCTTCCATTGGATTTTGATCGACCCCTATTGCTCGATCCTTGATCCGTTGATCTTCCTCTTCCTTGATTGTTTTTCTCCTTTGCAAAGAGTCCCTCTCCCGAAGATTTTGAACTCCTTGCCCTTTTCTGAGTGTTGTTTGAAATTAGGGCAGCAGTCACCTCTTCAACCTCCAGGGTTTCCTTGCCATAAAGGAGCATAGCCACCAAGTGGTCAAACGAATCTGGCAACGATGCCAGTAGTAGAAGCGCTATGTCTTCATCCTTAAACTTTACCTCCAAGCTTGTAAGTTCACTAATCATCTTATTGAACACGTTGAGGTGTTCCAACAAATCTCCTCCTTCACTCATCTGAAGTGAATACAATCTCTTCTTCAAGAACAACTTGTTTGTAAGAGACTTCATCATATAAATGCTTTCGAGTTTGAGCCATACCTCCGGAGCAAATTTGATTTTCGCTACATATTGAAGGGCCTCATCTGATAGGTTCAATTGTATTGCACTGCACGCCCTCTCCTCCATGTCGGCCCAATCATCATCAGTGATGGTGTTCAACTTGTTTGATCTTCCGAGAAGAACCTTTGATAAACCTTGTTGAATCAACAAATCCTTCATCCTTCTCCGCCATGGTGTAAAACTATTCTTTCCAGTGAATCGTTCAATATCAAATCGAACAGTTGAACCTTTTCCAGCCATCTAGTTAGAAGTCGCAATATAGGAACAAAGAACCTGGATTGCTCTGATACCAATTGTTGTGTGGAAGAACACCCTAACTAGATGAGAAAGAAAATAAGAATAATCAAGAACACAGAGATTTACGTGGTTTGGCAAAAAAATCCACCTACGTCCACGGGAGACAGAGACGATTTCTTATTTGAGTGTATGTAAAGAGTATAAGGTACAATGCTTAAATAAATAGATCTTTAGATCCCTACTTTCCTAAACCTAGTAGGAAAGGAATTCCACCATAAAGATATTATCAAATTTGAAACCTAAATCTAGGAAATATATTAGGAAACAAATAGCCTGCAATCTTTAAGCCTTCCTAGATTTCCCGATTGAATTTTGTGGAATTCAAGACAACATTAGCAAGAACCTCCTCTCGGCCATGAGCCTTGTAGGACCTTTTCCTCAACCGTTGTGCCTCCATTGGAGACACGGTTGTCTCAGGTTGTCATTGCCGTCGGGCCACCGTCGCCGTCCTAATCTGGTGAATTAACTTCCTAATCATTGACTAGGTTATTAATTGCACTTAGAGATTAGTGCTAATTAGCTTAGTTAAATTAGTATTAAGTGAGATTAGCCTTAAGATGGATTAGTATTGATCTAGTTAGTTAGATTAGTACTAATGAGGGTGATTTAGTTTGGTTTAGTGGATTTCTCCTAGATCAGTTTGCTGGACACTCACCGCTTGCCATTTTTGTGGGGAAAAATGTGCTACAATTTAGAGATTGCTTCCTACTTGAAAAATTTTCTAAATATCTTCAGTTATGACATATATTTTACTCAAGATATTAGGGATTCAAAAGAATGAGATTTCAGTTTCGTTATTTGCAAAACAGAATCTCAGATAATGCTGGAAACAGTGACATTTTGGTGTTCAAATGATTTTTATCAACTCTTAGGGTTCTATTTTGAAATATTTTCTTCACAAAAGTTGTTCATCACATCTTGTAATTTAACATAGTCAAATCAAACAGACAATTTTGGACCTCAAACTAAACTGATTTTAAAAACATAGTTTTTGGACACAGACACAATTTTTGTAACAGTTTGAGCGATTTACTGCTCTTAATCTAGAAATATTTGGGTCAAGGTATCTTTATAAAAAAATGTTCATTTAAGTATTCTTTATAACATATTCAAAATTGAGAATTTTCTGAACTCATTTTAGTATGCTTCTGGAATTAAACTTGGAGACGCACGAGTGGGCCCAGTTTCTGCTGGTTAGGGACGGTTGTGGTTTTGTGGTTGTTCTTGGTGTTTTGCTTGCTGGAAATTGTATGTTTGTGATGTGGTTGACTTGTGGGGCATGCTGAGAACTTATGCGTGATACGATGAGATTGATTGCTCTATGTTGGTTGTCTATTATGATTGCAAAAGGTGGCCTTATGGGCATTTAAATAATAAAAAAAACAATTAGGTGTCGGGTTGGACACCAAAACTTATTTGCTCAATAAAATAATGAGGTTTTAAACTAGGTGCATACAAAGTTTGACGGATTAATTTTGAGTATGTGAGCACCTATGAATTTATTTTTAAAAGTTTTGAAAAAAAAAAAGGATTACTAAAGATTGTTTCCAAAATGGGTGGTTAGAAAAGAAAATAGACAATAAAAGAGAAGTTGGGTTTGGACGCCAATTTTATGTGCTCAATAAAATGAGGAGCTTTTATACTAGATGCGTGCAAAGTTTGGCGGGTTAATTTCAAATACGTGACCTCGTACGAATTTATTTCAGAAAGCTTTGAACAAAAAAAAAAAAAAAAAAAAGGATTGCAAGATTTATTGTTTTAAAAAGAATTTTGGTGTTTTGGGCTAATTGATGGAAGATAAGAAATGGGTTTGATTGATGACGTGTGTGCATGGTCACTAAGTGGAGCCCGTCACCCAACGGGAGTTTGGGGACGATGCTTGATTTTTATCGGATGCCCGGTGGGGGTCTGGAAGCTGAGTCGCAGTGGAGGCCGGACTGATGCTCCTTTATGGAATGCCATCTAGGTGGGGTTCTAGATGTTGCCATGCCCGACGGAGCAGGACGATGCTTGGTTACCCCAGATGACCGTCGACTGTTGAGTTGGCCATGACCGATGGGTCGTAATAATTGGAACATGCCCGAATGGTTGTGATAGTTGCACCTGGTTATGGGACAAAATTGTGTGGCATGGTATGGGACATGTCATAACAGTTTGGTCTTATAATCAGGACCCATGTAATTGAAATGATGTGTTCCGGTTATTAATAGCATTTGCTGCATTGATAATGGCATATGTGATGAGCTAACGTGCAAGTACGCGCCGAGGTGAGGTGAGTTTTGTATGGTGCGTGTTTAGGACTGCCTTCGAGGCGAATTTGCATCCTAATCGGGGCATAGGGTTTTAACTCATTGAGATTTTATCTCACGATGGGCCAAAATTTTCAGAGCTGTAGCGTGGAGATCTGCTAAGTGCGAATGTGGTGGGCGCGAGATCCGACACCTTTTGGCTAGCCCTACCGTTAGCGAAGTTTAGGGTGACCCTAATTCCTAAAGTTTTTGAGAGGTTACTAGTGTAAGGACTTATAAATAATTAAACTCTCTAGGGACAACAATGGATAAATAAGTTGTGGTTTTTATGGGGAAATCACGATCATGTTTTACTATCCTTATGTTTGTTTATTGGCCGGGTGTTTATTTAATTCGCTTCCGCATATGCTTAATTGAAAGATTAAAAAAAAAAAAAAAGGGTCAGCGACACGTCCTGGGAGGTCGCATTTTCAATCGACCACCGAGGGATGTGCGCACACTCGGGTTCGGGGCGTGACAGATAGTGTACTTACCCCCTTTGCTCTGTCAAAGTTTGTACAGCTGTTTCTTCTTTCTACTATGTCAAAATTACCATGTCCGCCCAATTATGGCAACATCATTTAGCTGAGATGCACCTAAAACAGCAAAAAGGAAAATGACTTCATTTCCCAATATGATCCGAAGATATCGGACTCCGGTTCACCAAGATGTTTTCCGACGTAATGAGAGGGAAGGGAACCAAACACAAAGAGACTAAAAAGGTTGACCCAACATAGTGAATTCTTGAGTTAAACATCTGAATTATGCTTCATTTGCTTCGAGAACTAATCATTCTGTTTAATCGTTCTGGTGCTTTAGTCCAAACCGTGAAAACCAAAAGAAACCAAGGCTTCAGAATTGTCCTAAACATACGCCAAAGAAGCCTCTGTAGTTTTGATGCTTGGGGTCAGGAGCGCATTGTCTCAGCTTAAACAGGTCAGTTTTGTCTTTGAGGAGATCATACTAGAAACAAGTTCTTTGAGTTGCAGCGAGTACTCGATATTTTTAGCCCAATGAAGTGGCCATTTCAGGTGAAAATCTAGAAAGACAAATTTGCTAGCTCATACTGACCAACCATCATGGTTTATAGTACTACAAACTTATGGTGTTTAGTCAGACATTATGAAGTTAATTTACTTCCATTTATCATGTCAAGAAGATACATCACAGAAAGGACCAGCTTACATACATCAGTGCTAGACAGTTCTTGCACCTTGAATCACATAATATTAAAATGTTCCAAAGGTTGCAAACCAAAGAGTCCAAACAGTCTAGAAGCAGAACACAATCACACATCCATTTGTATAACAGTTCAGGCTGCACAAAATCATATCTTTACCCGTTCCAGGCCTGATTTCCCATTGAGAACGCTGCTCTATTGAAGTTCCAGGTAGTCCTTGTATTTCATCCCGATGTACACAGCTCGGTTGCTCTTGCCATCCACCAGCTGCTCCGCTAGTGCGACGACAGTGTTAGGTGATGGTCCATTAGATAGAACAATCGATATCCTTGTAGCCTTGTTTTTCACGACAGCTGGATGCAAAACACTCTTGTATTTCCCATTGCTCATAATCTTGCTCAGTTGATTGGTGTCAAAGGAAAAAAAAATAGTTCCAATATATCACAAAGATCCGTATATCGGTTCAATGGGGAAAATGGCAGTATATCACAAAGATCCGTATTGACTTTTTAACTGATTATTATCCAGTGAAAGAAACAGAGAAAAGAGTGTGTTTCATCGAATTTATAGGACAACTATATGAACTGTGGTCTTAATTAATATAACAATGTCCCCTCCTCGTACACTGTATGGGCATGAATAAACAAAGGCACGCAGTACGCACCAAGATTTAAAACAAATCCGACCTCTCTTGCAAGAAAATGAGGGAGATTAGAAAGATGGAACGTGAATTTCTCTAACTGATCACCGGTGTTGACCAAAAAGGCGTTCGGAATGGGATCGATTTTGACCCACTTCCCGCCGTGGTGCACTTGGAGGCCGCCAACTCCATTCTGCATAAGGATGGTCAACAGGCCCTGGTCTGAGTGTGGTGGCATGCCCATAGCAAGTTCTGGCTGCGGGCATGGCGGATACAAATTCAAGCTGACGTGCTTGTTGTGGTTTTTCATGTGATGGTTCACGTTAGGTCTATATCCGCGGATTTGAGTGCGAAAGATGTTCAATTCTCCCTTTTAGCCATTGCATACTACTTGTTTGACAAAATGCCCTAGAGAAAACCGAAGAACAGTCCCTGCTTTCAACTCGAGATCGTTTCGTGTTCGTTTGTGTACTCATGGAATCATGTCAGATTTTTATGTTTTCGCTGTGTTTCTACGTGATTGTCGCAAAATGGTCGGGTATCGTAGGGTTGGTGAAGGTTTTTCTTGGTTCCGGTTAGTGGATTAGTGGTCGCCGGAGTTTGTGGCCGGCGGTGGTCGACACCGGTCGGGATGGACGGCCAGCGGGTGGTGAAGGTTCGGCGGTTGTACGGCCACCGGCGACCAAGGATAGCCGCGTCGGTGAAGGGGTTGGTCCGGAAGCAAGCTTCGGGCGTGGGAGGAAACCATCGAGGAAGAAGGCATGGGAAGAAGAAGACCAAAGGGGAAAAGAAAAATAAAAGAAAAAGAATTTAAAAAGAATTAATTAAAATATTAATGTTAATATAAAAACAAAACAAAAATAAGAAATTTTTTTTTTTAATTTGTTCGGGTACCGACATCAGATCGGGTCAACGGGCTGGATCTGGTTTACCGGTCCGAATACAGTAGTGTTAAATATTAAAAAATTTCAAAATGAAAAAAAATGAAAAAAATAAAAATTTATGAACTTTCCGAAAATTTAAAAAGTTTCAGAGAACATTAAAATATTCAAAAAAAATTCAGAAAACATTAAAAACTTGAAATTTTACGAAAAAATCAAAACATTTTAGAAAAATCCAAAATTCGGAGGTAATGAGAGTGAAGCGAGTACGAAGAGAGTGGTGGGAAAATTGTGAATTCTCTTAACAAATGATCTCCACTAATTTTGGTCCATTTGCTTCAAGAACTAATCATTCCTTTCAATGGCTTTTTTGCATAGTGGTTACATGTCCCCAGAGCGTGCCGTCAACGGCTTTTATTTAGTAAAATCGGATGTCTTTAGTTTTGGTGTTTTATTACTAGAAATCGTGAGCAGGAAAATAAATCAAGGTTTCAATCATCATGACAACCGTTTAAATCTTCTCGGATATGTAAGCATAAAGATTGATCAAATCTCTTTGTTTATATGTCTTCAGTTGGTTTCTAGTCTTAGTCTAGATGACTAGCACAACAATGCAGGCTTGGACACTGTTAAGAGATCAAAAGTTTATGGAGCTCATAGATCCGTTGATTGCATCCACATTCAACCCCATGGAAGTTTTACGGTCCATCCATGTGTCTCTATTTTGAAAGTTTTGGCATTTATATGTCCTCTCATGCCAAGTTGTGACACTTAGAGTGTTCTCCTACCCAAATTAGCAAAGTACATAGGTCCCTTAGGAAATCTCTATCTTGTGTATAGTTATATTTATACGAATTTATCCTGCAATTTAGAATTTGTATATTCCAATAATGTTAGCCATGTGTTTGATTAAATTTAGATTAGCATGAAAACAAGGCATCTAGAGACTCAAAACAAGTGTTGATGCCAAACCACCCAAAAGTCCAAAAGAAAGTTTAAAAAGAGAGAAAAAATTAAACTGATCAAAACAAGCTCGACCCATTGCCGTTTTGCATACATAAGATTAATGATCATTGTCAGGTCCGTGCGCCTTTAATTTTCATCCATACGTGTTATTAAGTGGAATCTTATATATTCATTATTGGTCCGCTTCCAAAAATATTAACTGACCCGACATCTCACAGTATAGAATTAGACAGGCCTTATTTCATCTCTTACTCTTTCTATTTTGCTCGTTCCTCTGACAGGTTATTAGACGTTGGGCATGGTCCTATCTATGCATCTCACATTTCACATGCAACGTCTTGCTTAGATGTGAGATGAAGTGTAATCTAGCTCCAACGATGGAGTCAAGCCCCAAATGATATATCTAAAGTAACTGGACTAAACAACAACTATTTATAGTCATGGGTATCAATTCTTCTACGCCGTGTTTTGCGGATTGGAGGAATCTTCACAAAAAATGCCATCGATTCAAGTGGATGTGAACTCTTGCGTCGCTCTCTCTTTCATCACATCGGATCTCGTACAAAATTTGAGGGAAAGTTTCCACAACCAATGTTAAATTTTCAATGTTGTTGACTTGCATCCTGGTCCTTAGTCTAAAGAACACTAAGAAGTCTTTGCAAATAGAGGGCGACGCATAACAAATGTTCGGTGTTACAACTTGTGATGTGAGATGTGTGAAAAATTCACAAGTATCTTTGTTCGTTGATAATTGTTGGTATTTACTAGTCAAGTCCCATCTACATCTCGCATTGCACATGTAATGCCTTACTTAGACAAGAGATGGAGTATGATCTAGCTCAATCCACGTGGCTCAAGCCCCAAATGAAATATTTGAAGTAACCGGACGAAAGGACGACTATTTATAGTCATGGGTATTAATTCTTCTACACTGTTTTGCGGAGTGGAGGAATCTTCTCCAAAACTACCATTGATTCAAGTGGATGTGAACTCATGGGTCGCTCTCTCTTCCATCACATCAAATGTCGTACGAACTTTTAAAGGAACTTTCCATAACCAATGTTAAGTTGTCAGTGTTGTTGACTTGCATCCTGGTCCTTACTCTAAAGAAGACTAATGAGTCTTCGCAAAAAGAGGGCCATGCATAGCAGGTGTTCGGTGTTACAACTTGTGATGTGAGACATGTGGATCACAATTCACAAGAAGTATCTTTCTTTGTTGATAATCATTAGTTTACTAGTCAAGTCCCATCTACATCTTGCATTTCACTTGTAACGCCTTAGTTAGACGAGAGATGGAGAATGATCTAGCTCAATCCGCCTGGCACTATCTAAAGTCGCCGGACAAAAGGACGACTATTTATAGTCATGGGTATTAATTCTTCTACAGCATGTTTTGCGGAGTGGAGGAACCTTCTCCGAAACCGCCATCCATTCAAGTGGGATGTGAACTCTTGGGTCGTTCTCTCTTCCATCACGTCAAATCTTGTATGAATTTCGAGAATTTTCCATAACCAATGTATAGTTTTCTGTATTGTTGACTTGCATCCCGGTCCTTGCTCTAAAGAAGCCTAATGAGTCTTCGCAAATAGAGGGCCACCCATATCAAATATACAGTGTTAAAACTTGTGATATGAGACATGTGGATCACAATTCACAAGAAGTATCTTTCTTTATTGATAATTGTTGGTTTATGAGTCAAGTCCAATATGCATCTCACATTCCAGCATCTACAAAATATCATGCAAATTAGTACCCATCTAGTTGGTTGAGATCTCTCATTCAGCGAAGGAGGTCAAGGGTTCAAAACCTTGTGTTGTAAGCAATTAAAGCAAGAGGCCCCAACAATGGGTTGTTGGGCCAATTTCCTCCAGGGTATAGTCGTTGTTAGGCCTCCACCGCGAGGCCTGTGAGACCATAAATCAGTGTAAGTCAACAAAGACAGGCTCCGACAGATCCTTGGTCACCCATTGGCCATAATAAGATATTAGCACCTTAATCAATTAGCTGAAACTTTCAAATCTGTTCCGTAGATGCTGGAATTTGAAGTTTTAATTGCTGTTTGACAGTATAACAACTCAACTTATAATATATCGTAATTATTTTCAAGGTTTTTTTTTTGGTCATAAATTATATTTGAAGGCTCGTGAGCATATCTTCTGGGTATCTTCTAGATTTGTCAACGAGTGAAATCCCACAACTAGTCTTATTGAACTCTTCTCTCCTTCAACGCCACTATAGTCAATCAGAGTCGTTTCAATTATTTATTAGCTTATAAGACCATTTGATAATAGACATAGCAACTCGAAATAAACCCGTTTTATACTAGATGATTGATTTTCCGGTGAGAACTGAATTTAGTAAGATCTTGGAGGTTCAATTAAATTATGCTTAGGTATATAACAATAAATTATGTCACATTTGTCCATTTTGGGTTTTGGAAAGATATTTTAATTGGACAATGATATATATAATTACTATTTTCTATCTTCTTCTTCATGCAACGTGAAGCAAGGGGCCTGACCTGAAATTAACGCAGATTAAGTCATAATAGACCACGTGCTCATGGTGGAAACTGGAACACAAAAAAAATAGTAGGCTGTTATAATCCAGTGAATAATTTTGTTAATGGTGCGTATAATCTACGATGAGTCCACATTATTCTTTCTCTTAGCTCTTGATCAAGTTGACTTTATATTACGTTCAACCCTTCGCATAAAATAATCTTAAGGCTCCCTCGTCGCCGCCCCACGGATGAAATGTCACAAGCTCGTGTGGAGTAGACTGTTTGCTTGTATGTACTTACGAAATAATTAAATGAAGCGAAAAGTTCGAATATTTTATATTACAAAAAAAAAAAGTTATTTTCTGCCCATTGATTCAATTCATTTGAGTTCAAAGTGTCAAATCATTCGCACTTCTTTGATGTTTTGTCAAAAGAAGTGGACACAATTATCATTTGGAAAAGGAAATACTGTTTATTGGCGGAAGAAGCGCTCCTATTCTCGGCAGTGATAAGAAGTACGATTGAAAACAATTCACTTTTAAACCTGGTTTTTAGATTGAAAAAATTGATAAGGCACGTTACATGAATCATGATCATTAAACTTTATGGTCATTTTGAAAAGATCATTCAACGTTCAAATTATTTTTTCAATTTGATCAATCAATTTGTTTTCACTTTCAATTAGATCACCTGATAGCCCTACTCAAAAGTATAGTCTAAAACTCTTTTCCTTGACCTGTTAACATTTAATCTGAGCTTCATCATGTCACTAAATCGTTGTCAAATCTTCCTTGAGTTATCCCTAATCAATCAATATTTTTTCCAATAAGTAAGGGGAGTGACATGAGCGCAAGTGAAAACAAGATCCAGTAACTCAATTAAAAAAGAGTAATGCTGGATTGTCAAAACCAATCTAGTCAATCGGTACAATTATTAGCTAACTACGAAGTGAGTATTCAAATAAGCGAGTCGTTTCAACAACCCTCGTAAGAATTCGTCACATATAGTCAGCATATCGGTTTCGCAAATTAGACTGATATACACGACATTATTTTTTGATGTACGAAACATGAAAACTATATGGCTTGTTTAAAGTTGCGAGGGCAATAATCACAAACGCGATTATCATACTGATCTCATCCCTTGATCAAGTTCACGATTTTTGCACGTTTAGTCAACGATGCCGTGAATTATTTTATTTTATTTTTCAACCTTATTGCTGAAATCATTGTGATGGACTCTCGGTCTAATTCGTAATCCTTGCATCCTTTGATGGACATTTTCTAATGAAACCCATACCTGAGCAGTATCAGCCAAAAGTTACAAAAACACGGTAATAAGAAAACCATATAAAAAATTAAAAAAATCACCCTTGATGCAGGAGCATTGGGCTTTGTCTATCTAAGAAAGTTGAAGATGTTGATTATGCTAGAGAGTTTTCAATCAGTAGACAAGCTGTTGATTTCGTGATTGACGATCGGCTACCAAGACATTGATATACAAGTTTATGGTCGACTACTAATAGACTATATAACAACTTAAGGCTGTTTTCGACAATTTCCTTTGTTGTTTGGTAATCTTCAAAGATGTCTATTGGACTGCCCAAGGAGATGAACGAATTTAGAGTCTCTTTTATTACTTTGAGTCTAGTAAAGTGTCACTACTGAGTCTTAAGTGCATTGCAATTTTCAAAGAGTCAAAGTTTATGTCTCTAGATATTTTAATGCATTTTCTAGTTCTTATGTCTTTAATTAGTTAGGTAGTTTCTTGTCTTCACTGTTTAATCTATTTCTTATGTAATCATCCCTCTATATTATGAGGCGAATTCTCAAATATAAGAACAGTGAATTTTCAGTATATGAATATTTGAGATTTTCCTCTGTGTGAGCAAATATCTTTGGAGAATAGATTACTCCTGGTTTCTATATCCTTAGAATGTGGATTCTTCCCCGGTGATGAGCCAAAGATGTACTGTATCCTCAATTGATGTTTTTTTTTTTTTTTTTTTTTTTTTTTTTTTTTTTTTTTTTCAATGTAGGACTTGGTGGTGAGCTTTTTCAATCTTGAAATCTTGTATCCTAGGTTGGTGATTTTTGTAGGCCTCGGTGGTGAGCTTCGTCTATCCCAATCTTGATCCTCGACTGGCACTTACCCATCGACATTCATCCCCCATACACTCACCCATCTTCAATAATCACTCAAAACTACTCTTGTCCATCCCGCAAGCACATCAACCCTCCCGTCTATCAATCAAAACAAACCCCTCGCTTCCTTTTCTCTTTTAGTGGACTCTTGGTCTAACTCATAATCGTTAATTCTTTCTAATTAGAACTATAGTTGTACTCTTCACCGATATTCCTTTCCCCATTATCTTTTTTTTTTGCAGCAGTCATTTTTTTTTTCAAAAGATCAACGAGACTGGTGGTTATTTAACTGGAAAACTGTGTTATTGATTTTGTCTCCGTGGCAATGCGTCCAGATTATATAATGATATTTTGAAGGATCATTTGATTGAAATAGACTTGCTCTCAGGGACTTTGTTGGTAGGGGTGAGCGTGGTTCCCTGATAGAACCGGGAACTGGAGAACCCAACCGGAGGTTCCGGTTCGGTTCTAGGTTCCAAGGAGGGAGGTTTTGGTTCCCAGTTCTATTTTTTTGGGAACTGGCGGTTCCCGATTCAGTTCCGGTTCCTGGAACTAGAACCGGAACCGAAATCAGAACCGGAAACCCTAATTTATTTTTTTCTTCCCCCTTATGTTCTTCCTTCTCCCTTTTCTTGTGACTCCCCTTGTTTTAGTTTTAGGGTTCCTTCAGTCTCTTCTAAGTCTTCTCCCTGTCCCTTCCAGCGTCCCCACTCCCTCAACGCCTTGATGCCGCTCGCTCCTCTCGACACCTTGACGCCGCTCGCTCCTCTCAACGACTTGACACCGCTCGCCACTCTCAACGCCGCTCCCCCCACCCCTCAACTATGCTCGACATCGTTCAACCCCTTGACGCCCACTCGACGCCTCTCCGCCCCTCGACACTGCTTGGCCCCCTCGACGCCTGCTCGACGCTGCTTGATGCTGCTCGGCCCCTCAACGCCCGCTCGACACCTCTTGGCCGCTTGACGCTGCTTGGCCCGCTTGGCTTCGCTCAACGCCCACTCGATCCCCACTCGACACCTCTCGGCCGCTCGACACCGCTCAACCCGCTTGGCTCCTCGACTCCCGCTCGACGCCTTTCAGCCGCTTGACGCTGCTCGGCCCGCTCGGCCCCTTGTTGTTCACTCGATGCCGCTCGGCCCCCTTGACACTCACTCAACACCCGCTCGACGCCTCTCAGCCCCTCTCAACCCCCTTGACGCAGCTCGGCCCCTCCACACCTCACGGCCCCCTCAACACCCGCTTGGCCCCCTTGACGCCCGCTCGACCCCCTCAATGCTGCCCGACATCCCTTGATACCGCTCACCGCCCTTGACATCGAAGAAACTCGCCTCCTCTAGCCTCAATCATAAGTCCAATCTCTGGTCGTTTCTGCTCTTCACTATTAGATTTAATCTAACATTTTAGCTACTTTATTTGGTCCATTTCTGAGATGTGGGAGTGTTGTGCTTGTGTGCCCTGATCTAAGTACATACATAGTGAGGGAAGGGGACCATGTCATCCCTGCCGTCTTGATAGATTTGGTGAAAAAGAATCAGGCATCTTTGAGTTCCAACCCTCACCAGGACCAAATCCAGTAATGTGCCAAACAAGAGGATTCTTACGACATGTGTACTGAGTACCAACTACTAAGTATTTCTTTCTTGAAGTGTTTCTTGAATTAGGCGAATTTTTGGCATTTGGAATTTCCTCCATACGATTTGACACTATGTCATTCACTTTTGGAATTGAACATTCACCCTGTGTCGCGACCAAATTTTCGAATATGAACCACCTAGGGTTTGGCTAATGTATTGTTAAGCCTAGACTTAACTCAGGCTATCCCAAGCCCATACCAATTCGCGACTTAAGTTCAAATTTCTTAACATGCAAATTGATCTTATCTAGGAGTTGCCATTAATTTTTTTTGGTGGGTCAATTAAAAACCCAAGTAAAATAATGGGAGACTTATTTTACTCCTAAGAATCAGAGACTAAAGGTATAAGGACTTGGTTACACTATATTTCTCTAATGCCATTTCGGTACTATTTCTTTCTAATTTTCAAAAATGTTTTTGCAAACAGTTCGGATTGATTTTAAATCTATTTCCTAATATGTGAGGTGATCATGCAGGTACGCAAACCACCAATTTAACACCAAAGAAAGCAATGAAATATAAAAAAAAAAAAAAAAGCAAGGACTTAGCTTGTAGCAACGAAAACATCTGCGTGGTTAGATTAAAAATTCACATCATCAACTCTAGATATGATTTCTAATTAATATGCAATTTATTTTTGTTTGTTTTTACTTATTTAATGAGAATTATGTAATGCAATGCAGTACTAACTAAATGACCTAATTCTAATGACATGCAATTTCTAATTAAACAAACCTAGCAACAATCACTAAATGGCATGCATTTTATGAATCTAATTCTAAATGACATGCAATGACAATTTTATTTTATTTTATTTTATTTTTAAAAAAATGCAATCTATCCTATAGATTGAAACTAATTCATTCAAAGACATTTTTTGTATTTTTTATGAAATCGAAATCAGAAAAATGTGAAAGTTACCTAGCTAAATTAAGATTCTATCCAACTTATATTAAGGATTATGTTAGGCTAAACCCTAATTTCAACCAAGATATTATCTTAACTTAGCAATCCCAAACCTAAGATGCAGTCTATCTAAATCAATCTGAACTTAAAATGAAATATGCAATTTTATCATAATGTGCAATGACGTACAAAGGATGCCATATTTCTTCATATGCATGATTATTTTTGTTTTTTTTTTTAAAATTAATTTCAAAATTAAAAAAAATGTCAAATAGTTAAACATGCAAATTAAGCTAATGAAACAAAAATCTAACATCCTAAATTTATGTTTTTTGTATTTTCTATTTTTAAAAATTCGAAATAATAAAGTTCCTACCCTAAACATGCAAGATGACCCTAAAGCATGCAATATTCTAACTCAAACATATTTCAAGATAAGTAAAGCAACCAAGACAAGACAAGCCATTCAAAATCATCAAAAATATCACATGTCATTCGGCTCAAGGGATAATATTTCGCTAGTAAAATCGATAAATTGATCTCAAACCTTAAAGATCAAAGTATCAATTTTATTCACACTTGATTAATTAGTTCATCTAAAGCCTTATAGATGAAATAAAAAAAACCCAGGTGCAATTGCGAATCAAGTGGTATGTGATAATTTCTAATTATGCATAAAGGCTAATTCTATTAAAATAAGAATAAAATAAAATAAGATAAAAGAAATAATAAAGTAAATGGAAAAACTAACTAGGTTGGTTTTTTCTTCTTCTTTTTTTCTTTTCTTGCAAATGAGGCTCGGCACGTGGTAGGCTGCTCCAGTGAGGGGAGTCATTGGTGAGGGTCTCCGACAAGGGGGCGTTGTGGGGGAAACAGCGGCGTCAAAGTAGAGGCGAAGCAGACGTCGAGCGTTGGTGCAGTCGTCGATGAGGGGGATTCCAATGCGGTGGTGAGCAGTGTCAGGTGGAGTTCGCAGACGACAACGGCAAGGCGCAGCAGGCGAGTGAGGGCGTTGGGGCGTCAGACTAGTGGAGTAGCTTGGCAGCAACGGTGGCTTCGCGAGCGAAGCATAGGCGCTCGAGTCGCAACTGTTGCAAGGGATCTCAAATTTGCCAGCGTCGGACACCTGAGCGGCGAAATCAAGACAGCTGCGGTTGTCAAGCAAGTAGGGCGGACTGCTAGCGTCGTGGCAGCAAGGATCAACTCGGCGAGGCAGCAAAAGCGTCAAGTCGTCACTAGTCGATGCAGCTGTAGGCGAAGCGGAGGCGCTGGATCTAGAAATTACAAGCAATTAAGGCGTTGCAAGGTCAACGGGCGACGAGCAAGACCGGTGGAGCGGCAGTGGAGTAGAAAGGGCTCATGGGTTGCTAGCGTAGGTGGTGCTGGTGCGGTCGAGGGCTGCTGGTGCATTGGCCGGTGTGGGTGCGGCGCCAACATGAGCAAGGTTGCCTCCACGAGGAAGATGAACAATACCCGCTAGGGTTTCTTTTTTTTTTTTTTTCATTTCTTTTTTCGAACCTCCCTCTCACGTCACTCGCCATACACACTCTCTCTCTCTCCAGCTACTTCTTTTCTTTTCTTTTTCTCTTTTTTTTTTGCTTGAATTTTTTCTGAATTTGCTCCTCAATTTTTTTTAAAAAGCCCCCTAAACATGAATAATGCAGCTCTCATTTCTAGTGATTCCAGACGGCTACTTTGTATGGTATTTTTCAAGTTTCCATCTTCTGTTGCATCAAATCAAGCCTGCAAATCAGAGCATGATTTCGCAATCAGCTCAATTTTTACAAAATTCTTACTTTTTATTCACCTGATTTTTAAATTGTTTTTGCATTTATCAAAATCTGAATACGCATTAGAATTTTAAACTTCCATGCATAATCAATCAAATCAATTTTCCCCATTTTTCTATTTTTCCATATTATTTGTTCTGATGCAGTTTTTATTTTCTTTACTTAGGGTGGTCAAAATTTAGGTGTCAACAGCTGCCCCTCTTTAAAGGTGAGCTCGTAGAGGTTGCCTTCAAAGACAAATTGAAACCTAAATTTTGATCATGCACATGTACTAAATGATTTTTTTTTCTCCCATTTTGAAATGCAATTCATATGATGCATGGAAATGCTAATGCAAATGATAAAGGAACTTACTTGGAATAACTTACCTTCAAGAAGGGTAGAATAACTCAAGATAGATTAATGTTACATGTCCAAGACCCGTATCATTCTACGGTCGCCTAGAATAGTAACATGGCTTTGCAAATAGACTGCTTTCCCAAGACCCATACCATTCTATGGTCTCCCAGTATGGCATTGTTTGATTGTGTCTAGGATCTGTACCATTTTACGATCACCTAAATGAAGATTCATTTTCCATGATTCGTACCATTCTACGGTTGCCTAAATGGGTGATGCCTAGGACCTGTACCATTCTACGGTTACCTAAACTGGGATTCATTTTCAGGACTCATACTATTCTACGGTCACCTAAACTGAGGTTTTGCTTGGTTAGGACTCGAACCTTTCTTAGGTCGCCTAGCATTGCAGCACAAATTATCAGACTGAATCTGGAGAAAAATCTTTGGGGGACAACTCAATTGAGTGTTGGTTAAGAAGAATTTCAGGCTATGGAAGCACGCCGATTTGATAAAGGGAACTCTGGGTTACAAAAGCACGCTAGGTAAGAAATTTTGGGCTATGAAAGCACAATGGTTCAATAAAAGGGATTCTGGGTTACGAAAGCACGCCAGGTCAATATAAAGGACACTGGGCTATGGAAGCACATCGGGTCGATGAAAGAAACTCTAGGCTACGAAAGTATGCCAAGTCAATATAAAGGACACCGAGCTACAGAAGCATGCTGGGTCGATGAAAGGGACTCTGGGCTACGAAAGTACACCAAATCAATATAAAGGATACTAGGCTACAGAAGCACACCAGGTTGATGAAAGGGACTCTGGGTTATGAAAGCACCCCAGGTCAATTTAAAGGATACTGGGCTACAGAAGCACGCCAGGTCAATAAAAGGGACTCTAGGCTACGAAAGCACGCCAGGTCAATTTAAAGGACACCAGGCTAAAGCACACCAGGTCGATAAAAGGGACTTTGGGTTACAAAAGCATGCTAGGTTAATATAAAAGAAACCGGGGCTACGGAAGCATGTTGGGTTGATGAAAGGGACTCTGGGCTACAAAAGCACGCTAGGTCAATTTAAATGACACCGGGCTACGAAAGCACATCGGGTCAATATAAAGGACACCGGGCTACGGAAGCATGCCGGGTTGATGAAAAGGACTCTGGGCTACGAAAGCATGCCAGGTTAATTTAAAGAACACTGGGCTACAAAAGCACTCTGAGTCGATGAAAGGGACTCTGGGCTACGAAAGCACGCTAGGTCAATATAAATGACACCAGGCTATGGAAGCACACCAGGTTGATAAAAGGGACTCTAGGCTACAAAAGCACACCAAATCAACATAAAGGACAGCTTGACCGAGTCAAGTGTCAATGCACTTGAAAGAGAATACTTGCACAATGAAAATTATTTAGAGTATGGGTAAAAATATACTTACCTGGTGATATCTCTGATCCTTGGGGATGTCTTCTGGAACTTAGATATCCTATGGAGACCTCTCACCTCCTGGTAGAAATAAATTTTGGAACATCAAGGATGCACCTTGAATGTTCGTGATGGTTTCTCATATCCTAATATCATGAGGCATTCTGAAAGGAACCTGAATGTCAAGAGCTCTTGATCTTTGAGAAAACATTATCTATCAAACATGATTAGAGAAAAAATGCATTCACTAAAGAAATAAGTAATTAAGGCTATTCTAGAATGCACACTTCAAAATCTACTGAAGCTTTTATCAATTTAATCGGGGTTCATACATAATGATCTTTGCATCACAATTTCCACTGGAAAGAATCATCATTCAAGACAATTTTCACTCATGACATGGATTTCCTAAGAATACTAAATGAGAGATTTTCAGTTAGAAAGGACTTTCACTAACTCTCATTCAGAAAGGCAATTTTAGGAGAATCATTCCACTTCACCATATCAACAAGGGTCCGAGCATTCTCGCAAGCGGTACGACCTTACTAATCTGAGGGGTCTTTAACAGGGGCCATAATGTGGGCTTGGTCAACGGCTTAACAAAGGGACTCTTTGAGTTAAGGCTATTGAAAGAACAATCTTGTAACCATCTCCGGGTTTACAAGTCAAGAATTCTACAAAATGAGAAAGAAATAATCATGCCCGCACTTTTTTGAGCGATACTTATAAACATATGAATTCCTACATTAATTCAGGTGCCCTTATCAGAAGAGACTTTGCAAAGGACATAACATAGGCTAGGTTCATGGGTTGAGAAATTAAATGATCATTAGGCTCAAAGATGTGTAAAAGGTGAGAGCTGATGATCATCTAGGCATTGCCACCATTTTTTTTTTCATCATCGAGGATTGTCTTCATGAAGCGCCCCCATTGATTGTAAAAACTCATTAATTGAGTTCTTTGAGTATTGCTCCATTGGAGATACAAGCTTTTTACAAACGATAGTCCTTATCTTGACTCTCTCTTTTTCTTTTTCTTTTTCATCTATGGGCATTAGCCTTACTTTTACCAAGCATATTGCTTTTTTATGACCCATAGTTCTCATTCATTTTTCTTCACTTCTTTTTCATGGCCATTGGCCTTGCTTTTATAAGGCACACTACTTATTTTTCATGCCCCTTAGTTCTATTTTGATTTCAATTCTTGCGCATAGTGCATGTGTCAAGGAATTACACTCTGAATGACACTTGAACTTTCGAGGGTCTTCATTTGTCTTTTGCCTTGCCCCATTGTGGGGGATGATTACCAACTGGGTTTAAAGAAATGAAAAATTGTAGGCTCAAGTAGGTTACGCAAATGGTATAAGTATGTAGGATAGAGAAAGAAATACTCTTTGTCATCCTAAGGCACTTAAATTAACACATGAATTCAATGTAACAGCATGACTTGAAGATTAATGCAAGTGAGAGCAATAAATTTTTTTCCATTTTCCTCATTCATGATGCCATTTTACCACCCAGTTGCCTCAATGTGGGGTGGTTCTTGACAGGGGTAATTTGAAAAGAATTTTCACAAGTGTATAAAGCTCAAAATGATTAAGCAATGAGTCACCCGTAGTGTTTGGGGTAGAGAAATAAACTACCCCTCATCATTTCGGTTGTCGCATTTTTTGCGAGAGAACTCTTCACCTTATGGATATGATCCTTCCTACACTCATCTCACAAGTGTATGAGTAGGTGACTGTGTATAGGATAAGGTTCGCCTTTCATCATTCCAACTTGTCTCATTTAGTATGCTCAATCCATTCCACATCATTCATTAAATTAGTCCATCCTGATGTTTCTTAGGGTGCGCATGATAAAATTTCTGTTTCTCGATTTCTCTGTTTCTCTGTTCCCCGGAACAGGTTTGGAACAGAAATCCGTTTGGTAACGCAATCTGATTTCTCTATTTCTGAAACAGATTTCTATTCCAGAAATAGAGAAATCGAAGAAATCGAAGCTGAAATTTTTAGCTTCTCGGTTTTCAAACAGAAATAGAAATTTTTTTTCTCAACTTTTCAATTTAGTCCAAAATATTTTAGATCACTAATATTGAAATAGAAATAGAAATAGTTAATTTAGTCCAAAATATTTTAATAATTTTTTAATATAATCATTTCAATCAATATTGATTGAAAATCTTAACCATTGGGCCAAATGGTGGGAATTGAATGGACAAGGCTTCATTTGTTGCACGCAAGAGATTTCACGCATGGTAATAGTCAACTTGCCACATTCATATCTAACGAGTCTTTCTTCACCTACTCTTCCGTAGTACGCCAGACAACGGCTCTATCTAGCTAACTATTTTTTTATTCATAAACTTCATATTGAGACGGTAAAAATGGGTCAAATCATTAGGGTTTCATCCGATTTTTCTTTTATAAGGAAAAGAGATCTAATAAGGAATCGGTTGTTCTTGTAAGAGTGTTGATGAAAATACAGATTTTGATAATAAATTTTTAAATAATCCTAGTGTTGATAATTTTGAAAAAAATTGGTGACGATTTTTTAACATGGTGAGGATTTTTTTAACAAAATTTGGAAAGAAATTGGAATTAGACTTGAAGTTATGACTTTTTTAGGAGATTAGACTATTATAATCATGGCTATCTTAGACTTATTTGATTAATGTGAAATCAATTTCGGCAAAAACATAACGACATATTCACTACAATTGAATTTCAATTGATTTTTTTTTTTTGCCACGTCGTTTATTTTTCGAAAGAAAATATTACGTAATACGAAACGTAAACACATGTAATAGGAAATTCCATGAAATTGTATTTTCAACTTTTGTAATGTATTAGTATTATTTCGACTATTATTTTGTATTTGAGGATTTCCTATGTTGTCATCTAATCAATTTCTATTCCTAGAAATTAAAATTTTATTCTGTTATCAAACGGATTTTTGTTCCAGAAATAGAAATTTTGAGTCATTATCAAACGGGTTTCTTTGCTCAGAAACTTGTTCGGGGAATAGAAATCAAGAAATCAATTTCTGGCCGTAAATCAATTTCTGGAATAGAAATTTTGTCATGCGCGCCCTTAGTGGAATTGGTGGAAAAAACATATAAGAGTCACCATGCAAAATCCCTTTTTAAAAGAGCCCAATAGCTTTAAGCATGAAAAATTGTCATATTCAAAACAAACAGTTTTCCACACTGAAAAAATGGTTTAAAGCATTCATTTAAGGAATTCCCCCACAAAAATGACTATCTCAGTAATGGGTGTTCTTGGATTGCCCCTATTGAAAGGGAACAAACACACTATTTGATCAATCAAGAATGAAAATACGATCTTTAGTTTGATAGACGCTCCGTTCTTGCTTTTGCCCCCGATGTGCCTTTTTTTAAATTCTTTCTCCCCAGGCCAAGAAAATAATTCTCTGAAATATAAAGTAAATGAGTTAGAAAATTAAACAGGGCTGACCTAATGCATGCTTTTGGAAACAATTTGAAAAAATATTTTTTTTTAGATTTTTTTTTTATGAGGAAGCATGAAGAAGCTCAGTCCTCATAATTCTCCTTGGATGACATTTTCTTTTCATTGTTGGATATCGTCACCGGGCTGGTTTGGTGTGCTTCATTATGCCCTCAAAATTGGAAATAAAATTGTAATTTCAATGAATATAATCAAATGAATTACATTATTGGAATGAAAAATGCAAACAAGCAAACCCTAGAAACAAAAGCAATAATTGAAATCTCATAAAGCAGGAAATCCTAAAAAAACTTGAAGTCTTAGAAGATAAGAACTTCTTCACTCAGCGACAGCCTTTGCACCTCCATCATGGTTGGGCGGAGGATTTTTCTTATTACTGTTGAAAGAGAATGCCTTTGTATCTAAGAGGTCTTGGACCTTATGCTTCAAAACATAGCAATCATCAATGGAGTGACCAACCTCTCCCATGTGATAGTCACACTTTTCGGGCGGATTATATGCAGGATAATGCTTGAGATTTGGTCGCTTCGGCTTAGTAGAGAGTAATCCCTTCTTTTGGAGGACATGCAAAACTTTTGATAGGGGGCCAGGAAGAGGTGTAAACTATCTCCTACCATTACATCGTCGACCCAAGAACTGATGTCTTCCACCTTGTTGCTCAATAGAAATCTTAATTATCGGAGCACAATTGGATGTATCACGATTCTGTTGAGCATAGGCCATATTAATCTCAGCTTCAAGGTCCTTCTCTTTCTTGGTAGAAAATCTCTTGTTAGATGGCTCAGTAAATCACCATTCTCTTATCCCTATCTCGATTTGTTTTCCCACGGGAACAAGTTGGTTGAATTTCTCGACATATGTGCTAGCCATCCTGTTACGGAACTCAAACAGAAGAGTCTTGATGAACAACTTCATCAACTCCTTGTCAGTAGGCTCAGGAGTGATTTGAGCTATCATATTTCGTCATCTCACGGCGTACTCCTTAAATAATTCACTCATCTTCTTCTCTATTCTCTCAAAATCTTCTCGGGAATGTGCAATGTCCATGTTGAACTTATACTGCTTGAGAAATGCGTCCACCACTTCATTCCAGGTGTCGAGAATGTTCACATTCTTCATGACATACCAGTTTAGCGCGGGCCCGGTCAAACTTGCATGAAATGATTGGATCATGAGGGGCTCATTTTCTACATGCTGGGCCATGCGTACGTGGTATGTTACACCCCGAATCTCAAGCATGCGCACAACCCTTGGTGGTCGATAGAATTTCGCGACGTTCCAAGGACTCGTCGCTGACCCTTTTTATTTTATTGCACATGCGGAAGCGAATTAATTAATCCCCTAACAACAACATACATGGGATAGAAAAGCAGGACAACCAACTTCAAATCAAATACACTTTTATAAACATTTCAAGCTTATACAGAAGGTCTATGTCATAAAGAACTACTAAGCCACCTATGCTCCTGACCCTTTTGCTTTAAGCTCCTGGCTCTTCACACTAGGGACCTGAGCCCCTCAACGAGTTCCACCCCTAAACCCCAGTTAGTACACCAACTCAACTCAGGGTATCTATCTAGAACTACCCCACCACAAGCAACAACCAACAGTCAATTCGAATACAACCTTACCTGGTATGATATACCATGCACGTTATAATTCAGCACGATACACACAATGCACATGGCCATTAGATGATACATTTCATCAATTACATACGAGTTGCATCACAAGCGATCTTACCTAGCCATTGCCACACCCTGCATGTTATCAATTCATGCATGCATATCCTAAACAATGTACTTAATTCATGCATGACCGAAATCACAGATGCCATGATTCTCATGCATTCTTGCACATTAGCACAGTTCAACAACATCATACATATATTCAATGCATACAACAATTGAAACGTCTTATCCACTCGATTAATCACAGGGGTCTCAACCCAATCAACTCAAATAATCATGCGTTCCAATTGTTATTCACTACCACTCAAGGATATAGCCTACTCGCAGTTCGGCTATCTACTGACATTAATGCCAAGCATCATCTCCCCCCATGGAGCACGGCTCCGTCACTACGTCGACGGCATTCCCGAAGGAGCATTAGTCTAGTCAGCTCATGCTCTACTGCGACCGGCATCCATTGCGTGGGCATTCCATATAGGGGCATGTCCAACTCAATAGCTTGGGACGGTTTCCTCTTAACCAACACATGACAATTCAATATCGGCCCAGGACACTTTGCATTTCACTCAAATGCCTCAATTAAAATAGTAATCCTTGCCTCTTTCCTTCGTATTAAAAACATATGAGAAAGTAGTCCTATGTGGGCACACGTTAATTCGAACTAGAAAACTGATACTTTCCTTTTTCAAACCCCACTATTCGATATAATACTTAAAATCCATTTTCGGTGTCAAAACCCGACACTTGGGATTTTCTTAATAAAATCCATAATTTCCAATCATCACACCATTGCACAAAATCATCACTCAATTCATGCGGATGCCATGCGTTTTCACATCCATTTACTTCATAAAATCAACACATGAATTTTAGACACTTTTCACATTTTGGATGAACAGTGCACGTGAACAGTACTATGTGAACAATAACTTGTGAACATTGTTCTGTGAACAGTAATCGTGAATAGTGTCACATGAACAGTAAAAATTCCAGAATTTAATAAACTATCAATCAAATTCAGAAATCATTAAAAGCATTAATTCAAGAAACCATCAGTTAATTAAAGCCAAGCATACTTAATTAACCACATAAACCACATTAAGCAAATAAAGCAAGATTAAGCTAGACTAATTTAATTCATCCATCTAACCACCTATCTTAGGGCTAATACAACTTAATTAAATCACTTAAACTAGAATTAAATCTAACTAAACCAACCTTAAGCAAGTTTAGGCACTAATCGAAAGATTAGGAGCTAAACTCACCCATTAAGCGGGCCGGAAACACCGATGCGGCGGCGATGACAGAGCTGATGCTCTGGGACCTCTACCACGACAATCCAAGGCAATCCCAAGCTCAACACAGCAACCACAGCTCGGACTCCCACTGAAAACACTAAAAAAACAGCCTTACCGGAGGAGAAACTGAGTTGAATGGCTTGGCCGGAGCTCCGGTGAGGGGTTTGGCCGGCAACCGGCAGCTCTCGGGGGTCTTGGGGATCTTGTGGGTGGTTGGGGTCTTGGGGTCATTTCACTTTGCACAATTACCATTCTGTCCTTGGGTTGAAATTGGTGGATGGGCCTAACGATTAGGCTTGGCCATGAATATGAATGGGCTTGGGAATTGGTTCGGCTTGAAATAACCAAGAATTGGCCCATGGGCTTAAAAGATGAATAGTTGGTTTGGCCCAATGGGCTCATTTGCTTGACTTAGGCCCATTTGGTGGCTGTCCCAACTTGGGCCTAAGGCCCACATTGACTTGGCCCGGCCCACGTCCTCACAGGCTTGCTTCCTCGGTCTGAAAATCCCTTTTTCCAATTGCTCGACTTAACTGGCTCTGTCAACTATCTGAAGTAGCTTCATCCAAAGTCCGTCCCGGACATTCCCAATAATTTGAAGTCCAATCCTAAGTTCTCTTGCCATGTCAATTTCGCCAAATGCCATTTTGGTTATAGCTCAGACTAATGGGAGGCTCCGAGGATTCGCACGTAACCAACTCGTGCCAAACCACGTTCAAGACACCTCAATGCATGAACGTCCTTGATTACATGAAATTACAGAGGATAGATTATTATTTCAAAGTACACGATCACTGAGGATTGACATAGGGTCGTTCGCAGTTTCGATAACGGTAAACGGAATCACCCGTTGTTCCATTATGTTATGTCCGTAAATCGACTTCTAGTCGTCCTTAGAATCGACCTGCCTATCTACCGGATCATCCTCACGCAAGTCTCACTATCAAGTCGTTTTCCCAAGTTGAGTCCTTTAGTCATACGAGTTATGTCATCATTAGCCTTTCCCCTCAAGATCAGTATCTCAGGAGTGATCAATTCCGAGTGAGATCAATCAACAATGCATTGACGAAATTCACATCCATCCATTCCTCAGAGGACTTGAATTTCATGATGTCACATCGTATATTTGCAAATGAGATTTTGGGCAAGATGTGCCATCGTACTTCTCAAACTCTGGCATTTTGAACTTATTCGGCATTTTGACCTTCTCATAAACCAAGAGGTCGAACGGGAGTGAGCATTGTGACTCATGTAGTTGTTTTGCTTTCTCTTCCAGCTTTGCGAAGCGTTCATCTTGCTCCATCTCAGGGACGTTATCGAGTTTGACCTTGTTAACAATAACTGACAATGGGTCATCTTCCAACTCAAGCATGTCGTCATCACCCACTTGGGCCTTGTTTGCCTACTTTGGGGCTACTATCTCTAGGAGAGCGGGTGTATGATTTGGATTCACCTGGAGGGATTGAAGTTGAGTAGTTATAAGCTGCATAGAGGTGGCTAACTGTTAGAGTTGATCTTCCATGGAGGACATGTGATCGCGCATCTCGTTTTGGTCGGCCATTTTAGCCCTTGATCGCGTAATGATGGGAGAGCATGGAGGATCCGTTATCGCCAAGGTTAAATGAGTGAAAATGCATAAGTACGAGGTGCAAATAGCGAATCAATTCATGACAATGATCTATCAACTTTTTTTTCATGAAAAGTTCTTACAAGAAGAGAATTTCCTAAAGAGAGCTAAAAAAATAGACACCTTAGCAAATCTAATTTTCTAGACATGAATTGAAAACAAATTCTCCAAACTTTTTTGCAAATGATTCATTACATGTAATTTCCTCATTTCATTTCTAATTGACAAATGAATTAGATCAAATGACTAACCTAGATTGTCATGGATGGACCAAAAGTATGACAAAGTAAATTGCATGGTATAAGGATAGAAGACTTACTTCACCAAGACGAATCGACGGCAATCACATAGACATGCACATGAGATGTGAGATGTGAGACTCGATTTCTACTCTAGACAGGCTTAGCAAAGTAGATTTTAAAGGGTGTGATGACTAGTTGCAGCCTCATGTAATAAGTCAAGTCCACTTAACTCTAGCTCAGTCAAGAATGATACCCCAATGCAACACAGTCTTGCGGGCAGAGGTAAACATTCTTGACACCAACAAAGAAACTTTCGGGATTGAGTTGGGCAACCTCTACTACACGGCCTCGCGGTCAAAGTCGTATCCAACTCAATACCATCCTAAGTATCCTAGTGCGGCCCAGGTCCTATGGCAAGTTGTGTGTGCAAGAATGTAGTGCTAAATGCAAGGCATGCGCAACAATTTAAATCAAGCAACACTTCAACAACTTGAATTTAAAACATTCATCCCCAACTCCAACCTGCAAGACAAGGGTAAGTAAAGACTACTCCCCTTATATCTCTACATCTACAAAAACATTTAACACCTTAAATGTTAGGATATACCTGGGATCCTCGCTGCCAAACAAAAACATTTTTCAAAAAGAAAAAAAAAAATTGGCCTAAGTCCACTAAGTGTTTTAACACAAGTCTCCAGCGGAGTCGCCAAGCTGTTGAAACCAAATTTTCGGATGTAAACCACCTAGGGTTTGGCTAATGGATTGTTAAGCCTAGACTTAACTTGGGCTCTCCCAAGCCCATACCAATTCGCGACTTAAATTCAAATTTCTTGACTTGCAAATGAATTTTATCTAAGAGTCGCCACTAATCTGTTTTTTGGTAAGTCAATTAGAAACCCAAGTAAAATAATGAAAGAATTATTTTACTCCTATGAACCAGAGACTAAGGGTACGGAGACTTGGTTACACTATATTTCTCTAATGCCATTTCGGTACCATTTCTTTTTAATTTTCAAAAATGTTTTTGCAGACAATTCGGATTGATTTTAAATCTATTTCCTAACATATGAGGTGATCATGTGGATGCGCAAACCACCAATTTAACACCCAAGAAAGCAATAAAATATAAAATAAAAAAATGCAGGGACTTACTTTGTAGCAACGAAAACATCTGCGTGATTAGATTAAAAATTTACATCATCAACTAGATATGATTTCTAATTAACACGCAATTTCTTTTTTCTTTTATTTTTTCACTTATTTAATGAGAATTATGTAATGAAATACAGTATTAACTAAATGTCCTAATTCTAATGACATGCAATTTAATTAAACAGACCTAGCAACAATTACTAAATAGCATGCATTTCATGAATCTAATTCTAAATGACATGCAATGACAATTTTATTTTATTTTATTTTTTTAAAATGCAATCTATCCTAGAGATTGAAACTAATTCATTCAAAGAAATTTTTTTGTATTTTTTATGAAATTCGAAATTAGAAAAATGTGAAAGTTACCTAGCTAAATTAAGATTCTATCCAACTTATATTAAAGATTATGTCAGGCTAAACCCTAATTTAAACCAAGATATTATCTTAACTTAGCAATCTCGAACCTAAGATGCAGTCTATCTAAATCAATCTAAACTTAAAATGAAATATTTAATTTTATCATAATGTGCAATGACGTACAAAGGATGCCATATTTCTTCATATGCATGATTATTTTTGTTTTTTTTTTTAATTAATTTCAAAATTAAAAAAATGTCAAATAGTTAAACATGCAAGTTAAGATAATGAAACGAAAATCTAACATCCTAAATTTATGTTTTTGGTATTTTCTATTTTTAAAAATTCGAAATAATAAAGTTCCTACCTTAAACATGCAAGATGACCCTAAAGCATGCAATATTCTAACTCAAACATATTTCAAGATAAGTAAAGCAACCAAGACAAGACAAGCCATTCAAAATCATCAAAAATATCACATATCGTTCGGTTCAAGGGATAATATTTCGCTAGTAAAATCGATAAATTGATCTTAAGCCTTAAAGATCAAAGTATCAATTTTATTTCCGTTTGATTACTTATTTCATCTAAAGCCTTATAGATGAAATAAAAAACCCAGCGCAATTGCGAATCAGGTGGTATGTGATAATTTCTAATTATGCATAAGGGCTAATTCTTTTAAATAAGAATAAAATAAGATAAAAGAAATAATAAAGTAAATGGAAAAACTACCTAGGTTGGTTTTTTCTTTTTTTTTTTTCTTTTCTTCCAAATGAGGCTCAGCACATGGTAGGCTGCTCCGGTGAGGGTCTCTGGCAAGGGGGTGTCACGGCGGAAACAGCGGCGTCGGAGTAGAGGCAGAGCGGACGTTGAGTGCTAGTGCAGTCGCTGGTGAGGGGGGATTTTGGCGCGGTGGTGAGCAGCATCGGGTGGAGTTCGCAGCTGATGATGGTAGCGCACAGCAGGCGAGTGAGGTCGTCAGGGCGTCGGACTAGTGGAGCGGCTCGGCAACAACAGTGGCTTCGCGAGCAAAGCAGAGGTGCTCGAGTCATGGTTACTACGAGAGATCTCAGATCTGCCAGCGTCGAACACCCGAGCAATGAAATCGGGACAGCGGCGGTCGTCTAGCAAGTAGTGCGAACCCCTAGCGTCGCAACGGAGGAGGGTTGCGGCGACAAGGATCGGCTTAGCGAGGCAGCAAAAGCATCAAGTCGTCGCTGGTCGACACGGCTGCAGGCGACTGAGGCGTTGCAAGGTCAATGGGCGGCAGGCGAGATCGGTGGAGCGGCAATGGAGTAGAAAGGGCTCATGGGTCGCCGGCGTAGGTGTTGCTGGTGCGGTCGAGGGCTACCGGCGTAGTGGCCAGTGTGGGCATGGCACCAACATGGGCAAGGTTGCCTTTGCGAGGAAGATGAACAATACCCGTTAGGGTTTCTTTTTTCTTTTTTTCTTTTTTCAAACCTCACTGTACACACTCTCTCTCTCTACTACTACTTCTTTACTTTTCTTTTTCTCTTTTTTTTGTTCAAATTTTTTCTGAATTTGCTCCTCAATTTTTTCGAAAAAGCCCCCTAAACATGAAGAATGCAGCTCTCTGTTGCTATCTTCTGTTGCATCAAATCAAGCCTGCAAATCATAGCATGATTTTGCAATCAACTCAATTTTTTAAAACTTTTGCATTTTATTCACCTGATTTTTAAATTGTTTATGCATTTATCAAAATCTGAATACTCATTAGAATTTCCAACTTCCATGCATAATCAATCAAATCAATTTTCCCCATTTTTTTCCATTTTTCCATTTTATTTGTTTTGATGTAGTTTTTATTTTATTTACTTAGGGTCGCCAAAATTTAGGCGTAACCACCTTGCCTTTGAGATTTGTTATCAGTTTATGGTCCAAAAAGTTGTGAAGATGTGATTATTGCATTGTACCCATAGAACCTGATGAATTTTTGGTCCTTTGCATGTAGTGATTGTTCTGTCCTCTCTTACCTCTCAAGCTCAAGACGGTGATGCCATGTCTGTAGTTTGGATTCTCGCTAGCATGATTTCCTTGAAAAATAGTCAAAATTTCTCCTTCTTTTGCGCTAAAAACAGTTTCTTCTACTGTAGGATAACAGTTCATGTAACAGATACGAAGAAATACACTGTCATTATTGCTAGTGCACCTCTGCACGGCGATGCTTTGTCTAAGGTCATTCCTAAAGACCTCTTCCATTTCAGGATGGACGACTGAAGACAGCTGATAGTGAGGGCAGCATTTGAAAAGCTCCCAACATACTTGCGTATTTGGCAGGGCATTCTCGCCGAAGAAGAAGGTTTGATATCGGAATCTTGGGTTGATAGAGAGCAGGAACTTGTTGGAGAGGTTGTGAAAGACAGCTAAGGAAGACAATGAGAAGTTCTTGTTGAAGCTTAAGCAAAGGATTGAGAGGTATGCACTGATGACTTTTCATGAGCACTTTAGATATTCAATTAGTTGGTCATTGCAATATTTCTTAAAAGAATGTGAAAGTGGTTTGATATTTGTTTTTTTTCTTACCTTGAGAAAGAGATTCAATCTGGGAATTGTAATTTCTTCTCTGAGCTGAAAGTTTCAAGGAAAATCTCTATAAGGTTTGCGTTTGCTTTACTGTATAACAAACAGAGTTGGATTGGACATTCCTATAATTGAAGTCCGATTTGAGCATCTAAATGTCGATGCAGAAGCTTATGTTGGGAACCAAGCTCTACCCACAAACATATTTGAGGTAATTTAACATTCAATTCATAAAATTTCTACATTTTCTAGGATTCTGCTCAAATTGATTGAACCCTGTCTCTTGTTAATCAATGTCAACAGGAGTTTTTCAACTGTTTTCACATCAAGCTTCACAGGTAAGAAGAGAAAGATTTTTATCAGCATACACTGCTCAAGGAGTGAAGTTCAGATATTGCTGACAAAATTTTTATTTCTCTTTTGCAAAATGAAATTACTTCTGGGGCCTCCAGGCTCTAGAAAGACCACCTTACTTCTAGCATTAGCTGGGAGCTTGGCCAAGATTTGAAGGTAAGCATAAAGAGAGTACTTCTAGGGTTGTCTCACTTTAAGAGTGAAATGTTTTGGCATGCAAGTCACACAAAGCTTGTGAATTGCAGTTTGAAGGATTGTCAAGGTGTCGGACCCCATTATGGTGAGTTAGTTCGAAGGATAAGCTCAAAAAAAGAGTGAGGATTAAGAGGTATAAGGTTGTTTATTATTGCTATGTTCATTTTTGTTTTTTTAAACTAAAAATGAAAAGAAAAAAAGAACCTGTTGGAACCTGGAACCGACCTCGGAATCTGTGACGGGGTAGGTTCCAGGTTCTTGGTTCTAATAGGTAGATTCCAAGTTCTAAAAAATAAGGAACCTGTACCCGATGGTAGGTTCCAAGTTCCAAGCAAAACTGGTAAGGAACCGGGAACCGCTCACCCCTATTTGTTGGTACCTGTTTTGGAGCTACCTCTTGTATCCTCTGTTCGTCTCTTTACACTCATTTGTCTGTTGCCCTCTGTTTCTGATTTGTAACTTTACACCTCATATGTCTAGGGTCCCATTTATGTTTTCTTTATAAATCTGTATTCCATTCTATAACTGAATTTGTTAACCGGGCGTCATTCTAAAACGAGTCTACATTGTTTATTTTGCTGCTCTTGATGAAGTTGACTTTATATTGAGATAGCCCTTTTTATATTCAATCCCAAACGATTTCACGCTAAATTTTGCCTTGAGATACAAGTGGATAAAACAGTTTGTTTGCATGAACTTGCGAAATTAATCAAATCAAAAGTCCGGATATCTTATATCATTGGAGAAAAGATATTTATGTCCATTGATCAAATTGAACTGATTCCAAAGTGTCGAGTCATTCAAACTTCTTTGATATTTTGTAAAAAAAATGCACAAAATTATTATTTCGAAAAAGGAACTACTGTTTATTAGCTGAAGAAAGATGAGCTCCTATCCTTAGCATTGACATGAAGTACGATTGAAAGCAATTTACTTTTGAATGAGATGTGTATCAATTGAGATTCGTAGAATAAACTTGGCTCGAGACCTCATATCTCACCTAACCTCTAAACTTAATTGTACAATAAAATAAAAAAATATTCATAAGGCATGTTAATTGAATGATGATCAATAAACTTTTATGGTCACTTTTAAAAGATCGTTCAACCTTCGGGGTTTTTCTTCAATCTGATCAATCAATTTTATTTCTAACTTTCAATTATCGCTCAACAACCCCACTAACACATTGTCTAAAACTCCCCACCTTGGACTCTTTACTTTAGCTTAAGTTTCATCAAGTCACTAAGTCGTAGTCCTATCTTCATCCAATATTCCCTAACTTAGCTCAATCACAAATTTTACAATAAGCGAAGGGAGGGACTTAATTAGAAGCGAAAACAAGATTGAGTAACTTGATCCAAAAAGAGTAACATTAGACTATTTATTGGAAAGTTCAACTCAAAAGCTTGGGTTACTAGCCAGAGGGAGACCACATATATATATATATATATATAAAGCATATAAATCATGTGACAAATGATGTGGGATACAATTTGACATCTACTCTCATGTGCATGGCTAATTACAAATCACATGTGCAATTTGACACACAGGAGGCCACAACGCGAAATAAATCGGAGCAGAATTGGCTTTGATACCATATTAGAAAGTTAAATCTGAAAATATAAATGAATAAATAAAAAGAGACTACATAGATATAAAGAGCACACAAATCACGTACACAAGCGATGTGGGATAAACCAGTCTAGTAAATCAGTATAATAACTGATCAACAACAAAGCGGAAATTCATTCTTACCTCTTATCAACAAAAAAAACAAAGTGGAAATTCAAATAAGATGGCCGTTTCAAACAACCCTTGTAAGAATTTATCGCCTACGCCTCGCATGCTGATTTCCCAAATTAGACTAATGTACTTGACATAATCCATCACGTTGTAAAACATAGAAAATTGGCGACTTTGTTTGAATAAGTTCACGGTGAGCGCACGTTTCCTTCAATGATGATGCTGACTGTTTTTCTCAACCTAATTGCTGACGTCACTCTCTTGTTCGATTGAGGCTGGACGAGGAGAGACGAGATGTGAACATATTCACGAACCGCTTAAACTTAGCTAACCTCAATGATACGTTAGGTGGGTTTGGGTGCTCCATGACCCCACGTAGGTGGCTCTCCAATCATGTTTCGCCAAGTTTGCATAAAAAATACAATTAGTCAGATCACGTACCGTCCCCATTGACAAGTGGAGACAATCGTCACGTCGCAGGTCCTTATGTCACTCGTCATTTCTCTCAATTCTTTGTCCGATGTTTTCTTTCGGGCATGGGAATTGAGACAGTGAAAGAGGATCTGGAGGCCATCGTGGACTTGACTATGAAAATTGAGACCAGATGCAATTTATTAGAACAAGAATTAACTTCAGTCAAAGGCCAGAAGTGCCAAACCTCAGATTTTGGTCAATCTAGTGAATTGTTTGAGCCATACAAGATTTTTCGTTTCATAATTCTTCGTATTCTTGGTGCAAGAAGTTGTTACGGTTGGAATTTTCACAAAAAAAGAAGAAATTGACCATGATTTCATATGAGATATCACATGATTTCATTATAAATTAAAGGACATGGTGGATGTTACAATCATACTCAAATCACTTAAACATTCTTAGTATTTAGTCCCCATAGTGACCTCTATGTACAAACTATCATTCATAAGTGACCAATTTTTTTATTTTGACAATTATGCTTTTATTACTTTATCAATCATGTCGTCCTCACTATTTTGATGGTTATATCTTCTTCATGTCTTCACATAAGTTGTTTACGAATTTCTTAACTACACAACTTCACATTTTTATGAATTTCCAGTTTTGCGAAGATCTCTCGAACGATTGTGTCTGGAATCGTCGACTTCCGCTATTCAGATGGTTACTTTATCTTGTCGACGGTATGTCATCGTCATCTTTAGTCACTTGAATCAACCTTTATTTGTCAGATATTTACTCGCCTCGTCTATTTTTTTCATTTATATTTTCTGTCGGCTAAATCACTTTTCTAATCTGCTGGCTAAATTTGTCGGCTGTGGTGTCAATTTTTTCTTCGCCACATCTTGCTTGGCCTCACCCATTCTGAGCCGACAGTCAATGACTTAATCATTTGTTTTTTTGAAGAAAAAAAAGGCCAAAAACTCCAAATTAATATTTACGCTAAACTTATAATATAAAAAAATCAAAAATTATATATATATATATATATATATATATATATATATATATCTGCCGTCCATCAAAATTTTATAAGATGGTTTCTCAATATAAGCATCGTTTTTATTTCACTTAAACCATATCAATACGGTTTGCTTTTCAATATTTATATAGGTCTTTTTTGACAGTGCTCACTTGCGGAAGCTAAATGAGTCTTACAGGTATTAATTAGAGATTTTTGGTGTCACATTAGGCATAATTTGAAATTCTTTGTGTGTGTGTGTTTTTTTTTTTTTTTTTTTGGTGTCATACAGTTTCCTGGACATTCCCACCTCTTACCCAATTCCAATGGATGGAAACCAACATCAGTGAGAATGACGACTTTTTTTAGCAGTTTTTTTTTTTTTTTTTTTTTTTTTTCAGTCATACTCTACTCCTACTTTAACTCCCATCCTCAAAATTTTGCGGAACACAAGAGTTGAAACTCACACTTAAAAATAAATCATTCCCATACTTTAAAAGATGGGGATTCAAACCCCCCACCTCCCATATTCATGTTGGAAGAGTGGCCACTAGGGCAAACGTCAGTGACTTTTTAGAAGGCTTTGATGGTCTAAGTTTTGACAATTTAAAGGAGATTCTGACAATCTTTTGTCGTATTACATTATATTATATTCACCTTGAGTACGTTTGGAGTCAAATTATCATAATCAAAATTAATAAATTGATCACTAATTGTATCTAATGATGTCACATTAGAAGCCAATCACTTACCTGTCGTTATCGCTGTGACATGGAATCGTGTCTTTGTCGCACACTTGTCATCCGTTCAGGCTAGACGTGTGTATGGGACCCGGTCCGATTCTCAGTTCCAAGTTTTGGAACTAGTTCCGATTCCAAATGCAGAACCAAACAGCCCAAACTAGACCGATATGCTTTTTTTTTTGTTCTTTTCTTTTAGAGAGTAAAGAAAAGGAGGTGGTCAAAACCCTAAACGAGACCGGCCCCAACCCGGAGACTGATCTCCCCCCAAGCCACACGTTATATAGTTTCCAAGCATGATTGAACTGGGAAACGTCGTTCGTACGCTGCTTTCCCAACAGTAACTCAAAGTGCTGATTTCACCGACTGTTGCTTTTGCCCATCACTTAATAATCATTATATGTCGTCAAGGACCGACGTTGTGGCTAATTCCTGTTTCATAAAGCAACAAAAACAGAGGAGAGATTAATCAGCTAATTGCCTCTCTTTAATTTCCTCATGAATCAGAAGTCAGTATAGCACTAGCTGAATAGCATCTATGGAGTCATGCTTTCCAATTCTTCTACGCAGCTTTTGCTTCATGTCCCTGGCGTTGCAGATAAGCTATGCATTGGACTCCATTTCAGCTGGCCAGAACATCACAGATGGCCAAACGATAGTCTCTCCCAGCGGGAACTTCGAGCTAGGATTCTTCAGCCGCGGCAGCTCCAAGAACCGTTACGTGGGCATATGGTACAAGAAGCTATCGACCGGGAGGGTGCTTTGGGTAGCAAACCGAGAGAATCCCCTGAATGACTCTTCAGGAGTCCTAAAGCTCACTTCTCAGGGTGTACTGACTCTCCTGAACCACAACAATGGGGTCGTTTGGTCCTCCAACGTGTCAAGACCAGCCCCGAATCCGATTGCGCAGCTTTTGGATTCCGCCAATTTCGTCATAAAAGAAGGAAACGACAATGACTTGGGTGGTACAATTTGGCAGAGTTTTGATCACCCTTGTGATTCGTTTCTGGCTGGCATGAAGTTTGGTATAGACCGAGCAAAAGGTCTGGACCGGTACCTGACCTCGTGGAAAAGCGTGGACGACCCTTCACTTGGTGATTTCACATATAGGCTCGATTCTTCGGGATATCCACAGCTGATCGTGAGAAACAGATCGGTAGTGCAGTTCAGGTCAGGACCTTGGAACGGCCTTCGGTTTAGCGGGTTCCCTCAGTTGAGGCCAAATCCAGTTTATAGCTTTGGCTTCATCTTCAACCAAAACGAAATTTACTATTACTTCAATATTCTGAACAGTTCCGTCCCATCGATGCTCGTTTTAAACGAGAATGGGATTGCTCAGCGCTTCAGTTGGGTAGATCGGACACACGATTGGATACTGTATTCGTCTGCTCAAACGGACGACTGTGACACTTACGCATTATGCGGAGGGAATGGGAACTGTAACATTGCTAGCTCTCCAAAATGCGTGTGCTTAACAGGGTTCATGCCCAAATACCCGAGCGCCTGGGAATTCGGGGATTGGTCAAACGGTTGTGTCCGGAGGACGGAACTGGATTGCCTGGGAGGAGACAAGTTTCTGAAGTACACCGAAGTGAAGTTGCCCGACACGAGGCAATCGTGGTTCAACGAGAGTATAAATCTTCAAGAATGCAAGCAGACATGCTTGAGGAACTGCTCATGCACAGCTTATTCAAACTTGGATATTAGAGGGCAAGGAAGCGGATGCTTGCTTTGGTTCGGTGACCTGGTGGATATTAGACAGTTCAATGAGAACGGCCAGGATATTTACGTAAGGATGGCCGCATCAGAAGTCGGTATGTGTTCAAACCCTGAGTTTTTTTCGACCATATGACACAAGGAAGAGAATGAGTTCGAAATAACTATCGGATTCCTTGTAACTTCGATTTTTAATTCTTGCAATGTTTATCAAGGTGGGAGTTCGAGCGGAAATACTGGCACAAGGAAAAGCACAGGCATCATTGTCAGCACCATACTGTCCGCGGTGCTTCTTCTCAGCATCATGGTTGTTTTCATGAAGTATAGGAGAGATGGTAAAGTCATTTTATCTTCCAAGCAAGATGTCTTTCTTGATACACAAGTCATTTTTCATTCTTGCTAGCATAGGCTTTAATTGTTGCTGCTCTGCATCAAATGCAAAGTTTTATCAGATCATCTCTCTCTGGAAATATCAATGAACCAAGTGGCCTGAAAATGAATGAACCAAATGTGTGTTGCCTTGGATTCTGTTTTGGGATTTTTAAAACTCAATTAAGAGTTCTCTTTAGTTGATGAATTCACTCACTTTAATTTCTACTTGCAGGACAAATCTTTAGATTCTGCCATCAAAAACATGGTGAAGATCTAGACTTACCTATGTTCGACGTGACAACCATAGTGAACGCTACGAATAACTTCTCCGAAGACAACAAACTCGGAGAGGGAGGTTTTGGAGCTGTCTATAAGGTTACTGTTCTTGGTTTTTTGGAATTCTAAATCTTCTCGTCCATATCCAAATTCACAACGAAATGAAGGAATTAAAATAAAGGCTCTATCTTTTAGGGTGTTCTGAGGAATGGCCAAGAAATTGCCGTGAAGAGGCTGTCGGAAAACTCCAGGCAGGGACAGGACGAGTTCAAGAATGAAGTCGTCTACATTGCCAAACTTCAACACCGAAACCTCGTCAAGATTCTGGGATGCTGCATTCAAGTAGATGAAATGATGTTGATCTATGAGTTCTTGCCCAACCGGAGCTTGGATTGCTTCATTTTCGGTTCGCTTTGCTCAAGTCCCTACATTTTCATCGCTTTTGTCATAGCAAAGGAGTAAAGAAGCTTCCATTTAATTACTCATGAGGCCTAAAATTTGGCAGATCGAGAGAAGGGTGTTTTACTGGATTGGCCTAGGCGCTTCACTATCATCAACGGCACAGCCTTGGGGCTCCTATACCTTCACCGAGACTCAAGATTAAGAATAATTCATAGAGATCTGAAAGCTGAAAACATCCTGCTTGACAATGAAATGAATCCAAAGATATCAGACTTTGGTTTGGCGAGGAGTTTTGGAGGTAATGAGAGCGAAGCGAATACAAAGAGAGTGGTGGGAACATAGTGAGTTCTCTTAACAAGTGATCTTCACTGGATCTGATCCATTTGCTTCAAAAACTAATTACTCTTTTCAATGGCTTTTTTGCATAGCGGTTACATGTCGCCAGAGTATGCTATCCACGGGTTATATTCGATAAAATTGGATGTATTCAGTTTTGGTGTCGTAGTGCTGGAAATCGTGAGCGGGCAAAGAAATCGAGGCTTTAATCATCCTGGCAACCATTCAAGCCTTCTCGGATTTGTAAGTCATCAGATCTTCTTGTTTTATTATCTTCAGGTTAGTTTCTAGTCTTAATCTAGATGACTGAAATAATCTTTGCAGGCCTGGACACTGTTCAGAGATCGAAAGCCTATGAAGCTGGTTGATCCATCGATCACATCCACATTCAATCCTGCAGAAGTTTTACGATCGATCCATGTGGCTCTGTTGTGCGTCCAACAAAATCCGAGAGATAGACCAGAGATGTCGTCCGTGGTTATGATGTTGGGCAGTGAGAGCGCATTGCCTCATCCTAAACAGCCCGGTTTTTTCAGCGAGGAGTCTGTATCGGAAGCCAGTTCTTCAAGCGGTGGCAAGCACCAACAATATTCAGCCAACGAAATGACTATTTCAGATGTACAGCCTCGGTGATATATCTGTAGTTAGAATATTGTATGTATTAATCTTACACGAATATGAGAGGATCGCGGCGTTTGTATTGAGGGTCATCTCTTAATCTAGAATAGCAAGACGTTACGGGGACATACAGAAGATTGCACCTTTTGTTCTTCCAAAATTTGGGGGATGCTAGTCAGAAAGTGAAGACTTTTCTGGTATTTTTTTCGTTATAAATTTCTAGCAAAGAACCCCTTCAATACCTTACTCGAATATCCACAACCTTAATGAAGTAAATTTACATTAATAAAAGAGTATTTGATGAATCAATGTCTGCTTCAGTTTGAATCGATGAACATATGATTAGGGAAGCTCGTCTTAGTTTAGAAAACAGCTATAGGAGTGAAAAGGTAGCCATAACTGCAAGTGAATTCAGCATCCAGTACTAACCCTTTGCTCTGTCAAGTTTGTACAGCTGTTTCTTCTTTCTACTATGTCAAAATTACCATGTCCCCCCAATTATGGCGACATCATTTAGCTGAGATGCACCTAAGACAGCAAAAAGGAAAATGACTTCATTTCCCAATATGATCTGAAGATATTGGACTTCGGTTCACCAAGATGTTTTCTGACGTAAAGAGACTAAAAAGGTTGACCGAACATAGTGAATTCTTGAGTTAAACATCTGAATTATGCTTCATTTGCTTCGAGAACTAATCATTCTGTTTAATCGTTCTGATGCTTTAGTCCAAACCGTGAAAACCAAAAGAAACCAAGGCTTCAGAATTGTCCTAAACATACGCCAAAGAAGCCTCTGTAGTTTTGATGCTTGGGGTCAAGAGGGCATTGTCTCAGCTTAAACAGGTCAGTTTGGTCTTTGAGGAGATCATACTAGAAACAAGTTCTTTGAGTTGCAGCGAGTACTCGATATTTTTAGCCCAATGAAGTGGCCATTTCAGGTGAAAATCTAGATAGACAAATTTGCTAGCTCATGCTGACCAATCATCATGATTTATAGTACTACAAACTTATGGTGGTTAGTCAGACATTATGAAGTTAATTACTTCCATTTATCATGTCAAGAAGATACATCACAGAAAGGACCAGCTTACATAATATTAAAATGTTCCAAAGGTTGCAAACCAAAGAGTCCAAACAGTCTAGAAGCAGAACACAATCACACATCCATTTGTATAACAGTTCAGGCTGCACAAAATCATATCTTTACCCGTTCCAGGCCTGATTTCCCATCGAGAACGCTGCTCTGTTGAAGTTCCAGGAAGTCCTTGTATTTCATCCCGACGTACATAGCTCGGTTGCTCTCCCCATCCACCAGCTGCTCCGCTGGCGTGACGACAGTGTCAGGCGATGGTCCATTAGATAGAACAATCGATATCCTTGTATCCTTGTTGTTCACAACAGCTCGATGCAGAACACTCTTGTATTTCCCATTGCTCATAATCTTGCTCAGTTGATTAGTGTCAAGAAAAAAAAAATTAGTTCCAATAAGCTTTATCGGTTCAATGGGAAAGTGGTAGTAGATCACAAAGATCCGTATTGACTTTTTAACTGATTATTATCCAGTGAAAGAAACAGAGAAAAGAGTGTGTTTCATCGAATTTATAGGACCTATATGAACTATGGTCTTAATTATATAACAATATCCCCTCCTCGTATACTGTATGTGCATGAATAAACAAAGGCACACAGTACACACCAAGATTTAAAACAAATCCGACCTCTCTTGCAAGACACTGAGGGAGATTAGAAAGATGGAACATGAATTTTTATGTATGTACCTCTACGTGATCGCCAGTGTTGACCAAAAAGGCGTTCGGAATGGGATCAATTTTGACCCACTTCCCGCCGTGGTACACTTGGAGGCCGCCAATTCCATTCTGCATAAGGATGGTCAACAGGCCATGGTCTGAGTGTGGTGGCATGCCCATAGCGAGTTCTGGCTGCGGGCATGGCGGATACAAATTCGCCGTTAATATTTGCAGGCTTGAATCCATGTTCATTGCCCCATCGATATAGCCCGGTTCAAGTCCTAGGCTTTCCGATATACCCTTGAGCAGCCCCCTAGCTAATTTCCGGATCGCCCCAGCGTATTCTGCCAAAACTTCACTGCAACAAACATCACTTTCATTCATCAGAGGAAATGCTTGTGGTGTTCTCTTCATCTTTAGGGATGTCACGAGTTTGTGTCACACAATTTTTTATTTGGCGTGTTAGTAATTGTCCTGCTCTATCAAATTGAATCCTCAACTTGTGAATTTTCTCTAGGTGTACAAATTTGTTCTTCTTTGCCATCAAGATTGTTGCGGCAACAAGCAATCGGATAGCAAATAGACAAAATAAGAAAATAAATCGAACTTCCAATATACGTGATTCAATCATTGGACTTATGTCAATGAGGAGAGCAGTGGCAAAGAATTCCACTATTGTTCAAAAGATATAACAGAGATTACAATCACACTCGACTCATTCAAACATTATCAGTGTTTTCTATCCCCAGTTACACCCAATAATCTCACAAAGTGTTTACCCCCACAATTTCTCACGAGATAATCTGTCAATATCACAAAGGAATTTACAAAATTTTAACGCAAGATTTTCATGGCTTCAAACACTCATGAAATTCACAAGCAGAAACTCCTCTTTGATATTATTCACTTCTATATTATTCATAAAGAAGCCATTTCTTTTTATATAGAAGAGATTTGGATTCAAAATAGAAAATTTATTCAAACTAGGAATCCAACTCCAACTAGAAAACTACTCAAATTAGGAAAGTTTCCTTTCCAGGATTCAAAGACGAGCCAAAATAATGCTACCTTAAAATAATACCATGTAGTTTGTATTTGCTGGGTTTCAAGATTGGCAGATTCGTGGATAAACACGGATTTAATATACAAAACTAACAAACTGGAACCAAAGAGCTTGCGCATAGGACGGATTGAAGTTCTTTAAGTTAAGATCCCAAGATTAATTGAATAGTAAGTGCTCCATGCAAATATGGAAAATCTGACATGAAAATCACAACATCTCGCATTTAGGTAACTATAGAGATCGAGTCCGACACCGAAGTGGGCAGAGTCTTACACATGGACAGATTATGAAATTAGTCAAGTCGAAGATTTGGATTCTGTATTATCAGGGATAAGAATTTGTTCAAATTCCTTGTCATGCTTTCTTTTTCTGATATATCTAATAATTTTCTGCTGCGCACTAAGGTGTCGATGCATTGATAACTCTAAACTATCATGTCAATGGATTGTGATATCCCTGCATCTACCAGGATGGACCCACCGCTAATCAATAATGTCCCCAGAATCTCTAATTTGTACAAAATGACAAGAGCATACTCCTCCATGGAGTCTTTGTCATGAGCCTACTTTTTTGGCCCCATTCATTGACGACTTCAAATTGTTCACGATTCATGATGCAAGAGAGAGAGACAATGGGTGTTACTATCATGACCTTGAGATTCCGAAGCATAACGGGCTACTTCCATTAGGTGGGGCCTCAAGTTCTTGGCCCTCATCCAAAAAGCCACATCTGGCTCCTTAGAGGGAGATGCAGCCTACCCGGCCCGGGGCGGGGGAGGAGGTTGTGAGGTTTGTCTGGATTTGTTTGGCCAGATGGATTGGGTGAATCTTAATGTGTTTGAGAGGTGAGTGGCTTTTAGATGATTTCGCATGGTAGGTAATGCCTCTGCGGGTCGATTGCAGCAAAACCTTGCCTTTATAACGAGCAAGGAAGTTCAACTTTAAGTAGATCTCGCACATAAATACCAACTAAGTACCGTGGATCAAATAATATGGAAGCTAATATCTGGGTAGGCTTCTGAAGCATGAGATCGTGTCAATTTGTGTTGGAGTAAACTCAAAATTTTTGTATTCTAAGGGAATTAAGAAAACAGAATATCACACAGCACTCATTTCAATATTACAACTTTTTCTTTAACACGCTTGAATGCCATAATTTCCGTACGACACTCACTTTGAGTGCTATAATTTTTTTCCGATTTCTTGAGTGACATATAACTTTGTAATTGATTACTTGAGTAAACAAAAAATTTTGAAATGTTCACCACAAGTGCTATGCCACGTTAGATTTTCAGTAGTTAGGTGATCGTTTTTAAAAAATTTTGACACTCAAGTAATCAATTGAAAGTTGTAGTACTCTAGTAAATGTATTTCAGAAATTATGGCACTCAAGCGATTGAGGAAAAAAAAAAGTTATGGCATTTGTGTAGAAGAAGAAGAAGAATGGATACCTGAAGCCTTCTGGTTTGGAAGGGCAGTGAAACTTTGGATGCACCCTCACCTTCAGATAATCTCTCCAGAAAAATACCTTCTCGACTGAAGTATTGAAGCTCGTCCCCCATCTTATGCCGTCCAACACGTGCTTCCCTTCGAACTCCCTCTTCTCCTCCTCTGCCAGATCGAAGAATCCCATCAGCATGTCGACCATCGCCTTCATTTGGCCCTCGGGGATTCCGTGGTTGATCACCTACTCACACAACCCAGGGGCCATGATCAATACGTAGTATACATAACGCTGTCAGAATATGTATGGAGAGTTTGTGTCATACAGATCAAGATTGACTTTGATACCAATTCCTGCAAGATAGATTCGTAAAAAAAAAAAAAAAAAACAAGATTTGTGGTTTGATTTACGTGCAGCACCAATCTCTCGGAGTCCAAGACATGAGAAATAATTTATCATGAATTTTCTTTAGCTCCAGCATGAATGAACAACCATCAGCAGAACCAGCCAATTCAATATGAACTGTCAGTCTTTTCAGTACTCATGACAAGTCTGATGAGTGAAAGCTTATCAAAGATCACCAACCGTTTGTTTTGGATCTCCACGACCAGATAGAATAAAGAAAAGTACTATGAAGCAGCTAATCAGCTGATGAACTGGGTAGGAACATATGTACCATGAAGAAGCCCCAGTCTTGACAAGCCTTTGCAAGATCCGAGACGACTTTACGCCGTTGATCGGGATTACTTGAGGAGAGGAGAGAGAAGTCGATGACGGGGATGGAGTCATCGTGGTCAGAGTGGACGGCTTGATCACCGGAAGCGGAGGTGGTGAAGGCGTAGTGGGAGGGGATGGAAGTGAGGTTGGAAGATTCAGCTAGAGTCTTAACACTCCCTATTTTGAGCCGAGAAGGATTAGCTTCTTGATGGAGTGAAGCAACTGGACAAACAGTAGCCATTTGAGATGAAACTCTCTCTCTCTTTCAAGAAATCCCGCAGTGCATGTGTATATCAATTATGAAAGAGAAGATCTACTTCAAAAAAAGATGAAGGAAGAGTTCTTCGGCAAACTCTCCAAGACTGCCACGTGGCAGCTTCTATTTTAAACAGTAAATGCGCTTCCATTTTCGACGCCAGGTGCCTGAACGTCAGGGCCTTGTGGAGAATCATACCAACTCCTCCGAGCCACCAAAATAGTCCACTTCCCCCCACTGTAACCAAGTAATTATCATCAGGGCAGAAGGCTTCTGAAGTAGAGGTAACCATGGCAACCCGCTTGGCCTGCTTAGCCATGGTCAGGCTCGACCGGCCTCCAGGAGAAGAAAATGGGCAAGCCTGGGCAAGTAATTCTCTTTTTGAACCCATCCTGTCTTCTTGGATTCACTCTGGCCAGGTCAATTTTGTATTGGAAAATTAGTAATCTTGGAAATGAGTGTGCATGTCTAGTCAAGGATAGTTAAGCTCCGTACCAATCCAACCCACTCATTGATCATGTCTACTCTAGAGACATTTGAGGGAAAGCTGCCTTGGTTGAGACTCAAAACAATGACCGCTCTTCCTAAGGCACAATTTGATCTTATGTCTAAACTAACTCGGCTAATCCGAGATTATGTAGCAATTACATTGTTTGTCTATTTTCAGAAATAGTTCATAGAGAAGCATCTAAGCACATGTACTTAAACTTGCATAATTTGCCATCCAAATTGGCTTAACAAATTTGTGGATTACTGTTTATCCCAAAAAGTGATGAAAAGAGAGATCACCACACCGATCTGTGAGTGTCTTGTTAGATAGAAAGTTTCTTCATTTTGTTTGGCTTTGTGAATTGATGGTGAACCAATTCAAAGGGGTTTCCAAATTGTATCTTGTCATACCCCAAAAACTATAGTAATGAGGGTGATATGACAATCCTTCCATCCGAAGGATGCAGACTCAAATCAAACCCAAAATCAACTTCCAAAAGTTCCCATCAATAGCACTATCACTCTACTAACTGCTAACTGAGGAACCTAAAAAGGTTGGAAAAGAGATGGGTGAGTGACCACAAGCTCAGTAAGTAGTACGTATCTCTTCTAAATTGTCACGCCCCGAATCCCAAGGCATGTGCACATCCCTCGGTAGTCGACTAAAATTTGCGACGTCCTAGGAAGCGTCACCAACCATTTCTTTTTATGCATATGTGGAAGCGAATTAAATAAACCCCAAACAACAAACAAACACAAGAGATAGTAGAAAGACATGCTAGTCACTTTCACAACCTATTATTCATATACAAGCCAAGTTAGTCCATACACCAAAGGTTTATCCCAAAAAGAACTACTAGACAACCTATACTCCAAATCCCTCCGACTCTGGCTCGGGATCCTCCATGACACCCTTCGGTATCTCCATACTAAGGACATGAAAATATTTAACCACGACAAGGTGAGATAAAATCTCAGCAAGTCAAAATCCTAAACCCCAATTAGGATGAGAATTCACTCGAGATGCAAGCCTAACAAGCATCACACATAAACTTACCTTGCCTCAACACCTCCTTGCACATTAGCTCATCACATGTATCAAATGCATACATCAAATGTATTTAATAACTAGAACACCTCAATTTATCTTTCAAACAATCACAAGAGTTTCGATTATAAAGCCAAACCATTATGATACGTCACATACCGTGCCACACAATTTCATCTTATAATCCGGTGCATGCTATTTCAATCACTCAAGCATGTCCTAGTTATTACGACCCAACAGCCACAGCCAACTCAACAGCTGGCAATCATCCGGCATAACTGAGTGTCATCCCACTCCGTCGAGCATAGCATCATCCCACGTAAACTCATCAAGACAGCATTCCACACAAGAGCATCGGCCCAACCTCCACTGCAACCAACATCCATTAACATGGGGCATTTGAACTTAAGATGGGTTCACTACCTCATGTAAACAAATCAAGGTATTTTGATGATCACACACCAACACATACTTGGCCAAGAACACCATGCTTTGCACTAAAATACCTCAATTTCAAATAATGAACTTGACCAATTTTCTTCGTATTAAAAAGTCTCGATAAAATAATTATACATGGTGAATTGAACCATAAACATGATACTCTCTCATTTCAAAATTTTACGATTTTATATAGTACATAAAATATTTGTAGTGTCATAAACCGACACCCGGTATTTTTCTATTTAAATACCATAAAATCGATTTTTGCAATAATAATAATCCAAAAAAACAACCAAGCACTCAATTGCACAAATAAGCAATCAATTTCACATATAAATTCAATCACAACGATCAACATAAAATTTCACTAACCAGCTATCTCTGCACAATTTATGCTAAATATAATTAATTAAATAAATTGCAATTAAATTAAATAATTCTAATTTAATTAACCGAACCACGGTTAATTAAACTAACCATGGTTAACTAAACTAACCCAAGTTAACTAACTAACCTAGGGTAGATATCCTAACCAAACTAACCACCTAACTACCTAGTTACACTAACCAAATTAACCTAACTAGGCTAGTTCATCTAACTAACTAATTAGCACTAATCCTAATTAAGCCTAACTAATCTCTATGTGCAATTAACTTCCTAATCTAAGATTAGGGAGTTAACTCACCAGATTAGGGCGGTGACGTGTTCACGACGATAGCGATGCAAAGGCGGTGAAGACCCATGACTATGGCGCCACCAACGGAGGCTTGAATGGGGCTGAAAACAGCCTACAAGCTCACGACTTACGACTGGAAATTCGGTTCTATGGGCTGGCTGAATGGTTGGGGCTGAGGCAATTCAGCTTGGGTTGGTGGCATGCGGCTGGTCAAGTGGAGCTGGCGAGCTGCTACTAGCCTATCACGCCTCGAACCCCGGGTGCGCACACATCCCTTGGCGATCAACTAAAATATGCGACGTTCCCAATACGCGTCGCTAACCCATTCATTTTATGCACATGCGAAAGAGAATTAAATGGATACCCTGACAACCATCAAACACTAGGATAGTAAAATCACATGCCAACACCTTTTCACAAAACACAATTTATAACCATATCAGGTTCAACCTACAGGTTTATATACAGGAGTCTAGATTGAAAAAGGAAGCTACCAAGCCAACTCTACCCCAGACCCTACCTACTCGGGATTCGGGTCTATCACGACACCATCTGGGATGTCGATGTCCAAAGGATTAGCTACTTTTACTCCAAACCCTTCAGCCTCGAGCCTCGAGTTCGCCATGATATCGTCTAGTATATCGATATCCATAGGGCTAAGTACCTCCTCATACTTAGTATCGATGGCGAGCCCATCAAAACCCTCCAATGACCCTCTTGAACCCCGTTAAGCTTGTTAAGGAACAACGCTTTGAAGCGATGAGGTACCAAGTGAAGTAGGCCCTCATCGACCCAAATAGTGGTCACCACAAGCTCACGGGTCCAGGCGGTCCCGAGGATGGGGAGGAGGGTAATCTCGATCTCCACCTCCCGTGGACACCCAAAATGGACATGACGGACCTCCATTTAAGGGATTGAAAAATTTAAACCACGATGGGGTGAGATAAAAATCTCAGCGAATCTATACCCTAAACCCCGATTAGGATGATAATTCACTTAGAGACGGTCCTAAACATGCACCATTCAGAACTTACCTCACCTCAGCACGTCCCTACATATTAGTTCAACACTTATGCACTTATAAACATGGCAAGCATAATCAATAACTGGAACACATCATTTTCATATATCAATCAATCACATGGGTCTCGATTTTAAGGTTAAATCGTTATGACACATCCCATTCCGTGCCACACAATTTTGCCCCATAATCAAGCACGGCTATCTCAATCAATCAAACGTGTCCTAGTTATTTACAACCCATCAGTCGTGGCCAACTCAACAGTCGGCGGTCATCCGACATAACTGGGCATCGTCCTACTTCGTTGGGCATGGCAACATCTACATTTAGACTACATTCCCTAAGGAGCATCAGCCTAGCCTCCACTGTGACCAGCATCCGTTGACATGGGGCATCCGAACTTAATCAGGCATCACCTCCCCAACTCCCGTTGGGTGATGGGTTCCGATAGCAATCACACGCACATCCATACTCAGTCAAGAACATTGTGCTTTGCACTCAAATACTTTCATTTCAAATAATCTACTTGGCCAATTTTCTTCATATTAAAAATTTCTGGTAAAATAATTGTACGTGATCACACATTTAAATTGAACCGATAAGCATGGTACATTCTCACTTTGAAGATCCACGATTTTATATACTATATAAAAATTTTGGTGTAAAAAACCAACATCCGGTATTTTTCTAATTAAATACCATAAAATCATATTTTTATAATAATAATAATAAATCATCACTAAGCACTCAATTACATAATTTAGCAATCAATTTCAAAAACCAATTCAACCACGACAATCAGCGTAAATTCCACTAACAAGCTATCCTGGTAAAATTTACGTTAATTATAATTAATTTAAATAAATTGCAAATTATTTAAACTAATTCACTTTAAAAACTTAATTAAACTAACCGAACTAACCTAATTGAACTAACTAACTAATCTAACTAGGCTAGCTACATAAACTTAATTGAGCTAACTACCAACCTAACTAACCACCTAACTAATTTAACTATCTAGTTCAACTAACTAAACTAACTAGCTACTAGTTACACTGACTAAATTAGCCTTAATCCTTATTAAGACTAAACTAATCACCCCTAAGTGCAATTAACTTCCTAATCCAAGATTAAGGCGTTAACTCACCGGATTAGTGAGGTAACGGGTTCACGGTGACGGCATTGCAAAGGCGACCAAGATCCGAACCTACGGCGTCTCCAACAGAGGTTCGGAAGAGGCTGAAAAAGCCTACAAGCCTCAAGGCTTAGCTGGAAGTTTGATTTTGTGAAGGGGCTGAACGGGCGGTTGGCGGAGGTCAGACAAGGGCTGGCAACAATGGGACGAGCGGCGAACGAGCTAGGGCTGGTGGCAAACCAGCTGGGTGGACAGCTAAGGGCGTGAGGCGGAGAGGCGGGCAACAAAGCTGGCAAATGGTGGACACAACCGGAGCGGCACGGACGAGTAGGGGTGGTTGGGCACGGGTGGTTGGGATGGTCGGCGATGAGGCGGTGAGGGTGGTGCGGGATCGAGAGGTGGAGCGGTGGCTGGTCAGGGCTAGCATGAGGAGGCGACTACAGCAAGGGGATGGAAGATGAAGCAGTGAGCTGAAGTTATGATGGAAATGGAGAGGAAGCATAAGGTTCGGCTGGAATGGGAAGCTGCACACGTTCAAGGAGGGAGAGAGGGAAAGAAAAGAGGAGGACAAGGAGCCCAGAAGGTTAATGCAAGAGCTAATGGGGGAACAAGAGAAATATCCATGCACTTAAGTGTTCTTGCCCCAAAGTCTTCAACCCTCTTTTTCAACCAACCCTCCAATGGCAATTTTATTCTCATTTCCTCACCAAATAAACCAATTTGGTGGCCAAAAATGCCTCCACTGTTGTCTGTACGAATTTCCACCAATTTCTTCTCAATTCTTCACAAAACAACTTCAATTTGATGGCCCAAAATTCTATGGCAACAACCCATACGAATTTCCCTTCAATCCTTCACAAATTAAGCCTTTTTAGTGGCCAAATGCAACAACACAGCAGCCCCTATGAATTTCTTCTCATTTTCCAATTTGCTTAAATTGATTTTCTACAAAATTTCCTGACTCGAAATTTCTACAAAAGATGAGATGGGTCCTAAAAATAAATCATGACACGCTCAAACCTTCGATTCCCGAAATCGAATTCAATTTCGTGATTAAAATCGACCGGACGCGATTTTAGCGCGACCCAACCTACCGGGTAGATTTTAGGGATTTTAGTGTGTTTGATTTGTGGTCGATAATTTTCGATCCATGTTTGTGCATCTCAGACTCGTCAACATCATCCGGTTATTGTAAAAATCTCAAGATTTCAATTACGGGTATTGATTACAAAATTGACAGAAAATCGAGTTAGTGTCGTTCGACGCAAATTCTACACTCATGCGGAATCACCCGTAATTCAATTATATGTTTCTGTCAAATCGACCTATATCTGATTACTTATGATTATATGAAAGGGCAAGTAAGAACACTTAGAGGGGGTGAATAGGTGTTAAGAGAAATTTTTGCAGAAACGTTTATGAAAACTTTTTCTTTTAAAATAGAATCTAAAAAGCAATGGACTAGAGTAAGTTTAGCTATTAGATAAATTTACAAATAAGTAAAGAAGTTGAGGGAAGAGAATGAGAACATAAAGTTTATAATAGTTCGGCTTAGATTAGGCCTACGTCTACTCTCCTGCGCTGATAGCCTACTGGCTGGATTTCACTATGAATGAAAAGAGATTTTACAGTCTCACGATCTCAAATTCACAATGTAGAGACTCTACTACACTCTTTCGAAGTCTCACAAAAGTTTACTCTCTCTTTTGAGTACCAAGTGATCTCAGCAAATGAAATAGTAAGGAACTAGGAAGTTTCAGATTTTGAAATTTTTCTTTCACACTCTCTCTCGAACAACTAGCGAGTCTGCCTTAAATACTCCTTCAAACCAAAATGATCGTTGGCACTTTCCAAAGGAATTCTTCCAATCTACCCATTGGACAGAATTAATTAAAGAGATCTTGAGTCATTTAAAGATCGAGATGAAAGTCCATCAATCATGTTCGCCCATACAATTAGAATATTGGTTTCCATAAATGGAACTTTCCAAGTTTACTCGCCATTCAAAAGATTTGATTATTGGAATTTATTCCAATAAGGATAATCAATCATAGGTGATGTATCTATCCAGAAAGCCTTCCATAAACCGTACAAACCGAACTCTCGAAGAAATAAAGATAACCTTGCATCTGACGTTCAGTCTGGAATCTATCAGCATAAGTAGACTTTGATCCTAAAGTCTGTCGATCTTCAAACTTTGACCTTAAAGTCTTGGAGTCTTCAGAATAGACTATGGAAAGGTTTTGTCAACTTCAAAACAATAAATGATTTTTCTCCAACAATCTCCCCATTTTTTATGGTAACAAAACATTCCCACAAATTTAAGAACTCTTGACCTGCAAAATAACACTTTAGGCAATACATGATATCTCCACAAAAAAAAAAAATTAGGGCCTGGATAGCATCATCGATTCTACAACTATAGAAAACATATTAGTCTTAAAAGGATAAGACAAATAACTATCCAACCACAATCATTAACACCAAAGTGAAATGCTGCAAGTGTCAAGCGTTAAAAAGTTCAACACAGACCAAAAGTCAAAATGTTGAACAATAAAACAAAAGTTAAAGTTCAAAAGATAAATCTGCATATATTCTCCCCATTTTTGTCAACAGCAAAAAGTGGAGAACTGTAATAAAAAGAGGTTTGATGAAATAGGGCTACTTAGGGATGCAAACGAGCTAGAAGTCCCCCATGGACTACATTGTCTCTTCCAGCTTTCTCACAATCTCTTTCAACTTCTTCAATGTCTTCACCTTTTGCGGTCTCTTGCACTTGAATTTTAATGTCATATACCTGCTGGTGAATAGATGCTAAAGTAGATGCTTAAGTTGTTTTGAGAGTCTTAATCTCAAATTCCAATCCATATTGCTGAGCCTTCAAATCCAAAAGGATGTCCAGCAGTCTTTTAAAGTCTGTTGTTGGTTCTGTTGAAGCACTAGGTTTAGCCAAATCAATTTTGGGAGTATTGAGGTCCGAGGGAACGTCGGCATGTCAATCACTAAGGCTTGTAGAGGATGCCTCAACATCAGCTTCAGGGATTTGAGAGGCACACACATCTTCTAGATCTGCTAGAGTTCTACTAATATCATCACTTATAAAAACAGGAGTAGAAGTACCTGTCTTTTCTCGAGCTCCCCCTATTTCCGTGGCTATAGGTGGACAGGCGAAACTTGCTTCTTGCTCCTTTTCGGTTTCGGCTTCCAAGTGATGTTCATCATCTTTTCCATCTCCGGCAGTCCCACTCCTAGTTTCCTCGAAATCCTCTGTTAAGGATATCGCAAGAGTTGACTCAAAGGAGTCATCTCTACCCTATTCTCCTCATCCTTCTCTTTCTTCTCTTTCTCCTTCTTCTTCTTTTCCTTCTCTCCTCTCTTCTGTTCTTTCTCTTCTCTCCTTTGTTTCTTCTCTTCTCTCCTCTATTTATCCTCATCCTCTTCCTTCTTGGTCTCGCGGCTACTCAAAACTTACAAAACTCTTAAGATCTCGCAAGGCAAATGCAAAAAAAGTAATCTCGTCTTCATCTTCTTCTTCATCTTGCAAGATAAGGGTTATTCTCTTCCTTGTTGATTCAATTACGGGCTCTTTGCTTTTTCTCTTTTTCGCAATAGAGTCTTGTTTTGTCTTGCTTAGGGACTTCTCCTTAAAGTGCTCTAGCTTCTTGTTCAATTCCTTCAGTCTCATTTTCGACACCATCTTCAATCCTATCACCATAAGAGTAATGGTTCAAACACATAGAGATACAGGAAGTTGAATGTGAAAGTGTTTGAACAGCTTGGTGACCAGCGTAGAGTAAGGAAGTTGTCCTCTATCCTTCACCACAGTCATATACATGTGCATGATGATTATGTGGGGCAGTAAGAACTTCATCCGATTACTAATGGCGAACATCAGTTTTGCTTATGAGCGAGAAACATCAGTCTTGGAGGTTGACTTGAGTCGGATGCAATTGATCACAATCTTGTGCAATAGAATGTTGGAGGTAGTCATTCTCTGATAGATAATATCACCCTCAGAAGATTTTTCCTTCACAAGAAAACTGGTAGCATGTCCAACTATCACGTTAATTGATCATAAACTCCCTCTTTCCACACTAATAACGTCCGCTAGAGTATCTACTGAAAGTGCTAGTATGAACACCTAGAGGGGGATGAATAGGTGTAGCATGTCCAACCTAAGTCGAAGAACAACGAGACTTTTGAAAGCTCGATCGAAGTTGTCACTTTAATTGGTCGAAAACTCCCTCTTTCCACACCAATAACGTCCAGTGCAAACACTTAATATATCACACTATCTCACTAAGTCATCTATTGACATTAAGGTCTGGCAATCTTCAAACTTTGACACAGAAGTATGGAAATCTTCAGAATAGACTTTGGACAATATCATTTACATATTCTATCATCTGCATAATATGTTACTTAACCATTAAACACGTTAGTAGCCTTTGATTTATTTTGTCATCTTCAAAATATGATAAGGGATTTCCCTAACAATCTCCCCATTTTTTATGATGACAAAACAATCTCTGAATATGCAGATGTGTAATCACACTTTCTAAAATATTGATAAATCAATCATCAAATTTTAGATTTTCAAAAAATTTGATTTGAATCAAAAGACAGCAAATATATTGAGCATAACAATATATAAAAAAATAATCGCAGCTCAATAATATCAACACATATGCATATTTATATTTTCTCCTCGTTTTTGTCATAATCAAAAAGCGATAAAAAGTATCATATAGAGAATATAAAATGATAAATATATCTTGCATGAAATATAATTTCCAAAAAAATCAGCTTTTACAAAGTAAGTCAAATATCAAAGATATGAAATATAGCTCACTTCGATCATATATATCAGCAAATATCCAATAAAAATCATGGATGCACTATAAAATTTACTTGACATTTTTTGTCATAATAAAATGATAATATCAATAAAATATTTGTTAATGACAAAAGGTAATAAAAAAATGCACTAACCGGATTTCGTAGATCTTAAATTCTGACACATTTACATTTTCCTTCCTTTCATAACATGATCACGATCAATCCAAAAAGATTTTTCCATAAATGATCAACACTCCCCCTCAATCTGTTACCTTTTTTAGGTGATCACGATTCTTTTCCTTTCTCTTGGATTTGCTTTCTTCCCCTTTTGTACGACACATAAGGGATTTCCTCAATAAGCAAAAAATTTGCACGAGGAATAAAATTTTTGAACCAATCTTTGCCTGAGATTCTTTTCTTATTGCACCAAAATCTGCGTAGATTTGCAATCATTCTTGCTTTATTGAATTTCCTGCAATCAACTCATTTCCTTTTTGGCATCCATCAATTTGGATCATTTCATTTCATTAGAGCAAAATATAAAATCTCCATAGATAAACAAATATTTTTTCTTAATTCATCATAACAAAGTATTCAAAAAAAGAATATTATGCACGATGATATTTTGAAAAATAAATTATCACTTAGTCATAGTACGATAAAAATAGAGAGAATAAAATCCTTAAGTATCTAAGAATATCTTGCATAATAAATTAATATTACGTAAAACAGATTTTTACTTGGCAAAATATGATAAAATCTGAGAGTATAAAATTAATCCAAATAAACTCAATTGTCTTTAAGTAGGATATCAAAAATGATCACACGTATCAAATCAAATCTCGAATCACACAAACAAATCACACGATTCTTTCTTCAATAAAACAAATCAAGGAATATGATCATTATAAAATCTCAATCAACCAAGGATATATTGAATATCAAGCATAATGAGAATTAAGTGCCAAAATAAATAAAATAAATAAAAATGCATTCCTTACCAAGCTCTCCTTCTTCTCTTCCTTTATTTTCTGAAAAAATAACTCATATTTTCTTTGGTACCCATTTTTTCTTAGGTCCATGAGAGTTAATAGAGTATGTTGTTTTTGCCCAATTTTTCTTAATAGGTCTCTAGACTTTAGGACATTCTTTCTCAAAGTGTTCTGAATCTCCACAATTTGAACACTTGAGAGCATTTCGACCAACGGGTTTTATAAATACTTTTTGAAAAATGATTTTTGTAAAATACCTGTGAAGGTCTTTGTCTAAGTCTCTCCTTGACCTTAGAAAAATCTATTAGAGAATCATTTTCCTTATTGAAACTAAGTCTCGATTTATTATAATAAGGAATTTATATAGAAAGGATATGCTCCAATGTTTTTGATCCATATGAAAATCTTGTCGAAAAATTTGAAAATTCTTTCTTTAAAGCATCATTTTCTTTAACAAGTAAATCTCGACTTTCTTTTATTTGTAGAAAATATTTTTGCAAGATTTCAAAATTTTCTTTTTGAGAAAGATCATGTTACCTAAGACGTGAATTCTCATTTTTTTAGTTCGAATATCCTTTTAAAAGAAGATTTGAGATTTAAGCCAAACTTATTTATATACTTTAAAACTTTAAGATGAATTTTTTAATGGCTTACCTCGATTTCCTTATCGAATTTTGAGTCTGTGTCTAAGTCAGACTTTGATTCTAAGTCTGTATTTGAGTCAGAATCAGATTCTGAATGTGCTATCAAGCATATATTTCCTTGCTCATCATCTTCTTTCATTGTTCTTTTCTGCCCATTCTGCTTGTATTGTCTTCTTCCATCGAATTTCCTTCCTTTTCTACTTAGGTTTTTGAATTTCTTGATCATAAAAGCAAGTTCTTCGTCGTCCATGTCATTTTTTGAGTCTATATCATCAGAATCAGCGTTAGATATTAAAGCGATGGACTTCTTACCTTCCGAATCTTCTTTGTTGATTTGTTCCACTTCGTAGGATTGAAGAGTGCCAATCAATTCATCAACAGAGAGTGGCATAATCCTCTAAGTCTCTCGGATTGAAGTCTTAACATAGTTCCAATCTTTTGAAAGACCTCGTAGAAGTTTGTTGACTTTCATTTGGGAAAAAATTGGATGACCTTGATACACTAAACCATTTACAATTTTTGTAAAATGGTTAAACATATCTCCAATCGACTCTCCTTGCTTCATCTTGAAGGATTCATATTTGTCGAGTAGGAAGTTTACTTTTATCTCTTTTACACGATCAGTCCCTTCATATGTATCATGAAGTCTATCCCAAACTTTTTTTACTGTTTCACATGAAAAGATTCTATTATATTTAGCAGGAGACAAACCGCAATATAAAGAATAAATGACTTTTGCATCAAGAGTTTTTCTTTTGGACAACTCCATCCAAGACATAAGAGCATGGAGTTCGGTTTCTTTGTCTTTGACATTCTTATTTGTTTAAGCTCACAAGATCATCCACTTCCACAAAGTATCCGAGGATCATCTTCCAATCTACCCATTGGATAATTTGTATACAAAATCTGCCCATACAAACAAAATTCTTATTTGTATCAAAAGTTCTTGTCTTCAATATCCAATTGTCAATCAATTAAATTGAGTCAATCAAATCAATCTTAAAGAATCCGAACCAAATGACAAAATGCTTTGTTTTTGCTACAATAAGTAATAGACTTTACAATCTAAATTGCAATAGACTTTACAATATGGACGTAAGTCTGAACATACTACGCTTCATAACGTTGGATCTCGAATAAGTTCAACATAAAACGGTTCTTCATTTATGTTGATCTGGAATTTGTCATTCAAGTTCTGGAAATCTTCATAATAGACTTTGGAGCATAGTCCGTTACTCAACCATTAAACACGTTAGTAGCCTTTGATTTCCTGTCCCTCACAATAAAATAAAAAAAAAATCTATTCGCATCGAGAAATGACAAATTTGAATAGAAATAAGAAGTCAATTCAGCGTGAACGACGTTGGTCTCCGAACAAAAACATTCAAGTTGAAGGAGAGCAAATTTTTCCCTCAGATTCACCTACAACAAGTCTAAGAATTCAAAATCCATTCCGAGGGTTCATCACCCCTTGTTTTAGCAATTTAGAGTAGGTCCTTTGATGTTCTTTGGAATGAAACAAATTCGCTCCATCACCATGTACTTCTACAGCAACACCCATCCTAGGCTGAAAATTCACATACAACCTTTCATCGTCATTCTTAATCTCAGGCTGATTATAGGAGCTAAAGCGAAGATCAGTTGGAAACTCAACAAACATCCTATTCGTCATCCCTTCAAGCACAATGCCTAGACTTTCCATCGATTTCAAGAACAAAGTCTCATTTTTGTAGCCCCTCTCTTTCAAAAACTCATGATGAAAGTCATAGCCATACCACCTCGCTTCAACTGATTATAAAGCTTAAAGAGAAATTCAGGTTTTAGCATTCTTATGGGTTCAAGGTCTTCCATGATCTCTTCTTCCTTGTGATGGTGTGGAGGAGGTTGAGGTGCATGCGGTTGAGAGTGTTGTTGTTGTTGTTGTTGTTGTTGCGATTCTTCCTCTTCGGTTAAGTCAAAATGGGTAGGACCCTCCGGACATACCTCGTGGTCCCTTGTTTGCAATCCAAGATGATTTCCTTTGGAATGACATCTTTGCAATTGTGGAGGATTTCTCGAGCAAGTTCGAGTGAAAAGAGATGAAAATTTTTTGTAGATCAAAACTTGAGAGTAGAAGTGAGAGAGTAGAAAAATGTATTCTAGGGTTCGTAAATGAAAATGAAAGGACTCAATGGTACAAAAGAGATAAAAAAGGTAAATGAACCATCGCTCTGAAAAAGCTGCCATTTTCAAAAAATAAGAATTTCCAAAAATTCAAAAATTCAAAAAGATAATTTCTAAAAATAAATAGATAAACAACAATTCAAAAATTCAACATACCTTTTTGAAATTTTTGTAATAAATTTAAATTACCTATATTGAAGAGATATTCAAAAATTCAACATACCTTTTTGAAAGTAATTTTATGCACATTTTGAGATATTAACTTACTAAAGTAATTTCTACACATTCTAAGTCTGACCATCTTCAAACTTTAGTTGATTAGAAGAGATAATATTTAGTTTGGTGTGAATAGACTCAAATAGACTTTTCTCAAGTGGCTTTGTAAAAATGTCCGCTAAGCTGATTCTTCGAGTCAATGAACTGAATCATTATTTCTCCATTTTGAACATGATCTCTAATGAAATGATGTCGAATTTCAATATGCTTTGCTCTTGAATGAAGAATTGGGTTCTTCGTGAGATTAATAGCACTAGTGTTGTCGCATTTGATCTAGTGCATGATTCTTCAATTCCAAAGTCTCTTAGCTATTGCCTTATCCACAAAATTTGAGAACAAGAACTCCCAAAAGTCACATACTCTACTTCTATTGTTGATAAAGTTACAGTACTCTGCTTTCTTGAAAACTAGGACACCAGCTTGTTGCCCAGCAATTGACAAGTGCCAAAAGTACTCTTTCTATCAACTTTATAACCTGCTAAATCTGCTTCTGAATATCTAATGAGAGTAAAGTCTTGTTCTTTGTGGTACCAGAGACCTAGCATTAGACTAGTTGCGACGTATTTGATAATGCATTTTGCAGCACTTAAATGAGATTCTTTGGGATCTTATTGAAATCTAGCACAAATGCAAACACTAAACAAAATGTCAAGTCTAGATGCAGTAAGATAAAGAAGTAAACCGATAATACTCTTGTAAAGCTTTGGTCAACTTTCTTTCCTCCTTCATTTTTGTCCAGCTCCGAAGAACTTGACATAGGTGTTTCTATCTTTTTGCAATTCTCCAATCGAAATTTCTTGATGTATAAAGATGCCTTCCTTTAATTGTTTAACTTGCAATCCAAGAAAGAAGGTTAACTCTCTCATCATACTCATCTCGAATTCATCCTGCATACATCTAGAAAATTTCTTGCATAGCTTTTCATTAGGAGATCCAAAAATAATATCATCAACATAAATTTGAAACAATAGAAAATATTTACCTTCCCTTTTTATGAATAACGTAGTATCTACCTTCCCTTTTTCAAAATCATTTTGAATTAGAAATTTACTTAACCTTTCATACCAAGCTCGAGATGCTTGCTTTAATCCATACAAAGCCTTTTTCAGTTTGTAGACTGAGTCTGGCTTTCTAGAATCTTCAAAATCAGGTGGCTATTCCACATAGACTTCTTCTTGAATAAATCTATTTAGAAACACACTTTTGACGTGTATTTGAAATAACCTGAAATTTTTATAACAAGCAAAATCAAGTAATAATCTAATTACTTCTAACCTCGCTACTAGTGCATAGGTCTCATCATAGTCTATCCCTTCTTGTGTGTATCATTTGGCCACGAGTCTTATTTTGTTCCTAACAACTTTTCCTTTCTCATCCACCTTGTTCCTAAAAACCCATTTAGTTCCAATAATAGATTTACCTTTAGGTTTAGGAATTAACTCCCAAACATCATTGATGCTGAACTGTCTGAGCTCTTCTTGCATAGCTTCGATCCAACTTTCATCAGACAAAGCTTCTTCTACGCTTTTAGGTTTAATTTCATAAACGAGTGCTAAAGCACTAGATTCTTCTCGCCTTTTGGATCTGGTGCGAATTCCTTCATCAATATCACCAATAATGAGTTCTTTAGGATGACTTGACTTGTGCTTCCAATTGCTGGTTGGTTTGCAAGTCCGTAGATCTTCTGCTTCAGTTGAATCTTCAAGTTCTGCTTGATTCTGATCTTCAAAAGTCTGAGCCGCTTTGAGAGAATTAGACTTTATAGAGTCTGAAGCATGTTCAAATTCTTCAAGTTGAGTCCAATCCCCTTGGTTCTCCACAAAGTCTTGAAAATTAACGTTCATAAACTCTTCTACTGATTGAGTCTTCTTGTTAAAGACTTTATATGCTTTGCTTGAGGTTGAGTAACTAAGAAAAATTCATTCGTCTGACTTTTCTTCAAACTTCCCGATTCGATTATTTGCATTTTTCAAAATGAAACATTTACAACCAAACACATGAAAGTAAGAGACAATAGGCTTCTTCCCTTTATAGACTTCATAAAGAGTTTTCTCTATAATAAGCCTCAAGAACACTATTAATAATATAGCAAGCTATAGAAACTGTTTCAGCCCAAAATCGAGAGGAAATTTTACTCTCAATTAAGAGGGTTCTTGTCATTTCCGGTAATGATATGTTCTTTCTTTTCACAACCCCATTTTGCTTTGGAGTATATGGAGAAGAGAAAACATGTTGGAAACCAGAATCATTACAAAATTTTGCAAAGTCTTGATTTTCAAACTCTCCACCATGGTCTGTTCATATGCTCAAAAGAGCATAACATTTCTCATTCTGAACTTTCTTGGCAAACTTTGAGAAGTGAGAGAATGCTTCTGACTTATTTGCCAAAAAGTAAACCCAAGTAAAATGAGAATAATTATCCACGATTACAAGGTAGTATTTCTTTCCACAAATGCTTTGAGTTCCAATTGGTCCAAAAAGGTCCATATGCAGAAGTTGCAAAGCTCAATTGGTTGAGACTTGATTCACAAGTTTAAAGGAGCTTCGAACCTGTTTTCCCCAAACACATGGGGTGCATAGATCAGAATTTTGATAACTTAGGTTGGGAATACCATGACCAAGCTTCTTGGAGGAAATCTTAGTAATCTGCTTCATGCTAACATGGCCAAGTTTTCGATACCAAAGATTTGATTCATCTTGAATTGATATAAGACATTGAGTACTTTCAAGATTTACATCCAGAAGATAAATATTCCCATGCCTTCATCCAGTGAAAGATTGAGAGAGATCTTTACTCGTTCCCGAGCAAATGCCTTCTTGGAAATTAATTTTGAATCCTATGTCGCAAAGCTGACTTATGCTGAGAAGATTATAGTTCAGGCCTTCCACCAAAGAAACATTGTTGATAGTCAAGCTTCCAATCTTCACGGTTCCACATCCAACGATTCTTCCTTTGTTGTTTCCACCAAATGAGACTTTTCCACCATTTATTTGAACAAGTTTTATAAAACAACTAGAGTCTCCAGTCATGTGCCTCGAACAACCACTATCCAAATACCATTTGATCTTTCTCTTGATAGTGACCCATAATAAAAGAAAGAACTCAAGCTTTCTCTGGTACCCATATCTTCTTGGATCTAGGAGAGTTAGTATTAAACATTGTCTTTGCCCAATTCCTCTTAACAAGTCTCCAAACCTTGGGACATTCCTTCTCGAAATGTTCTGAGCTGTTACACTTTGAACATTTGAGAGCACTCTTGCCAACAAGTTTTACAAACACCTTTTGAAAGTGATTTTTGTAAAATGCCCTTGTAGGTCTTTGTTTGATCATTTCTTTAACTTTGGGAAAATCAATTAAATGAACAATTTCTAAAGTCATTCCCAAACCAAACTTGTTAAAGTAAGGTCTTTGTACATAAAGGATTTTCTCCAACTTTTCAGATTCTATTGAAAATCTTTTTGTAATGTTTGAAATGTTTTCTTTTAAAAGAGCATTCTCCTTTGTGAGAGAATCAGAATTTGTTTTCAAATCAACAAAACTTTTATCTAGATTTTCAAAGTTTTCTTTCCAATGAGCTTCTGTTGCTTGAGTTTGGAATTTTCCCTTTTTAGTTCGGAAATTCTCTTAAGAGAGGCTTTGAGACTAAGACAGAGTTCATTTATATATTTTGAGACTTTGACGGGAATTTTTTAGATGGCTTACCTCAATTTCCTTGTCTAAGTCTAAGTCTGAGTCTATTCAGATTTTGAATCTGATTCAGAATTTGCCATTAGATAAATATTGGCATATTTTTCATCACTTTCCTTACATTCTGTATCACTCCATGTCTCTAATTTGAGAGCCTTTTTGTATTTTTCAGTTCTTCATTTCTTTTTCTTCAATAGATGACAGTTGGGTCTGATATGCCCATTTTTCTTGCATTCGAAGCATATCACATCTTGACCCGTTTCATCGTCCTCAATTGGTCTTTTCTGGAACTTCTGCGTGCTCTACTTTTTCCAATTGAATCTTCTTCCCTTCTTGTTCAACTTTCTAAACTTTCTAATGATGAGTGCTAGCTCTTCATCATCCAAATCATCCTCAAAGTCTGTATCATTAGAATCATCGTTAGATTTCAAAGCAATTGATTTCTTGCCTTTGGATCTTCATCCTCATTGATTTGCTCCACTTCATATGATTAAAGTGTGCCAACTAGTTCGTCTACAGAAAGAGGCATGATCCTTTGCGTTTCTCTAATCGATGTCTTCACGTGATTCTAGTCTTTGGATAATCCACGCAGCAACTTATTGACCTTCATTGGTCTTGAGATTGGTTATCCTTGATATGTCAAACTGTTTACAATTTCAGTGAAGCGACTAAACATATTTGTGATGGATTCACCAGGCTTCATTTTGAAGGCTGCGTATTGTCCGAGTAGAATATTGATCTTCGTTTCTTTTACTCGATCAGTTCCTTCATAAGTAACGTGCAACCTGTCCCAAACTTCTTTAGCTATTTCATAAGAAGAAATTCGGTTACACTCAGTAGGAAATAAAGCACAGTATAAGGAGTAGATGACTTTAGCATCAAGAGCTTGTCTTTTGGTTACTTCTGCTTGTGGTAATTTGCCAGTATCTACAACTTCTTTTCCCCTTCCTGAGGTTGATGAAGCTTTGGGAATAATCCCTTTTTCAACCATATCCCATTCTAGAGGATCTTTCGATCTCAGGAATGCCTTCATTTTGTTCTTCCATACGTTGTATTCATTTCCATTAAAGTATGGAAATCTGGTGTTGCTTTGACTTTCAACCAATCGTGGAGCCAAAATACTAACCATAGATCTTTAGCTTTAGAAGTATTAAACACTTCGATTGAAATAAGCACATAGGCTCCGATGGCAATTGAAAGGGCTAGTAAGAACAACTAAAGGGGGCTGAATAGGTGTTAAGAGAAATTTTTGTGGAAACATTTATGAGAACTTTTTCTTTCGAAATAGAATCTAAAAAAGCAATGGACTAGAGCAAGTTTAGCTATTAAATAAATTTACGAATTAGTAAAAAGTTGAGGGAAGAGAATGAGAACACAAAATTTATAGTGGTTCGGCTTAGATCAAGCTTACGTCCACTCTTCCACTCTGATAGCCTACTGACTGGATTTCACTATGAATCAAAAGAGATTTTACAATCTCACGATCTCAACTTCACAGTGAAGAGACTCTACTACACTCTTCCAAAGTCTCGCAAACTCTCTATTTTGAGTACAAATTAAGCTCAACAAATGAAATAGCAAGGAACTAAGAAGCTTTAGACTTTGAAATTTTTCTTTCACACTCTCTCTCGAACAACTAGCGAGTCCGCCTTAAATACTCTTTTAAGCCAAAACGACCGTTGGCACTTTTCAAAGGAATTCTTCCAATTTACCCGTTGTACAAAATCACTTAAGGAGATCTCGGGTCATTTGAAGATCGAGATTAAAGTCCGTCAATCCTATTTGCCCATACAATCAGGATCTTGGTTTCTATAAGTAGAACTTTCCAAGTTTACTCGCCATTCAAAATATTTAATTATCGGAATTGATTCCAATAAGGATAATCAATCATAGGTGTTGTATCTATCCAGAAAGCCTTTCCATAAACCCTACGAACCGAACTCTCGAAAAAATAAAGATAATCTTGCATCTGAATAAGTCTTTATCCTTTAATGACGTTCAGTCTGGAATCTATCAACATGAGAAGACTTTGATCCTAAAGTCATTCGGTCTTCAAACTTTGACCTTAAAATCTTAGAGTCTTCAGAATAGAGTATGGAAAGGTTTTGTCAACTTCAAAACAATAAATGAGTTTTCTCCAACATTATAACGGTGTCGTATTGACCATTACCGATTATCACGGTCAAACGATCGATTTCTACTTGAATTCTCAAGTCTATTGCGTTGATATCCCTTAATGGCTTCACCTGATAGATCAGTTAACTTGTGAGTGATCAACTCAGAGAAAAAGGACCATAAACGCGTCAACGAAATGCCCATTTCTTATTATCGAGATAGGATCGAAATTCAGGATGTCATATGGCCGATGGCTGAGCGGACCAGCTATAAGCATGAGGAACTAGCTAAGTAGGGGCTGGTCAAGCGGTTAGACCAGCGGATGGGCGAGCTAGACGGTATGGCTAGCGGGTGGAATGGTGGCCACTCGGCTAGACGCAATTGCTGCTAGCCTTGAGCTGGTGCTTGTGGCAACAAGGGGAAATGAAGATAGAGCAGAACTAGAGGGGGAAAGGGATGAGGGTGTGTGGCAGCTGGAGGAAGGAAATGAAAAATGAAGCAGCGGCTAGTTTGCAAAGGGGGCACGCACAAAGAAGAAGGGAAGAGAGAGGGAAGGAGGGGGAGAATTAAGTCAAGACTATGGCCAATGAGGGTTCAAGATAAACATCTATGCACTCAAGTGCCAAGCCACAAAGTCTTCAACCCCTTTTAGTCAAGGCATCATCCAATGGACAAATTTCCTTCATTTCCACACCAAACAAAGCCTTTTGGTGGCCAAAATTCCCATGGCAGCAGCCCATATGAATTTCCCTTCAACTCTTCACAAATTAATTCATTTAGGTGGCCAAATATCCAAGCAAAGCTGCCCATCCAAATTTTGAGATAAGTACACTAGAAGTGCCAAAAGTTGTATACGGTGCTTCACTTTAGTGCCAAAAGTTTTTTCTAGATCACTTAAGTGCTACTTTTTAAAAAAAAAACCATCATTTAAGTGTCAACTCCGGTTCAGATTACCGGAAATCCATCATGGTTATATTTTATTAATTTATCAATCCTACGCGGTTCACCGGCATGCCTAGTCAACATATAACCCCTCAACGATGTCGTTCAAAAGTTGTAAATAGTGATTATTTAAGTGCCAAATTTTATTAAAAGTGATCATTTGGATGCCAAATTTTATTTAAAGTGATAATGCCAATCATTGTTAAAAAAAACAATTACTTCAATGCTAAGCATGCCACATGGACTGGATTTTTTAAAAATTTTGCCAAGTCATATTATAATTTTAATTGTAAATGACGTAATTAGTTTGGCCGGAATTTCTTGCCATTGATACTAAAATGATCGTTTTTCCTCCGATTTAGCACTTAAGTGATCTGACAAAAACTTTTGGCACTAAAGTGAGCACCGTACACAACTTTTGGCACTTCTAGTGTATTTATCCCTCCGAATTTCTCCTATTTAATTTTGCTAAATTTGATATTTTCACAAAATTCCAGGCTCTACGAAATTTTCCCAAAAGATGAGACGATATCCTAAAAATAAATCGTGACATGCTCGAACATTCCATTTCCAAAACCGAGTTCAATTTTGTGGTTAAAATCGACCAAACGTGATTTTAGTACAACCCAACCTACCGGGTAGCTTTTAGGAATTTTAGCGTGTTTGTCCCGTGGTCGATAATTTTTTATCCACGTTTGTGCATCTCCGACTCGTAGGTGATTCTCAGTTGTCATAAAAATCGCAAGATTTCAATTACGGGTATCAAGTACAAAATCGATAGAAAATCAGGTTAGTAACACTCGATGCGAATTTCGCAAACATGTAAAATCACCCGCAATTCAATTGTGTGTTTCCGTTGAATCGATCTATATCTGATCACTAATTGATTATAACGGTGCAGTATTGACCCTTGCCAATTATCACGGTTGAACGTTCGATTTCCGATCGAATTCTCAAGCCTGCCGTGTTTATATCCCTTAATGGCTTTACCTAAAAGGTTAGTTAACTCGTGAGTGATCAGTTCTAAGAAAAAGGACCATAGGTGCGTCAATGAAATGCCCATTTCATATTATTGGAACATAGTTGAATTTTAGGATGTCACATAAATAGATCAAGCATCCAGTATACATATATATAAGATTAGAGCACAATTAAAAACCCATAGCCCAACTCTTTAATATACATGTCAAATTTTATACTAGCCGTTTCATTTCAACAAACTTTATACAATTTAGAAAATACTCATTTAAGTCATCCTCACAATTCAAGCATCAATGGTCAAGTCCATTGATTATTCTCTATCAAAAACCACGTTCTTCCATTGATCCATCTCATATTGAAGCACACGTCAATAGTCCATCTATTGACCAATCTTTTGCTTAATATTAAACCATGGTCATGATACAATGGTTGGTGAGTGTGACAATGTGATTTAGATTATTCCCTTGGCAAGCTCTCCACTTACAAAGCCGGTTGCTCAGCCTAAAAAGATATCCTAAACCCGATATGCATACCCACCAATCTTTCAATGGGCTCACATCAATATTGAGCACCAATCCCACATCTTCCAAAAATTCAATCCATAATCAATCTCATAATCCACAATGCATTTCAGGTTTGTTTTATAATCTTCAGGTTAGTTTCTAGTCTTAGTCTAGATGACTGAAATAATCTTGCAGGCCTGGACACTGTTCAGAGATCGAAAGCCTATGAAGCTGGTTGATCCATCGATCGCATCCACATTCAATCCCGCGGAAGTTTTACGATCGATCCATGTGGCTCTATTGTGCGTCCAACAAAACCCGAGAGATAGACCGGAGATGTCATCCGTGGTTATGATGCTGGGCAGTGAGACCGCATTGCCTCATCCTAAACAGCCCGATTTTTTCAAAGAGGAGTCCGTATCGGAAGCCAGTTCTTCAAGCGGTGGCAAGCACCAACAAGATTTAGCCAACGAAATGACTATTTCAGATGTACAGCCTCGGTGATATATCTGTAGTTACAATATTGTATGTATTAATCTTACACAAATATGAGAGGATCGCGGCGTTTGTATTGAGGGTCATCTCTTAATCTAGAATAGCAAGACGTTACGGGGACATACAGAAGATTGCACCTTTTGTTCTTCCAAAATTTGGGGGATGCTAGTCAGAAAGCGAAGACTTTTCCGGTATTTTTTCGTTATGATTTTCTAGCAAAGAACCCCTTCATTACCTTACTCGAATATCCACAACCTTAATGAAGTAAATTTACATTAATAAAAGAATATTTGAAGAATCAATATCTGCTTCAGTTTGAATCGATGAACATATAATTAGGGAAGCTCGTCTTAGTTTAGAAAACAGCCATAGGAGTAAAAAGGTAGCCATAACTGCAAGCGAATTCAGCATCCAGTACTAACCCTTTGCTCTGTCAAAGTTTGTACAGCTGTTTCTTCTTTCTACTATGTCAAAATTACCATGTTCCCCCCAATTATGGCGACATCATTTAGCTGAGATGCACCTAAAAAAGCAAAAAGGAAAATGACTTCATTTCCCAATATGATCTGAAGATATTGGACTTCGGTTCACCAAGATGTTTTCCGACGTAATGAGAGGGAAGGAACCAACCACAAAGAGACTAAAAAGGTTGACCAAACATAGTGAATTCTTGAGTTAAACATCTGAATTATGCTTCAGTTGCTTCGAGAACTAATCATTCTGTTTAATCGTTCTGGTGCTTTAGTCCAAACCGTGAAAACCAAAAGAAACCAAGGCTTCAGAATTGTCCTACACATACGCCAAAGAAGCCTCTGTAGTTTTGATGCTTGGGGTGAAGAGCGCATTGTCTCAGCTTAAACAGGTCAGTTTTGTCTTTGAGGAGATCATACTAGAAACAAGTTCTTTGAGTTGCAGCGAGTACTCGATATTTTTAGCCCAATGAAGTGGCCATTTCAGGTGAAAATCTAGACAGACAAATTTGCTAGCTCATACTGACCAACCATCATGATTTATAGTTATGGTGTTTAGTCAGACATTATGAAGTTAATTACTTCCATTTATTATGTCAAGAAGATACATCACAGAAAGGACCAGCTTACACACATCAGTGCTAGACAGTTCTTGCACCTTGAATCGCATAATATTAAAAAGTTCCGAAGGTTACAAACCAAAGAGTCCAAACAGTCTAGAAGCAGAACACAATCACACATCCATTAGTATAATAGTTCAGGCTGCACAAAATCATATCTTTACCCGTTCCAGGCCTGATTTCCCATCGAGAACGCTGCTCTGATGAAGTTCCAGGAAGTCCTTGTATTTCATCCCGATGTACATAGCTCGGTTGCTCTCCCCATCCACCAGCTGCTCCGCTGGTGTGACGACAGTGTCAGGCGATGGTCCATTAGATAGAAGAATCGATATCCTTGTATCCTTGTTGTTCACAACAGCTCGATGCAGAACACTCTTGTATTTCCCATTGCTCATAATCTTGCTCAGTTGATTAGTGTCAAGCAAAAAAAAATAGTTCCAATAAGCTTTATCGGTTCAATGGGAAAGTGGTAGTAAATCACAAAGATCCATATTGACTTTTTAACTGATTATTATCCAGTGAAAGAAACAGAGAAAAGAGTGTTTCATCGAATTTATAGGACAACTATATGAACTATGGTCTTAATTATATAACAATATCCCCTCCTCGTACCCTGTATGTGAATGAATAAACAAAGGCACACAGTACACACCAAGATTTAAAACAAATCTGACCTCTCTTGCCAGACAATGAGGGAGATTAGAAAGATGGAACATGAATTTCTATGTATGTACCTCTAAGTGATCGCCGGTGTTAACCAAAAAGGCATTCGGAATTGGATTGATTTCGACCCACTTCCCGCCGTGGTGCACTTGGAGGCCGCCAATTCCATTCTGCATAAGGATGGTCAACAGGCCATGGTCTGAGTGTGGTGGCATGCCCATAGCGAGTTCTGGCTGCGGGCATGGCGGATACAAATTCGCCGTTAGTCTCTGCAAGCTTGAATCCATGTCCATCGCCTCATCGATATAGCCCGGTTCAAGTCCTAGGCTCTCCGATATACCCTTGAGCAGCCCCCTAGCTAATTTCCGGACCGCCCCAGCGTATTCTGCTAAAACTTCACTGCAACAAACATTGCTTTCATTCATAAGAGGAAATGCTTGTGGTGTCCTCTTTATCTTTAGCGATGTCACGAGTTTGTGTCTCACAATTTTTTATTTTACAAGTTACTAATTGTCCGACTCTATCAAATTGAATCCTCAACTTGTTAATTTTCTCTAGGTGTACAAATTTGTTCTTCTTTGCCATCAAGATTTATGACATCCTGAAATTCGAGCCCTCTATGGGATAAATGAATGTGAATTTTGTCAATACATTGTTGGTTGATCTCACTCGGAATTGATCACTTCTAAGATATTGACTTTGAGGGGAATGGCTAATGAGGACAAAACTCGTATGACTAAAGAACTTGACCTAGAAAAATGACTTGAACGTGAAATTTGCATGAGGACAATCCTGTAGATAGACAAGCCGATTTCAAGGACAACTAGAGGTCGATTCACAGACAAAACATAATGGAACAACGGGTGATTCTATTTTACTGTTATTGAGCTCGTGAACAACCCTATGTCGATCCTTAGTAATCGTGTACTTTAAAATAAGAATCTATCCTCCGCAATTTCATCTAGTCGAGGACGCCCATGTGTCGAGATGTCATGAACATGGTTTGGCATGAGTCAGTTACACATGAATCCTCAAAGCCGCCCGTCAATTTGAATTGCACCCGAAATGGCATTAAGCGAAATTGACATGGCATGAGAACTAAAGATTGGACTTCGAATTGTTGGGAATGTTTGGGACGGACTTTGGATGATGCGACTTCGACAGTCAGCAATTCCGAGCAAGCCGAGTGTGGGGAAAAAGGACTTAAGGACCGAGAAGGCAAGCCTATGAGGCCATGGTCCAAGCAAAGCTAGTGTGGGCCTTAGGCCCAAGATAGGACAGCCATGGTGGGCCTAGGGCAAGAAAGTGAGCCCATTGGGCCCAAAACCACTATTCATCCTTCCAAGCCCATTACCAAACCTTAAGCCCGTTTGAGCCCAACCAATTTATGAGCCCATTACTATTCATTTCCAAGCTCATTTTTAGGCCCGCCCATCAAATTCAGCCCAAGGGCAAATTCGGAATTTGTGCAAGGGAAATTACCAATTTGCCCCTAAAAGCAAGTGGATAAAAGCAAAGCAAGCGAGAGAAAGATGAGGTGATGCGCATGGGGATTTGGGGCTTTGATGAGGTTTGACAGTAGCTCAATCCTCTCTCTCTCTCTCTCTCCTCCTCCTCCTTTAGCCCAAATCGTCAAGCTCCTCTCTCCCCTTGTTCCTCCTTTTTTCTTGCTTTTGTTCTAGCAAACCTTCCTCCAAAGATCTGAGTTGATTGTTGGCTTCCGAACGAATCAACTCCCATGCCACCCACCACCATGTCGAGGACACCCAAATTGTCTACCTAGAGTTGATCGTTTGCCAATCGAAGCCACCGTTTGACCCACCAATCGGCCAGAAACCAACACTAGTCCGACCGTTTGGTCATGTTCTGCTCCAACTGACCTTTCTCCAAAAACCCAAGTTAAAAGTTACCTTCTCATGCGAATTAGCTCACGCTCCACCCACCACCGTGACCAACACATCCAGATTGTACCGGACTAGGCCACCAAGCTGCCTATTTCCGCCCGTTTCGCCTTTGCAGCCCATTTTCTCCCATTCTGACCCTTCCTCCACCCATCCCAACCTCTAACAACTCCCCTTTGACCCTCAGGTGCCGCTGGTTGCCAACCAACCCCTCACTGGAGCTCCAATGAAGCCGTTTCACTCATTTTTCTCCTTTGTTGTTCTGTTTCTTGGAATTGTAGTGGAAGTTCAAGCTTGTGGCTGCTATTTCAGCCTTGAGACCGCCTTGGATCATCGTGATTGAGGTCCCGGTGCGTCGCCTCCATCGTTGCCACCGCGTGCGTGTCTCCGGCCCGTTTAACGAGTGAGTTTAGCTCCTAAACCTCTGTTTAGTACCTAAACTTGCTTAGGGTTGGTCTAATTAGTGGTAATTCTAGTTTAGGAGATTTTAATTGAGTTATGTTAGTCCTAAGATAGGTGGTTAGATTAGTGACTAAGATTAGTTTAGTTTAATTTTACTTTATTGGCTTAAATGTGGTTTATATGTTTAATTAGGCTTGTTTAACCCTAATGGATTAATTGCTTGTTTTAATTAGTGTTTTTAATGACTTTTGGATTTAATTTATTAATTATTAAATTCAGGAATTACTGTTCACGAAACACTATTCATGCGGTACTGTTCACGAGCACTGTTCATCCGAGAATGAAAGATATTCTAAATTTTTCTATTTTAATCCTATGAAGTAAATGTGTGTAAATGCATGGGCATCTGCATGAATTGAGTGATTTTCACAAGAAGGGAAATATGGATTGTCCGAGGCACATTATAATGGACCTTTTTATGAGAGAAGGAATTACGGAGGTATGTTTGCGTGATCGAATGTTGGACCGTCACCCAACGGGAGTTTGAGGACGATACCCGGCGGGAGTCAGAAACCGGTCACAGTAGATTCTAGACCGACGTCCCTTTTTGGGAAACCGTCTAAACGGGAGTTCGAGACATAGCCGTGCCCAATGAGGCGGGATGAAGCCCGATCTTTTTATCGATAACCCAATGGGAGTCGGATGAGTGCTGACTAGGAAGTTAGCCATGGCCAAGAGGTCATTATTATCTGGAGCACACGAGTGTTGAGGTGGATGAGCACCAATTGGAAACTTAGCTATGACCGGTAGGTCATTAGTGACTAGAACACTCGTGAGAGTTGAGATGGTTGGGTCTTATTATGAGGTAAAATTGCGTGGTGCGATATGGAACGTATCATAATGATTTTACATTATAATCGAGACCCGTGTGATCGAGTGATGCATGATAGGTGGCGCACTAAAGTGCAAGAGTATGTGTGAATCATGGCATCTTTGGTTTTGACGGTGCATGAGTTTAGCACGTTGATTATGGTACACACACATGAATTGATAACATGCAGGCTGTGGCAATGGCCAAGTGAGATCGCTTGTGATGCGACTCGTATGTGATTGATGAACTGCATCATCTAATGGCCATATACATTGCGTGTATTGTGCTGAGATTCAACGTGCAGGGTATGGCATACCAAGTAAGGTTGCATGTGAACCGACTATTGAGTGTTGGTTGTTAGTTATGGGTCATTGTTTGTTTGTAGGGTGGTTTTGAAGAAATACCCCGAGTTGAGTTAGTATCCTAACCGGGGGCTTAGGGGAGGACTCGCTGAGATTTATATCCCACTGGTTATTATATAACCACTTTCAGGTCCTTAGGATGGCACTTTCACCAATGAGGTTCGGTATCCCTAAGGACTAGGATACCGTTGTGACGCACCACCACTTGCCAGGTCAAGTGCACCTGTATGAGAAGTATCTCACCACCATCTGAGTATATGAGGGACCGGGGCAATGGATACCCCATAGGTTCCTAGCGTGGTTCATCCGAAATGGCGACATGTTGATCGGTCCTTTGAGAGGTTTTAATAGGTCGCCTAGTAGGGGCCCTAAGGACGATGACTGGGATCCCATAGAGCTAGACCCTCCTAACGACGCAGTGGAGAATCCTGGCCTCGCTTCACTAGCGACAAACCCGTACGGCTCCAACTCTGAATCGATGGAGCCTGAGTCCACCGGATCCAAGTGATGGCAGTGCTAAGCCCAAGGGTTCTTTTTGGTGTACAGCTAGGTTAGCCTAGACTAGTCTCTTTTTGGTCTGGCTTAGAGGATGGATCAGCCCCATCTGTTGGGCTTGTAAATCGGAAATGATCCTCCGTAGGTTAATCCAATATGAAAATGTAAAAATGTGTATATATGAGTAGATGTTGCATTTCTGTTGTTCATCTCATTATCCCTGTTTAATTGCTTGATTGTCTATTGATGGGGAGATGGTTCATTTTCTGCTTACGCATAATGAAAGATTAAAAATGAAAGGGTCGGCAATGAGTCCTGGGACATCACTTTCTATTGACCAAGGAAGGGATTGTTGCGTGCTTGAGGTTCGAGGCGTGACAAGATTGTTGCGGCAACAAGCAATCAGATAGTAAAATAGACAAAATAAGAAAATAAGTCAAATGCCCAATCTACATATTCAATCATTAGACTTATGTTAACGGGGAGAGCAGCGGCAAAGAATTCCACTATTGTTCAAAAGATATAACAAAGATTACAATCACACTCGACTCATTCAAACATTATTAATGTTTCCTACCCTAGTTACACCCAATAATCTCACATGGTGTTTAGCCTCACAATTTCTCATGAGATAATCTATCAATATCACAAAGAAAATTATAAAATTTTAACGCAAGATTTTCATGGCTTCAGACACTCAAAATGTAATTCACAAGCAAAAACTCCTCTTTAATATTATTCACAAAGAAGTCATTTCTTTTTATATAGAAGAGATTTGGATTCAAAATAGAAAATTTATTCAAACTAAGAATCCAACTCCAACTAGGAAATTACTCAAATTAGGAAAGTTTTCTTTCCAAGATTCAAATTCAATAAATATGTTAACAAAGACAAGCCAAAATAATGCTACCTTAATACAATACCCTGTAATTTGTATTTGCTATGTTTCAAGATTGGCAGATTTGTGGATAAACACGGATTTACTATACAAAATTAACAAACTGGAACCAAAGATCGTAAAGAGCTTGCGCATAGGACGGATTGAAGTTCTTTAAGTTAAGATCCCAAGATTAATTGAATAGTCAAGTGCTCCATGCATATATGGAAAACCTAACATGAAAATCACAACATCTCGCATTTAGGTAACTCTAGAGAGATCGAGTCCAACACCCAAGGGCGCACATGACAACCATTCTATTCCAGAAATAGTTTCTGGAACAGAAATAGATTTTTCTATTTCTATTTCTAGAAAAGTTTCTAAGCAAAAATAACCGTTTGATAACGACATAAAATTTCTACTCTAAAAATATAAATTCGTTTGATAACGACACAAAATTTCTTCCATTCAACCAGCGGTGGCGACGACCGACAACCTTTAATATAAAAAATAAAAATAAAAATGATTTCGTAACAAAAAAAATAATGAATAAAATAAAACAAATAAAATAAATCATAAAAAAAATTAAAATATCATTTTATTTTAAAATTAAAATTTAAAAATAAATTTATTTTATTTATTCTATTTTATTTTATTTTACGAGTAAATTTATTTTAAAATGAATAAAAATAAAAAATAAAAATAATTTTATTTGGCAAAACACTCAAGGCAAATAAAAATAAATTTATTAAATTTATTTTTAATAAATATATTTTTAATAAAAATAATTTATTTTTATTTATCATAAATAAATTATTTTAAATAAATTTAATAAATTTAATTTTAATAAACTAAAAATAAAATGATAAATAAAAATTATATATTTTAATAAAATTATTTTTATTTTTAATTGAATACAATGAATATATTTATTTTTATTTATTTTTATTTTCAATAAAATGAGGAGAAGCGGAGGAAGAGGAGGAGGCAAAGACGTAGAGGAGATGAGGAATGACTCATCGAAATTAGGGTTTAGTGAGAGAAATTATTTCAAATTTCTCTTCCAAAAATCAGAAAAAGAAAATTTTAGCTTCTGATTTCTCTTCCAAACCTATTTCTTGAATAAAAATCTATTCCAGAAATAGAAAAACTGAATAGATTTATCAAACGGATTTCTCTTTCAAAAACAGGTTTGGAACAGAAAAACTATTTCTGGAATAGAAATTTTGGGTTGTCATACACCCCCAAGTGGGCAGAGTCTTACACATGGACAGATTATGAAATTAGTCAAGTGGAAGATTTGGATTCCGTATCATCGGGGAAAAAGAATTTGTTCAATTCCTTATCATGCTTTCTTTTTCTAATATATCTAATAATTTTCTACTGCGCACTAAGATGTCGATGCATTGGTAACTCTAAAGTATCATGTCAACGGATTGTTATATCCCTGCATCTACCAGGATGGACCCACCACTAATCAATAATGCCCCAGAATCTCTAATTTGTGCAAAATGACAAGAGCATACTACTCCATGGAGTCTTTGTCATGAGCCTACTTTTTTGGCCCCATTCATTGACGAGTTCTAATTGTTCACGATTAGGCAAGAGAGGGAGAAAATGGATGTTACTATCATGACCTTGAGATTCCGAAGCATAATGGGCTACTTCCATTAGGTGGGGCCTCAAGTTGTTGGCCCCCATCCATAAGGCCACATCTGGCTCCTTCTTAGAGGGAGATGCAGCTACCCGCCCCGGGCCGGGGGAGGAGGTTGTGAGGTTTGTTTGGATTTGTTTGGCCAGATGGATTGGGTGAATCTTAATGTGTTTGAGAGATGAGTGGCTTTTAGATGATTTCGCACGGTAGGTAATGCCCCTGCCGGTCGATTGCAGCAAAACCTTGCCTTTATAACGAGCAAGGAAGTTCAACTTTAGGTAGATCTCGCACATAAGTACCCAACTAAGTGCCATGGATCAAATAATATGTGAGCTAATATCTGGGTAGGCTTCTGAAACATGAGATTCAGTCCATTTGTGTTGGAGTAAACTCAATTATTTTGTATTCTAAAGGAATTAAGAAAACGGAATATCGTACGGGGCTCACTTGAGTACTATAATTTTTTTTTAACATACTTATAATTTGCGTATGACGCTCACATTGAATGCCATAATTTTTTTTCAATTTCTTGAATGCCGTGAGTATCAAAAAAAAAATTAAAACATTCACCACAAATGCTATACCACGTCAGATTTTCGGTAGTTAGGTGAACGTTTTTAAAAAATTTTGACACTCAAGTAATTGATTGAAAAATATAGCAGTTAACGTTTTTTTTAGAAGTTATGACATTCAAGTAAGCATCCATACCAAAGTTATGGCATTTGTGTAGAAGAAGAAGAAGAAGAATGGATACCTCAAGCCTTCTGGTTTGGAAGGGCAGTGAAACTTTGGATGCACCCTCACCTTCAGATAATCTCTCCAGAAAAACACCTTATCGACTGAAGCATTGAAGCTCGTCCCCCATCTTATGCCGTCCAACACGTGCTTCCCTTCGAACTCCCTCTTCTCCTCCTCTGTCAGATCGAAGAATCCCGTCAGCATGTCGACCATCGCCTTCATTTGGCTCTCGGGGACTCCGTGGTTGATCACCTACTCACACAACCCAGAGCCCGTGATCAATACATAGTATACACGACGCTGCCAGAATATCTATAGAGAGTTTGTGCCATACAGATCAAGATTGACTTTGATACCAATTCCTGCAAGATAGATTCATAAAATATAAATAAATAAATAACAAGGTTTGGGGGTTTGATTCTGGTGCAGCACTAATCTCTCGGAGTCCAAGGCATGAGAACTAATTTATCATGAATTTTCTTTAGCTCCAGCATGAATGAACAACCATCAGCAGAACCAGCCAATTCAATATGAACTGTCAGTCTTTTCAGTACTCTTGACAAGTCTGATAAGTGAAAGCTTATCAAAGATCACCAACCGTTTGTTTTGGATCTCCACGACCAGATAGAATAAAGAAAAGTACTATGAAGCAGCTAATCAGCTGATGAACTGGGTAGGAACATATGTACCATGAAGAAGCCCCAGTCTTGACAAGCCTTTGCAAGATCCGAGACGACTTTATGCCGTTGATCGGGATTACTTGAGGAGAGGAGGGAGAAGTCGATGACGGGGATGGAGTCATCGTGGTCAGAGTGGACGGCTTGATCACCGGAAGCGGAGGTGGTGAAGGCGTAGTGGGAGGGGATGGAAGTGAGGTTGGAAGATTCAGCTAGAGTCTTAACACTCCCTATTTTGAGCCGAGAAGGATTAGATTCTTGATGGAGTGAAGCAACTGGACAAACAGTAGCCATTTGAGATGAATCTCTCTCTCTCTCTCTCTCTCTCTCAAGAAATCCCGCAGTGCATAAGTATATCAATTATGAAAGAGAAGATCTACTTCAAAAAAAGATGAAGGAAGAGTTCTTCGGTAAACTCTCCAAGACTGCCACGTGGCAGCTTCTATTTTAAACAGTAAATGCACTTCCATTTTCGACGCCAGGTGCCTGAAAGTCAGGGCCTTGTGGAGCATCATACTAACTTCTCCGAGCCACCAAAATAGTCCACTTCCCCCCACTGTAACCAAGTGATTATCATCAGGGCAGAAGGCTTCTGAAGTAGAGGTAACCATGGCAGCCCGCTTGGCTTGCTTAGCCCTGGTCAGGCTCGACCGGCCTCCAGGGGAAGAAAATGGGCAAGCCTCGGCAAGTAATTCTGTTTTTGAACCCATACTGTCTTCTTGGATCCACTCTGGCCAGGTCAATTTTGTATTAGAAAATTAGTAATCTTGGAAATGAGTGTCATGTCTAGACAAGGATAGTTAAGCTCGGTACCAATCCTACGCACCCATTGATCATGTCTACTCGAAAGACATTTCTGGGGAAAGCTGCCTTGGTCGAGACTCAAAATAATGACCACTCTCCCTCAGGCACAATTTGATCTTATGTCTAAACTAGCTCGGCTAATCCGAAATTACATAGCAATTACATTGTTTGTCTATTTTCAGCAATTGTTCATAGAGAAGCGTCTAAGCACGTGTCACGCCCTGATCCTCGAATACACACCCATCCTTTACCTTGGTCGATTAATAGTGACGTCTCATAACGCATCACTGACCCATTCATTTTAATATATGTATGCGGAAGCATATGAAATCCCTAGACAATAAAACAATGAGATAAGAAAGTAGGATTCCAAATTTCAACTTTAAAAGCAACCACACTTATATATATTGTCAATCATAGTGCAAATATATACAATTCGAATTGTTAAGTCAGATTTAAACTACCAGCTCCTAAAACAAAGTCTACAAAATGGAATTAACTCCCATCAAAAGAGAATTGCCCTATGACTAACTAGTCCAAAGGGATTGTCAATTTTTCAAGCTTCCCCTTTCTACACTCAGGGCCTCCAATCCTTCACCAATGCCATCTAAGGACTTGAAAATGATTATTCAATAATCAGTGAGATAACATCTCGACAAACTCTACCCTATAAGACTCGATTAGTAGGCCAATACACTTTAGAGGCTACCTAAGCACAACACGGGTCAGAATACTTATATTGGCCTCAGATTCCACCTGCAATTCAATACAGTTCAAATGGGCACCCAATCACTCACCACAGATCAAATCATTGATCAATCGACCTAGTCGATTACATGTCAATCAGACCATTCCCCGATCCTTTCATTCAATACTTGTCCAATCTCTAAGATAACTTATCAAGCTACTGAGCTAGTATATTATACAATTCATTCTCCGAGATGACACACTAAGTCACCGAATCTCTATAATATATTATTCATTCTCCAAGACAACCTATTGAGTTACTGAGCTAGTATATTATAATATTTATTCTTCGATATGACATATAGATTCACCGAGTATATTCATCATAACGTACATTCTCCAAGATGACATGTTGAGTCACCGAGCCGTCATGGCATGTCATCCATTCTCCAAGATGATCTATAGAATCAACGAGTCAACATTTCATTCTGTCCATTTTCCAAGATGACCTATAGGGTCATCGAGCCGGTAAACAAGCAATTATTTCTTAAGATGACAAGAGTCATCAAGCTATAATAGTATAACGTCCATTCTCCAAGATGACATACGAATCATCGAGCCGTTATAGTATTTTTGTTCCGAAGACACAATCAATTTACCCATTTTCATCATATTTGATAAAAGTACACATATGTGGGCACACGGTCAGCCTTAACCAAAATACAATAATTTCCTTTTTATTCACCCACTCCTTTCAACAGTACAAAAATAGGTTTTTGACATTGTAGACCAATGCCCAGTACTTTTCCAATTAATTATCAAATTTAATTTAATTTAGGAATAAATCCTAAAATCACCAATAAATCAATTCGGCACAACTTAATGCTCAAATAAATAAACGGACTACACCACAATAACTACCACAAAATTCTGGTCATCGGCTATCCCAACCTAATTTCCAAAAATTAATTATTAAATAGCAACAAATCCAATTTAGGCCCGTAATGCCTAATTGGAAGCCAAGACGAGCCCGGAAAATTACCGAGACTCGTTCATTAAATAATAGGACTTATCTACTTGCTAAGTACACTAACCATTTGCCTAACGTGCATAGGTAAATTCCTAATTTAATTATTCTAATCTAATATATCCACCTAATTGCACTTAATTAAATCTAATCAACCCCTAAACATCATTAGCAAACTAAGTAAGGATTAGTGAGCAAAATCACTCGTTTAACAATCCGTTTAGATCGAAACGTCGGGAACGTCGCAGGGGATGTTTTTCTCCAAAGCGGGCCTAAGATCCGAGGCCCAAAAACACCTCAAAACAGGCTTGGAAGCTACTGTGAGACCCACAAAAATGATGATATGATCTTGCTGAAAATTAGAGGAAATTAGCTCGGTTTAGGCGGGAATTGATCGGGAATGAGGAAATAGGCCAAACTAGGAGTAGATGTGGACTTACGGGGGTTGAACGGGGTCAGGACAACTCCGGGTGAGTTGCAACAGATTTGAAACGGCGGCTGGATCGTGGGAGGGGTGAGAGAGGTGACGGGATCAGCCGTGGTGCGTGCGGCAAGGCGGCGCGGCTCTGACGTGTGAACGGCAACAGCGTGGCAGTCTTGGCGGCGACAAGCTTGCTCCGGTTGCTCCTATGACATCCCAAATTTCGCTCCGTCCCGAATATATGAAATGGGCATTTCGCCGACGCGCCTATGGTCCTTTATCTCTAAACTGATCACTCATAAGTTGATCAATCTATTGGGTGAAGCCATTAAGGAATATAACCGTGGTAAAATCTCTAAAAACTATCCGATAGGTCGGATCGGACTAAAATCGCGTTTGATCGATTTTAACCACGAAATTGAATTCGGTTTCGGAAATCAGATGTTCAAGCATATCACAATTCATTTATAGGATGTTGTCTTGTCTTTTGGAGTAATTTCGTTAAGTTCGAGATTTTACGGAAAGCTGATTCGGACGTTGCGGAAAAATAGCAGAAATTCGGATGGGTTCAATGGAAGAAAATTTAGACTTCCAAGCCGAGCTATATGGTGTTGGGGACTTACAAAAAGTTTATAGCTTTTTCCTCTTGGAATATTTGGACATCGATTTGGGGAATTGAGTGAGGAAATTGAAGTTCATTTTGGTTAAATTCGGAGTAATGGAAGAGAGCTGTATTTTTTGTTTCAATTTGGATTATTGGTGGGATTAAATGTTGAGAAAGTATTAGGGGACATGAAGATAATCTTGGGGGCTTGTGGGGACCAAATTAATGGTGAGATGAGATATTTATTTTGGCTTTTGGCTTCAAGCTTCCGTCGCACGTCTTGACCGCCGCCCCTCCCTTCACACGTTGCCATCTTCGATTCTCCCTCTCCTCTGCTTCTGTTCTTTTCATTTTTTTCATCCGTCGAAGCCCCCCCCTCAACCGAATCTCTCTCTACTTATGGGTTGTTCTCTTTCACCTTTCTTTCATTTACCGAAATTCCTTCTGCCATCTCCACTAAATCTTGTCTTCTTTAGTCAACACTCATCTCACCGAAGTTTCATTTGTTGACCGCCCTTGCTTGTTTTCTTTTAATTGAAACCAATGTTGCCTCATCTCTTCATCTCCACGAAGACAACCCCAGCTTTCGACACAACCCACCGGGAAGCAAGCCCGCCGAATCAACCTGCTTTCATTTCCTTTGTAGACTTCCGGTTTTGTTGACTGAAGAAGCCCGAGAATTCCACCAAGCTGCCACTCGTCCAGAAGATTCGTCCGTGTCTCGCCAGCAGCTCCTTGCTGCTTCCTTGTTCGGTCAACTTCAACAACCCACGAAGCCACCGACCGAAGCAGCTCTCCACGGTTCTTCACCACCAGCTGCCCTTCGTTCCTCCTTCTGTTTCGTGCGAAGCCCAACCAGCGTGGTCGTAGATCTCAGGGCTTCTTGGCCCAGTTTAGCAACCCATCAGTCGGTCCATCTACAGCCCAGCAAGTTGCTGTTGCTTGGTCCAGCCCATCTTCAATTTCCAGCAACCCATCTTGAAGCCAAATCAAGCCCAGCCCAGCAACTTGAAGCCTGTCTTCAGCAGGTCCAACCCAATTTGGGTCCAACCCAAAAGCAAGAATAAATCTCAGTTTGGCTGAGATTTGTTGGGCCCAAGTTTAAGGCTCGGTCCAAGCCTGCCGGTGTCATTGAAAGCCTGATTTCGGCCGCCGTCGCGTCGCCATCATGGTGTTCCAGTCTTCGCTTTGCCAAGTGAGTAATCTCACTAATCCTTGCTTAGTAGACTAATGATACTTAAGGATTGATTAGATTTAATTAATTGCAATTAGATGGTTAGATTATAATTGATTAGTGATTATTAGTCAATTACATTACATATTAGTTAGGTGGTTAGTGTACTTAGCTAGAGAACTGTCTATACTATTTATTGAATACATCTTAGGATTTTTCTCAACCCTTATCAAGCTTCAATTAGGCATTACGGGCCTAAATTGGATTTATCGTATTTATTTATTTATTTTCAAAATTATTTATTTAATTATTTATTTTTCGAAAATTAGGCAAGGATAGCTAACGACCGAAATTTTATGCCCATTGTCATGGCACAGTCTGTTTATTTAATTGAGCTTTATTTCATGCTGAATTGAATTATTTGTGAAAATGGGAATTATTCTTTAACTGAATAATCTTCGGTTATTAATTGAAAAATAACCGGGCATCAATTGATAATGCCAAAAATATTTTAGTAGACTACAAAAAATGTGAGAGTTATGGAAGAGAAATTATTATATTTTGGCTAAGGCCGATCGTGTACCCACACACGGCATTTTATCGGAAATGATAAAATTGGTTATTTGATTGTTTGCTTGGAATGGCATACATACCGACTCAATGACTCCACGGAGCATCTTGAGACAGGACGGTATGATCTACCGGCTCGATGACTCTATGGAGCATCTTGAGACAATACGGTATGATAAATTATATGATCTACCTACTCGATGACTCTACGGAGCATCTTGAGACGGTACGGTATGATAAATTGTATGATCTATCGACTCGATGAATCTACGAAGTATCTTGAGGCAGTACGGTATGATAAATTGTATGATCTACCGACTTGATGACTCTACAAAACATCTAGAGACAGTACAGTATGATAAATTGTATGTATACCGGCTCGGTGACTTTATATGTCATCTTGAGATAGGACGATATGATCTACCGGCTCGGTGACTCTACAGATTATCTTGAGACAGTACGGTATGATATATCAACTCGATAATCCAATAGATCATCTTGAGACAGTACAGTATGATTTGATAGCTCGATGACTCTATATGTCATCTAGAGATAAGATAACATACTATTTATATATCACCTAGGGTGAGTAGTCTTGGATGTTGATCAGACTAATAGAAAGTATGGAAGGGGTCGATCAAGAGATAATTTGGTGTAATCAACTAGGTCGATTGATCGATGATTCGATATGTTGGGTGATATAATGTGATGATGTATATTTGATATATATACTAACTTGCAGATGGAATCTGAGGTCAAGGTAAATCCTCTGACCCGTGCATGCATAGGCAGCCCGATTAACGTATTAGTTTTCTAATTGAGTCTTAGTGGGGTAGAACTTGTTGAAATACAGTCACATCCCGGTTGTGGGACAACATTTCAGGCCCGTAGATGAGCCTGTGAAGAAAGAACCAAAAGAGGACGATGACCCAGTAAAAAATGAAGAGCTTGAAGGATATGAGCTTAGTGAAGAAGAGTCAGAATATGGCCTTTATAAATTCAATTAACCCTCCAACGATCAAATCGATATTTTTCCTCACCCACATATCCATCATGCTTCCCAAATTTGTTATCAAAAATAATCTCAGTCTTTTTCTAAACAAAAATAATCCTATGCCGACTTTTTCCCAAAAAGTCTCAAATTTCAGAAAAATCTTCTTAGACTGAGTCGACATTCCTAGAATTTATTATGACATAACAAAATCTTCAATTTCTAAAATAGGACTTGAATTCGCGGTTAATTTCCATTTGACGCATTTTTAGCGTGACCTAAACTACTAGGTAGTTTTCAAAGATTCTTAGTACAAGTGACTCATGGTCGATTTTCTTCAAGCCACTATAAACCCACTCGACTTATTGACGACTCTCGATTGTCGTGAAAATTTCGAGAATTCAAATACGGACACAGGATACCAAAACGACAGAAGAATCAGTCTAGGGCTGATCGACGAGAATTTTCCCATTTAGTGGTGTCACCCACAATTAACCACACATCTCAGTTGGACAGGCCTATCTCTGATCTCAAATCAATTTTTAATTGTGCCATAATGACCTCTAAAGATGAGTACAATCGAGAAGTCAATTTATAATCGAATTCTCAAGTCTATTGTATTAAAATTCCTTAATAGCTTTCTTGAATAGTCTAGTTATCTCGAGAGTGATTAGCTTTGAGAATAACCCTATAGGCGCGTCAATGAAAGGTCTTATTTATTCAGTAAAAAACAAGACTAGAAATCTGAGATGTCACAGCACGTGTACTTAAACTTGCATAATTTTCCATCCAAATTTTCCATCCAAATTGGCTTAACAAATTTGTGGATTACGGTTTATCCCAAAAAGTGATGAAAAGAGAGATCACTACACCGATCTATGAGTGTCTTGCTAGATAGAAAGCTTCTTCATTTTGTTTGGCTCTGTGAAATGATGGTGAACCAATTCAAAGGGGTTTCCAAATTGTATCCTATCACACCCCCAAAAACTACAGTAATGAGAGTGATATGATAGTCCTTCCACCCGAAGGATGCAAACTCAAAGCAAACCTAAAATCCACTTCCAAAAGTTCCCATCAATAGCACTGTCCCCCTACTAACTACTAACCAAGGAACCTAAAAGGGTTGGAAAAGAGAGAGGTGAGCAACCACAAGCTCAGTAAGTAGTACGTATCTCTCATAAATAGATCGAGCAGCCACTATACATATATATAAGATTAGAGCACTATCAGAAACCCATAGCCCAACTCTTTAATATACATGTCAAACTTTATACTAGTTGTTTCGTTTCAACAAACTTTATACATTTTAGAAAATACTCATCTAAGCCATTGTCACAATTCAAGCATCAATGGTCAAGTTCATTGATTAATCTCTGTCAAAAACCCAATCAATGGTCCATCCATTGATCAATCTCATATCGAAGCACACGTCTATAGTCCGTCCATTGACCAATCTTTTGCTTAATAGCAAACCATAGTCACGATACAACGGTTGGTGAGTAGTGACAAGGTGATCTAGATTATTCCCTTAGCAAGCTCTCCACTTACAAAGCTGGTTGCTCTGCCCAAAAGAATATCCTAAACCCAGTATGCATACCCACCAGCCTTTCAATGGACTCACATCAATATTGAGCACCAATCCCACATCTTCCAAAAATTCAATCAATAATCAATCTCATAATCCACTATGCATTTCATTAACCAAAATGCATAATCTTTCTTGTTTGTCAAACTAAAAATATTTCAAAGGCATTTCTCATGGCGTTTCAAAATCCATTCCACAAACCCTTGACATTTCAAAATGTCTTTTATAAAAGGTTTCTCAAATCATTATAAAACTCATTGCATAAATCAATTCATAACACAATACATATAAATAAATGTATGTATTCTTTCACAATAACTTTTTTAAAACAATTCTTAAACTATTTCAGAATTCTTTTAATAAATCATATTCAAGATGAAATGTTTTTCATAAAACCTTTCTCAAGTCATACCATATAATCTTTTGCAGTACAACTCATCCACCAAAAATACCCTTTACAAAAGCATTTCTCATATCATTCAAAAATCCTTTGATAAACTCATTCACCAAGTGATGCATATACATAATCTTCCACACTTCCTTGAGTAACACATTTTCTAAAACATTCATAAATAACCAAGGAGTAGTAATTGTCCAATCTAGACTTTTAAGCTACAAACATGCTTTTTTATAACTTATTATAAATCAACTATTTATCACTTCCAAGAGATAAGTTTACAAATCCATTGAAGAGATAACACCACTTGCCTAGATATACTCCAAACCAAACGACAAAGCTTATCTAAATCAACCAACTCGTAATCCTATCATATAAGTGAGAAATAACATCAAAACCAAATAAAATGCCATCTCAACTATGGGTCGACTAAACTAAGTTTAAACACTAACAAAATGATTTCTATGGGCTAACAAATCGCCTACCCAAAACGATTACTCGAACTTAATTTCAACACAAAACTTGCCCGTCAAACCCTAAAATTTCCCTTGGACCAAACCATTACTTCAAATTAACCTCCATCAAACCCCACAACTCTACAGCAACATATTCCACCATTTCCATGAAATCCCAAAGCTCCTCAACTAGAAAATCAGACATTGCAGCTCGATTTTCACATAACTTCAAATTTAAGCCCTAATTCCGAAAACTACCCTGACTAGATGAATGAGGAACACGAATACTTATTGGGCATTACAATACATAGTTGACTCGACTTGACAAGGTCCTTATGACATGTGGGCGCAAAACCCCCTTTTATCTTTTTCCTTTTCTCTTCTTTTCTTTCTCTCTCCTTCCTTTTTCTTTCTTGCGCAAGTTCTCGGGCTCTCTTTTATTCTGAGCCGAGCGTCCCTTTCTTCTTTTGTTGGCTCGTCTTCTTTCTTTTCTTTTCTTTTTTTTTCTGGTCAACCTTTGACTTTTGAATTTTCAACGCCGATATTACATATCCCACAACTCTTCTCGTTTTGATGATTAGAAGGGTTTTTGCACACGGAGACATGCAAACAAAGAGAGCCGTGTTTCCATCAGCGGGCAAAACAAGTGCACCATCACTAAACTTTTCTAAGGTTATTCCAATTCAAGGAAATAGCAAGCCGTTGAAATTCATTGCCTAAAGGCGCAAAATGTTTAGAGATTCGCAAGGTACAGAGCCAGCTCTCACGCTAGAAACAGAAATTTTCGAAAGGAAAACCAAACATAAGCACGATAATACAGCTCATGGTTACAGCATTCAAAGCTACAAAAAACTAGAACACAAGCGGTCGATGCCTCGAGTGTTCAACAGGCCCTATATCTACATTACGGACATGGGCATGATTTGATAAGCGAGACCTGGATCTTGGTGCAGGAGCCCCTCATGTTGTTCTCCACATCAGCCGTTTGCTTCTCTAGATACTGCTTCGAAGTCAGCAAAAAGACAACGTTTTAGGGGAACCGTGAAAACCAAAAGAAGCCGAGGCTTAGATGCCTCAGTGGTTCTGATGCTTGGGGTCAAGTGCACAATGCGTCAGCCCAAATAGTCCAGATTTTTTGTGGAGAAGATAATATTCGAAACAAGTTCTTCGAGTTGCGGCGAGTACCCAAGATTTTCAGCCTGATGAAGTAGCCATTTTTGGTGAAATTCTAGACAGACAATTTGCTAGCTCATGCTGACCAACCACCATGATTTTATATAGCACAACAAATTTATGGTGTTTAATCAGACAACATGAAACTCTCCCTTCCATTTTTCATGTCAAGAAGATACATCACAAAAGGAGCAGCTTACATGCGTTAAGTGCTATATGGTTCTTGGACCTCGCATTACATAGTATCAAACGTTCCATAAGGCTGCACTCCAAAGAGTCCAAACAGTCTAGAAGCAGAACCCAATCACACGACCCTTTTTTAAGGGATACAGCATAATAGTTCAGGCTGCACAAAATCATATCTTGACCCGTTCCAGGCGCGATTTCCCATCGAGTACCAGGTAGTCCTTGTATTTCATCGCGAGGTACATGGCACGGTTGTTCTCACCATCCAACAACTGCTCCACTGGTGCGACAACAGTGTCGGGCGATGGTCCAATAGATTGAGGGATTGACAGCCTTGTAGCCTTGATGTTTACAACAGCTCGATGCAACACGCTCTTGTATTTCCCATTGCTCATAATCTTGTACAGTTGAAAGGTGTCAAGTAAAAATTTTAATTGCAATAGGCTGAATCGGTTCAATGGGAAAAACAATAGCAAATCACAAAGATTTGTATAGACGTTTTAACTTATTAATATCCGGTCAAAGAATTAACAAAAAAAAAAATGAAATTCTTTCAGCAAATTTTGAAGACAACTATATGTACTATAGTTTTTTTGTATAATAAAAATGTCCCTTCTACAAAGATCTACATAGTGTCTGCATCTATAAACCAACCATACAGTGCACACCAAGATTTGAAACAAATTGGACGTCTCTTGAAGAGAGATGAGGGAGATTAGAAAAATGAAACATGAACTTCTATATATATATATATGTACCTCGAGGTGATCACCAGTGTTGACCAAAAATGCATTTGGCAAGGGATCGACGTTGACCCACTTTCCGCCGTGGTTAACTTGGAGGCCGCCAATTCCATTTTGCATGAGGATGGTCAACAGGCCGTGGTCCGAGTGTGGAGGTAGGCCCATAGCGAGTTCCGGCTGTGGGCACGGCGGATACAAGTTCGCCGTTAATATCTGTAGGCTCGATTCCATGTTCATTGCCTCATCGATATAGCCCGGTTCGAGTCCTAGGCTTTCCGATATACCCTCGAGCAGTCCCCTAGCTAATTTCCGGACCGCGCTAGAGTACCCTGCAAAAACTTCACTGCCAGAAACATTGCTTTCGTTCCTCAGAGGAAATGCCATGGTAGAGTTCCTTTCATCTTTAGGGATGTCACAAGTTTGTGTCACTCAATCTTTTATCTGATGTGTTATTGATCGTTTTGTTCTATCAAATTGAATCCGCACTTTGTTGATTTTCTCCAGGCGTACAAAATTATTCTTTTCGGCCATCAAGATAATCCAAAATAATGCTATTCTAATATAAGAATCATGCAGTTTCTATTATATGTTTCAAGATTTCCAGATTTCTAAGTAAATATAGATCTATTTGTCCAAAACTAACAAGTGTCTCTTATAGACTGTGAGAATTGATGGAATCATAGCCAACTATTCTAAAAGATTAATATATTAGATGAAGGCGCAATTTAATCATTAATTACTCTAACACTATCCCTCATCATTAATATGGTCTTTTTGTCTAGTACTAACTGTGGACATATTTAAATGGGAATTTAAATGTGGCTTGGAAAAATTTGAACTCGAGACCTCCATTTCTAACATAATTTGAGAATTCATAGGCCCATAGCCAACTGTTATAGATGTTCAAACTATTAGATAAATGTGCAGTTTAATATTTAATTACTCTAATATAGATATGATAAATTTGGTATTTAAATCATGTCATCTCCCCTTTAGGTAACTTTAGAGATCGATTGCGCCATCCAAGTGAAGAGAGCCTTAAACATGGACAGAGAATGGAATTAACCGAGTCGAAGATTCAGATTCTCGTGTTACCAGGAAGAAGAATTTCTTCAAGTTCTTAATCAGGTTTTCATTTTCTGATATATCTGATAATTTTCTGCTGTGGCTAAGGTCTGGATGCATTGGTAACTCTAAAGTACCCTGTCAAAAAATTTTAATTCCTCGGACGACTAGGATGAACCCATCATCAATCAATAATGCTCCATAATCTGTAACTTGTATAAAATGACAAAAGCAAATTATTCCGCGGTGTCTTTGTCATTGGCCTGAATTTTTTAATCTTCATTCGGTGACAAGTTCCAATCGGTCGTGATTCATGAGGCAAATTCTCGACAATCATATGATTTAGATAATTTCTTTTTTCATTTCAAGCTAAACCTTTTCATTGCATTATTGAGCAGCTTCCATGGCAAAGCTAATTCAGTTCAGAAAATGATGGCTCTTAAAATTTAATTTCCTCCATTATTACCCGCAAAATTTTAAGATCCACAGCATTTACAGCAGAAGATTCACCGCCTGTGTTAAACTTATGGTCTCCTCTGTTACAAATAAAGCAAAACCAATATAGCCTTCATACATGTTCACAGATCAAACATGCACCTTATCAAACTCAACAGTTACAGCAATCACTAGCTCTATAAGATTTACCTCGCTACTTATATTGTAATGTGGCCATTCCCACGCCAGCACCTGCTACCTCAGGTGTATCCTCATTGAAACTCTTAGCTTTGGGCCGAATGGTGTCGTCTACATCTGCGTAAACACTATGACAATCCTTTTTCCCTCCCGCCCCGCCCCGCCCCGCCCCAGCCTTCTCCTAGAGTCTTATGATTGACTTGTGGTCTCCCTCTCTCTCTCTCTCCCCCTTCCTCCCTCCCCGGTTGGCTCTGTCTCCGTCTAAGACTGAGCAAGATCTGGTTCTGTCGATTCCACTTTTTGTCTTCTTTTTTTTTTTTTTTTTGGGGGGGGGGGGGGGGGGGGTGTTGGTGCTGGAGAAGGAGGAGAGAGAGAGATATTCATTTGGTTTTGTTTGGCCAGAATTAGGTTAGATTAAGGTGTTTGAAAGGTGACCTTTTTCAGTTGATATAGGTAACGTCACTGCTGGTCGATTGCAGTAAAACCTTGCCCCTATTACGAGCGAGGAAGTTCATCACAGGTAAACCCCGATCTCGTAAAAGTCCCAACTAATTGTCATGATGAAATAATACGCAAGCTAATATCTAAGTGGATTTCTTAAACATAAGATTCTTCGCAGTCATGGGATAGAGAACTTGCACATACATGATAGAAATTATTTCCATGCATATTAGACCTTTTCTTCAGACAAAAAACAAGGGATACCTCAAGCCTTCTGGTTTGGTAGGGCAGTGAAACTCTGGATGCACCTTCACTTTCAGATAATCTCTCCAGAAGAGCACTTTGTCGACCGAAGTATTGACGCTCGTCCCACATCTTATGGGGTTCAACATGTTCTTCCCTTGGAAATCGCTCTTCTCCTCGTCTGTCAGATCAAAAAACCGCATGAATGCATCCACCGTCGCCTTCATTTGGCTCTCGGGCATGCCGTGGTTGATCACCTGGCCATGTATAGAGAGTTTACAACATACTGAAGAAGAATGACTGCAGCTTATAAAATAGATTTATAAAAAACAAGGAGTCGGTTTGAGGTGCGTGCAGCGCCCAATCTTTCGAAGTCCAAGCCATGAATAATAATTTCTCATTAATTTTCCTTAGTTCCGGCATGGATGAACAACCATCGGTTGAACCAGCGAATTCAATTTCAACTGTTGCTAGTCTTTTAAGTACTTACAACGAGTTTGATAAGCAAAAGTTGATCACAGATGCCGACTGCTTGTTTTTAATGCTCGAGATCAACTAGAATAAGAAAAGTACTATGAAGCAAATAATAAACTAGCAAGGAACATAATGTACCATGAAGAAGCCCCAATCTTGACAAGCCTTTGCAAGATCTGAGACGACTTTAGACCGTTGGTCGGGATTGCTTGAGGAGAGGAGAGAGAAGTCGATGACAGGAATGGAGTCATCGTGATCGGTATGAACGGCTTGATCACCGGAAGTGGAGGTGGTGAAGGCGTAGTGGGAGGGAATGGAAGTGAGGTTGGAAGATTCAGCTAAAGTCTTGACACTCGTTATTTTGAGACGAGAAGCACCAGCTTCCTGATGGAGGGGAACAACTGGAGTAGCCATTCTCTGTCTCTGTCTCTGTCTCTGTCTCTCTGTCTCTCTCTCTCTCTCCGGTCTATGTCTATGTCGATAAAGAAGCAGTTCTAAATCACGGATGATTTCCTTGGTAAACTCTCCGAGACTGCCATGTGGTATCTCCTTTCTAAACAGAAAATGTGATTTTTTTGCGAGGTCAGATGCCTGCTTGTCTAGATCTATCGAGATGTGTTTGGTAACATTTTTATTTTAGGAATCATTTTTGTTCAAAGATAGTTCCTTCCATTTCTATTCGTTGGACAAGTTTTTAAACAGAACAATACATTTTTAATAATTTTAAGAGATTTTTAATATTTTCTTTTCTTTTTCCCTCCTTTCTTCTTCCTCCTCTAGCTAGTTGCCGGCCGCAATGATGGCGGACGACCTACCAAAGACGAGGGGCAGCGAGGTCGAGCTCACCCAGCCACCACGAGTTCAACCTCACAATGGTTGGGCTAGGACCTTGCCGGCCATCACCAATGCTCAGTGATAAGCTAAAAGAGGAAAAAGAAGGAAGGAGAAAAGAGAAAATGACCTTGTTTTAAATTATTTGTGGGAACAAAAATTTAAGTTTTTTTTTTTATTATTTCTTGTCTTTGTTACAAATCTATTCATTGACTACTAATCCGTTTCAAGGAATAGAAAAATTAATTGACATTATCAAAAGGATTTTTTTTAGAAGAAAAGAAAAAAAAAATAGAAAAACAGATGACTACCAAAAAGGCTCAGAACATCCAACTAATAGCGTTGGGCCACTAGTCTTTAGCTAAGTAGTACCGACACGCGATGCAGACACACGACATAACACGACACGACACATCATTTTTCAAAAATAAAAAATTCCGACACATTAGACACGTTATATATTAAATAAATATTTTTATTTTTAATTAATTTAATTCAAATTCAGTACTTTTATTTTTAAATTATTTTTTAATCTTATTTTATTTTCCGATTTAAAAAATCCCACTAGAGTCCACCCCCACTCCCTTCTTTCCCTCGTCCATTTCCCCCCACTCCCAAATTTATTAATCTTTCCGTCCCCACCACCCGACAAGGCAAGCTGTCACTTCTCCTCCTCCCAAAATTAGAAGTCTTAAAAGTCAGGCCATCACTAATGACCCTAATGGCCCATCAGAGTCCTCCTTTTTTATTATTTTTGAGTTTCTTATCAAAAACCCTAACTCCTTTACCTCCTCCTCCTCCTCGCCACTCACCACATGACCCCTTCCTCTCCTCTTCCTCTCGATCCTTCTCCTCCTCCTCCTCGCCGCACGACCGCCTTCCGCTTGGCTATGAACACCCTAGCTCTGTAATTTTGGTGGTGTCTAAACCCACTCAGCTAATCTGAGATTACAGAGCAATTACGTTGTTCATAGCCAAAATTCATTACAAAAGTCCTCATGCGCACATTTGCTTAAACTGAAACAATTTGCCAAGCGGAATAGCTTTACAAATTCGATTATTATATCATTTAGGAATGCAAATTCCAAAAGTTAAGAATAGACGGATCATGACTTAGACTTACAAGTGTCCCAGATAGAAGGCTTCTTCATTTTGTTTAGCTCTGTGAAATCACGGTTAACCAATTCAAAGGGGTTTCCCAAAGCGTTCTCCACACCTTTTTTTTTTTTTTTTTTTTTTTTTTTTTTGGCTCTGATGATTAAAAGGATTTTCAAACAGAGGCATATGAACAAAGAACTTTTCTTTTCAGCAACAGGTGAAGAACATTTGCACCATTAATTTAACTTTCCCAAGGCTATTCCACTTCAAGGAAATAGCAAGCCATTGAAGATTCGTCGCCTTTAGGCACAAGATGTTCAGAAAATTAACACGGTACAGAGCGAGCACTCATGCTAGAAACAGAAACTTTCAAAAGGAAAATCAAACATAAGCTCGATAATGCAGGTTAAGGCTACAGCATGCGAAGCTACACCAAACCAGAACACAAGTGGTCGATGCATGTTAACAAGGCCCTATATCTACATTACAGACATGGACATGATTTGTTGAGCAAGACTCGGATCTTGCTGCAGGAGCTCCCTCAAGTTGTTCTCCACATCAGCCATTTGCTTCTCTAGGTACTCCTTTGAAGTCTGCAAAAAGACAATGTGAATCAGCTTTTCTGATAAGAGACGATAATTCACTTAAAAAAGGAACAGAAAGAAGAAATACCCACGTAGTAGATCTAAAAGAACAACAGGGTACACAAGCACGGGTTACCAAATTACTAAGAGAAAGTACTATCCAACCAACGTCCACTAAACTCACTTTCTCATGAACAAAACAAACATTCTCAAAAAAATGGCTTTGCTACCTTTGTCTTTTATGCCAGATATAGCACGGCTGGTCAAGAAAGACAAACTGTGCATACAAGTAAAGATGATCAGATGATCAATAACAAGTTTTACTAGGAAAACCTTGCAGATTAGACTTCAGACGTTAATAAAATTTGGGTAGGTTACGTTTTTCTCAATGTTAAGACCTCATTATATATATAAGATTCCCCTGTACATTGATTGGTCGGATGGCAATGCACGTTTTTATACAGCCACATCTTTGAAGTAGACAAATGTATACACAATACCAGAAGGCATTGGTAATTATCTTTAAAAATCGGTCAATATGACTCATACTTCAGGAGTCAACCTGGCTTGACAATCGAGAAATACGTGCCTATTGAAAAACTCCGTTAAAAGTCTATTATAGAATAATAACATCATACACAAGCAAGTGAAGAGTACTAAAAAGTCTCAAAAACTTAAACTGGGACTATTTAATGAAAATTCACAGTTCAGCACAAAAATGAAGAAACAGAGCCCTCCAAGCAGTTATCTTTCATAGTACAATAGTAGCCACACTCGGTAGACTAGGCTAAAAGTCCCTAAGCACATTATAAAAGTAACAGAGAATCACTACAACGAAAATATAACTACTTCCAGAAACCATTAGTGTAAACAGTACCTGTAATGAAGATATTGCAGTCTCACTATCTTTAAGCTTTTGCTGCTGTTCATTCTCTAAAACCGACTTAGGCTCTAAAAGAAACCTATAACAGATAAATTCAATATGAGAAAGAGCTTCATCAAGTATAGCAGAGAGAAGGAAATAGAGGGAAGGCTTTACAACAACTGTGACCCTTGTTTCAATGTATAACATTAGACAACAACACAAAAAAACAATAACACCTTTTAACCTGAGACATACTTTAGCACTCCTAAAAGTTGAAGCTTATATCAAAAGCTCCTAACCTGTTATACACATGACAAACTCCAGAAACCTCTAAAGGTTAGACAAATAAGTCCGTAAACTGATAAGACCTCATAAAGATCACATTCTATGGTAGTTTATTTTCAATTATGTGACACCTAAGCTCAATGTGGAGGGAAAACAGAGGGACTAAACATGAATTGAATGCCAGCTTGGTTATGACAAATGAGATTTACTTGATTTGAATGTCTAAAGCCACACCTTTCTATGATGTGCTTCAACAAAGCAACTCATGAGAGGCAAGTGCCATGACTTAAGGATACCTTGATTCAACACCCAACCTAGTAAAAGAGACTTGTTTTCATATGCCATAACACAAATTGACCTCCAACAAATGAAAAAGACCCACTGGTTGACAATCTATCTAATCAAGATCTAGCCTACTCTCGATTAGAATAAACCTCACGATCAAGATGGTCAAGTAATTCATAAAGGAAATTCTTCCAAAACACCTTTAAAATATGTCAAGAGTGCTTAGAGATCCATCCAAATAAACAAGTCTAGGCGCTGCTATTCCACCAAAAAAAAAAAAAAAAAAAAAAAAAAAAAACCACTAGGATTTTATCTCACTCGCAAGCAAATCTACATAAAATTGAATGATTCTGTAAAATCTCCACAAATCAAAGTCAAGTTTAATTGATTCGACCATTTGTAGACTATGGGGGTGTCCATGCATTCTGCTCACTCCTCCCATATCCAAATGACAAACAAATGAAGAAATTCTCTTCATTTAGTGTCTTAGATAATTTGAGTTGAAAAATTTCAGGGCAGTAATATTTGAGAACTAAAATTGGGGTAGAACGTAGTATATTGTGGCTCCAATACAACGTAAAAAAAAAAAAAAGGAGAGAGTGGAGAGAAATCCAGAGGCTTGACACAATCACGGCCTCCTATTCACATAAATAATTAGATAAAAATTCATGAACAATAAAACTCATCAACCTAAAACATAGGTTAACAAGAACAAACCGATATTTCGCACAAGTTCATAATTATCATGTAGATATCAGTACAAAAGTAGATTAGATCCAGCACTCACGTTCTCCCTGCATAACAAAAAGATCAAAAACATATGATGTAAGAGGCACTTGATGTTATATTAATGAAAGCAAAACTCAGTCAGATGACCATGACAATTCTTGCCAAATCGTATAACAATTTCCTCGACTGTATTGTACTCTTTCCAGACCAATCAAAATACTGTACCTGCGGCCTTGTATGTGTTGGTACTGTCAGGTAGCTGTCCCAGCTCCTCCAAAGTTAAAAAAGCACGCTTCTTTTCTGTTTCCTTATTTCGAATCTGGTTCTGCACCTGAAGAGTGACCAGTTACAACTACAGTCAATGTTATGGGTGTTGTGAGACACTCAAGACAATTAGTATCCATGTCAGCTAGGATGTGACCACTAAATATCGTTAAGAAGGTTAACAAACTATTTTCTTGATCTCCACATAGATATGTCACTTCAAAAACGAGTAGCAATTGAATGTAAGAAATCTCCAACCCATAAAATAAATGGATTTTGTCAGGTAAAGATTCCTGCAGAATTAAAATTATAGCAAAGTGTGTTATATATGCATCTCGATGTGCCAATCTGAAGAGCTTCAAAATGACACTCTCACATTCTCAGGCTGTTTGCAGTAGCATCATTTGCAGAAGACAGATGAATATGATCTTTTTTGGGAGAAAAAAAAAATGTTCTTCGGTTTTCCACCACCATAACAATTCCTTTGAAAAAATTCGATTGCATGAAAAGACTGCATTGAATATAAACAACATATTTCTCTGAATGGTTCGTAATCGAGTATTATGCCATAAATTGATATCCTATCTTTCTCATTGTCTAATGATATTCTATGAATGTCACTCTCCACACACTTCAATAGCTAAAGGCCCCTGGACATCAGTTCAAGCAACCAACGTGTTCAAAAGATGTATTGTAATCTAGTTGGTAATTTCTTTTCTGGCAAAATTTCTCAGAGATCCTTGAAAATGCAACTCATAAACAAGCGATTCTTGAAATTCTATCTTTCAGACAATATAAGACCAAGTTAGTCAACAAGGAGAATAACTTACATATGAAAAGGCCAAAGCCATCTAAGTAATATGATGCTCACATAGCATGCTCACTACTTTCAAAGATGATCAAAAGCTCTTCAAAAAACGAAATACAAGAAACGAAATAATATTGGCCCAAAGATTCTGACCTGTTTCAATTTGCCAGTAGTCTCAATCATGCGCCCTTGAATCTCCATGAAGGCCTAATTTAGAAAAGCCCCATCAGTAACAAATTCAAAATAAAATAAAAACAGTTCGATTGCAACAGCACCAATGTTAGTCCGTCACAGTGAAAGTAACAAAATAAAAGTAAAATGTCAGCAAGAAGCCCAAAAGGTTAGTTTTTAACTTTTTTGCTAAATTCCATTCAGGAAGAGTAGTAGAGAAGCCATCAGTTTAAGTTCTAGATTCAGTTAGTCTGTCAATGTGACAGTAACAAAAAAACATAAAAAGTCAGCAAGAAGCCCATCAAGTCAGTTTGAATTTTTCGCTAAATCCAGTTCAGGAAGCCTTAGAGAAGCCAACAATTTAAGTTCTAGAAATAGATCAAAGTTAATCTTACCGCTCTGTTCGCTTCGTCAGACATTTTCCCTGATGAATTGTTTGCAGACTAGCCACCCAGACTCCCAACTGATGCAAGAGAAATCAAACCCATTGTTAAAACCCTCATCTTCCGCAATACAACATCATCCACATTCTTGTATAAACAATCGAGCCAACCCGCCACGGGGAAAATACTCAAACTCGACTAGACCCACTAGACCAAAATACTCTGAGCTAGAAACTCGACCTGAGCTTGACAATTATCATTTTCATACCCGCAAACCCAGATCACAAGCTACTGAGAAACCCAGTCAAGCACGAATTGGTTCACAATCCAGCCCCAGTGAGTTCAAAAAATCAAGGCACTATGCTTTCTTTCCCTCCTGGAATACAAGAACAAGAACAAGAACACAGCACCATCAAATACAGGAACTTTCCTCCATCTCCACATTTCCACAAGCAAATTAAAAACAACCCAATGAAGCAAGCTACAAGGCATTGACGTGGGGACGAACAGGCAGCGAATCGAAGTTAAAGAGGGATCAAACATGGAAAAGACAAGGGGAACAAGAAAGCAGTGCCTATGATGGGTAAGCCACAAAAACTGAGAGCGATGAACAACATGGGTGAGAGAGAGAGAGAGAGAGAGATCAAGAACGCAACACCGCAGGAGGGAGGAGGGAGATGGAAGAAACCTGCAAAAGACCGGAAATTTGGGAAGGAAGAGACGGAGAGACCGCAGGGTTTGAAGATGGTGCGAGGCGAACCGGGCAGGGGAAGAAGGCGTCTCCTCCTTGAGCGACGATTTCAAAGGGGGATATTATGGTAAAACCACAAACCCATTTTTTTTTGGCCATTTTCTTTTTAAATAAAAGTTGATAATATACTAAGGTGCATTTAATAACAATTTTATTCCCCATAACAATTTTTAATCAAAAATGATTTTTTCTATTCTATTCCAAAAAAAAAAAATTTGAACAAAAAAGTAACTATACAAAATTTGTGTAGGATTCTTAAATTTTTTTTTATTTCTTTTAATTTTTTAAACTTTTATTATATTTTTCTTTTTTTATTTGTTCTTTTTTTCTTTTCCTTTTTTCTTCATCTTCCTCCTTTATGGCCAATCGCCGGTCTCTGTGGTCGACAACCAGTTAGGTGAGGTCCAGCAAGCTCGCTAAAGGCTAGCCCAAACCACTAGCAAGACTCGATCTCACCATGGCCAAACAAGCTTCTAGTGAGTTCGCTGGAGGCTCGCCCAGCCATGGCGAGCCTCGGCCTCGCCTAGACTTAGGCAAGGCTAAGTCTCACCTAGCTACTAGTAAGGCTCAACCTTACCCAAACTTGGTGATGCCAAGGCTTGCCATAGCCAAACGAGCTTTCAGTAAGCTTGTCAGAGCTCTACCTAATTTGGCGAGATTCTAACAAGCTCGCCGAATCTTGCCTCATTGGTCGTTGGCCACGTCGACAACGACAGCAATGGCCAGCAACCAGGCGAGATTGAAAGGAAAGAAGAAGAAAGAAAAAAAATAAAGTTAGGCTTGATTCTTGAAATAATTCTTGGGAGTAAGAATCAATTTTTTTTCAACTTCTTAATTCTGATTCAAATCTAATCCTGAGAACAAAAAAACAGATTTTGTTCCAAAAAATAAAAAATATTACCAAACATATTTTTATTCTTTTTTCATTCCGGAAAATAAATGAATAGAAATAGCTATTTCAGGGATGGTTACTAAACAGTGCCTTAGCGACAACTTAGCACGAGTTTAAGTGTAATGCACTTGCATCCTAAAACTTTCATGCCATTGATTCAAGTACTAATGCTTGCACCGATAATGCAATTAGAGAGATTTCGTCCGTCTCATAGTTTTCCCTACACGATAAAGCTTATTAATATGTACATCTTATGTGATTGATGCCATATTGGCATAGGACTGGAAAAAAAAAAAGTTCAAATTAAAAAAATAAAAATAAAAGTTAAACAAAAGGGGGAAAAAGCTGGAGGAGGGATCACCTCGAGGGTATAGGAGGCAACACCGATGTCGCCCTTTGCCTGCACCCCGGCAGGGTGGTCACAAAGGTTAGCCTTGCCACCAGTGGTCAAGGCAAGCAAGCCCTGGTCGGCCTTGGCCGAGAACTGGTTTATAAGTACCACATCCTCGAACCAAAAGATAATTAATTGAAAAAAGCTAGATAGAATTTACTTTTATGAAAAAATTTCGGATATATCTGAATCTCTTGATTGCATTTTTGCATTGAGTCACAAGACTTACTCTCCTAGCGGCACCAATAGATAATCAAATCTAGGTGCTTTTAGTCATAAAATACTTTGCATTTTCCCTTCTCCCTCCATAAGTAAACCAGTAGATTAAGTCTGGAGGAACCATTAACAATTCATGCTTTCTGTCCATCAATTTGCCTATTTGGTTTAATTCACTTCACAAAGGGAAAATGTGTCAAAAAAGTCATAAACTTTTTATATTTATCTCAATTTAGTCATAAATTTTTATTTGTATCGATTTAATTCTAAATATTTGATTGGTTCCAATTTAATCTTGAACTTTTTAGTTCGGTGCCAATTCAATCATTTTGACTAATTTTGGCCAAATTTTACTAGCTAGACGCCGATTGGCTGACATGGCACACTTAGTACTAACATAAATAACTTGTAATAATATTTTAATATTTTTTTGAATTTTTTATGTTTTCTTTTTTTCTTTTTCTTTTTTTTTTCCTTTTTCCTTTTTCCTCCTCCTCCTCCCCCCTCCTCCTCCACCGGTCCCCAATTGGCCAGAGGTGATGACTAATGAGGTCAAGGTTGACCTTGCTGACCACTAGCGAGGCTCTAGCGAGGCTCAACCTTGCCCAATGTGGTAAGGTCAGGCCTTGCCCATGGCTAACAAGGCTTGACCATTGCCCGATCCAACAAGGGCAAGCCTTGTTGCATCAAGCTAGCCTCGCCCATGGCCGACGAGGGCTCAAGCCTTATCAGTGTAGCCCTTGGTCAATCATCGAGGTCTCCCGACCAAGCGAAGGAAGGGGAGAAGAGGAAAAAGGAAAATGAAAAAGAAAAGGAATAAAATAAAATAACTAAAAATATTTAAATATTATTAAAAAGTCATCCACATCACCGCTGATTATGTCACGTCAACCGACTAACGTCGAATCAGCAAAATCTGACCAAAATTAGCCGAAAATGATTGAATTGGTACTAAGTGAAAAGATTTAACACTAAATTGACATTAAATGAAATGATTTATAACTAAATTAACACCAATAAAAAATTTAAAATTAAATTAACACATACAAAAGGCTTAGAACTTTTTTGACACTTTTCCCCGTAGCCTCATATTTAGAAATTTTTTCCCACCGAGAAGACTTCTCTAATTTACTTTTGAACAATTATTTTTCATTAGGATGCATAGATCGTTGCATCGTTGCAAGAAGCGACTTGGAATTGTCATATCTCATTGATGAATGCAATGCTTAACCTAATCATCAGCAAATATTCAATGCGAAATCGAGTTACTAAAAGAGAATCACTATCAATTCAAAAGACAGGTTAGTTTGTTAATAGAACTGCAATCCGCCTAAATATGAATCTTGATTTCGCAATTATCTTCTACAATGTCGATTGGATCGTCTTCGCTTAAAAAGTGAATCAAAAGCATCATCACTTGATGGTAACATGTGGTCAATGCTGCTTCTTGTTGAAGAACCAGAACGCTGCATATCAAATTCCAATTGCGAATTCAAGGATAGACGATCTGAAAACAAGATTCGGTTCACCTCAGCAAATGATGGGGAGCCATCAAGGCTTGCTGAAAACCGGAAAGCATAATTGCCTCCTTTCGGTTCCAAGCACAGAAGTTCCTGTTTCTTGCGTTACGATGGCCCATGGCCGGACTTTTCTGATCGTGGTCCGACGGACACAAGTCCGCAACAGTAGTCCAAATGCCAGCAAAAGAACAGTGAAAAAACAGTTCCAAATGCATCTTTTTCGACTGTGTTTAACCTGACATGGTAAGTTATCAAGAGACGCACGACAATTGATTTTGCCAACGTTGGACTAACAAGATAAGTGAATGAACTCCATCCGCGTCTTCGGATTCAGTTATAGCCATGCAGGCATGGGAACTTAAAACTATCATATGCCCCAAAAGCCTATAGCCATCTAATATATAGCATGAGGTAGCCTGATTAATCTCATGTTTCAATTCTCATAGGCTAACCACTGATCACATGAGAACATCTTGCGGTCCTCCCCATTTAAAAAGCAGTGGAGAAAAATGAACTCCCCTAGCTATTGAGCATGTAGCCTGACATATATCTAGATAAAACCAGGGTGAAGGCATAGGAACATAGTTAGGGACAGATGGTATCAAAAGCAAAAGAAAACCAGAATCAAACATACTGAAGAAAATTGTCAAAATGGCAAGTAGAGAAAGGCACAATGTTGCTTCATGAGGCTCGCAGAACCCGGTGGCGATATTCACCGAGAGCCCATATTGGGAAAATGTTTCTGTAGGCCGCATACGTTATCATACAGTTCTTGTTGAATACCCCCATGATCTCCTGTTAAGATAAAAAAAGCATGAATGACATCAAACATCCACTGTTTTAAGTACAGAAACTGGTACACTAAAGCAGAGGATCCATTGAAACAAAATATGTCCAAAGGCAACCATATAGCACCGTGATCTTTCCTGTCATTTTCATCCTAGATCCTAACCCCATGTCACATACCACGAGAAAAGCTGCAACATTGGAAAATGCAATATTTCCTTACTTGGTCACCTAAGAAGTGCCCTACCCTTTACCAAAAAAACTTACAAAAAAACCAGCATGCACATGAAGGGACGTCATTTAAAGGAAAATGAAAACACAGACTAAACGCAATGTCAAAATAGTTTTACCTCTTGGGGGAAATCTCCATTCTCCATTTGGGAATTTATCAAACATCTAGCAGCACGCTGCAATGGAACCGGGTTTCTCTCGGCCTGATAGTGCAAGTCGTATTTTATAAGTAAATTAAACACCAAGAATTTACAACATGTCCATCTAAGGGCTGAAGGGTACATGTGACTCAAAAACCTTTGCCTTGTGAAAGGAGATCAAACAATAACATATGATGTTCAACATAATTTGAATCAACATGTATTTGACAATCACAAGGAAACCATGCAGCCTCCAATAAGTGATTATCAATTATAAGGTCACAAATAAAGAAAATAAAACATCGCAAATGAGCTTTTATACCTGCCCAGCACCAATGAGAGCCAACATCGCCCAACTAGTATTCACAACATGAGACCGGTCGCCCTCTACATTTGTATAGACCTGATTATTCATTTTGATCAAATTAGTGTGGTAAAACAGTTTCAGTGACCCAAAAGAAATAGAGCATCATTTAAACAAAAGGCTATGATTCTTATAAGCAGCCACTTTTAATATGTATTTCACGCTAAAACAGTTTGATCAATCATCATGAGATAATATCTGTATAGAAAGGAAAGATTTCAATTGAAAGGAGAAACAATTAAACATCTCAATCTAATAACTTTTCTCCAAACAAAGTAGACCTTAAATAACAAATGGATGAATAACTTTAACAAGACTGCTCCATCCATAATATAAGGCAGAGCAATTATTAAGAGCCTTCCAAACTTATGCACCAGGGCACCAAATAGGAAATAGATAAGTGATTTTCATGCATCAGTTTGACTCGATGAAAAACTGACAAACAGTACATACACTTCAAACCATTAATGATTAGACAGAAAGAAGGTTTCCTAGCAACATGAAAGGTGGGTGAATTCTATAAGCACCTCAAATTGGGAACTTCAATTAGAATTCAAAAATCCTAAAGTACAGACTATGTTCAACAAAAACTAAATCAACCACTAGCGTCACTGATAAAAGCAGCATTCAAGTCCGATTTCCAGATCACTCTAATGTGAAGCTATGAACAGATGGCAGCTTAAATACAAGAAGAGGTGTTCCACATGAAAAGAATTGAAAGTATATAAAAAGAAGCTTGATGTGAAGGCATCTCAAGTTGATCCACTGCATGGTCTAGACTGTAGTGGATTCGTCAAGTGGGGACACAATGTCCAAAACTTCAGCATCAACATATTCATACACATATTTCTCTCAAAGTGCCTTCATTCCCATGTCATATTGGGTGCTGCCAAATGGAAGCTAATGTTTAAATTAAGAGCCAATCTGTTAATTGAGAATGCCCCCTCGATGAGATGGCAAGCAATATGAAGGCTATTGAAAAACTTATTATGAATTCTACTAGAAAGCAAAACTTGGTTGTGTGCAAATGGGAGCTGTGGAAAGATAGCTCCATAGTTGCATCTAGTTCTCAGAAAAAAGTAAGTTCATTTTTGTCATGCACATGATATCAGCAGTCTCAGAAAACGATAAAGATCCTAATTTAAAATTCTGTTGTTTTGGGCTACGCTTTCATTCCCAATGTAATTGTTCCATGTCACACAACATGACATAATTGACAGGTGCCCATCATAGCATAATTTTATTACTCCCAGTTTCTATGTTCTCAGCTAAATTTGCCTTCTTAAGGCTGTATAGCTAACATCAGGAAAACACGAAAAGCACTCCCTACATCACAAAGATGAAACATTAAGCAGGAATGCATGTCAAGCAAGCAATTGAGAACTTGATGAATGTTTCAGATAAAATCAGAGAGCGGACCTTGTTTTGGCATGAGAGGTAACTCTCTCCCCATCCACCAGAAGGAAGCTGCTTAGATAGCAAAAATTCACAGGCCTTACGGAGGCTACCACTACTACTATAGCTCCTTCTGGCAGCGACCAGCCCCAGTACTCCAAACCATGTACCATAGGTGAAGCAAACACCCCAAGACCCATACCTATTAAGCATTTGCATCAATAAAGCAATAAATATTCTGATAAAACTATAAGTGAGCATAAGATACTTCATGAAAAGAAATCAGTCGAGTTCATCAACAGTCAAAAGATTTAAGCAGTGAGAATCTCAAGACATGCTGCTGACAAAAATTCCTGGTGAAGACCACTGAAACAAAAAACATAAATCGAGAGGATTTTAATTTCATTATCTTATACATTTAAGTCAATTCAGTTTCCAAATTCCTTTTCCCTCTTTCTCTTGATTTCATTCAGGCCATAGTGTCAAAAGGATGAAGACAAACCATGAGCCATCTGGTGCTTGTATCTTTTCAATAAACTTAGCAGCTCTCTCAATGCAATGCTCTATCTCTTCACGTCGATGCCCAGGATATAGTTTCTTAAATGATGTCAAAGCCTGAATAGCAGCCGAAGTGCATTCCACATACCTAGAAACCCAATACAGTCATAATAAATGATTTTTCATAAGCAAGAACATAGCAATAGTTTCCTGATAGAGAGTTTATGGTCTTACGGGTAATCAATAACAATGTCTCCAAAAGTTTCAGCTGGGTTAATCAACTGGTACAGACAAACAGAAGGCTCAAGTCAAATTCAACCTTTATTAAATTTATAAAAAAAAAAAAAAAAGGGAGGAAAAGAGAGGGGGGGGGGGGGATCATCTGCAAGTATAACAGCAATTTATCTGTCATTTGAATGGTGAGACATAAGAAAGAATGTATGATATTCTCCCCTTAAGTGGCCCGAGCAACAATTTGGTATTAGCTGGCAATCAAGCATTTCAGTTCATTAGAATTCGTTCATTCCATGCAATGATTGTTTCGGTATTCCAGTCAGCCATGTTCCTGCTTTTCTACATTCAGGTCAATTCCAGATGCAAATCACAAGTTCAGGTTTTGTTGTACTAGGTTCTTTTATTGTGCCGCATTTGCTATGATTGAAATAAGTTCTAGCTCTACTTTAAAGGTTTTGTGTTCCGTCATTCTCTACCAGGACTAACTTTTGATCTGTAGTAAGTTCTAGCATCTAGGATTCAGTCATTCCATGTAATGATTGTATCGGTATTCTAGTCATCCCTGTTCCTACTTTTCTAGATTCAGGTCGATTCTGGATGCAAATTATAAGTTCAGGTTTTGTTGTACTAGGTTCTTTTATTGTGCCGCGTTTGGTACAACTGATATGAGTTCCAGCTATACTTTCAAGGGTTCGTACTCTGCCATTCCATACAAGGACTGACTTTTGATCTGTAATAAGTTCTAGCATCTAGGTGAAACAGTGAATCCTCCCGTTTCCCAGTTGAATAGCGGATAATTTCAGCTCACTCAGCAGATCAACTTCTTTGCTCTCTAAAATTTATAATTGACATTGACTAGGAACACAATTTCTATGATGTGATATATTTTCCCAATTGCAAGTTCAGGCATATATCTTAAATTTGGAAATATTGCATTTGATCATTTGATATTGATGGTAATATATGATGTACTGACAAAATTACAGGGACAAGCATTCAAATTGGGGGTATAGTTTGGTCAGTTTCCAAAGTCATGTTGGGTTTTAACCCACTCTATCATAATTCAATAAAATGACTACCACTGAGCTTATTTTTTTCATGTCTAACAGGTACTCACATGCAAAGCAACTGGACACTCATACACTTGGAAAAAACAACACGAATGTATTTTATGCTGATGTCAATTTTCTTCACCATGGAACAAAAATGGAGAAGATGAAACCTGCACATTAGCTGGTATAGAAAGCATGGATATTGAGCTCATATACTGCATAAAATATTTTCCTTTTGTTCTTTTCTCCCATTTATTTTCAATTTTTTTCCTTCGGAAAAGAGAAATGATTATATGAAGAATACCTCCAACCAAGCATATGACCTTGTCAGTTCATATGTAGCAAATCCCCCGTCTTCATTCTGTCACATCACACAATGGAAAAAGAAAGCCACAATTAAATGGAATAAAGTAAACAATTCCATTAATGCCCAAAATAGTCAATCAGCAAAAATGAACTGAAAAGGGTTTCAGAATATGATTATATTAGAATCATCAAGCGAATGACAGTGGTTTTCTGGCATAATTTCAGACTTTGTGCACATGCTTACAAATTTGAACAAAAAGCAATAGTAAATGATGCATCACAATTTTCCAAAAACTATTTTCGGTGAAGCCCTCTTGTACACTTTTCAGGAGATTGTTTGGACCAGTGGAATGACGATCTTCAACAGTTTGTTAGATGTAATTATGGGACAGAGACATAGGCTAAAGGGAGCAAAGAAAGACCAAGAAAGAGTGAAGGAAATGATAAGAAAATATAAGGAAAACTTAAATCTTATGGAAGAGTTGATACATACTCGAGCAAAATGGTGTAAAACAATTCATAAAAGTGACCCTCCCTTACTATGGTTCTCCATAAAGACAACCCCCCACCCCACCTGTTCCAGGGTCCTTGTCTCTCCCTAGCAATACCCACCCATGCACGAGTGCAGATGCTCAAACACATAAGACCACACAATGTACATAAGGCTTGAGTGAAAAGATCCTAAAACCCTCAAAGTAGGGAAAAAATGATAAGACGCTCGCTCCATTCTCCCTGCCACACCAACTTTTCCCTACAGCATGGTATAATTGTCATACAAGTCATACATATTATATCTAAAATAGTATTTCTTAGTGCTGAGAAACATTACGTACTTGAGCAAAAGAGAACATGGAATTAAACCATGTGAGTTGCCTACTTTAAAGTAGGGTCCAATTCACTTTAATAGAAAGGTGAGATGCTTTATCCTCTTGTATTCGTTCCATCTCATTTTGGGTTCTGAATGCGTTCTTAGGGTTGCTCTAAAAATATATACTCAAGATTACGCATAAGGACTGTGAGACCAAAGGTAACTCCTTTAAGTACTGACATAGATATAGTAGTAATTCATGAGAGATAAAGTAGAGCAATTTACTTCTCAGTCAGAGACTTGCTGCAACATATGTACCTGTAATGAAAGAATGACATTTACAGCATCATAGAATCTCTTAGCTTCTAATGGTTGCCCAACAATCTCCGATGGAATTTTTGATAGTACAAGGGCAGCCTGAAGAGAAGGACCAAGCAGATTAAGAAAACAATGTAGCAAATTAAAAATAAATAAATAAAGAACTCAGCCTTTAGAAAATTACTTTTAATCCTTCTGCTGTGCAGTCTGAGATGGGCCATCCGTGATCTGCTGTCGAAAAAGGCCAAGCCCCTTTTGAGATGTGGCGATACCAGAAATCTAGGTCTCCCGGGCAATCTTCTAAAACCTTCGAATAAAAGAGAAGATGTCGAAAGGAAAGTACCATGAGACTTGCCTCAATCAGTTAACCAGAAAGTCATCTGTGTGGTAAAAACAACCAACATTAGCAGAGAATCACCTGCGAATTTTTTATGTACGTATGTGCCTTTTGCAAGGTTGAACCGAACTCTTCTATAAGATTGGTTGAGATAATTGCTTGAGTTGCAAATGCAGTATCCCATAATTGACTTCCATTGTAACCCTGCAGACAACATATTACTTTATACACTGATATAGAAACCTGCCAAAACCCTCGACAGATCACAACAGACAAAATTGTACATGGTATCAACACTAAATCATAGTGGCATCTGTGTAACTTCATTCAACAGAATCAGCCTATGATTGTACACAAGCACTCATTCTGCATAACAGAATCAGGTTCACACATGCCAACAAATTGACAAGAAAACAAGGACAAGCGTATTTCCATTAAACTGACATCACTTGTGCATGCTAGTGAATGTGTCAGAAAGTTGTCTCGCACCTGCATTTTCATGCCATCTTCCGCAAGCCACAGATAGTCATATATTCTTGGAATATGCAATTTAAAGGCCTCTGAATTTGGATCTTCTGCCCAACAGCAGAGCATATTCAGCACCTGCATATTGCAAGAAACCAAGTCCATTAGCACAATACTAGTTTTCCCTCATTGATTAATTCTCAGATCATGTATGAAAATCTGACAGATGAAAAATAAAGATGCTGGTGGAGGGAGGTGGGAACATACTAAAGCTACTATGTTGGCTAGCTTAAGTGTGAATATGTCGTATGGATAGTGAAGCATTCATAGTAAAGTGAAATTAGAGCATCTGTGTTGAGTATTAGGTCTCAACTCACTCAATTCCAACAAATTCAAAATTCATAGTTTTACGTAACATCAACAACTTAAAGTTTCAGCACTTGCAACAGCTATAAACCAGACAATTCAAACAGAGAAAGAACCGGAGTTAAGATGCAGTAGATGCATACCTTGTTAACTGGACCAATGCAGATATAACGCGTATTCTCATCTTCATAATGAATATGCTCAATTGCTGTGCGAAGAGCCTTTTCTCTCAACTTTTTCCCAGGCCAATTCAATAAGATGGGTTCGACAGCCTTGTACAGAGTGGCCCACAACATATCTTGCACCAGTGGATGAGGATAGTAAAGGTCCTCCTAAATGTTTAAATAGAGTAACGTCAAGCATTGCAGATGCATACTATCTCCACTTTTTCCAAATGTCAAATTAGCAAAACCACACCATCCATATGTCCATACAGTCAACAACATCTACTATAGAGTCTCCGTATGCCAAAAAAAAAACCACCCAACTTCTTTCATAACATGATCCCTTTCCTTTAACAAAATTCAAGCAAGGACCCCTTTTGATAACTGGCAAACTCACAATCCATGACCTTACATGGATAAAACAGCTATAGAAGTTAAGCAGGAATGTTTGTAAGTCAGAACCATGCTGATTGTTCAGTGATCTTAATTGGTCAATAACACAGTTTACAGTATGGATCACGAACTTCCTCCTATCTCTTTCTCCAACTAATGAGATGGCAAACGCTAAATTTGAATCACTGAATGGATGTCAATATCAAGTAGAACCAAGAAACTGTATAAGTAACATCAGCTTCAAATATCAAGATCATCCAACATAACAGATTCGGGAGGTCTTATAAACCATTCACTGCATACAAGCGAAGGTGTATAATCTCGTTCATCCATGTGTGGCAATGCAACATTTGCGTAATAAGTATGATCATGTAATTGAAGTTTGACCAACCTTCGCACATAAATTTCGTGCCTGGTTCCAATCTATCTCATGATAAGGAACTGCATAAAGCTCCTTTCTCAAGGACAAAACGGTTGGTGTTATGGGACCTACAAACCTCTTCCCATACAAGTATGACATTGGCAAATAAACCATCCGGCAGTGGCACCACATTCTTCCTGATCAAATGTATTCAAAAAATAACAAAATCTATCATATGAACTTACAAGCTGAATAGTAGGCTGTAGCACAGACAAAGAAAATGAATTTGTACCATATAATTATTATTTTCACTAATTAGCTAACTTTCTATAGCAATGCCAACTTCCAGAAAAAATAAACAAATTGACCACCAAAACAGGTGGGATTTACTGCAAAGATGTTTGACTCCACATGTTGTGTTCTATCTGTTCTATCTATCTTTTAAAGCAAAACATCCAAAAGTGGAAACTCTATCAAAAAAGGACAAATATACATTAAAAATGTGAATGAATCCCAGGAGATTGTCAACTCTATCTTCAAGTGAATTCTCATTGTGCACTATAGATGAATTGCAGTTCCTTGGTGATTTCCAGTGAAACTTCAGCTTTATATTTATCCTCCCAAATACAGCATTGAGCTTATTAAATTAGTTATATCAACCACAGACACGATTTAATATTCATAGTAGATCACAATGCCCTGGCATATATTTTAAGCACTATCTTAGCCAAGACTTAAGTCGCAGGGCTTTCAAGTTTCAATATGAATGATCTAGTCTGAATGTTAGATGGTTTGAGGCCAACTAATTTTATGTGATTATCAATGCTTGATAAATTGCTCAATAAGTAATTTAGATTTCCCTTACCACCCATTTACTTATACAGAACAAATGGAATAAAGTAAGCTCAGGATGGGCAAGAACCTGGATGAATCGGAAGCATGTAAGGAAGAAGCCATATCTCAGGGGGCAATGGGTTATTGCCTGACCACTCAAATGCTCCAAGTACCTGCCACAGTATACAGTAAGTACTATTGTAAGAGCACTATGGCATGCAAGATAACCATGGTTAAAGTGAACATTTTGTCTACAAAAGAGCTAAAAAATATGTCCATAACTGAAAGCCACATTTTTCCCCATGATGTTATTGCAGTAGCACTGCCATGGTCCAGAATCCATTTTCGTGCCTTCTCCATAGCCCCTTGTCCATCGTTTGCAGCTTCTCCAAGCAACCTTAATGTAACATAGTTCAAGACAGAACCAAACATGGTGCTTGGACCTTCAATGTGCAAACCCCAACCGCCATCTTTGTTCTACATAATAGGTGAAAAATAATAGAACTTCAGAGACAGCTAAAAAGCAATTCAGAGAAATGAGAATAGACATAATCTTCTAGTACAGATGCACCTAGATGGAGAAAAAAAGGCATTATGATACAATACAATACAATACAATACTTACTTGATGATTGTACAGATATCGGCACATCTCTTGTTTATGTTGCTCAGACAAGACAGCATTTAGTGCTCCAGTAATAGAAAGGGCAATTACCTGATCCATAGAATGGAAGTGTTCATTATATATTAACATGACTCAAAATTTATAAATACTTTTATTTGTAAGGTTACTTCTTTAACAAACCAATTTAACACACAGTATGAAAGGCACAGTACTATTTTATGACAATTGCATCCACATCATAAAATTATTTTGACAAAATCAATGAGGTGATCAAATATACCCTCTCCAAAATAAACTCCAATGCAGGCAGAATGAGCACTTACCAAGCCAGGCATGAGAAACATAGGTCCGCCATAGTCCCCTGGCCAGTGTCCATCATGGGCCTGAAGAGTTGAATGGAAGCTTATGGCCCTTCTCAATATGTGCGTTACAGTCTCCTCCGAGATTTCATCCAAGTCTTTCACCTTTACTGGTGGTAAAACTACATTGCCTGTATTTTCCTTGGAAAACTGCAATCTCATGAAGGATGATTAGAGAGCAAGGGAAAAAGAAGTATAGTACTGAACTACAGCATAAGTATCTGACTAAGTTTATTTGTTTTAAGACTTTAGAGAGGTAAAAACAGTAAGAACCATCACCAATAAAGCATAAGCAAGCACTCCTGTAAAGGGCCAGATATCTCAAGATGTATTAACAGCCAGGTCAGCAAGAATCTAAAAGAGACCTACTGCAAATATACGTCCCTCTCATGGGAAAATTCTTTCAGTAGTTAATGAATAAGAAGAGAGTTCTATCCTATGCTTCCTTAGAAGGGTAAAACTACAACAACAGCCAAAATCATTAACTACAGCTGGTCAGTTTAATCTAACAAGCAATTTATCTTTGTTGATCATGATGTGGTGCGACTATTTTGTAAGATTCCATGTGCTCAACAAAATATTCACACCAACGTATCTCAAGCTATCCATAGCCAGGCCAGGACAAACTTCTCATTATACCTGTCCATAGTTGAGTACAAGAAAGGAATCTGTGTCTGAAAATCTAAATCTTCACACAGCTGAAGCTGGGGAAAACAGTTCAAAGGAGGCCAGACGTTGAATATGGATGTGGAGACATCTTGGCATTAAAGAAATGGCGTAATTATTGAGAAACTGGCAACTGAATCATCAGAACAAAAAACAACTTCATACAGATGCAGATAGAAGTTTGCCATCATTCCAAATTTCTACTTTAGTGTCTACACATTCATCTGATGAAAATAACCATATCAAAATGATAACACCATTTTAGTTAACTTATGAGTAAACAGAATCTCACGGAGAGAGTATTGCAGTAGCTAAGCACTATTTGTGCAACAAAGCACAATCCTATTTCTGTTGCAAAAGTCAAACTGCAGCAGCAGAAATTGTCATTGACTAAAAAGTTCTCATCTGTCAATGGACCAAAAGTTTCAACTTCCAAAACATATGTAGCGTGCATACTCCTTTCTTCTAGAGTGGAAAGCATCTTCTTACATCAAAATGGTACAACCAGCAAAAGGAGCATGACCACCTATACTTTTATCAAGGTTACATGAAGTGGAGATTCACCTGAATTCGCATGATCAAATCTGAGCTGTGCTTCTTCTCAAACCGATGCTTTAAAAAGTTTGCACGAGCATCTTCAATCTCCTGAATCTCTTCTGGTGATCCACAATTTGGATCGAACTCCCAAATTTGTCTACCAACATGATTGTTCAGACTTCTTAGCCAAGGATTTGCTCCTTCCGCAACTTTCAGTTTCCACATCCTAAAGGAAGCATCACCAGTAAGTGAAGGACATGAAACAAACAGGTTTGTTTCAAATTCACAAACATTTGAGGACAGTTGAGTTACCTAATTATATCATTCCACTTCTACCAACAGATAGAAAGAAAAACAAAAGAAACCTTCGAGATATTTCATCGCATCCATAAAATTAATATCAAGCATTAGTATCTGCAAAACTAGTCACTTGCCCCTCAAGTATTATACATGCTAGGGAAGGGTACCACACATTGCTGCATGCTGGAAAGACAATTTTTTAACAATCAATTAGTTTCATGTGTGCAGGTTCAAATGCATACTTAGATGGACTTTATAACCCGATCAAATTATCCTAACTAGTTGCACAGTTTCTTTGAAGAGTAATTATAAATATATAACAGATGAAAAGGATGAGGAAAGACAGATTATAAAGGGATGTCCAGATGATAAACGTCAGAATTGTCCAAGGTGCACTCTTTCTTCCAAATAATAGAAACTTATAGTAAGAAAAGGACATAACCCACGTGAAAGGGGAGAAAGAAAGAGGGCAATTTACCAGAATTTAAAAGGAAAAGAAAATAAAACATGCATTCTTGAGAGAGTTGACATCTGACCACACAACCCTAAAATAATTCTTTTTGTATAACTTCCCCCAAGAATGATCCTCTGTATATAGAAAGATACAGAAGACTTAATTAAATCGAACAGCTACAGCTAAAATACACGGCATTGCATCATATTTTTTAATTAGTCGCAACGACATTGAGAGGCGGCCTTACCATTTCTCCCAAATAGTTCGTTGAAGTGATGGGAAAAGAAGAGCGTGGGAGGAGTACAATACTTATGGGACAAGCAAAAAAGAAACATTTTATAAGCTCATAGCACACTCAATTGAGGATAACGAAAACTGGTCGATTGAGTAAGAGGCGCATAATTCATTTGGTCAAGTGGCAGTCATCAGCATGGAACAGTTCCTGTGTAGCATTAAAGGGCTCATGGTACCGCTGACCAACTCAGTGTGGTCCATTCCCAGTTGTCCAAAGTCTGGAATTAACTAGTAAACGCGGACGGAGAACGTGCAATCAATGCGCGGAAGCCAGCTCGGGTTGACACACAAGTATTTCGACCCGCATCACGGGGTAAAATCAGGAATGCGAGCGAACACAAGCCGAACATTCAAGCCCATTGCTCAGATTCACAGAACCGGACGCCGAACCCGGACGATCTTGCATCTCACAAATCAAAAGAAACGCACTTTTCCCTCAAAACCCAGAACCGATCAGAAACAGAATAAGTTCCCTCTCGAGCCAACACGAAGCATTGACACATTGCAACCTTCCGGGTCACGGACGATCCTCTATCTCGACATTCCTAATCACCAACGAAGCCATCGAAGCAAAACACACATCCGGAGCAAAATGCAAACAGATCTAACCGTTCTCACCTGATCACAGGATCAAGAAACGACACCCCAGAAACCCCAGAGAGGCTCTTGCCGCAAGCCCAGCGAAAACCGGGAGATGGGTGGCCGCGCTCAGCGCTCCTTGTTGCAGCAGCGGGGTGGCGGCACGGCTCTTCAAGAGAGACGGACGAAAAGAGAGACGGCAAAAACTCAAATGGGTTCTTTATACTCCTCCTCGGGAAGCAAGAGAAAGCCCGACAAAATGCAGGAAAGCTCCAAACAAAACCAACCACCCCCACCCACGCTGGCAAGAGCCGGTCTCGTTTAAATCACTGCGTCCCCACAAAGATGCAAACTTTGCAGAGAGGAGAGAGAGAAGAACGAGACGACAACCAACGTGGGAACTGCGTAGGCATCGGACAGGGCGGATGGCGACGAGAGCGCACGCTTCGCTCTCTCGTCAGAGAGAACAGCGAGAGGGGGAAGTACCGGCTACGGAGGAGTTTCTCTGCCGTGAACGGCACCAGCGCAGAGGAGAAAATCGTTCACGCGGGGGACCATTTTTCGTGTTGAAATACGCAAATTGAAGAGGGGTCTAGATGCTGGACCCTGGAAAAATCACTGGATTTTCTTCCTAATTTCTCAAAAAAATCAACTGATGTGATTGAAATTCCTGCGGTGGCCCCATCCCATAACATATTTAACTCAAATTAATTTGTATTTGATCCGAAAGTCCTGATCCAGTGCCTATGGTCCAAGATTTATTTTCATTTGTCAGCATTTTGTTGGATACCCCGACGACTACAAGATGAATTTGGAATGGAGAAGAAAATTCAGGCATCTAATGGAATTTTGGATGGAATGTTAATATAATGGTGAGACGCGTGGATTCTCCACGTAAGGATATGTGAGAGGGCACGTATGTATTTTAACAAAAATATTGGAACACAATTTTAAAATAGGGAAAATTCGAATTGGATAACCAATTTGAGATTAATGTGTCATGTTCACCAATTAAAAAAATTGTTTGAGTGGATAATCAACTTTTGAGTAAATGTGTATCTAAGTAGTACTAATTTTAATTTTTTATTGATACCGACACAAAAATATAAGCACATCACCATTGCCGTCCACAAAAAAGTCAAGCGGGTCTGACGCAACGCGTGAGATGGACCGCATGTGAAGACTTTGAAGACTTACATACACAGGAAAAAAAGTGCCATAGGGACGTAAAGTTTTTACATTTTAGGACTCTTGCTTTCACTATCCTCTCTCTCTCTCTCTCTCTCTTTTTTGGGCTTGTTATTGATTTATAAGAAGGTCCTCCAATTAGACCCATAAAGTTAGAGTTGTGTAATCGAACTGATTTTATTTGTGAAGTGAACCGAACCACCTTGAAAACTGGTCTACTTCCCAATTCCAAATTTTTGGAACGGGTGAGAACCGATTTGATTTCCAATTTCGAGTAAATAACCATCTAAGAACCGGATTGAATTTGAAACTGTTATCATAAAGATAAAAATTTTAATTTTCTCTAAACATCTTTTTTTTTCTCTAATTTCACTCAGACACTTCACGACTCAATCTCTCCCTTATAGCTCATCCTCCTCTCTTTCTCGCAGCTTGCCCTTGCTCATTCGACCTCCACAACCCTTACTCACCCCCCCGGGTTCATCTTTTTTACTTCGAACTAGGGGTGTGCAATTGGACCAAGTATACCCAAGAACCAAACCGGCCCCCCCGAAAAACAGGGTGGGAACCGGTTCCCAAAATTTGGAACCAGTTTAAACTAGTTCGGAAACTAAGTCCGATTGATTATCCACCCAGGAACCAGTTCTATGACCGGTTTTGTAAGTATAGGTCTAAAACCCTATTTTTTTTCTCTTATTTCTATTTTTACTCCCGCAATTATATGACATTTTTCCTCCTAGCTCTCTCAAACACACACAGCACTCCTCCTTCATCATTCCTCTTCCTCACTTGCTTCCCTCACTCATCGGCTCCCTCTTGCACCGTCCGATAGATGGAGATATTCGTTGCCGCCAAATTTTTATGTACCACATGGATTGGCTCGTCTAATTTCTCTTTTATAGGAGGATTTATGCTTGCATAAAAGAGTAACTTCATGTATTAGTTGTGGGAATAAAACTAATATTAGACCCACGTTTGTCGCTAATTCTTTGTTTTATGATTTTATTTATTATAATTAACCCTATGCATCTTTAATTTTTTGTTTAGTCAAAAAATTCATGTATTTATTTATTATAAGTGCTTAATGTTTCGATACAAATTAGAAGGATTATGTTATTATTAATATAAAATTCGAAATCGTATAGGATGGTGGGAGAAAATCGTTCACGTGGGGGACCATTTTTCGTGTTGAAATGCGCAATTGAAGATGGGTCTAGATGTTGGACCCTGGAAAAATCACACTTGGTTTTCTTCCTAATTTCTCAAAAAAATCAACTGATGTGATTGAAATTCCTGCGGGGGTCCCATCTCATGACGTATGTATCCCAAATTAGTTTGTATTTGATCCGAAAGTCCTAATCTGGTGCCCATGGTCCAAGATTTATTTTCGTTTGTCAGCATTTTGTTGGATACCCCGACAACTACAAGATGGATTTGGAATGGAGAAGAAAATTCAGGCATCTTTGACTTGTATGTATTTGTAATGAAATTTTGGATGGAATGTTAATATAATGGTGAGACGCATGGATTCTTCACATAAAGATATGTGAGAGGACACTTATGTATTTTAATAAAAATATTGGAACACAATTTTAAAATAGATAATCATCACTCCGTGTGGGAGTTAGATAAGCTCATGATCCTTTCTGAGGAGGAGATGAGTTCAAATCTTACTAGTCACATAAGATCTTAAGTGTAACGTTGGGGTGGTGGGTCATTCACTAGCGTCACCCCGGATTTACCTCGCCGACTACCGGCTATACGAGGGTTCGCAGGTCATAAAAAGAAATTTTAAATAGGGTAAATTTGAGTTGGATAACCAATTTGAGATTAATGTATCATGTTCACCAATTAAAAAAAAAATTGTTTGAGTGGATAATCAACTTTCGAGTAAACATGTATCCAAGTAGTACTAATTTTAATTTTTTATTGATATCGACGCAAAAAATAAGCACATCACCATTGCCGTCCACAAAAAAGTCAAGCGGGTCTGACGCAACGCGTGAGATGGACCGCATGTGAAAACTTTGAAGACTTACACAAGAAAAAAGTGCCATGGGACGCAAACTTTTTGACTCCTGCTTTCATTATCCTCTCTTTTTTTGTTTTTGGCTTGTTATTTATTTATAAGAAGGTCCTCCAATTAGACCCATATATAGGGGTGTGCATGGTCTGGGTGAACGATTCCCGACCTCCCACCTATTAGTTGAATGGATCCACTCGAGAACCGGACTGTCAGTCCAGTCCAGTTCCCGGATGAATTCATAGAACCGGTTTCACAGTAATAATAATATCATTTTCTCAAAAGCTCCGATCTTAACGGGAAATAACTTTGGTTTTCAACCAAAATTGCTGGTTCTTCACCGCCTAAACTATTCTCCTTCTCCTCCTCTTACAGCCCTGCTTATTCACGTGCTTGCTTTTTGCCCACAAATTGCTCAACGTTTTTGTCAAGGTGCACTTTGGACTTTTTAGATTCAACGCCTCTTCATTTGGTTTGACTAGAGATCAGAGCCTCTCCTTTTGATGCACTTTGGACTTTTTTTCCACTTTAATTATTTTTTTAATTATTTGATTTGGGTTGTTAATTTATAATTTCATTTTTTTAATATTAAAAATTAATATATTATTTTAATATAATAGGTCCGGTCCGAGTAGGTAGGTAGATGGATCGCACATGGGGAACCAAACCGGTACCCACCAATTCCCATAAATTAAAACCAGGAACCGAGCCATTTCCTTTAAGAACCATCAGTTCCGAGCGGTTCCAATCCGATCCTAGGCAATTCGGGCGAATCCCGGTTCTTTTTCACACCCCTACCCATATAGTTAGAGTTGTGTAATCTAATTGATTCTATTTGTTAAGTGAACTAAACCGCCTTGAAAACTGGTCCACTTCCCAATTCCAAATTTTTGGAATGGGTAAGAACCGGTTTGATTCTGGTTTCAAATAAAGAACCACCTAAGAACCAGATTGAATTTGAAACCGATATCATAAAGATAAAAATTCTAATTTTCTCTTGACATCTTTTTTTTCCTCACTCAGACACTTCACGACTTAATCTCTCCCCTATAGCTCACCCTCCTTTCTTTCTCGTAGCTCGCCCTTACTCATTTGACCTCCACAACCCTTACTCACCCCCCCGGGTTCATCTTTTTTATTTTGAACTAGGGGTGTACAATCGGACTGAGTATACCCGGGAATCGGACCGGCCCACCCGGAAAATAGGGTTGGGAATCGGTTTTCGTTGAAACCGGTCCAAGAACCAATTCCCAAAATTCGGAACTGATTTAAATGGTTTGGGAACTGAATCCGATTGATTACCCACCTAGGAAATGGTTTTAGGATCGGTTTTGGAACCGATTTGGGAACCAATTTTGTAAGTATAGATCTAAAACCCTATTTTTTCCCCCTTATTTCTATTCTTACTCCCGCAATCACACGACATTTTCCCTATTGGCTCTCTCAAACACGCATAGTACTCCTCCTTCATCGTTCCTCTTCCTTATGTGCTTCCCTCCCTCATCGGCTCCCTCTTGCACCGTCCGACAGATGGATGAATCCCTCTTGCACCGTTCAACAGACGGACGGTATTCGTCATTGCCAAATTCTTATGTATCACATGGATTGACTCACCTAATTTCTCTTTTGTAAGAGGATTTATACTTGCATAAAATAGTAACTTCATGTAATAATTATGGGAATAAAACTAATATTAGACCCATATTTATTAGCCTTATGATTTTATTTATTATAATTAGCCATGTAAATCCTTAATTTTTTCGTTTAGTCAAAAAGTTCATGTATTTATTTATTATAAGTGCTTAATGTTTCAATACATATTAGGAGAATTACGTTATTTTCTCGCGTATTAATATAAAATTTGAAATTATATAGAATATCGGAAAATTATAAAATAGGTTTCAATGGAAACATAATTGACCTTGGAACCAGATTGGAAAAACATGGTGGATGGGTACAGAGTTTAAACAAACATGGTCAGGTACATGATCTAAAAAAAGGGAATCGGTTATAACATGATCAGGTACAAGGTCCTTATCTAAATCTTACCCAGTCCGAACCCAATCACCCATACTTCGAACCACTTCATTGCCCAATATATTGCAGTAAAAAATGAAACCCAGAAAAAGAAACAAAAGAAAAACAAGTTCTCAGACAGAATCCGGAATCGGGGGGCAAAAAATAGATAGCTTTTCGATTTCAGGTCCCAGAAACGATCTCCCCTCCGTAATAACCACGTGAGCACCCACAGCCTTTCATCAATGCATCCAAAAACCACACGTGCACGCGAAGCGCGTCCGCACCGACGGTGGCAGTGGCTACAGCTTCCGTGCACATGGGGGGAGCGGGAAAAGTCTTGCTCCGTATCTCGTGATTTTCGGAAGTTGAGATCTCGATATTTCACTTCAAAAATTGTTTAATTTTGGATAACGGGCCCCTCGTCCTAATTTAATATGCATCCCAATTCTGGAACGTGACCATGAAAAGGCGGGCCGAGTATGGAAGTTTCACTATCGCCCTCACCATTTTCGCCTCACGCGACGTCACTGGCGAGCTTTGATCTGATCACTGGCCAGGTCACGCGGCCTGAGTAGACGGATACCTAAGTTTGCAACCTGTGACGACAGCTACCTAACGTCATGCGACCTCAACTTTAGAATCCTCGGATCACACGACTCTAGCGACTTGAGCCTTTCACTGGTGTCTAATAAAGAATTCAAAATTTGTGATAAATTTATTTTTCATATCATGAAATGCAAAGAGTAAAACTCAAAATCGGTACACCTGTCAATTGGCATATGTCATTCAACTTAGTAATTTAATGATAAAATTTAATGAAAATTGACGGAAGGTAAATCTGTCACAATTGTATCGATTTGAAATCTTTTAGGCCCTGTTTGGTAAACATCCAAACATGGCCAAATTTTGATTATTTGTTCTCAGAATCAATTTGGGCTTAAAATTGCGTTTAGTAATTTTTTTTTTCCTAGGAGCACATTGTGAATAGAATCAATAACAAAAAAAAGTTGATTCTTGTTCCGGGAACGAATTTGAGAATCAAAATCAAGAACTCTTTTTCTTCCCTTCGGCCATCTCGCGGCCGTCGTTCGTCGCCGCCGTCCACCGCCGCCGCCCGCCGCCGATCCGATCCAACGGCGGCCGGACCCGGGGGTGAGGTCCGGTGAGCTCGCCGGAGGCAAGCCCGGCCACCAACGAGCTCGTCGGGGTTGGGCGGGGGCGGGAAAGCCTCGCAACGCCCCGCCCCCACCGGTGATCGAGCAAGGCTCGCCCGGCCCTACCGAGATCGGCGAGACCGAGGCCTCGGCGGGGCTAGGCGAGCCTCGCCCGGTGCTGGCGAGGCTCGGCCGACGACGACTAGCCTTGCTACAAGAAGAAGAAGAAGATGAGAAAAAGGAAAAAAGAAAAGAAAAAAGGAAAAAAAAAGTAAAAAAGAAAAAATTATTTAAAAATTAAAAGAAATTAATTTGGAACAAAATTAATGAGCATGATACAAAATGCAATTCTATTCCAGAATAAAAAATTTTGGACAGTTACCAAACGGCTTAAAATGCTTAGAATCAGTTCCGGGAACAAAATAAAAAAGAATCAGTTATGATCAAAATCTAGGGAAAAATACCAAAAAAGTCCTAAGCATCTTGCATTGAAAGTGCAAATTCAATCCTAAACTTTTCAATTGGACCAATTCAGTCCTAAACCTTTTAATATTGGTACCAATTCAGTCCATCCGGCCAATTTTGGCCGGCCGGTATTGCGACGTGGACGTCGGCCGGTGGCCGGACGCTGACGTGGCAATTTTTATAATTTTTTCGATTTTTTTAATGATTTTTTATGATTTTTTATTAATTTTTTTCCTTTTTTCTTTTCTTTTTCCTTTTCTTTTCTGCTTTCTTCTTCGTGGTTGCCGGCGAGGGCCTCGACCCTCGCCCGGCCTCTCCGCAGCCGCCGGCGAGGCGGCTTAGCCGGATCGGGCGAGGCCGGCCCGCCCGCGGCCGGCGAGGGCCGCGAAGCCCTCCACGGCCGCCGGCGAGGGTCGGCGAGGGTCGCGACCCTCGCTCGGCCTCGCCTTGGCCTTGCCGCTAAGTCCCGCGCCTCCTCCGGCGTGCCGACCCGGAGCTTCTCGACCTCGTCATCGCCACCCTCACCTCCACGAGATCCGAATTCAAGGCCCTAGTCCCCCACCTCCCGCGACTCACACCGCCGCTCCTCCGCCCAATCTTCGCCTCCGAAACCCTAGCCCGCCGCCCCAACACCCTCCTCTCCTTCTTCCAAGGCTGGCCTTGCTCGCGGCCCTGGGCGAGGCCGAGCGAGGGTCGCAACCCTCGCTGGCGGCTGGCGAGGGCTTCGCGGCCCTCGCCTCCGCCCTGGCGATGGCCGCCATGGCCTCGCCAACTGCAGGTGAGGCTGGCCTTGCCCAGATCCGGCGGCTCGGGAGAGGCCGGGCGAGGGCCGCGACCCTCGCGGGCGGCAGGCGAGGGCCGCGGCCCTTGCCCAGTGGCCGGCGAGCCTCACTGGAGGCTCGCCGGGCAACCGCGAAGAAGAAAGCAGAAAAAAAAAGGAAAAAAAATTAATAAAAATTAATAAAAAAATTCGAAAAAATCATAAAAAAATCATAAAAATTGCCACGTCGGTGTCCGGCCACCGGCCGATGTCCACGTCCCGGCTGGCCAGCCAAAATTGCCCGGATGGACTGAATTGGTACCAATATTAAAAGGTTTAGGACTGAATTGGTCAAATTGAAAAGTTTAGGACCGGGAATTGGTACCAATGCAAGAGGTTTATGACTTTTTGGTACTTTTCCCTCAAAATCTACTCCCAGGAACAGAATCGTTACCAAACGCGTCCTTAGTATTAACTCTAGATTTATAGATACCATAAGCCTTAGGAATGGGTAATAATAATGTCCTTAGGACTAATGTCACGTGCAAGTATTGATGATCGTGAGTTGCCCGCTAGAATTTTTCGAGATTTCACGGAAGTACCGGCCATGAAGGCTTGCTCTAAATTATGATATTATGAAACTTGGAAAATCTCACTCGATTTCTTTCTAATTTCTGAAAAAGAAAATCATGCCACAAAATTTTGTCTATCAAAAACTTGCAAACCAGTGTCGCATGACGGCAAAACATTTAACTCAAACTAATATTCGTCTCTGTAGAAATTCCGAAACGGTACCTTGACCTTTTCTTAATTTTTACAATTCAATCTGGTAAGCCATTAAGATGAATACATGTCGACACACAAAGTAGACAATTCTCAAGCAAATTTGACGCGGGGAATGATGGGAATGACAGGATCCGACCTGAAAATATTTCAAGTGCATTGACTCGTATTAACAGGACATCGGCCAAAATGGTAATGGAATGCTCACACATTCTTGCGCGGTCTCGTCCATGTGCATTTTAACGGTATAATGGACAGAATGCTAACGAAGGTTACATTTGGGTCAAGTATCAAGTTGAGATTTCTTTTTTAGATGAAAAAACAAAAAAAAAAAAAACACGTGGGTATTTCCAACCATTAAAAATAAAATGGATTTTATGAAATTTCTGAGATGCACGACATGAGTAAATTCTAAAACTTAAATAGACAAAAAAAAATCTTTAGGGCTAAAATATCTAATCGAGACAAGTTTTTAGGACTCCTGTTCCTGCTGTTACTGCAATTAAATTCGATCACATGTTACTGAGAATTGTGTTTTTTCTCTAATTTCTCAAAAAAGAAAATCACAGGGGATTTTTCTATAAAAACACCAAATTGATGTGATTGAAATTTCTGTGATGATCACGGGACAGCATCGCTGTGACGAATTTATCCCAAATTAATTATTGTTTGATCCTAAAGTCCTAATCCGGTGCCCATGGTCCAAAATTTATTTTCGTTTGTCAGCATTTTGTTGAGAACCCTGTCGAAATGATGGTGTGTCAACACACGTGGCAGACGATTACAAGATGGATTTGGAGGGGTGAGGAAAATTTAGGCGGCTTTGACTTGTATGCATTTTTAAGGGAATGTTAGATGGAATGTTAATATAATGATGAGACGCATGGATTCTCAGTATACATTTTAACAAAAATATTGGAACATAATTTTAAAATAGGATAAATTTGAGTCTGGTAATCAATTTGAGATTAATGTATCATGTGCACCAATTTAAAAATAAAAAATTCTATTTGAGTGGATAATCAACTTTTGAGTGAATGTGTATCCAAGTAATATTAATTCGAATTTTTTAATGATAACATCGCCGTCCACGAAAAAAAGCGGATCTGACGCAACCCGTGAGATGGACCGCATGTCAAAACTTTCAAGACTTATATACACAAAAAAAATAAAAGAAGGAAGTGCTATAGGATTAAAACGTCTAGCCGACGCAAAGTTTTTAGGACTCCTGCTTTCACTATCCTCTTTTTTTTTTTTTTTCTTGTTATTTATTTACAAGAAGGTCCTCTCACTAGGCCCATATAGCTAGAGTTGTATAATCCAACTGGTTTTATTTGAGAAGTGAACCGAACCGTTTTGAAAATCGATCCACTTCCTGATTTCAAATTTTTGGAACTAGTGGGAACCGGTCTAATTCTCGGTTTCAAATAAAGAATCACTTAGGAACTGGATCGAATTTGGAACCAATCTCATAAAGCATAAAAACTCTAATTTTCTCTTGACACCTTTTTTCCTGTTCTCTCTAACCTCATTCAGATACTTCGCGACTCAATCTGTCCATTGTAGCTCACCCTCCTTCTCACTTTCTCACAGCTCGCCCTCACTCGTTCGACCTCCACAACCCTCGCTCACCCCCCGGTTCATCTTTTCTACTTCAAACCACTTCATTGCACATTATATTGCAGTAAAAAATGAAACCCAGAAAAAGGAAACAAAAGAAAAACAAGTTCTCTAGCGGAATCCGGAATCGGGGGCAAAAAAATAGATAGCTTTCTGATTTCCGGTCCGAGAACCGATCACCCCTCTGTATAACCATGTGAGCACCCGCAAGCCTTTTATCAAAGCATCCAAAACTACACGTGCATGCGAGGCGCGTCCGCACCGACGGTGGCAGTGGCTACAGCTTCCGTGCACATGGGGGAGAGCGGGAAAAGTCTTGCTCCGTATCTCGTGATTTTCGGAAGTTGAGATCTCGATATTCCACTTTAAAAATTATTTAATTTTGGATAACGGGCCCTTCATCCGAATTTAATATGCATCCCAATCTTAGAACGTGACCATGAAAAGGCGGGGCGAGTATGGAAATTTCACTATTGCCCTCACCATTTTCACCTCACGCGACTTCACTGGCGAGCTTTGATCCGATCACCCGCAAGCCTCGCCTATGTTTGCAACATGAGGCGACAGCTACCTAGGGTCATGCGATCTCAACTTTAGAATCGTAGAACCACACGACCCCGGCGGCTTGAGCCCTTCACTGTTGTCTAACAAAGAGTTCAAAATTTGTGACAAATTTATTTCTCATATCGTGAGATGCAAAGAATAAAACTTAAAATCAGTACACCTATTAATTGACACATGTTGTTCAACTCAGTAATTTAACAATAAAATTTAATGAAAACAATGGAAGATAAATCTATCACGATTGTATCGGTTTAAGATTTTTAGTGATATTAACTCTAGATTTATAAATACCATAAGCGTTAGGAATAGGTAATAATAATATCCTTAGGACTAATGTCACGTGCAAGTATGGATGATCGTGACTCGCCTGCTGGAATTTTCCGAGATTTCACGTTTCTCATCAAGAGAAAGGAGGAAGTACCGGCCACGAAGGCTTGCTCTAAATTAAGATATTCTAAAACTTGGAAAATCTCACTCGATTTCTTTCTAATTTCTGAAAAAGAAAATCATGCCACAAAATTTTGTCTCTCAAAACCAGTGTCGCATGATAGCAAAACATTTAACTCAAGCTAATGACGTCTCAAAACATTTAACTCAAATCCGGTAATCTGTTAAAATAATATTAGACAATTGTCAAATCTGACGTGGAGAATGATAGGAATGAAGGATCCGACTGAAAAAAATTTCAGGTGCCTTGACTCATTTTAATAGGACATCGGATTGACTCCGAGAGAAACCAGCTGCCTTCATTTGACGCAGAGAAGGTGAGCGGTGGAACGAGGGGAATACCAAGTTGGTTACCTCCGGCGGTTTATCATTATTTCAGGTTAGAGCATTGACTCGTTTTAACTTTAAAAGGACATCGGCCAAAATGGTAATGGAATGCTCACACATTCTTGGGCGGTCTCGTATATATGCATTTTAACGGTATAATGGACAGAATGCTAATGAAGGTTACATTTGGGTCAAGTATCAAGTTGAGATTTCTTTTTTTAGATGAAAAAAAAAAACATGTGGGTATTTCCAATCATTAAAAATAAAATGGATTTTATGAAATTTCTGAGATGCACGACATGAGTAAATTCTAAAACTTTAAATAGACAAAAAAAAATCTTTAGGGCTAAAATATCTAATCGAGACAAGTTTTAGGACTCTGTTCTGCTTTATTCTTGAAATTAAATTCGATCACATGTTACTGAGAATTGTGTTTTTTTTCTTTTTTCTTTTGCGATATTAAGAATATTTGTTCGTGGCACTCTAATAAGTCCCATTATTTAATCATTTAGAAGAAAAGTGCATTTGTCTCACTTTTATATTTTCTCAAAAAGTACCTTTACATTATACCCAAGACCACCCACTTCATGTAAAACACCCCAAATCTTGACATGTTTGTTTAAAGGAAAATGAATAATTTAAAAAATATTTTTCTAAAATAATCAATTGTATCGCTTAAGAAAATGAATTAATAAAAAAGTCATCATTCACATAAATGTTAAGTGACGAATTATTATCAATAATGAAAAAAAAAATCATTGATCAATTATTTCAAAGAGATATGAATTATATATTTTTAAAATTTTATTTTCTAAATTTATTTATTTTTTCATGAAATAAATGGAGACAACTTTGGTCTAGTCAATGGCGGTTGTAGAGCTATAACTATGTGCACATGGGATGGGGGTGGGGAAGGGGGGGGGCAATAAAAGATTGCACTATAGCGCTCGAGATCTGCAATAGTTGAGATTTCAATATAGTACTTTCGAATTATATAATTTTGGTTTATGGGCCCTCATTCGAATTTAATACGAGTCGCAATTCGAGCATGTGACCAAGAAAAGTTACGGTACAGATACACAGACACCATGCTATAGTCTTAGCAATAGCTAATGATGTCCTTAGGATTAAAAGAATATAAGAGTTGGGAAATTGAAACCTGCAAAATTAAGACTCCATTTATTTTACAATAAATAAATGATTTATAAAATATTTTCTTAAAAATGGTTGTTTGTATGGCCTAAAATAATTAGTTAATGAAAAACAAAATGTGATTGATCAATTAATTTAGACGACATTGATTAATTAATTTAGATGACCCTAAAAGTAGCCTTAAAGTAGCTTTGAAACATAGGCAGCGAGAAAAGTAAAAAAAAATCTTAAACCAATTGCATTAGTAGTAATTTACTCATAAACATTTCAATTGAATCAATTTGGTCCTTAACTATTTTCATATTTGGCCTATTGAGTCAATCTAGCTACTATTGATAAAAAAATTGCTAACATAGATATTGGTCATCCTACGTTGCATGGCTGGCAATCCGATGATGACATAAACAATTTATTATTATTTTTTAATGATTTTTCTTAAGCTTTTACTTTTTTATTAATTTGTTCTTTTCATTTTTCTTTATTCTCTTTTCCTCTTTATTTCCATTGTGGTGGGTGAGGGATCCTGTCATATGACTGAATTGGTATTAATACGATAGATATATGACATTTTTTGTACCTTTTTCCATAGGCAACAATGTGCAAGAATCATGATGTAAATTTAATAAAAATGAGATTTAGAAAAGGGGCTAAATAAAATCCATAACCAAAATCCTCACATGCTTCAACGATCAGCATTATCAACAAACAAAAAGTTATGTTGGAGATCTCTCTCTCTCTCTCTCTCTCTCTTTCTCTCATGAGAGTCTTACCTTTTTCCCCGTGAGAGTGACCTATATTTATGGTGATAATTTGTCCTAAAATTTTTGCTAGGATGTTGGTGGGCTCATCATGAATTAGGTTGGGCTAGCTGGTAGTTTCGGGATCTCATAGTCTATCCACACACTCCATCAACCTATACAAACCTAATTGTCCTCTCTCCTTACCCACGGCACCCATTCCCATCACTAAATGCATCTTCTCTTAGCTATTTCAATATTCACTCACAAAATCTATACTACATTTACCCTAAACCCATGGCCAGACACAATCTACACTTCCTTTCTTTGCCTCTTAGTGGGCACTTATCCATTCTTTTACACCCAATTTCTGGCCTAAAATGCTAGATTTAACCCCCTCCATGTTAAACCCTAAATCATCTAGGTAGATTTGTTGTAGAGCTCCTTCATCCATAATTTTTCTACTTAAGCAACTATCCCAATATGCTTTTAAGCTAGATCTTGGTTAATTCAAGTAGGGCATTAGAGCTATACCTTATTCCATTGCACACTGCCAATTTTCATTTTAGATTGGGCTGCCATTTCCCTCACTTGCTCTACTATTTTGTTTCTTAAAGAAGTAATATCCTTATTACAGCAAAAAAGTAAGTAATATAGAGTTTAAGAGGTTTAAAGAGCGCAAACTAGCTGCCATATGTAGACATATGGGAAGAATGTGGTCTAAGAATCCTATAGCCAATGTATGTGAAGAAATTCCTTAGGAGAAAATGAAGGAATGTAACTTGAATTTGCTAGGTAAACTCTACTCTAGGCCCAATGTCAATTTTCAAGCAATCCTTTCTACAATGAGGAAGAATTAGAAAATGGAAAATGTAGCGAGTGATTAGCTCCAATCATTACAATTTACTTTCATGTTTCGATGAGAAAGCGAAAAAAAAGAAGAAAAGAGTATTGGCAAGCAACTCAAGGTCTTTCTTAAGTAATTTACTCATCCTCCAATAGCTTAATCCTAAGTTATCCATCCATCATCATATTTTCACTCATTGTGCATTTTCGGTACAAGTGCATGATTTGTATTTATTAAGGATTACCGAGAACGTGATGTAAGAGGTAGCCTCTAAGATCAGGAATGTGCTAGAAATAAAGATGGAAGTGAAATAAGACAAATTATGTAAAGTGGAGAGAGCTCAAATACTCTTAGATTTATCAAAGTCACTCATGTTCGGGTTGGTGGTGAATTTCAACAATGATCAAGTATGAATCAATTTCAAGTATGGACATCTTCCCCACTTTTGTTAATCTTGTGAGAGGATGGGTCATTTTACTACTAGTTGTAAGGAAGTGCCCTATAAAGAAAATGAATGTGAAAGAAAGAAACTAGTCCTTTAGGAAATTAAGGAAATGATTATTGGCTAAAAGTGAAAGAAGGATGGAAATTAGTCCTTTATGGAAAAACTATAAACTTGGAAATGATTTCGTTTGGAGAAAAAATGAGGATAAAATCATATTGGAGACCTCGAGCTCGTCGAACGGATGGAAGATTTGTTATTTTCCACCATTTTTAGGTTTCGTCCGAATACCAAAAAATAATTACATTTTCTTGGAAAATGACTTCCTGAAAATATTTTAGAAAATCACAATAAACTTAGGCTTATGGAAGTATAATAAGAGATTTGAAATAGAAGGATAAAGGTCGAAAGGTAGTGATTATGATGGCTCAGGAAAAGAGGCATTAAGGAACTCAATTTTGATCTTGAATACTCTATGGATGGAATCACCTTCCAAACACCTAGTCTAGAGTTTAAAGATAGGCAAGAAAAATTCCAATGACAAAGAAGATGATGAGGGATGTCCCTTATATTTCTTAAGGGGGAGGTCTTTATTTTGTAGATTGAACTAAGCTACATGGGACTCCAACCTTAGTCAAAGATGACTTTAAAGAAATGAGCTTTGGTGGTTGGCCCTATTAGGCCACTGGAAGATATAGGGAGATTTTGAATTAAAATTGTTAGGGTTTGGATTCTACCTTGACTTTCTAGCATCTTAGAGCCCTTGTGGCTTTAAAAAGGCTCAATATTATTTTCTTAATGAAAATAAAGAATAGAAGAGCAATGATAGATAAAGTTAAGAAGAGTGCTTCTTTTATTGTTGTTAGTGATGGTTGACCTCGAGAAGAAATGATTGGGGTTTAGTAGTTATGTCGAATGAAGAGGTGGTTAGTACGGAGGATTTCATTGACATGACATGTAATCTTCCTAGTAACGGTATGATAATTTTAATGTCCTTTTGTTATGCACAAACAAATTTTCAAAAGAGACTCTTTCTTTAACAAAGGCTGTGCTCCATCCACAATGTAAATAGGCTCCTATAGAGTAGGAAGTACCGACACTCTCTGAAAGCTTTCATGTTGTGTTGGAATATCGGATAACACTTCGACACGTAGTCAACAAATGTCCAAAAATTCAACACATGGTCAATTCTTCTAACATGCTCCTATATGTGAGTTGGAAATTCTAATACACAATTCCGACTCACGGGGTTAATTTTAAAAAATTTCAATAAATGAGGGGTCAAAATTTAAATATGTAAAAATAATAAAAATAATAAAGGGGGAAGAAATTATCAATTGTCAAATTGAAACAATGAATTATATTAACAAATTATAGATTAATGTTTTTAATGTAAATTCATTCTAGACTCTTTTTTTATCATTTATTTATTTATGAATTTGTATCAAATTAATTTGATTGAAATAATCATAAAAATGATAATTTATCATGTATATACAAAAATAAATATTGAATATCCATGTCCTAATGTGTTGGAATATTATATTTTTTTAGAAACATGGCATATTGTGTTGTGTGTTAGTGTTGGTGTTACTTATTTTTGGATTTGCTTGTACGATTTCAATGAGACTTTTTTTATCAATGGGAGAAGGTTGGTAAATGAGAGGCTGATGATTATGGATTAGTAAATTTTCAGGAGATGTTGGATGACTCAAACTAATTTTCGTCTCTTTAGAAATTCTGAAATGGTACCGTGACCTTTTTTAAATGTTTAGCATTCAATCCGGTAAGCCGTTAAGATGAATACGTGTCGACATGCATAGTAGACAATTGTCAAGCAAATTTGACGTGGAGAATGATAGGAATGACAGGATTTGACCTGAAAAATTTCAGGTGCATTTACTCATTTTAACAGGATATCAGCCAAAATGGTAATGGAATGCTCACGCATTCTTGCGGGCTCGTCTATATGCATTTTAACGGTATAATGGATGGAATGCTAATGAAGGTTACATTTGGGTCAAGTATCAATTTGAGATTTCTTTTTTAGATAATAAAAAAAAAAACACGTTGGTATTTCCGACCATTAAAAATAAAATGACTTTTATGAAATTTCTGAGATGCACGACATGAGTAAATACTAAAACTTAAATAGACAAAAAAAAAATCTTTAGGGCTAAAATATCTAATCGAGACAAGTTTTTAGGACTCCTGATTTAATTATCTCGTTTTTTTTTCCAGCTGTTACTGAATTTAACTTCGATCACGTGTTACTGAGAAATGTGTTTTTTTTTTTCTTGTGCGATCTTAAGAATGTTTGTTCGTGGCACTCTAATAAGTCGCATTATTTAATCATTTAGAAGAAAAGTGCATTTGTCTCACTTTTATATTTTCTAGAAAGTACCTTTACATTATACCCAAGACCACCCCTTTTAATGTAAAACACCCACAATCTTGACGTATTTGTTTGAAGGAAAATGAATAATTTTAAAAATATTTTTCTAAAATAATTGCTTGTATTGCTTAAGAAAATAAATTAATAAAAAAATCATCATTCATGTAAATGTTAAGGGACAAATTATCATCGGTAATAAAAAAACTTCATTGATCAATTATTTCAAGAGATATTATTTATATTTTTTTGAAAAATACTTTCTAAATTTATTCATTTTTTAATGAAATAAATGGAGACAGCTTTGGTCTAGTCACTGACGGTTGTAGAGCTATAACTATGTGCACATGGGAGTGGGGGGCAATAAAAGATTGCACTATTGCCTCTGGTCTTCAAAAGTTAGAGTATTCAATATAGTACTTTGGAATTATATAATTTTGGTTTATGGGCCCCCATAAGAATTTAATATGAATCGCAATTCGAGCATATGACCAAGAAAAGTTATGGTACAGAGACACCATGCTATAGTCTTAGCAATAGCTATTAATATCCTTAGGATTAAAGGAATATAAGAGTTGGGAAATTGAAAACCGCAAAATTAAGACTCCATTTATTTTGCTAAATAGATGACTTACAAAATATTTTCATAAAAATGGTTGTTTGTATAGCCTAAAATAATTAGTTAATAAAAAACAATATGTGATTGATCAATTTATTTAGATGACCCTAAAAGTAGCCTTAAAGTAGCTTCGAAACATAGGTAGTGGGAAAAGTATCAAAAAAGTCTTAAACCAATTCCATTAGTAGTAATTTACTCATAAATATTTCAATTGAATCAATTTGGTCATTAACTATTTTCATATTTAGCCTATTGAGTCAATCTAGCTAATTTTGATTGAAAATTACTGATATAAATATTGATCATCCTACGTTCCATGGCTGGCAATCCGGCAATGACATAAACAATTTATTATTAATTTTTTAACAATTTTTCTTAAGTTTTTACTTTTTTTTATTAATTTGTTCTTTTTTTTTTTTTTTTTATTCTCTTTTCCTTTTATTTCCATTGTGGCGAGTGAGGTTAGTAGAGCTCGCCGAGCATTGGGCAAGGGTCACAACCTTTGCCTAGATGTAGGCAAGGCTTAGGCAAGGCTAGCCTCGCCATGGCCTACCAACCACAAGTGAAGGCGGCCTAGCTTGTGGCTAGCGAGGCCATGGTCGCCTTCGTCTGCAACTACGTGGCAATGGTTAGGGCAAGGCCACCTTCACCCGCCACCAACTATGGCATAGGTAAACTACCTATGCATCACCCATATCTCGATGAGGTCAAATGAGGGCTTCGCGACCCTCACCTAATGGCTGACGGGCTCCAATGACATTTGCTGTCCACGGAGGAAAAAACAAAAAGAAAAGAAAAGAAATCAAAAATATTTTAAAATTTGTTAATATTAGCACCAACACGACAACTAGCATCCGCATTAACAATTTTTTATTTAAATTGGTCGAATGGACTCAATTGGCAAAATATAAAAATGTTATAACTAAATTGATCCAATTGATAGATTTATGACCGAATTGGTATTAATATGATAGATTTATGACATTTTTTGTACTTTTTTCCATAGGCAACAATGTGCAAGAATTGTGATGCAAAAATTTAATAAAAATGAGATTTAGAAAAGGGGCTAAATAAAATCCATAACCAAAATCCTCAAATGCTTCGATGATCAGCATCATCAACAAGCAAAAAGTTATGTTGGAGATCTCTCTCTCTCTCTCCCCAATGAGAGTCCTTTTTCCCTATGAGAGTGACCTATACTTATGGTGATAATTTGTCCTAAAAGTTTTGCTAGGAAGTCGGTGGGCTCATCATGAATTAGGTTGGGGTAGTTGATAGTTTCGGGATCTCATAATCCATCCACACACTCCATCAACCTATACAAACCTAATTGTCCTCTCTCCTTACCCATGTCACCCATTCCCATCGCTAAATGCATCTTCTCTTAGCTATTTCAATATTCACTCACAAAATCCATACTACATTTACCCCAAACTCATGGCCAAACACAATCTACACTTTCATTCTTTGCCTCTCGGTGAGCACTTATCCATTCTCTTACACCTAATTTCTGCCCTAAAATGCCAGATTTAACCCCCTCCATGTTAAACCCTAAATCGTTTAGGTTGATTTGTTGTAGAGCTCCCTTCATCCATAATTTTTCCACTTCAGCAACTACCCCAATATGCTTTTAAGCTAGATCTTAGTTAATTCAAGTAGGGCATTGGAGCTATACCTTATTCCATTGCATGCTACCAATGTTCATTTTAGATTGGGCTGCCATTTTCCTTAGTTGCTCTACTATTTTGTTTTCTAAAGAAGTAATATGCTTATTATAACAAAATAGTAAGTAATATAGAGAATAAGAGGTTTAAAGAGCACAAACTAGCTGTCATATGTAGACATATGGGAAGAATGTGGTCTAAGAATCCCATAGCCAATGTATGTGAGGAAATTCCTTAGGAGAAAATGAAGGAATGTGACTTGAATTTGATAGGTAAACTCTACTCTAGGCCCAATGTCAATTTTCAAGCAATCTTTTCTATAATGAGGAAGAATTAGAAAATGAAAAATGTAGTGAGTGATTAGATCCAATCAGGACAATTTACTTTCACATTTCGATTAGAAAGCAGAAAAAAAAAAAAAAAAAAAAAAAAGAAGAAGAGAGTATTGGCAAGCAACTCAAGGTCTTTCTTAAGTAATTTACTCATCCTCCAATAACCGAAACCTAAGTTATCCATCCATCATCATATTTTCACTCATCATGCATTTTTGGTACAAGTGCATAATTTGTATTTATTAAGGATTACTGAGAACATGATGTAGGAGGTGGCCTCTAAGATTAGGAATATGCTAGAAATAAAGATGGAAGTGAAATAAGACAAATTATGTAAAGTGAAGAGAGCTTGAATACTTTTAAATTTATCAAAGCCACTCATGTTCAGGTTGGTGGTGAATTTCAATGACGATCAAGTATGAATCAATTTTAAGTATGGACATCTTCCCCACTTTTGTTAATCTTGTGAGAGGATGGGTCATTTTACTACTAGTTGTAAGGAAGTGCCCTATAAAGAAAATGAATAAAGAAATTAGTGTAGGAAATTAAGGGTATTGGCTAAAAGTGAAAGAACATGAGACTAGTGAAAGTGTTAGTATAAACACCTAGAGAGGGGTGAATAGGTGTTTAAAATAAACATTGACAAATATATGCGGAATAAAATAAATTTCGAGCAAAGTCTGAATAAGGATCGGAATCTGACAAATGAGCCACTAGACTTCTGGTAGATGTTCAGAATGTTATGTGATGGAACAGATTTTTGGAATAATCTTGTAAGTATGCCATAGACTTAAATATGAAGAGTTAATGAAAGAGAATGTTGCACACGAAATTTATAGTGGTTCGGTTTAGATCAAGTCTACATCCACTCTTTCACGCTAACAGCCTTCTGGCTAGATTCCACTATGCAATCAACAAAAGATTACAATTTTGAGTGCAAACACTTAATGGTAGATCACACTATCTCACTAAGTTACTCTTCTGGTATTTTTCTCATGATCACAAATGTTTAAGCTTACAAAGACAAGTGTATAATCAAAGTTCGCTTACACTTTGGAATTATAAATTCTACGCTCCGTCTCTTTTTGCTCATTGGTAATTGATATCCTTAAATACTCTTCCACTTCCAAACTAGTAGTTGGACAGTATCTAAAGAATTGTCTTCCAGTCTACCTATTGGACATATCTATATCAAGAAGATTTAATAGCCGTTAAGTGACAAAGTAGAATCCCAAATTGATTATGATCGCCCATACAAACAAAATCTTGGTTTCTATAAGTAGAGTTTTTTCGTATAGAAAGTTATTGTCTTCGAGATCCAATTGTTAATCAATTATATTGAATCAATCAAATCTATCTTGATGTAGAATCCAAACCAGATCACTAGCCATTATATGTTTTGGGTTTGTGTTACATTCTCTCAAGTTGTTTCATTCTAAACATGCTTCGTTCTGAATTTGCTACGTTTTAAACTTGTGTCTCGTCCTAGACCTTGTCACGTTATGGACTTGTGTCTCGTTTTGTATATAAAGTCTAAGAGTATTCTGTTTGAAGTAGAAGTAGAGTTTGAGTGTCTTCCATCTGAAATTGACTTTACAATCTAGACGTAAGTTTGAACATATTATGCTTCTGAATATATTTAGTCTTAAGGTCTGAACACAGTCTGAATAAGTTCAGTTTCAACATAAAGTCTGTCTTCTAGTTCTTCCAAGTATAGACTTTGATAATATCCTTTATATGTTCTATTATCTGCATAGTCTATTACTCAACCATTAAATACATTAGTAGCCTTTAATTTATTTTATCATCTTCAAAACATCATAAGGGATTTCCCTAACAACTAGTCCTTTATGGAACTATTCGATGGAAATGATTTCCTAGAGTGAAATGAGGATAAAATCATAATGGAGACCTTAGACTAGGATGGAGGATTTGTTACCCACTGTTATAGAAAATCACAATAAACCCAGGCCTATGGAAGTATAATAAGAGGAAATTTGAAATAGAAGGATAAAGGTTGAAAGGTAGTGATTATGATGGCTTAGGAAAAAGAGACATTAAAGAACTCAATTTTTGCTCTCAAATACTCCATGGATGGAATCACCTTCCAAACACCCTATCCATAGTTCAAAGATAAGCAAGAAATATTCCAATAACAAAGAAGATGATGAGGGATGTCCCTTATATTTCTTAAGGGGGAGGTCTTTATGTATAGATGGAACTCAGCTACATGGGACTCTAATCTTAGTCAATGATAACTTAAAATAAATGAGCTTTGGTGGTTGGCCCTATTAGGCCACTGGAAGATATAGGGAGATTTTGAATTGAAATTGTTAGGGTTTGGGTTCTACCTTAACTTTCTAGCATCTTAGAGCCCCTTGTGGCTTTAAAAAGATCAAATATTATTTTCTTAATGAAAATAAAGAATATAAGAGCAATGATAGATAAAGTTAAGAAGATGTTTCTTTTTCAGTTGTTAGTGATAGTTGACTTGGAGGAAATTATTAGGGTTTAGTAGTCATGTCGGATGAAGAGGTGTCGATGATAGTCAAGGAAATTAGGCAAGAGGATCTACTTTCTCCTTACCTTTTTTATAATCTTGACTAATGTGCTCTCGTTCCTATTGAAGAAAGCATTAGAAGATGAAAGTTTGAAAGAGAATAGATAAAACAAAAATTGCCCCACAATTTTCCACCTCCTATTTGTGGATCATGCTATTTTTTTCCTAGATGGGACGGTGGGAGAGTGTTAGAATTTGGTGAACATTTTAAACTAATTTTACTTAATATTGGGGCAATCTATCAACCTAAATAAATCTAGGGTCTTCTTCAAGTGCGGGTTGTCCTCATAATCTCAAAAGTAATATGGCAAGTGAACTAAGGTTCCAATTATCAAGAAAATTGGGAAATATCTATGCATTCCCTTGAATTGGGATTAATCTAAAAAATAAATGCTCTCATGAATTTTAGTGAAAGTAAATATGAAAATGGAGGGTTGGAAGGAGAAATTGTTATCTAAAGTGGGAAAATAGACTTTAATCAAAATAGTGGTATGAGCATTACCTTAGTATGCCATGTCAATATTCAAGATCCCCATTTTAGTGTGCAAAGCCATTTAACTGAAAATCATGTCCTTTTGGTTGAAGCAAAACTCATCCAAGTCTAGCATGCATTGGAAGAAATGAGAAATGCTCAAAGGAAGGAAAATAGAGGGAGGTTTTTATTTAAGGACCTAGTCACTTTAAACAAAGTGATGCTTAGCAAACAAGCTTGGAGACTTGCATAATCTCATTCTGCCCTATGGAGCTTGCTTTTGAAATGAATCTATTAGCCAAATGGCAATCTATGGACAACAAAAAAGAGTTCCGGCCCTTCCTAGGGATGGCAAAGGCTGCGCATGATAAAATTTCTGTTTCTTGATTTCTCTATTTCTCTGTTCTTCGGAACAGGTTTGGAACAAAAATTCGTTTAATAACGCAATTTGATTTCTCTATTTCTGAAACAGATTTTTATTCCAGAAATTGATTTGGAGGAGAAATCATAAGCTAGAAATTGTAGGTTCTCTATTTCTAAAATAGAAACAAAAATTATTTCATTTTCTTCATCCTTCATAAATAGAATTTTTGTTTTCGAATTGGCAAAATAGGTTATCATACCACATTCCTTTGATGTTGTCTCACAAGAGATTCTTATGGATCCTAAGTATAAATCTTACTTCAAGGTAGAATTCTCATATATTCCTTTACACCATCAATTTTATTTTTTTGATAATTTTGTATAATACTAGTCTTTGATAAAATGACTAGGTTGTATATGTGTTATTGATGGCACCCACATTTATGCTTTTGTACTTGTGTCGAAGCAAATCTCATTTAGAGGTAGGAAATGCACCGCCACTCAAAATGTGATGTGCGTTTGTTCATTTGATATGAAATTTATTTTTGTATATGTTAGTTGGGAAGACTCCGCCAACAATTGTCAAGTGCTTACAGTAGCACTGGAGACTCTTCACTTGGAATTTCCTCGGCCACCACTAGGTTTTTTTTTTTTTTTGGTGACCCATGAATCTCGTACAGCCGGCAGCCGGCAAGTAAACCTGGGGGGACATGTAAGCGAGAGGACCCACCACCCCCAGCGTCCCGCTTAAGACTCCAAGGGACCATGAGGGGATTTGAATTCCTCCCATTCGTGAGGGGGAGAGAGCCCAAACCATTGCGGCCACCAAGGCGGTGGTCCGCCACCAAGTATTTGTTTGTCCTTTAAGGAGTAATTTTCTTTATGATCATATTTATAGTTACAAATTATGACCAATGTATGAATATATTGTTGTAGGCAAATACTATGTCGTGGATTCTGGTTATGCAGCAACTCCGAGATTTTTAACTCATTTTAGAGGTGATTGGTATCATTTAAATGGGTATAGGGATAGAGCAAGATGGCCAACAACTACAAGAAAATTGTTCAACTATAGGTATTCTTATTTAAGGAATGTCATTGAAAGATCATTTGGGGTATTGAAAAATTACTTTTTCATTTTGAAACACATGCCCTCATTTGCAATTCGAAAGTAAGCATATATCGTAATTGCATGTTGTGCCATCCATAATTACATCCGTGATCAAGACAAGATGGATAAGAACTTTTCCCTATACAGAGATCCGATGTACTTGGCTGAACCTACGCAAGATGAGCTTGCAAACGTTCAGTTGACCAGGGAGGGAAACCAAATAAATATGCTTTAGGAAAACCATTACCAATAAAATGGCAAGGGATAATAATATGCCGGAAATTCCATGAAATTGTATTTTTAACTTTTGTAATGTATTAGTATTATTTCGACTATTATTTTGTATTTAAGGATTTCCTATGTTGTTATCTATCCAATTTTTATTCCTAGAAATAGAAATTTTATTATGTTATTAAACGGATTTTTGTTCCAGAAATAGAAATTTTGAATTGTTATCAAACGAGTTTTTCTTAAACTGCAGGAATAGAAATTGAGAAATCAATTTTTGGCCGTAAATCAATTTTTATTCCAGAAATTTTATCATGCGGAGCCAAAGCCTACTTATGACAAGAGACATGATAAGTTTCAAAACTAGATGGTTGGTAGAGAATGGTGAGAGTATTGGCATTAGAGAGGATAAATTGGCTAGAGTTTGAAGTCATTACATGCCTAGTCAATTGAGAGGAACCCCAAAGAGTAATGGAATTAATTGACCAAGGGTCAAGTTCGTGGAATGAACACACGAGTTATTTGATGAGCATATTATGAAAGAAATACTAGCCATTCGGATTAGATCATAATTAAAAAGGGGTAAACATGTATGGGTTGGCAACTAAACTGGGGAGTACACAGTTAAACATGGGTATACTAGATCGATCGCAATATAGCCAAAGTCTTAGACAAATTAAGCATTTTCTTCACATTAGTCACCCCGATCCTTATGGACTAAAATCTGGAAACTACATATAGACCCTAAAATCCACATCTTTCTTGTGGAGTATGTGCCAAAATGCTCTACTCACGAAGGAGAATTTGTACAAAAGGAATGTGCTACTTGACTTGCTTTATTGATTATGCTAGAAGGAGGAACACCTCATCGTCCTATGCAACTAGACTGAGGAAATTTGATCAAATCCAAAGTTAAATGTAAACATATAGTCGCTGAATTTAACAAAAATGGACAAATGGGTTGACCAAGCATTTACCTCAGAGCTGGGACATGGTCTCAAGAATGAGTTGCAATAACATTGTGGCTAATCCGGAAAGCTCTTACATGTTTCAATTGAGGCGATCCAATGCCATAGTCCTTGTCAAAGACACCCTCCTCCAAGATTGCTATTGGAACCTCCAATCTACAAATCGATGGACAAGAGAGAATGACTTGCCCGGTTGTTAATGTGTGTCAAGATCACGGGAAACTAATTACAAGTGGTTTTGCAAAGAAGATGATAGCTTTCCACTGCACTTGAGATCGAAACCTAGCATTGCAGGAGGCTTTGTCATGGATCTAGGAAGTGCAAGAGCAAGGAAAGATCTTTAGCTTGCATGTGCAGATTTTGACTGACAATAAATCTATAGTTAGAATCATAGAAGAAATAAACCTGAGCTCATGGGCCTTATGGACCCTCTTTGTGGATTGCGAAAATGTATTAGCCCAAGTACAAGAATCTCACTAACCTATTGCCCATAGGAAGCCAATCAAGAATTGCAATTATCAAAGCCCACTGAAAATGGACACTCTCTCTCAACTCAACTGGCTCTCTAATCCCCTTTGCCTCTTTGGGATTGTTTAGACTCTTGTTATCTATGCTTGTCAAGTACCACTTTTAAATGAATGAAATGATGCTTCAACCGAAAATAAATAATAATAATAATAATAATAATAAAATAATAATAATAATAATAATAATAACTTAGATAAAAAAGTTGGGATAAAATTATAAGTTATAAAAATGAAAATTAAATTCTAAAATTTTAAAAAATTTAATTAAGTTAAAACTTGTTATAAAGTGTAATTAAATTTTAAAATTTCAAAAAAAATGTAATGAAATCCTTAAAATTTATCGAAGTGATTAATCTAAGCCTTTTCAATGATTATATTTTTTAAAAGTTTTAAAACTTAATTGTATTTTCGAAACGAGTTTTAGGACATTATTGAAAATTTTGAAAATTTTTGACTTGATTGAATTTTTGTAAAAGTTTTAAATTTTTGTATTTTTTGAAAATTTTAAAACTTAAATTTTTATGATAAGTTTTAGAATTTTTAATACACTTATTCAAAAAAAAAAATTTAGAAAAATTAAAATGAAGAACAAACCGATTGACCGAGATCGGAATTAAAACACAGAAGTACATCGATTGTTCGTGCTTCGTGGTCGGAGTAGTCACCAACAGCAGCCAGAAGCACGTATGCGACCAGCCGCGAATGGGTTCTCGGGCGTTCTTCCTCTCGCTCAGACGGTAAGCAGCAGAAACCGCCGTACCCAATATTCCTTTTCGTCTCGCAAGCTTTTTGGTTCGATGAACTCGTGGTTCGATACCGATTCTTGGCGTTCTCCAGAACGAGATTCGTCGAGGGCTTCGGAGCCGCGAACGGATGAGTTCCCGCAGGTTCTTGTCTTCAGGTGGGTTGGGGAACGAGTTGGTCGAGGATGCCGTGGTTGTCGAAGGGAGCGATGACCTGAAGAGCAGGATTTTCAGGCTGAGGCTGCCGAAGCGGAGCGTGACGAATGTTATTCAGAAATGGGTCGGCGAGGGCAATGAGGTATCTGCTCCGGAGCTTCGGCAAATCTCTAAGGAGCTGAGGAAGTCTCAGCGTTACAAGCACGCTCTCGAGGTTGGGGTTTCCTTAGTCCCTCGTCTGCTTTTTTTCTTTTGTGGGATTCGCTTGTTTTCGTTTGGTTGGTGTGGAAATGGGTGGAAGTGGAAATGTTGAAGGAGTGAAATGAACTTTGATCATCAAGGTGACATTTTGAATTAATATAAAGATTGTGTCTGTGTTAATGATGGTTAAAAATTCTGTCTGTTACTCGGAAAGAGGCATGGATATGCTCTGTGTGGGCTAAGAGGTGAAGTCTGTGTACAAAATTATTTGGTTTGATTTAAGTGAAGCATGATGAGAAAAGGCATCTGATTGAATCTAGAAGAACTGGGTTGCTCCTGAGTGTATAATCTATGGCAGAACAATTTAACTGATAGAGAACAGCTGAAAGTAACGACGATTGTGCTCTTTAGAGTCTAATCATTCACATGTTTCATCTTTTTCCTCGTGTCTCTAGTTTTATAGTAAAGACGGTATTCACACTAGAAGAGCTTTGGTTAGTCTTGCTTCTGAATAATGCAGTTTTGAGCATAATAAAAGATCCAATACACAATGATAGGACTGGCAATGCCTTGTGCAGCTCAATCCTTTTTGTCAAAAATAGTGTAATCAAGTCGAGTTTTGCTTTGTACTATCATTGGGGACTTACGAAGAGATTCAATGAAAATTGAATATACATTAGAAAAGGCTAATGTAATAGATAGATGCATGCAGAAATAAGAAATGAGGAACTTGTTTAATGTGAAACAATGGGTAATAAATGTCTTCTTGGAAGACCTTACTTCGTGGTGACAACAGTAGAAAGGGGCTGGAGAAGGCTAAGTGGCCTTTGGAAAAACTCTTTAGTGTGATGATCCGAGTGATGTGTGTGTAGATAGGAGGAAAGGGATATGAATCGAGGAGGGAAAGAGAAGAGAGTAGTGGAGAGGAAATATAAGAGGTAAGATCAGTTCAATTGGCATCAGAAGGATATTACTGGGTAATGTTCTCTCAGAGAGTTTTTATGCTCTCCAGTGAAACTCAAACTACCAGGCAGAAATGCACTGTCACTATTCTGTAGTCAGTCTCACTGTCCTTAGTAACTTCTCTAGAAACTGCATTGATTTGGTAGCTTCTTTTGCTCAGTTCTGGCTCAGCACCATAGACTTGCCATTTGATGCCACTTGGTCTTTTGAGATTATGATCATATTCGTGACTGGACTCCATTAAAGTAACTAAAGAATTCTCTGACTACACATTGAAAAACTTAAAGTCATAACTCAAGATGAGAACCACACAGAAGCCTTAGCAGTTTGTGGATGGCTAGTCAATTAGTAGAGGACCACTCACTAGGCTATTGTTTTCATTTTCACAATATCCTACGTCAAGGTATTTCTACAGTAGAGCAAATGAATCTTTTAACTGCAATCAGGTTTACTAATGCCCTTTAGTTCTATCTATCTGTGTGTGTGTGTGTGTGTGTGGGGAGAATAATATCAGGGACTAGTTAGTTTTAGCAATCAAATCCACACTGTTCATTTTAATGGAAAGTGCCTCTTCCATTGAATTTATACTATCAAAGGACCTTAATTTGAGGTCTATATTTGGAGTCTATATTTGGAGTGGTGTAGGGTGGGAGAGAAGGAAGGCTTCTGGTGCTGCCGCTCGTTTAACATTAATGACTTTTTTTAGAGTGGATTGATTAGCCGCTTCAACCAATTTGATGACAGGGAATTGACTCATGGTCTGATTTGGTTCAACCGTTTCACTGTCAATGGTCAAATGTTGGACAGAACTAGTGATGACTCGGTCAAGCAGGGCCTTTTGAACCGTGTCAAAAGTGGTTCAAACTGGTTTTCTATTAAAAAGGCTATTAAGTTGAATGTCTAGTCTTGAATCAGGGATCTCACACTCCTCTGAACACGTCATTGATATGTGTCCTCCACTAGCCTAAGAGATTTCTGGCTATTCAATTGGACCAACATGATATTAACTGCTTAAGGATCACAAGACAAGAGGAATAAATTGAATCTAAATGCTCCAGATATGGTTTCAGACCTGTGCCATGCCACTTCGTTTTGTGTAGCCTTTGTGTGTCCAACCACCAAGCCGAATCTGTTCTCTCATTATTGTGCACATAATATATTATACATACTGATAATCTTTTCAATTTGCATTTGGTTGAAGTGGTTTGATCCCATGTTGGTGGCTTAATTGGTTCATTTACTAGTCGGGTTTTGAAAACATCATGCAAATGAGGGTTAGGATCCCTTTATCTGTTGTTCAAAGATAGAATTAGACATTTTTCCTTCTTGAATTTGTCCTCATTTTTGTTAACTTAATGCATGAGCCTTTGACCCTTTTTGTTGATTGCCCACGCAGGTCTCGGAATGGATGGTTACCGATGAGGGATATGAGTTGTCTGACAAGGATTCTGCTGATCGGATAGACTTGATGACAAAGGTGTTTGGTGTTGATGCTGCTGAGCGCTACTTTGAAGGTCTACCTACATCAGCAAAAACTAGCGAAACTTATACTGCTCTTCTTCACAGTTATGCTAGTTTGAAAATGAGTGATAAAGCTGCAGACCTTTATGAGAAAATAAAGGATTCAAACCTCTCATTCAGTGCACTTACCTACAATGAGATGATGACGTTATACATGTCAATTGGACAGGTAGAGAAGGTCTCTTCAGTTGTGGATGAGATGAAACACCAGAAAGTGGCCCTGGATATCTTCACCTATAATCTTTGGATTAGTTCATATGCTGCTACGCTTAGGATTGATGAAGTTGAAAGAGTATTAGATGAAATGAATCAGGATTCTAACTCAAATGAAGATTGGAAGAGATATAGGCAACTCACAAGGATATATGTCATCTCAGGTCAACTTTTGAACTCAGAGTCTGGTGGGCTGGTTGAAGCCGAGAAGGGATTCACTCAAAGAGAATGGATTACATATGATTTTCTTGTCATCCTCCATGCCAGCTTGGGAAAGAAGGAGAGAGTTGATCAAATATGGAAATCTTTGAGGATGACTAAACAAAAGATGACGAGTAGAAACTTTATGTGTGTTCTGTCTTCGTATCTGATACTTGGACATATGAAAGAGGTAGGAGAAGTCATTGACCAATGGAAGCAAGCCACAAACACAAGCTTTGACAGTTCTTACTGCAATCGACTTTTGGAAGCTTATAGAGAAATTGGGCTGATAGATACCGCTAATGCCTTTCAAATGCTTCTTATAGAGAAGAATTGCATCTCTGGTGGCGATCATTAATGAAGCATGGTGGAATTTTTTGGCACTCGGTGTTCCTTCACTTAAATGGCACAGGGAAAGTCCCCTCAGAGTTCAATAATCATTGTAGCATTGCAAGTTTAGTTACTTGCACATGTTAGTTTATCCATGGATATACTGACCTTATTTTGAACTTTGCTCAGACATTACCATTCTGTAGCACCAATTGGGCAATGGCTTTGCAGACCTGCTCCTATCCCATCATAGGTACTAAAAGGCCATAGTTTATTCATAGATTATCAACTCAGGTGAGATTATCTCGGTTAAAGAAATTATATTCTTAGAGTTTTGTTATTGATTTCTGACATTTTGTTTTACCAGAGATTGTTATAGAGAAGATTTTGTTTTCTTCCTAGAGTTCCTTTTTTCACTGTTGATCGACAGACTTTTATATATGAATAAACTTTTCCTAATATCTCTTTCTGCAATCAAGCTGTGTACTTCCCATCAAGTTTGCCCTTTTTCCTAGATTGCTTTCTTACCTAAGTAAAATTTGAAAAAAGAATCAATCATTTGGAATCAATGTATGAAGTTCTGAGCATATCAAAGCGTATTCTGACTGCACTTTTGCATTTTTGTAAACCACCTATTGCTTTCTTCATTCCCATCCTCGAAACTTTGCAACACATTGGCCTTTAGTTTGGCTGGTGACGCCGCATTTTTGAGTTTCGTTGTTGCTCTGCATTTCATGTTGGGTGCATGTTAAGTCTTCCATGGTTAATCTTGATGGTCTACATGGGAGAACCCCTGAGATGGCGAAACGGCGAAATGGGGATCAGTTTGCTGGAAGGTCTGGTCTTAGGTGATTATCAGACTTAGAACTTCTACCAATATCCTTCGGCCCTTGGAAACTATTCATCTGGGCGATCCATCTCTTTGCCGCAAGATCTGTCGGTGAATAAAATTTGTAGTCCCGTCTCTTTTTGCTCCACTGGTTGTCCAAGCTTTAGACGAAAGGCAGCAAAGAGAGGAAAGAAAAGACGTGACTTTTCCGAGTTTTAGCTCCGTCCGTAGGTTATCAAAGCACTGGATTGGGTGGACAAGGATCCTATGCCTCGCTCAGTTGGCACCGCAACGAATCTCAACCATTGATACCTTAGCCATAAATTTCATAACTGCTCTTGTTTGCATGAAACGACGGTTTAAATGGATCAGGCACCGAATGGAGACGCCGACGGGAGTAGTCAATCTCATCGGGGTTGAGGATTTCGATCTTTGAGAATGGGGTTAAAGATCTAGCTCATGGGTTATTTGGGCCGCACGAGAGTTTGAAAAGAAGCAGGTAATAAGTTTACGTTGTATGACTTCAAATTTTTTTTTATGATGATCTTTGCTCGAGTGTTAATATCAGACTTTTGAATATACCTCTCCAGAAATTATAACACTGGCTTTGTAAATCGATCGGTATCAAGGCTTTGACACGGTTTCGACCATGGGCTGAATCGGAACTCAAATTCACCACAAGATAAAAAAGAAAAAGATATAAGAGCAAAGGAAAATGATATAAATAGTTCTTAAAATTTGGCCTAATGTATATGTAATGTGTTTCTTAAACTTTTAACTTGTTCAATGTGGTCCATGAACTTAAATTCAAGTCTCTAAAATTTTAATTTGTTCAATGTAATTCGTGAACTTTTGATATATTCAATTTAGTTTATAAACAATATAAAAATATTCAATGTTATCATTGATCTTAAATTAATAGAAGGACTACATTGAAATATAGTTCAAGAACTGTATTTAATTTGTGTGAAAAGTTTAGAAATCATATTAAATAAATTAAAAATTCAAAAAATCACATTGAATGTTAAGCTAAAGTTTAGAAACTGGATTTAACAAATTAAAAATTAAACGAGTTCAAGTTAAAGTTTGGGGATTGAGATTGAACAAATTAAAAATTAAGAGATTATATTATATATTGTGAAAGCCAAATCTTTGAGTAAAATAGTGTTTTTAGAGTTGGCCGAGGATGAACAATCTCTAAGTTCCATTGTTTCATACCAATATCAGCCATTGAGAATCACGCAGGACTCCGGGGGGAAAATTACTTGGTCCAAGTTGTGTCAATCCGAGCAAGCTGTCTCCTCGGCTACCTAGGCATGACCCTTAACTGGGTTCATGCATCTCATGATTGCAAACATGCACCCTGATCGGACAAATTCATATTATGTGACATGTTTTCTCTGCCACCACCGTATGGTGCTTGGAAGTCAATGCACAGCAGTGTCGACTTCAGTACGAGCAGATAGACCAAAGGAATGGGGAAAACGAAGGGGGGGGGGGGGGGGGGGGACCGATCTCGGGAAAAATGGGAGATTTCGGCCGGATGTTGCGAGTGGGGTCTTTGGGAATGTGGAGAGAATCTTCTGGGGAACGGCCAGGAAGAGAAAGAACCATTCCATCTGAGCTGAATGAAGATAGAAAATGAGAGACTAATTGACAAGAAATGAGAGGTATTGACATGGAAAGCTGCCATCTTCATCCATCGATATCAATTTAAGAGGGGCTGCACGGCCAATGTCTGCCTAAACACCAGCATTGCATGGGGACATGCATTTGTGGCTGGAATGGGAGGCAACGTGGCGGCAGTCCCACCACAGCCTATAACCGCTAATTTTATCGTTCTGCCCATGCCCCAGTTCAATATAACCACGTGTCGTTGTAATTAGAGGGTAAAATTGTCGTCATATGAATTTACGACATTGTAAGTATTTATCATAATCGAGTGTTAAGAAGGTCAAAGAAAAAATTATTATGTCATAATCTCTTGTACGTTCAAATGTCTTCCTCACGTCTCCTCTCTCTCTCTCTCTCTCTCTCTCTCATTCGCTTGCTCCTTGAACGATTTGACGTGATAACTTCGTATCTCTTGTCTACCATAATTGTAGGGTAAAGATTTGATTATATGGACCTCTTTGATTTTTTGTGATTAGTCTAATCTAGTGGAATTATCCTGCAATAATACAACATGAAATCAAAAGAAACCATAAAATCCTAGATATCTGCACCGTGCAGCACCATGCTGATCTTCAAGAATGTGAAACAATACCCTTTTCCTTTGAACTTTTTCCAGAGAATGCATTTAGCATTTTCTTCTTCCCTTTCTCCAAATCTACAATGCATTGCTAGGGCTGTTTGAGCTTCAGACTAATTTTCATCGGTTGTGATGGCTGTTTTGCCTCGGGGCAACCGACTAATTCATTGTGGCACAAGGAGAGCTTCTGAGAAGATAGAACCAAATGTTGCACAAACTTCTTGATATGCATGCGTTTTTGCCAAAGAGGATAAAAAAATTGAAAAGATTATATAAATAATCACAATTTGGTCGATATGCACTTTTATTCTTAGACACAGTAGGACCCAAATTGCAGAAATAGAACTCTATCTTCGAAAATCCTGTGTACCCCCAGCAGGGTCTGTTATTACTCTTAAATTTTTATCAAAATTCTAATCTTTGGGAGCTAAATATGCATTTATTTGGACCACAAGTACATATCTATAGTTATTTTGACAACGATCTGCGGAATAAGATGGAGAATTTATCCATTTCCAAGCCGATGTAGGCTTTTGGGTTGATTCTAGAGGTCCACATCAAATAAGCATATGGTGGATATTAGTTGAAAGGTCCTAAACCTATCATGCAGCCATCAATTCAATTATAATCTTTCAATATAGTTCTTTGACAGGATAATGCTGACATGATACACAATCATTGTGGGACGTCCTATATGGAATGGCCAGCGATTTAAGGTAGACAAATGAAAACAAAGTGATGTTGTTTTGCTTAATTTTGTGAATTTCCTTTGTTTTGTTTTTTTTTTTTCTCTCTCTCTCTCTCTCTCTCTCTCTTCTCTAGTCAATGTTCACATCAAGAAAATTACCAAGAAAGTCTTAAGTCTCAAGTCTATTACACTTGTGCTAAATTTAGTCATAAACCTTTTAATTTAGCCAATTAAGGTCTAAATCTTTTAACGATTTACCAATGTGGTCCATTTGGCCAAAAATTACTTACATGAATACCTGCAGTCCTAGGTGGCATGAAATGCCCCAATGTTAATAATATATATATTGTTTTCTTTGAATTTTCCCTTCTCTTTTCACTAGTGGCTGGTTGCTAGCCATCAATCATAGATGATGGCTAATAAGGGCTAGCCTTTTTTGGGTGAGGGCTAATGCTCGCAAGGTCCCTCTTGCTAGATTTGGGGAGGCCAACCCTTGTCCTTGTTTAGGCCAAGGTGGCCTCACGGGGCCTTGCCCTTGCTAAATCTAGAGAGGGGGCGCTCACCGACCATTGCCTATGGAATGAATAACAAAGGAAAAAAATCAGATTTTTTTAAAACATTTCAAAAAGTCATCCTCAGCATTGGTCATGTCATGCAGAATTGGCAACATTCATATAAATGGTTTCTGGCTAAAATTGAATGGATGAACTATCTTGATAAATTGTCAAAATATTTATAACTGAATTAGTTAAGTTAAAATGTTTTGGACTGAATTTGTATAGGTACAATATATTTGAGACTTTTTCAGTAATTTCCCTTTTATCATGCTCTTTCTTTTTTCTTATTTTGCTAATGTTCATCTCTAGTCGCCATAGCAACTAGAGGCGAGCATCGGTGGCAATTAGAGGCAACCGTCGACTAAGTGAGCCTCAACCTCCACGAGCATCAACGGGTGACCCTCGTCACAACATATCTCATTTGGATGACCCTCGTCGACAAGATCTTGCGCTGGTCGATCCTTGTTGCACTAGATCTCAAGCTCAGCTGGTCAACTTTTGGCAACTAGATCTCGCGACCAGATCTTGGCTCCTGAGACAGTTGATCCTCTAGACTACGCATCGTCCCCGTCGTTGTTTTGTAATTCCTGGCAACAATCACAGGCCCTTAAGGTTCTGAGCTGAAGGAGGAACCTATATTTTTTTCACTTGATTGGAGAAGCTGCAAATTCATTTAGAGAAGATGAACCGTAAAAGGAAAGAAAACAAGAAAGAACAAAATGAAAGCAAAAAAAAGGAAAACATCTATCGATATTGAAAAAAAAAAGGGCATCGTTTTTGTTAAAATATGTCTCGAGTTTAAGCCCAAATGCAAAATTACGAATATTCTGAATTGGATATGTTGTGGATGTTCGAAATCAAGCAAAGAAACGAATATTCGAATTGGATATATTGTGGATGTTCGAAATCAAGCAAAGAAGATCCGAAGATCAACTTCCCGAATTTGAATCTGCGTTGGAGAGTCTGGCTATTAAAATAGGAAAGTCCAACTTTGACTAGGACTTGGATTTTTGTTTAAAATATACAAAGATATGTTTTGGATAGGAAACAAAATCCTATGAGAAGTTGGCAAAAAAATAAGGGTTTTACTTATATATAGACTTAAGGCCATGGGTGATAGATGTGGATCACAAATTGTTTTAAAGCGCCGTCTCATTGTCGAGTGCTTGGGAGGGATTTTCTTTGTCGTGAATTATATCCAAGAATGTTTAGTGTTAAAGCCAATTAAATCTTGTGGTAAGATTTGCGTGTAATTCCTTTGTGAGATTGAGAGATTATTTTTGAGGAATTTCAGGGGCTAAACACTTGTGTGTGTTATTGGGTGTAATTGGGGCTTGGGAAACATTTGAGAGAGTGTTTGAGTGACTTGAATGTGTAATCTCCTTGTATCGCTTGATCTATAGTGAAATTCGCTGCTACTCTTCCCGTGGACATAGGTCTTTACGACTTAACCATGTAAATTTGGTGTCCGATTTATTTTCTTTTTCTGTCTATATTATTGTTCGATCGCTCGCCTTATCGCAACAAGTGGTATCAGAGCCAGGCTTAGCTAAGTTGAAGCGAATCGATGGCGATAGAAGAAGTAAAAGTGAGAATCGACAGATTTGATGGGAATGATTTTAGTTTCTAGAAGATGCAGATTGAAGATTATCTTTATCAGACGAAACTGCACTTGCCCTTGTCTAGGGAGAAACCAGCGACGATGAAGCAAGTTGATTGGGATTTGCTGGATAGACGAGCTATGGGTGTTATTCGGCTGACGTTGGCTTGTAACGTCGCGTTTAACATCCTGAAGGAGAAGACCACTGCTGATTTGATGCAAGTCCTATCAGATATGTATGAGAAGCCCTCTGCGATCAACAAGGTCTGTTTGATGCGACATCTGTTTAATTTGAAGATGAGCGAAGGTGCGTCAGTTGCTAATCATATTAATGAATTTAATGTGATTGTTAGTCAATTGAGTTCAATTGAGATTGACTTTGAAGATGATGTACGTGCTTTGATTCTGTTATCATCGGCTAATAGCTCCGGTTTCACGATTCTAAAAGATTAATCCTTTTTGAATTAAATAATTAAAGGTCCAACCGGTGAGTTTTATTCTGTTGATTGTGATTTTCCATGAAAAAATGTACATTTAGTCACACCGTTTAGATTAATGTGGGAAAAATTGCTTGGAATTTGGATTGAACAATGGAGTCGGACTTTAAGGTGTTGCCTTAATTTCTTCATGGATTTATTTGCCTCATAAAGTTGCTAATGGTCACTAGCAAATATCTTCTAGAATACAATAAAGTCTTGATTGAGAATATTGAGGCTTTATTTGGTAACGTTTTAATTTTTCTATTCTTCTATTTTCCTGTTCCTTGAAATAGAAAAAGAATAGAAATCCGTTAGGCACCATCAATTAATTTTTTTCATTCCTCGAAATAGAAAAGTGACTAGGGAATAGATATGAAACAAAAAGAAGAAATATAAAAAAGTAGTTTCTTGTTCTCGAGACAATTTTTAGAAATTAATTATTTTCTTTGTTTTCTTCTTCTTCCTCTTCTAATTGATCGTTGGAGCCTCGTTGCGCCGCCTCTCGCCACCCAATGTTCGCCTCGCCTCTTGTCACCGCCTCTCATCACTTGCCATCCGTTGCCACCATCCACTGCCTCTCGAAAGCCACCACCGTTGTTCACCAGCCGACGTCCGCCATCACCACTCATCGCCCGCCATTGTCGCTCACCACTCACCTTTGGCTGCCGCCATTTTTCATCACCATTTGCCATCCATAATTCGTTGAGAGGTGGAAAAAAAGAAAAACCTAAAATTTTTTTAATTTTTTTTAAAATTCTACATCACAAAAAAAATTTGTGGGTTGTACCAAATGCATTATTATTATTATTATTATTATTATTATTATTATTATTATTATTATTATTATTATTATTATTATTATTATTATTTCAATTTTGGGAATAGAAAAACGTTACTAAAGTTATTTTATTCAAAAACCGTTCTAGGTAATAGAAATAAACTAAAACTATTTATGAAAAAATTATTTTTAGGAGCAGAAATGTTATCAAATGCACCATAAATAACAATTTTTGTATTTTTCTAGAATCTCTCAAGGAAAACAATTGAAATGATAGCTTTGGCATGGAAAAGAAGACTTGAAAAGATTTAATGCTCATCCATTCCAAAACTGACACACTTATCTTATCCTTGATGAATAGAGGCAACGCCTTAGAAAATGTTGCAAAGTGAACCAATACATTTTTCAAAAGTTACCTTGAAAAGACATAAATTTAGAATAAAATAATAATAATAATAATAATAATAATAATAATAATAATAATAATAATAATAATAATAATAATAATAATAATAATAATAATAATAATAATTTTTTAAAAAATTCCGAAATACTAAATGAACAAATATAACTTTCGACTAATAAAATAAAGGTTAACAAGAAAATTGTAGGAAATAATATTAAAAATTAATAAATAAGGTATTAATGCTAATTAAACCGCGGGTGCCTAATAATCGCATACCCACGTGCGGATATTGTGGGGTCTAACTCACAAAATTTGTGGGTCGTACCAAATCACATTCTTATTTTTTTTTTTCTATTATGGGAATATAAATTTTATGCAATTACTAAACGTGTAGTTTTATTCAAAAACTATTCTAGGAAATATAAATATAAAAGAACTATTTGTATAAAAAAATATTTTTCGGGAATAGACATGTTATCAAACGCACCATAAATAACAATTTTAGTATTTTTCTAGAATCTCTCAAGGGAAATAATTGAAATGATAGCCATGGCTTGAGAAAGAAGACTTGAAAAGATTTAATACTCATCCATTCTAAAACTGACATACTTATCTCATCCTTGACGAATGGAGGTGCAACACTTCAGAAAATGTTACAAAATCAACTAGTATGTTTTTCAAAAGTTACCTTGAAAAGACATAAAATTTTGGAATAAAATAACAATAAAAAAATAATTTTTTAAAACAAAATTCCGAATTTCATAATTTCTGAAAATACTGAATGAACAAATATAACATTTCGACTAATAAAGGCTAACAAGACAATTGTAAATAATATTAAAAAAATAATAAATAAGGGATTAATGCTAATTAAACTGCGGGTGTGCAAGCATGCTAAATACATCTAATAATTGCATACCCACATGTGGGTATTGTGGGGTCTAACTCACAACTCGTTCTTTTCTTTTGAACAAATTAGAAGAAGCTCACACTTATAAAGTAGCCTATCTTCTTCCAACTTTCCCATGTGGAACAAGAAAAAACACCTTTTGTTTGTTTTACAAACAAACAACCAACATGTTATATATCGTAAGCTTAAATTATTATTAATTTTTGTGCTCTTTTATGAAGAAGGATGTATTTGACATGATAGACCTATTTGTACAAGCGTTCTTTGTAGTTTGCATTTAATAGTAGCTAACTGGGATCCTAATTCCTTTGTTTTTAGGGTAACAACAACTAGAAATGCTAAGCAAACACGTGAAAGACAAAAGAAGCTCATCATGAACATAGAGCACTATTAACACATTGGCCTTCAAATAACGACAACAATTGCGCCTTGGCTTGATCATCTATCCAACAACGTTAAGGGTATATTACCAAAAAAAGTTTTAAATCTATTATAATTGTGTCAATTCACAAACATTTTGATTGACCAATTGAGTTCTAAATCTTTTAACAATTTGCCAATTTAATCCATCCAACTAATTTTGATTGGAAACCACCAACATGGACACTAGCCATCCTATATGATGCTACCGGTGCTAACGTGGATAATTTTTGTAATTTAAAAAAATTACAAGTTTTATTATTATTTTTCTCTTTTTTCCCTTTTTATTTTCTATATTTTTATTGTGGCCAACAACCCTTACTGATCAAGCGCAGCTTGACCTTGCCATTGCTAGATGAGGGCTAGGGATGGGCTTGCGACAACTCATCCCATTAACTTTCTAGTACTCTCCAAATCTGTCCCAAACCCGTTACATGTTTTGATATAATATCCCAAACCTACCTAGCTAAAGTAATTTGTTTCCCGTTGGATACACCATACCATAGTATTTTGGACTAAACAATTTATGTCACACATATAATAAAAAACTTAAACTTTAAAATGCAATTGTTTATTGGAAACTCATGCATTGTACATCTTCAAAATTAGAAAGTCACAAAGTCCAAAATTTAAGATTGAAAGTATTTAACATCAGCTACCATAAAATCCTAAGAACCAATGTTAATTAGAAGTTAGGTGTAAAATGTTGGCCGTTGTTTAGAGAAGTTGTATCATACCAAATTTTGTCCTTAGTGTTCACAATTTTTTTGTAAATCAACAACCTCAAGAATTTTAGAGTAAGAGCAACTCAGAAGTTCCCAAATCCACTGTTTACTCTAGTTGAGTTGATAGTTGCATATATTTACTCAACCACCTAAGGAATATGAAGGAAACACAAAGTTTTGTCATAGTTATATATATAGGGTTTGAATATTATGTTTTTCATTTAATATAATCTCAAACTTGTCCCCAAACTATATTAGGATTTTAGCAGTTGACTCCACACCTGCTACCCATTTACGTTTCATCAAGGTCTAAGAGGGTCTAGTACCCTATTATGCCTGGCCCGCTTCCATTCCTTGAAAGTACGCTTGAACAATTTTTTTTTTTTTGGTCAGTTATACTCTACTTCTACTCTAACTTTCATTCTCAGACTTTTGCCATGCCTTTTTGTAGAGCGTGAGAGTCGAAATTTACATTTGAAACTAAATTGTCCCCATCCCAATCCCTTTGAGAAAGTGGGGATTCAAACCCCCCATGTAACATCTTGATTTTCGACCCTGTTTCGATTAAATGAAATGAGCTTTTCATCAACATGCTTATGGTCCTTTTTCTCTGAGTTGATCACTTATGAGATAACTAATCTATCTAGGGAAGTCATTAAGGGATATAAACGCGACCGACTTGAGAATTCAATCATAAATTGACTACTTGATCGTGCTAATAGACAATGGTCAATACATCATTGTTATAATCAATTAGAGACTAGAGAAATGTCAATTTGACAGAGGCACGTAATTAAAGTGTGGGCAATTCCACCAAATTGCAAAATTCGCGCTGAACGGCATTAAACTGATTTTTTCTGTCGATTTTGTACCGGTACCCGTAATTGAAATATTGAGATTTTCACGACAATCAAGGGTTGCCTATGAGTCGAAGATGCACAATATGGCTAGAAAATAATCAACAATGGATCAAATGTGCTAAAAATTCCTAAAAGCTACTCGGTAGGTTATGTTACGCTAAAATTACGTTCAGTTGAAATTAACCATGGATATGAACTCGGTTTTAAGAATCGAAAGTTCCAGCGTGTCACGATTTATTTTAGGACGTCGACTCATCATTTGAAGAAATTTCGGCAAGCCCAAAATTTTGGCAGAAATTCAAAATTGGACAATTTAAATTCAAGAAATTCGGAGGTGCAAAATTGAGTGGATTTTTGGCCTCCAAAGTGAGCTAATTGGTGAAGGGAATGCAAGAACTTTGTGTGGGCTGCTACCATGGCATGTGTGGCCATTGAATTAAAGTTGATTGGTGAGGATTTGAATGGAACTTGAGGGGAATTGGTGCAGATTTGTAGGAAGGAGGGGCTGCTGTAATTTGGCCTTCATTCTTGGCTTGTTTGAGAAGTTTGGGAGGAAATTTTTTTGTTGAATAGAGCTGAAGACTTATGGGGCTTATACTCAAGTGTTTTGGATATTTAGGGTGGACTTTGAGGGCTTCTTGTCCCCCCCTTCCCAGCAGAACCTTACAGCTTCTTCTTTAGCTTATTCTTCATTTTCACTTCCTTCAACTTCTATTTTTCCAGCTGAAACATAGAGCAATCCAACCAGCCAGCCTTCACCAAAACCACTAGCCACTACCAAGCCCCATGTCATCATCTGAGCTGCTTGTCGACCACCCGAGCCGCTTATTTGCCTTTCGTCTGCCTCCATTCATTGCGTCCCGCCAAGCCGTGACGCCTGGCCGCCCATTGCTGCCTCAGTCGCTGTCGTTCCAGTCGCTCGAGCCACCATCGTCTACCCCTGCTTGCGCCATTGAACCATCTTGGCATTCCCTTGTCGTTCTAGCCATTTGGTCGAGCTAAGCCCACGACTAGCCCCCTGAGCAGAACCGAACTCACAACTTGAGCTGTGAGCTTTGTGGGCTATTTTCGGGCTCTTTCGAGCCTCCTTTGGTGTCGCCGTAGACCCGAGTTGTGGTTGCTGTCGCGTCGCCTTCGCCGTGAACCGATTTTTGTGTTAAACCGGTGAGTTAGCCTCCTAAACTCTAATTATGGGTTAATTACTCTTATTAGAGGCTTAGTTAGGCTAATTAGGATTAGTGGAGTTAGTTATTTTAATTAGATTGGTTGTTAGGATTATTTGATTAGTGCCATTAGGTGGTTAGATAGTTAGTTAGTTCATTTAGTTAGCTTAGTAGGTTAGATTAATTTAATTAAGTTCAATTAGATGGTTAGATTAGTGTAAGTAGATTAATTAATGGTTAAATTCATTTTGCAATTTATTTAATAAATTATGTTATTAATTAGCGAAAATTATACTGGATTAGCCGATTGTCAGAATTTCGTGTTGATCGTCATGGTGTAGTTGGTTTGTGCAATTGATTGATAATTTATGCAATTAAATGCTGAATGATAATTTTTAATTATTATTTCATAAATATGGATTTTTGGTATTTAATTAGAAAAATACCGTGTTTCTAATTTTATCGTTTGTGCAGTTGGGTTTTGACGCCAAAAAGTATTTTTAAGTATTATGTCAAATCATGAAATTTTAAAATGGGAGAATATCACTTTTTATGGTTCAATTTGATCGTGTGTCTACACACAATTATTTTACCAGGTGTTTTTAATCTGAAGAAAATAGGCCAAGTACATTATTTGAAATTAAGGCATTTGAGTGCAAAACATGATGTCCTTGGCCGAGATTGGATGTGCGTGTGATCGCTATGAGAACCCATCACTTGATGAAAGTCGGGTGGGCGATGCTCCTATATGGAATGTCCCACATCAACGGATGCCGGATCGCAGTAGAGGTTGAACCAATACTCCTTCAGGAATACCTTCTAGAGGTAGAAGATGATGCTCGGTTATGCTGGAGGACTGCCGATTGTTGAGTTGGACATGGCCGATGGGTCATAAGAGTTGGGACACGTGTGAATGATTGAGATAGTTGCGTTTGATTATGAGACAAAATTGTGTGGCATTGAATAAGACGTGTCATAACGATTTGGCTTTATAATCGAGACTCCCATGAGTTTTTGATGATTGATGTGCAGTGTTCAGTTGTTCAATATGTTTGTGGTATGCATATGTATATGAGCTGTACTAATGTGCAGGGAGGTACTGAAATGAGGTAAGTCTTATATGATGTGTGCTTAGGCTGCTTCTAGGCGAATTATCTTCCTAATTGGGGTTTAGAGTGTAGACTCTCTGAGACATTGTCTCATCCCATCGTGATTTAAACTTTTCAGGTCCGTAGATGGAGGTACGCCATGTGCGTTATGGGGTCCCGCAGGTGATGGATTTTGAGCACACCTACTTCCCTATTTCCAGTACCACCTTGACCCGGGAGTTAGTTGAGTCCAATGTTTGGGTCGAAGAGGGCCTACCTCAGTTGGTACATTATCGATTTATAGCGTGGTTCATTAACTTTCCTCAAGGGGGTAGGGAGGGTTTCTTTTAGGGTTTTGACGAGCCTCCCGTTGGGACTGGGGAGTGGGAAGTAGGGCATCCTATGGATTTCGACACCCCTGATGGTCTCATGGTGGACTTGGAGCCCATGACTATAGAGCCTGAAGTTTAGATGGCGCAGTAGTTCTTTTTGATATAAACTCCTGTATATAAACCTTAGGCTTTTCTTGGCTGTATATAAACCTGAGTTTGTTTATAAAATAGGTTTTGTTTTAAATTAGTTGTTTTGCTTTTTTATCCCATGTTTGTTTGTTGTTTGTAGATTGTTATTTCGCTTTCACATGTACATAAATCGTTTGGGTCAGCAATGTGTCCTGAAAACATCGCAACTTAGTCGACCGCTGATGGATATGTGCGTACCCGGGGTTTGGGGCGTGACACCCCACCTCCCCCAGTACACTTGAACATTTCATTAACCAATAATTGCTCTTGTAAATATCGATATAGTCAAATTATATGGTAAGTAAACCTCCAGATTTGACAATTACTTTTCACATAAGAAAGTAATTATCAATATATATAAGCAAATTCATACATGATTAGAACTTTTCTAAAATATGAAATTTTCGATTAGTGGAGATTTGAGTATGATATGTTCATGCTTTGGGATATCTGAATGAACATGGATATCATGCTCTAGGAAAATCTAGGGTTCTTGAGCATGATCTACTTTAACAATTTCCCACAACAATATTATACACAACAATGTCATATGGTCGACCAGTATAACCCCTGCCTAAGGATTTGCATCAGAACATTTGGACATATCGCATAGGTTGGGTAGAAGAAAACACAAGGGGTACAAACTACAAAATCTGCGAGTTCCAGGACAAGACAGCTGCCATCTTCAATCCCGAAGTCTGCACGCTCAAAAGGCCCTGGCACGACTCAAGAAGCAGACATCATGTCAATGCCTTTAATGTCTGTTTTCCAAAGTTGAATGGGCATCTTCCAGGTTCCATCAGAACCTAATGGACAGCCCTGGTGGACCTACCGCTGAACCTGGAGATGAGAGACCCGTTTCCAGCATCGGAAAAGGCCTTACCTGCGCCGCATGTTCACGAGCCCGCTTGATCTTGGCCCTTCGGCGCTGTGGATCCCACGCGGGTCTCGTGCAATCGAGCGGCTTGAGATTTAGCTGCGCACGTGAACGTCCGGCACAGACAAGAGCAGCTCTCTCTCATCCAGGGCAAGATGTCAAGTGGGCCGCAGTTCTGCTTTATCTTCATTAGCGTTCGGCATGGGGCTGGAAGGAGGCCCCCTCGCTCACATTCAATTGTCTGGTGATCATAACCCTCATTAGTAATATCAAGTGGCCACCTTGGTTTCTCAAAACCTTTCATTCTTTGTCCCCATTTTAAATCGGATGCATATTCTGCAATACTTTCAATTATCGAGGCGAAACGGTGATTAATAGGACATCTTTTGATATTGCTATAGATTTTGTTCTAAAACTCTTATGCCTCCTAAGACTTAGATGTGTTTGTAAGTCTAAAACTAATTTTATTTTTACAAAGAAAATTACCAACAAAATCCTAAACCTTAAACTTTTAGACGATTTACTAATTCAATCTTAAAATTTTCAATTGAACTAATTTAGTTCCAAACCTTTTGATGATTTACAATTTAGTCATTTCGGCCAATTTTGGCCAAAAATTATTACTGTGATAATTTAGTTAGCTTCGGCCATTCTACATAGCATGGGTGGTAAAATGAACAAATTTTCTATTTTTAATTTTTTTTAATTTTTTTTTTGTTTATATCTTATTTTCTCTTCTTTTCTTTTTATCCTACTCCTAGGCTAGCCAAGGGCGAGAGAGTTGCACCCCTCACAGGCTGAGGGTTATAAAAAGAGAGGAAAGAAAAAGAAGAAAAACAACGAAAAAAAAGGGTCAATATCACAAAAAACTTCAAGTTGAAACACTTATGACAAATTATCCCAAATTAATTTTCTAACCACTAAAAATAAAAAATTGATATATATGACAATTTACTCAAAATTAATTTTGTTGACAACTAAACCCCAATACATTTATGACAAATTAAAGTTTACATTAAATAGGATTAATAATAGGGGCGAGAATGGTTCTAGGGTATAGAACTTGAAATCTGGGAACCGGATCAACGGAGACTTGTTCGGTTCTAAGTTTCAAAATATGCAGGATAGGTTCAATGTTGCAAAAATTGGGAAACCTATTTTGATAAGTGGGTTATGGGTTCTAATTTGGTGAAACTTGAAACCTAAAATTTGGAACAAGTTTTTGTATTTTTCTTGATTTAAGTCTTCATATGATCTTGTGGTATTCCATGGCGATGAATGATAAGTGTATAATCTAAAACCACTAGTTTGAGTTTGACTATAAAGCAACTCTAGTGCTCGGGGGGTGGTTTGATTGCGTGAGCTAGGCGACTCACACCGAGGTGCAAGGGGCATGAATAAATACATGATTGATATCACAAAAAATCTTAAACTGATACATTTGTGATAAATTTATTTCAAATTGAGTTTTAGACCATCAAAAACCCAAAACTAATATATTTGTGATAAATTTACTCTCTATTAATTGCTGTTAAATTTTTCGAACAAACACGTAGCAATTGGTGAATACATTAGTTTGGGGTTTTACTCTCCATTCGTCACATGTGTACTCATTTGTGATTTTTTCGTGGTAGTAATCCAATTTAACAAAAAATTTAACAAAAACTTATAGTATAAAGTAATTAAAAAAATTTTGTCATTTATCACAACTAAATCAATTTAGAATTTTGCGTGATATTAATCCCAAATACATTAACCACACATCAAATATGAAAAGAGGTCATTGTTGGAGTTGTCTATTTGACAATTTGGCAACGTAAATCTAATCCTGTCATCATAGATGATGTTGATTTCTGTTTGAAGTGTTAGGGGCATTTTATTCACAAGGAGATGTAGACATCGAAAGTGAGGGGAACACTTAAGTGACACTTAAATGTATCTTTTGGAACTCTTGGCATAACAGTATCCACCTATATCAAGTTTTGGCACTTTTAGTGTACTTTGTCCAAGATTTACAAAAGCATTTGGAGGGAGGGTGCATGAGCAGTGGAAAAAGTAAGAAATCAAAGAAATTAGAAAACATCCTTAAAATGGTAAAAGTTATGTGTGGACCTTGGAGTGCATCTTTGTGGGGGTGAGACGTCCCTTTAGTACATTCTTTTTTCTGTGTTCATCATAGATAAAAATAAAGAAACAAAAAAGATCTCCAAAAAAGAGAACTTAAAAATTGTTTGTTGAAACCGTAATGCATGGTGGTGGTCAGGCCATCACTCTTTTTATCATTCTTGACTCTGGTAGTGGCTGTTAGAAAATGATTTACCAAATGCAATCATGAAGAATTTGTTGTACAAAAGCAAGCCAAAGTAAAGTGAAACTTTGATCTTTAAATTTCACAGTTAAATTTCCAGAATGAAAAGGAGGAGGGGGGGGTCCATTTACATGCCACACTTTCTCGTTTAGAGAGAGGCGTGTGAAATTTGTACTGTTGAGTTCACAATAGATCCAGATTCCTCGCCATTGCACACAACCAAACAGTAAATGCTCCAACCAATGTCCTGCGTTTTTGTCTGTTGCATGTGGTCACCTGCGTACCATAGCCCCGACCTTCGGGTTAGGCTGATCTCAACCTTTGGTTCCCCGACATAGCCACGATTGTCGCAAACGCCACTGTACTAAAGATCAGTGAAGGCATCTGAAGGATCTAACCGTGAGATTGGAAAGATCCTAGACATCGAATGATAACACACTTTTGATCAGTCCAAACTCCTAATGCATATACTAGTCTAAGGCTTGCATCCCATCTAAAGTTCAAATTTAAATTCTGTTGCTTTTTTGTTAGAGATATAGATATATTTAGGAGATTTTATATATTTCTCTTAATTGATTTTGACTGATATTTTGCCACGTTAAATAGTCGTTGTGTAAAATGAACAGAATATTAATTTTTTTTTGCCACCTCTGCTTTGATACCAAGTTTTTTTTTTCGACCAAGAAAACACTTGGTATCAAAGCGGAGGTGGTGCATGCTGCAACTTGAGGCAACACAGTTGAGTTGGGGCAACTCGCCAGAGCTTCAGGAGGCTGATGGTGGTGTTAGTTGGTGGTTATGAGCAATGGAAATGGATGAAATAACTCTGAAAAGCTCAGGCTCGGTGGTAGTATTTGATCTCTGTATCATTTCTGGTTGACTCGCCGAAGGACAGCGATTTGTGGATGTGTCTTTGTGTCCAAATCAACACAGAACAATGGCGGCTCCATGAGTCCAAGATGTGGTGGCGCACGGAGAGGATTCCGGCATCCTTGGATAACGATTTCAAGATCCGTCTTCTGAGGGTGGCAAGTCTAATGGTGCCTCTTGTTCTCCGGAATTAGCAATGGAAAAAGCCTCAAATAGTTGCGGACTTGAAGGTGAAACCAGGTGACACGGGCCGATACAGCTAGGTCGTGATGACCATTGTGGAGAAATTGGCGTTACTAATTAGATTCAATGGACGCTTTCACACAAAATAATGGCTTTGATACCAAGTAAAATGGCAGAAAAATGTAATATTCTGCTCTTCATGGTGGCGTTCTTCCTCATTTCATTTGTTAAATTGTTTTTCGTTGCGTTGCTTGTCTTTATTCCATCCACTGAGTAGGTTGTCGACGTCTTCATGAAGACATAGCCACGTTAGCATTTTGAAATCTTTTCTCCAACCTCAAGTTGATCTCTTTCAAATTACCTTGAGTTTGAGGGGACGTTGGAGATATACATAAGAGATTTTGCATATTTCTTTTGATTGATTTTGATTGATATTTTAGCTGGTTAGACAATCTTTCCGTAAACTTATAAATAGGCTCATGTACTATCTATTTGAAAATCAACAGAATATTACATTTTTCTGTCATTTCAACTTTTTATAGTACATAGTACATAAGGTTACCATTGGATGATTGACATATGAATGATTTGATTACATTACTAAGACGAGAGTGATTTTGTCAAATAATTTTGCGCAATTAGTGGACCTTGCTAAAACCTAATAATAACTAAGGGTGTTTCTAGGGTGCCGTGTCCCTCCGTACAATAAAATTGCCACGCCAAGTCTCCATCATCTTACGTGAGGAAAATGCGCTGGAAACCGTTATCCCTCTCCTTAGATTATAAAAAAGAAGAAGTGGATTTTACTGCCAATCATTTGATTTCGGCCATGGACCCAATAACCTGAAGAAATTAAAGCTTTCATCACATATTTCCTTTATAATTTTTTTGTTTTGTAAAGAAATTATTGTCACGAGCTAGACAAAATTTTCCCAAAACAACACATACTTTTCCTTTCACATCGATGAATCCCAGTGCGGCAAAGTCACACTGTTCAATTCATCTCGTTTACAGTGTCTGCGTCAAAGAAATTCTCTTTTGCCATGGTCCTGTGATCAGAACGAACGCTCAATTATTAGAAAAGTTCCTGCAAGCTGAAAGAGAAAATACCAAGCGACTGCACTGAGAAAGGCACTGAATCTGTTGAGCCATTTTCTCAACAGCGAAAAAGAGTTTTTCAGGTAATCCGAGACAAGAACAGTGCACTCAAAGACGCCACCCCCATTACTTCACAGCCTGGAAGAGCCTGTTTGAGCGCGGCCCTGCGACAATCTTCAAGGAAGACGACAACCCAAGATGGTTCCAAGCATCCCCATGTGGGGCTCCCCACTTTTCTTCCCATGATCTTCTGTTCCACCGGCCCATTGCTCTTGTCCTCGTTTTTTCCTTTTGCTCTATGCTTTTGGTTGCTGCTGCTGAAAGAGAGCGACTTTAGCTCAAGGAGAGCGCTCCGACAAGTTCTTTCCCCAGGTTTCAACCATGTGGGATTCCGAAAGCGAGTCCGTCGCTGGGAGAGATTATGGAAATGGCGCGCTCAGCTCAGCCAGGCAAGGGGTTAAGACAGAAGGGTTTGAGCTCAGAGATCAGTCATGGTGAGCACAGACTGTCTTCTCCGTTTTTCGTTTCTTTGCTTTTCTTCTCTTTCTCTTTTTTTTTTTTTTTCTTTCTGAGGTAAAAGTGATGTTCTGCTTGAAAGCAGATGGATTTGGTAGTGATGTGCTCTGAATTTTATGGAAAAAGAAGGGGTTTTTCTTTTTCAAATCCTTTTTGTGGTAGTAGAAATAGTTTTGGATCAGGGAAAAACAACAGAGAACTTGGTTAAAGTGAGCTAGCTTCATGATGTAATTGATGGGCTGACGGCAAATTTTTCACAAATGCGCGCAGGCATGTTGCCACTGACGTTCCAAGTGACCTTCTTGTTCACGTTGGGGAAGTTAATTTCCACTTGCACAAGGTAGAACCATCATTGCTTTCAAACCCACTTCATCTTCTTCAGATTCAGAGAGAGGCTTTTGGATAAGTTGCAGCAGAGTATTTTCAACTTTTTGACTTTAGCTTTTTCTGTCTTGTGAAAGTATCCCCTGCTCTCTAGGAGTGGGAAGTTCAACAGGATGATATATGAATCGCGTGACCCCGATTTAAGCAAGTTGGTTTTGGATGATCTGCCTGGTGGGTCTGAAGCTTTCGAGCTGGCTGCGAAGTTCTGCTATGGGATTGCCGTCGATCTGACCGCAGCCAATATCTCCGGGCTGCGCTGCGCGGCTGAGTACTTGGAGATGACCGAGGACTTGGAGGAAGGCAATCTTATATTCAAAACCGAAGCCTTTCTGAGCTACGTAGTCTTATCTTCGTGGCGAGACTCAATACTAGTGCTTAAAAGCTGTGAGAAGCTCTCGCCATGGGCGGAGAACCTGCAAATTGTACGAAGATGTAGCGAGTCAATAGCTTGGAAGGCTTGTGCCAACCCAAAAGGGATAAGATGGGCTTACACGGGGAAACCGCCGAAAGTCTCGAGCCCGAAATGGAATGAAATGAAGGAGTCGAGCCCGAGCAGGGGTCACCAGGCTCCTCCCAATTGGTGGTTCGAAGACGTCTCGATTCTGAGGATTGATCACTTCGTGAGGGTCGTCACTGCTATCAAAGTGAAAGGCATGAGGTTCGAATTGATTGGTGAGGCAATTATGCAGTATGCTGCGAAGTGGCTTCCAGGTTTGATAAGAGATGGAGCAGGAGCAGGAGATGAAGGAAGCAACAGTGGGAACAGCCATAGCAGCGGTGGAAGTGCTAGTTGGAAAGGCGGGCTCCACATGATCGTGGCCGGAACTAAGGATGAACCTTCGACGGTTCAGGCCAAAGACCAGAGGATGATAATAGAGAGCCTTATCAGCATAATTCCTCCGCAGAAGGACAGTGTCACGTGTAGCTTCCTTCTTCGGCTTCTACGAATGGCGAACATGTTGAAAGTGGCTCCTGCATTAGTTACCAAGTTAGAGAAACGGGTCGGCATGCAATTCGAACAGGCGTCCTTGGCTGATCTCCTTATCCCTTCGTACAATAAGAGTGAGACTTCGTACGATGTCGATCTAGTTCAGAGGCTTCTGGAGCATTTTCTTGTCCAGGAACAGATGGAGGGCTCGAGCCCATCGTTCTTGGAGAAGCATGGCTATGATGGTGCTCAACGAGTTAACGGGCAAAATGCAAAGATGAGAGTGGCTAGACTAGTGGACAGTTATCTCACCGAGGTGTCCAGAGACAGGAACCTCTCATTGACAAAGTTTCAAGTGCTGGCCGAGGCATTGCCTGAATCTGCAAGGACTTGTGATGACGGACTTTACCGAGCGATCGACTCATATCTTAAGGTAAATGACTCTTTGCTGTCGGTCTCTTTTTATCTGCTCAACATCTGATGCTAGTACCAGCAAATCACTTAGCGGGAATTTTGCGATTGCAAAGTCACCTCACAATTGGATTTGTGCGGATAGTGTTGCTTGTGATCTCTTGAGGATATACTCAAACCTAAATTCTTGATTTTGCAACAGCAATTGCTCTGATATGCTCATCTTCATGTAGGGTACACTGAGGATCTCTGCATAAATTTTGACAGGGGATGCTTTTTCTCAACAATGGATTATCTGTTCCTCACTCTGAAAATTATCATTGGAGTGACAAACAAAACCATTCTTGATTCCATACCAAATCGAAAATCTTGCATGGCAATTACATTCTTGATTCCACACCAAACTAAATTTCTCAATTTTTGAGCAGCTGTCTTTTATCATGATGGTTTGCCGATCAATTTGAGCATAATATTGTTTCACAACCTTTATATTAGTCATAACAACTGCCTTTCTTCCAATGAGTATATCACGAATCTGATATCCTGTGAATGACAGGAAATTTTTTACCTCATGGATGTGATTTCAATGCAAAACTTGACATCCTCCGCCGTTAGATTGATATTAATTAATTGACAGGCACATCCAACGCTGACTGAGCATGAGAGGAAGCGGCTGTGCCGGGTGATGGATTGCCAGAAGCTCTCGATCGATGCGTGCATGCACGCTGCGCAGAACGAGCGGCTTCCCTTGAGAGTGGTCGTCCAAGTCCTCTTCTCGGAGCAAGTGAAGATAAGCAATACGCTCGCCAGCAGCTCGCTCAAGGAAACTGGAGGCGACGCACACTACCAGCCTATGATCCCGAACCGGAAGACGCTCCTGGAAGCGACCCCGCAGTCCTTCCAGGAAGGTTGGGCAGCTGCGAAGAAGGACATAAACACCCTCAAGTTCGAGCTCGATAGCATGAAGGCCAAGTACCTCGAGCTACAGAACGACATGGAGAATCTGCAGAGGCAGTTCGACAAGATGGCGAAGCATAAGCAGGGGTCGGCTTGGAGCAGCGGGTGGAAGAAGCTGAGCAAGCTCACCAAGATGAGCAACTTGGAGAACCAGGACATAGGGCCTCAGGTGGCAAGTGCAGATCAAACCAGGAAAACTCCTAGGAGGTGGAGAAACTCAATTTCCTGAGAACATTTGGGGAAATAAAAATGAATTCATGAAAGGACAAAAGAGAATTAGTTTTCATGGAAGGAAAATACTTTTTTTTGTTCTTCTCAATTTGGTTTCTGGGTTACGAGGTCGATTCATTTTGGTAGGTGTTACAAGAACTTGGTGAAAAATTACTGGGCCACAAAAAAAACAAAATAATTTGTTTGCTGAGAGTGAGCTTTCTATTTGATTGCTCTTTTATGTCACATTCCATATTTATATGTAATCTCCTCCACTCATCATTTAAGATTGGACATTTCATATTATTATCAATGTTAGGTACCGCCCAATTTATTTCATGTCAAAGTAATTCTTTCTAATATGGCCGCCAAAGAATCTCACATCTCTTATTTATGGGTTAAGCTTTTGAATTAGATATTTTATCGTTGTTTATCCAATTAATTCATTTGAATTTCCAATCAGTTTTGTTGAACCCACAAAATGTACGTGGGCTGTTTTGTTTCTTTCTAGAACAAATTGACGATCACTTAATCGGCATTTTTGAGGTGAAAGATTTAAGAAGAGGACTAGTATGTGATCGCGTAATCGTTTGGAGTAGTTGTTTTTGGCAATTCTTTTGATGATTCCTTGAAGTTCAAACATTTCTTTCTTTTACTTTTCAGTGGGGAATGGGGACTTTCAAAAGTTAGAAAAGGATTCCGATTCGGACTACACACAATAAGTTAGTGCCCTTCGGATTGTATGAAATTACACCACTGCCATTCCTATGTGATTCGGATTTTTGTTTGGCTCAGACAAAAAATCAAAATGACTAAAATGACTATCCTTTTTTTTTTGGGTTCAAAGTAAGGTTAATTCAAATTTGAAAAAGTTATGAAAAGAGATTATATCTGGTTGGAATCATTTAATATTAAACCACGTATTTATCTCATGGCTTAAAATTTTAGAACAATTGGTTATAATTCCATCAAATTTCATATGATATCGCTCAAAGTTGGATATCTCATTTACCTCATCAATTAAAGCTAAGAAATCTTTTTTCATACCCTCATTCCACCGCGGGCTTCTCAATTAAATATGTTTATATTTAGTATTAGGCAAAAAGACCATACTATTTATCTAATAGTTTAAACTTTTAGAATAGTTACACGTATACAAATTTACAAGTAAGGTGAAGCTCATTTTTCATGGGTCCAAGCATTTTTCAAGCCACCTATTTCAATATCATATTCCTAATGCTTTGAAATTTTTACTGGTATATATCTTTACGTCCCAAAAATACTATTGAGATGAATCATAATGCAAATCATTAATTAAAGGACAAAATACTAATTTAAAACAATGAACTTGAATATCTATAATATTCCAAATTCGAAGAAAATGAAAAGCGTCTCTTTCATTGAGGAGAAAATCCATGATAAAAAGGTATTCCGATCTTTCACAAATTTAGTGGATTAGTAATACTTTTCGGGGCATGCTGATTAATGAAAATATGGAGATGAACTTAAAAGTAATTACCCAAAAAAAAAAAAGAGAAATTTTGAATTGCACGTCAATTCATTTTCCTATACAAAAGTTTTATCTGTATAGTGCATGATTCGGCAGTTCCGTTATATTAAGTTACGATACATTGTAATGAAAATCAAACTCTAGGAAATAAGGACACTAAGGCCCTGTTTGGTAACCATCCAAACATGGTCAAATTGAGTCGATTCTTTGTTCCTTAATCGGTTTGGGCTTAGAATTGCGTTTGGTAAAATTTTTGTTAGAACATTGGGAATAGAATCAAGAACAAAAAAAAGTTGATTCTTGTTAGGGAACGAATTTGAGAATTAAAATCAAGAATTTTTCTTCTTCCCTTCGGCCATCTTGACCGCCATCCACCACCGCCCACCACCGTCCGCCGTCTGCCGTCCACCGCTGCCGGCCGCTGGTTCGACGAGGCTGGGCAGGGGTTGGGCAAGCCTCGTGACGCCGGCCCTACAAAGGGCGCGAGGCTCGCCCAGTGCCGCGAGGCTCACCCGATGAGATAATTTGGCGACCGCCACAAGAAGAAGAAGAAGATGAGAAAAAGGAAAAAAGAAAAGAAAAAAGGAAAAAAAAAGAAAAAAGGAAAAAAAGGAAAAAAAAGAAAAAAAAAGAAAAAAAGAAAAAAATTATTTAAAAATTAAAAGAAATTGATTTGGAACATAATTAATGAGCGTGGTACCAAACGCGATTCTATTCCGAATCAGAAATTTTGGACGATTCTCAAACGGTTTAAAATGCTTAGAATCGGTTCTCATGAATAGAATAAAAAAGAATCGGTTAGATCAAAATCTACTCCTAATGAATCTACCAAACACGTCCTAAAAGTACTAAAAGTTGTGTATGGTGCTTCACTTTAGTGTTAAAAGTTATCGTCGGTTCATTTAAATGCCAAATTGAAGAAAAAAAGATTAGTTAAGTGCCTTCAGTGAGAAATTCCACTCGAACAAATTATGTGGCTTTTATATTAAATTTTTTTATCTAAGGTGAAAATTATTTTGCACTAAAGTGATCACTCTTTAGCAATGAATTACACTAAAGTAATAACTTTTTAACCTATTACACGACATCATTTAAAGGTTATATCTAGGCACGCTGGTGAATCATGTAAGATTGATAAATTGATAAAATATGGCCACATCGAATTCCCAACAACCCAAATCAGAGTTGAAAAGTGATACTTAAATGATTCAAAAAAAAAAAAAATTTGATATTAAAATGAGCAGTATACACAACGTTTGGCACACCTATTGTCCTCCTCCCAAACTCTAATTTGTCTCTGGCATGAGATTGACTTAATAGACTTGATTCCTACGATTGTCGATCAATGGCCGTAGCCCGGCCCGATGTACATGAATGGTATATTTCATCCGCGTCGAAATAATTTATAGCCAGCAGAAAAAGAAAATGTTTGGAAATTGGAATGACCTCGCTTTTATTAGACTTTCCAAGAGACCTCTCTCTATACCTTCCGAGGACCGACCGTTAATCTCGTTACCCGATCCAACGGCCGACCAAAGGCCCGCGGGAAACCTTATAAACTCGAACCGCAGCCACCTTCTTCTCCGTTTCTTCCGTGCTCTGCCGAAACAGAAAGAAAGAGATTCTCTCGTCCCGATCTCCTGGCGACGAGAGCTCTCGATCTTCTTCGCCCGCCAGCTCTCGCGGCTTTCGTTGTCCCCACGAAGCCCCTCCGCATATTGATTGCCCGGAGCTGATCATCTCTGGTGAGTCCGTTCTTCCGCAATTCATTCGTATCTGTATACGCGCTCGGATGGAGCGATCGCCTCTGACTCGTCGCGATTGATCAAGTCACACGAGGTTATCGATGATCGGCTGAGATTATGTGTGATCTGCATTCTCCTTTCCTCTTTTCTTGTTTGTGCTTTAATGGTGTTTTGCTCCGAGGAGAGAAGTCATGCGTGAATGAATCCAAAACTTCAATTCGTGTCGATGTTCGGGACTCCGGTGGCGCTTGTCTTCCAATGTGACGTTGCCAGTGGCTCTTGATGTGGGGAAAGGGCTTGTGAGTTATGGTAGGGATTGTGATTTAATTAGAATTTACTTGTATGCGAATAGCCATGGGTGGCATGTGCATGATGGGTTTTGTCGTCTTGGTTTCATGTTGTGGAATGTTGTGCAACTAGTCGAGTTTGAGTTTCAACATGTCCGGATCTGGTTTGTGAGCTGACTTAGGCTTCATTTGCATGCTGATTTTTCATCCATCGTTTTCGTGGCAATGGTCTGCTTCGTACCTTTACTGTCACAGCTTCTTCCTTTGTTACTCATCGTTCATCTGTGCATTGAATTTGTGACAAGAAGTTGGGATCTATATGTTACCCTTATTGTTGCTGATGTAGCAAATACTTTATTTTAGTTAATTCAAGAGGATAGTTTAACATGATTGAAGGGTACGCGTTTTTAACCTAGAAAGAGAGGCCGTTAGATCCATGACAGAACTCCATTTTTGGTCGTCGAAGCTTTTTCATAGCTGAAGCTACTAGATTTTGTGGGGCACCATTAATCCAAGTGGTTATTTTGAAAAAATTTACCAGATCTACGATGGTTGCCGTTGAGCATCCGCTGGGCAGCAAAGACCGTCTAGCTACAGAAACGAAGAAGATCTTGCATTCGTTGGCATCTGAGTGGGAAGACGTGGTCGATTCGACTGCATTACAGGTGATCCCACTGAAGGGCGCGATGACAAATGAAGTCTTCCAGATAAATTGGCCAACCACGAAAGATCAAGTCTCAAGGAAGGTTCTGGTCCGGATTTATGGGGAGGGTGTGGAGGTGTTCTTTGACAGGGACAACGAGATTCGGACATTTGAGTGCATGTCCAAAAATGGGCAAGGGCCTCGCCTTTTAGGGAGATTCTCTAATGGGAGAATCGAAGGTTCATTCATGCACGGGTACTTCTCATATCTTCAGTGTAGAACTCGAACTTAAAGTTCTCACTAAATGATGAACAAATCACAATACATAAGGAGAATCAAGATAAGTCGATGTGGCCAGAGTTAGGTCCTTTCAGTTCTAATGTGATGAGGAATATTGAGAAGATTGACAAAGGAGCTCTTTTGAATTGCTGGGCTAAGATGTCGTGGAGTCACCTGTCGAGACTCGCCTCTTGTTTTATTGTCTCATTATTTTGATATAATTTTCCATGTTGCATATTAGACCAATTTTAGGATTGCTTGCAGCAATGGCATTATTAGTCTTTCTTTGCGAAAACAAGAAAGGAAAGAAAAGAAGCATTAACACTATAGTCGTCGGTTGTTTAAACAATGTAAGCATTTACAGCATTAATCGGGCAATGCCTGCAAAACCAATTCATGAGTTTTGAGCCTGCAATTTTTTGCCAACTCTTTTTGCCAGCTTTTCAAAAAGTAAAATGACAAGAGAGCAAGTGCAGAATCGTTTCTTTTAGTACTTTATCTGTCACCCGAAATCAACGGCTAGCTAAGCTCATCTGACTGTGTGGGATGATGCAGACACTTTCGGCTTCTGATCTAAGGAACCCTGACATTTCTGCTTGTATAGCAACTAAAACGAGAGAGTTTCATGACCTTGATATGCCGGGTCCAAAGAAGGTTGTTCTCTGGGATAGACTAAGGTATTCATTTTGTTTCTAAGTCATTATTCCTACTTTTTCGGGGGTATGAGGAAATAAATTAGTGTTTCATGGTTTGATGATGTTACATTTTTCTTGAATAAGTAGCACAAGCAGTAATTCTATACAAAGAAGTGTAAGATTGTTTATTTCTTTCCAAATTTTCCAGAAAGTGGCTTGGGAAGGCCACAAGTATGGCTACTCCACGGGAAGCCCAGCTTGTTCACTTGAATGCCATCAAAAACGAAATTCTTGTCTTGCAAAGCGATCTTGCAGGGGATCAACGTATAGGATTTTGCCACAATGATCTACAGTATGGTAACATAATGATACATGAAGACACTAAAGCAATAACCATCATTGTAAGATCCTTCACAAGTCAATTATTTTGTTTTGCTTTTTCTTTTGCTAGTACGTGCAGTTAGTGAGTGCGAACCTTGAACATTGATTTAATGAAGGTGGTCAGCAATGAATAATCCCACCTCATGCCACTAGGGAGTGCTTTACTTATTGTTCCAAATTGTCGTACCAAAAAACACCCATTTTTGAGGACTTTGTTACTTCAGAGCAGTAGAGATAGGATGTCTCGGGAAGTTCGTACTACAGTTCTTGTAGGAAACTCCTTTCATGGTGCAGAAACCAGAAAGCCACAAGGAGACAGAGTGTTAAGATTTACTGGTCGAGATAGAAGTTGAAGATCGTGAGATGTGTTGTAAATGAAAATTTGTAGTTGGAAGGGCCAAAAAAAGAAAGTTGCTCTGTCCAATCACAGGTACAATGTCCTATGTAAAGTTGCTATCCGAAGTTGAATTTTTTTACAAGGTTTCGATGTAAACTTTGCAGATGACGTCTCATTTACTCTTTCTTTGGATGGGAGAGTTTTGTGTTTGCCCCTTCTCATACTTCTTTCAGCAGATGTTCATATATTGAAATTGTCTTCTGATGATCTCTGATTTCACCGTGTTGGCTATCTTCTTCATTTTGTTGCGCCACCAGTGATAATGTTGCCATGAATTTGATTCATGAAGCTTAAGAATAGTCGTATTAGTTACAAATTCATCTCCTATTAGTTTATAGACTTAATTCAACTGATACATTGGATCCTTGCGGCTGCTGTTCACATGTGATCTATCTATACCAGGTTTACTGCCCAGAATTATTAGAGAAAACTTGTGCAAATTGTGTAGAAAAAGATTATTGTCAATTTACTCTTCATGTGGTTTTCCTTGTCTATGTAATTGTTAAATTCCCTTGGTAATGCTTTCTTCATGTTCTTATTACGGTAGCTTGGCAGATGAAGATGTCAGTTAGTGCTATTGTTTCTCAAATTCTCTCTTTTCTGCCTCATCAGGACTATGAATATTCCAGTTACAATCCAATTGCTTTTGATATTGCAAATCATTTCTGTGAGATGGCTGCCGACTATCATACTGAGACTCCACATGTTTTGGACTATGGAAAATATCCAGGTGCGCGATTATTTTACCTTGTTGTTTTGTTTGTTTCCACTTCGTCCTTGCTTTTATCTACCTCTGAGTAGCAAATAGAAAAGACTTGCTTTAAAACTGTGATTTCAACAGGTTTAGAGGAGCGTAGAAGATTTGTGCAGACGTATTTGAGTACTTCAGGTAAAGTTCTCTTAATGTTTTTCGTTTTCTTTTATATGTGAAGATTAATAAGATCCAAATGGCATGGGGTTTGTTTTGTTGCTCTAGTTTACTTTTGATCAGTCCATTTTCACGGGCCAACTTACTCTGATGTGCATAGGCAAATTACCATAAACACAGCTCTCTCGTGAGTAATCGATCACTTAAAAATGGTCACCAGAACGAAACTTTTTGAATTGGTTTCCAGAGACAGCTTTTAGCGACCAAAAATATTTCCTCACTGTAAGGACCCAGAAAATCTTCCGGGTAGTTTCTGGCAACCACGAAACTGTGTCTAGCGACCAAAATTTGAAGAAGTTTAGTGCACGACACATTGTCAAAACATGATTCTGTATCGGATTTGCACTTCTTATTAAAATAATCTTTGAGACCTTTGCCAATGAAATGCAGAACTGCAAGAAAGGCATTTAAGCCTGATTCCCAGTCAACTTTTCTAATTTCTGTGCATGCTTGCAAAGCAAATCCCACATCAATTTTCTACAAATCCTCTAGAATCAGTTTAAGCCGCTTTTAAGGAACTATGAACTAGCTAGTCAGGCCTTCTATATATTCTTGTTGTGCTTATCTTTATAGTCATTTACGGTGCAATCTGGAATGTCAAACCTCTGTGCAGGTGATGCACCTACTGATGCTGAGGTAGAGCAGCTGCTCCAAGATGTTGAGAAGTATACTTTGGCAAGCCATCTATTCTGGGGACTTTGGGGTATAATATCAGTATGTACTTAAACTCAGATGCTTTGTTTCTTGCTATCGCAAAGCCACCATTTTACTCTATAGTGTGCTACAAAGTAGCTCTCTCTTTTGCACGACCGTTCCAGTCAAGAAATTTGTATTGCCACGCGAAATCTACACTATGCTGGTGTTTAAAGTTGCATGGCATCTCACAATGCCGTTGTTTGATATCTTTGTACCATTCTCATTTTAGAACGGAAAACAGCTTATCGGTAATTGACAACTTCAATTATATCATTGATCTTGCCCCTCTTTCTGTTTGGCTTTCAGGAGCACGTGAACGAAATCGACTTTGACTATATGGAATATTCAAGGCAGCGGTTTGACAGATATTGGTCGACGAGGCCAGTGCTGTTGAGTTCACATGAAACTCCTCTCTTCAAAAGCGAGTCGACACCTAAATGGGTGCCATGGTCTTGCCTTCTCTAACTTGGTCGAAGTACTGTAGAAATGCGAAAGCAAAGTACGATGTTATGGATCTCTTATTCATAGAAATGGCTAGGCGATCATTATAACAGCGATTACATGTCCAAGGTTTTTTAGATTTCTAGATTAAACTCTTGACTGTGAATCTAGATGAGATAGCATAAGTTGTAAGTGTACTTTGTTGATCATCATACAGTTCTGTTGGTGCCATCCTGTCATTCTTTCTGGGATCTGAACTTTCTTGTTTTCTTTATATGTACTATTTCAACGCAATCCAAAGCAAATTGCCAAAATAAAAAATGTTAGGTAAGTACCGGCTTAGAAGATGATTCTCTTTAAAAGTTGAAGTGCGCCTTAAATGATAAGTTTGGTTAGAGGTTCAGGTACTTTTTTAATTATTTTGAATTGATGGAAAATGGTTTAATAAAGAAAATATAAATGATGAGAAGTGAAGAGGAAACTTGATTTTTGACCATAGTTATGCTTACATCAACGCTAAATTTGTTCGCTAGTAAGAGAAGACAAATTGTGATGTCCCAAAATTTGGCCCCTTTTTTGAAATATATGAAATGATTATTTCATCAATGTACTGATGATTAATTTACTCTGAACTGATCACTCATGAGTTAGATTTCATGAGTTAACTAATCTATTAGGCGATGCCATAAAGGCTAAAATGCGAAAAACTAGAGGATTCAATTGGTGATCAACCGCTCAACTATAAGGATCGACAAAGGTTAATACTAAGTTATTATAAGTCAATTAGCGAACGGATTACAAATCAATTCAACAGAAGTACGTAGTTGATTCGTGAGTGGTTCTGCATGATTATGATACTTACGTCGAACGACAATAAACTGATTTCCTATTGATCTTATACTCAATGTATGTAATTGAATCATCGTGATTACATTACAACCAAGGGTCATCCATGATCTAAAGAGGCACTGGATCGAAAATTATCGACTACGGGTCAACCGTACAAAAGCCCTTAAAAGCCATCTAATGGTTTAGGTTGTACTAAAATCATATTTGATTGATTTTAATTATGAGATTTAATTCGATTTCGAGTATCGAACTTTTTTTGGGGTAAAAGTAAGCAATATATTGGGGAAGCCAAACTGTACAAATGAGACGGCTTCAAAAACTTGCACTTATGAAGAACATGCTCTAAATGAGTGAAAGGAAGCCGCAAGAACAACCAGACGGCTACAACAAGAACAACAAAGAAAGGCCCAAGTGGCAAGCACAACTAGCAGCCAAAGTCAGCCAAACTGGCCAAAAACTCTAAGTCTGATCCATAGAGGAGAAGATAATGGGGGTGAAGATCCCAAGAGCGTTGCAACCTTTTATTCTTGATGGAGTCCTCCACGTTCCTGAATGTGACCGCCTTGTCTTTAACAACTTGAAGGAGATGCTTCTTCATGGTTTGTGCAGAAAGCTGCTCCCCCTAAAGAGAATGCTGTTCTTGTTCTTTCAAATAATATGGCACATCGCACCAAAAGAACATTGGGTAACACACTTATAAAACTCCTTGCTCGAAAGCAAAGTTATTGGCCAACACAGATTATCATGCCAAGGTCTATTTTGCCAAGGAAGGTTACACCTAGCCGCCCAAAAGAAAGCAATACTAGCCGTAACGTGACATCCAAAAAAGAGATGATCTATAGAGTTAGGCATATCATTGCAAAAAGGGCAGGAAGCAGCATCAATCTTACCATAAAACATAAGGAAAGACTGGGTAGGAAGTCTACACTTGGTGATAAGCCAAAGGTGAAATTGGTATCGAGGGAGGATAGCATTGTTCCTAGATGAAAGAATGCCAACTGACATGTGCCTTCTTCTGCCTTAAAGCCTCCCAAGCCGAGCCGACCAAGAACATGCCGGACGAGTTCTCTCTCCAACAAAATCGATCTTGGTCCCCAAACAAGAAAGGAAGCGGCGAACCCCAAGACTCCAACACCGCCCTGATAGCCTGGCCATCTTCAGAGAAAAGGTCAGCCACTGAGGCATGTCTAGAGAGACCAGAGTTGTAAATGAGTGAATATGAGAAATATAAGTTCAAGGGGCCCCTAGGGTGCTAGTTGTCAAACTAGAGTGACACTGATAGTCCATCACCTATCCTCCAAAAGAAGCTAAGTTGAAATTCTATCTTGAGTTGAAGAATCTTCTTCTAAGCCCAAGAACAACAAGTCGACTCCTCTCCAAAGGAATTGTCTAAGAATACGCTCAATCTGGTCTAGCACTACCAAAGGAAGAATAAAGACACTTGTCCAGAAAGCCTGAATAGCATGGAGAATTGACCTGATCAGTTGAAGACGGCCGGCAAAAGACAGAAACCTATGAGTTCAGGACTGCACCCTTGAGGTGATGCGCCTAACCAGAGCAGCGCAATTTGTCTTCCTTAGTCTCGAAGTAATTGGGACTCCTAGGTACCGAACTAGTAAGCTCCATTTTGTGAATCCAAGAACTTGCAGGATTTGATTCCTTAAGGAAGGTGAGCCTCTTGATAGGAACACCTCAATCTTCCTCGGATTCGGTAATAGGCCACTCCAAGAAGAGAACGTTTGTAGACCTTCCTTGAGGAGCGTCACATACGGCACATGTCCTTCACAAAAGAGGAAAACATCATCTGCAAAGAACAAGTGTGAGAGGAAGGTAGACCTGCATCTCCAAAAGAAATTGAAGTTCAGCTGAAACGAACACCTTTTGAGAATCCCCGAGAGAACCTCCATAACCAGAGTGAATAAATAGGGAGATGTGGGATTGCCCTAGTGTAGGCCACGCCCACTAGGGAATAAGCCATGGAGCTCCCCATTTAACGCAATAGAAAACCAAGGAGTCCGCACATAAGTCATGATGAGCTGAACCAAATGATTAGGGAAACGAAAAGCAAAGAGAACACTCTCAAGAAACCACCAATCTACGATATCATAGGCCTTCCTAAAGTTGACTTTAACAGCGCACTAAGGTGAGTAAGGCTCCAAATGGAAGTTAGAAAATAGTTCCTGAGCCAAGAGGATGTTATCACTTTGACACGGGCTCACTAGATCCTTCAGCACAGAAGCAACCTTGTTCGCCAACAATTTTGTAATTAGCTTGTAAATAGTATTACAACACGCAATAGGCCTAAAGTCGTCGACATTAGTCACATTCGGCATCAAGACTAAAATGGTGTTGTTGATTTCCTTAAGGAGTCTCCCCGAGGTGAAGAAGTCCATAACGGCTGTCATGACCAGCTGACAACCGTCCCCCAGTTTTCCTTGAAGAACTCAATCGTGAAACCATCTGGACTCGGGGCCTTACCCCGAGCAAGAGAGAATAGAGTGTCTTGAATCTCCAAGTCGGTGATCGGCTGAGCAAGAAAGGTGATCTGGTCATCATTAAGCTAAGAGCCGATGATCTGTTGAATCTCCGAAACTTGAGGAGTAACGTGCTCCACCTGAGGCATAAGGAGGTCTTGGTAGTACTCCACAAAATGCTGCTGAACAAGCTGTGGGTCACTGATTTGGTTGCCAAGAGAATCTACCACATAAAGAATTCTGTTTCTCAACTATCTCTTGTTGACATAATGGTGGAAGAATTTCATATTTCAGTCTCCCTCATTCAGCTATCTGATTCTAGCTTTTTGTCTAAAGGAAGACTCATCCTGAGAGTGAAGTTCTAAGAAGGCTCAGTGTTGAATCCTCTCCACGTCCGCAAGCGTGACACTAGATGGATCTTGAAGGAGGCCAAGTTGAGTTCTGACTTAAAGCCTCCCTCGCTTTTGCGGCCCTTACAAAAATATTAGAAAACGAATCTCTATTGAGCTATTTGAGCCGGCACTTCAGGGCCTTTAGCTTACAAACAAGCCTGTACATAGGAGTCCTCTCTCCTGGCAAGTCACAAACTTGCTTCACAATTGTCTCAAAGTTTGGGTGCTTCATCCAAAAATCAAAGAATTTGAATGGCCTCCTCCGAAACTCTGAGTTCTCGACCTTGACCACCATAGGAGAATGGTCGGAAATCCCAGGAGCGAGGAAGGATGCCTCTAGGAAGGAAAACACCTGGCTCCAGCAGGGGTTCACCAGGACCCTATCAATCTTCCTGGTCTTGCGAGAAGGCCCCATAGAAGTAGATCAAGTGTAACGGAACCTCACATACCTGAGGTCTTCTAGTTTTGCCTGATCTAGACACCGCATGAACTCATCAAAGCATGGCAACCATAAGTCCGAAGCTCCAAGCCTGTCCGAGGGGTCCTTAATAGCATTAAAGTCCCCCATAACAAGCCATGACACATTCTGTAAAGTAGAACTCCTATGCACAAGATCCTCCCAAAGAGGTCTCCAAGAAGTGAAGGAGTGCTCAGCATAAACAATAATGACACAACAGACAACTCTCGAATCCAACCATATGAGATTCCCATGAATCGCCTAGTCCGAAGATGAGAAGGGTTCAAAGGAGACAATGGAAGGGTTCCAGCTAACCTAGATCCTTCCCTGATGGAAGTGCTCAAGATTAGCCACTCAACACTAGTTCAACAACAAACTACCAGAAATAACTTCAAACAGATTATGGGGAACTTTAGTTTCAACTAAATCGATCAAAGTCAACCGATTTTTCAAAACAAAATTCTGAACCTCCGCTTGTCTGAGAGGGGCAACAAGACCTCTAATATTCCAGCAACTTATATACATATTTACAAACAAAAGGAAGAAATGAGGGTTACCTCTTTTGCGAGGATGGCGGAGCAACACTGACTGTTGGAGGGGGAGGGTCAGGAGCGAGAGCGAGTAGCTTGTCCTATAAGGTCTTAGGCTTGTTGTTAACAGCAGACGCTTTCGGAGAAGGGCCTGGAGAAAGCAGATCCTCATCCGAAGAACAACCCTCCTCAACCGAGTTGCCTACTGTTAAGGAAATCTCTTATGATGTTTTGAAAATGACAAAATAAATCAAAGGCTACTAACATGTTTAATGGTTAAGTAATAGACCATGCATATAATAGAATATGTAAAGGATATTGTCAAAGTCTGAAGATGGCCAGAAGACTAAACGTAACATATGTCCAAAGTATATTATGAAGATTTCCAGACTTCTGTGTCAAAATCTGAAGACTGCCAGACTTTAGTGTTAAAGTCTGTTCTACATTAGAAGTCTATCAACTCGACTAATTCCGATCGAACGTGAATGTTGAACCGAAGAGACGACTCTCTATCTTCAAGCCGAACCGAGAAGATAGACTCTATTTCGAAAGTGAACTAGGTACATACCTTAAAGCTAAATCTCTTTAGAAGCAGATATGTTTAGACCTAGATTGTAAAGTCTATTACACTCAGACTCAGATTGTAAAGTCTATTGCTCTTAGACTTTACATCCGCATTCGACGAACGTAACTCAAGCCCAATCATATAACGGCTAGTGATCTGGTTTGGATTCCACATCAAGATTGATTTGATTGACTCAATTTATTTGATTGACGATTGGATCTTGAAGACAAGAATTTTCTATACGAAGAAACTTTACTTATGGAAACCAAGATTCCGTTTGTATGGGCGATCGGAATCAATTTGGGATTATACCTTTGTCACTCAACGGCTACCAAATCTTCTAGATACAGAGCTATCCAATGGGTATATTGGAAGACGATTCTCCGGGATACTGTCCAACGGGTAGTTTGGAAGTGGAGGAGTATTTAAGGAGATCATGGACCGATGAGCAAGTAAGAGAAAGAGCGTAGAATTTATAATTCCAAAGTCCGAGCGATCTTTGTTCATAAACTTGTCTTTGGAGAGCTTAAACGTTTGTGATCGTGAGAGAAATACCAAAAGAGTGACTTAGTGAGATAGTGTGATCTACTACTAAGTGTTTGCACTCAAAGTTCTAATCTCCTGTTGATTGCATAGTGGAATCCAGCCAAGAAGGCTATTAGCGTGGGAGAGTGGACATAGGCTTGGATTAAGCCGAATCACTATAAATCTTGTGTTCTTATTCTCTTCCTTAACTCTTTTATTTTACTCGAAGTTTATTTTATTCCGTATATATTTGCCAAGGTTTATTTTATACACCTATTCACCTCCCTCTAGGTGATTATACTAGCTACATCAATTGGTATCAGAGTCAAGTGCTTGGTTTATAAAAATGTTTTTACTTTTGAGCTAAAGATCTTTTATGGCTAGTATATTGGCACCATGACTTATGGAGGGACAAAGCAACACAAGGCCACCATATTTTGATGGAAATGAATACAACGTGTGGAAGAATAAAATGAAAGCATTCCTAAGATCCAGAGATCTCTTGCAATGGGATGTTGTGGAAAAATGAATCAATCCTACTGCTGCATCTACATCAAATAAGAATGGCAAAGACAAAAAAAGCAAACCTCCCGCTCCTATGTCTCGAATGGAGATGTCCAAAAGAGAAGCGCTTGATGCAAAAGCTATTTATTCTTTATATTGTGCATTGTCTCCTGCTGAATATAATAGAATCTCTTCATGTGAAACAACAAAAGAAGTTTGGGATAGACTTCATGTTACATATGAAGGGACCGATCGTGTAAAAGAGACAAAAGTAAACTTCCTGCTCGGCAAATATGAATCATTCAAGATGAAGCAAGGAGAGTCGATTGGAGATATGTTCAATCGTTTTACAAAAATTGTAAACAGTTTGGCATATCAAGGTCATCCAATTTCTTCCCCAATGAAGGTCAACAAACTCTTGCGAGGTCTTTCAAAAGATTGGAACCATGTCAAGACCTCAATCCGGGAGACTCAAAGGATTATGCCACTCACCGTTGATGAATTGATCGGCACTTTTCAATCTTATGAAGTGGAACAAATCAACGATGAAAATCCCGAAGGTAAGAAGTCCATTGCTTTAATATCTAATGCTGTTTTTGATGAAACAGACTTAGAAAATGATATGGACGATGAAGAACTTGCCTTTATGGTCAAAAAATTCAAAAAGCTGAGTAGAAAAGGAAGGAAATTCGATGGAAGAAAATACAAGCAGAATGACCAGAAAAGAACAATAAAAGAAGATGATGAGTAAGGAAATTTATGCTTGATAGCACATTCACAATCTGAGTCTGACTCAGACACAGACTCAGAATCAGAGTCTAACTTAGACACAGACTCAGAATCTGATGAGGAAATCGAGGTAAGTCATTCAAAAATTCCTCTCAAAGTTTCAAAGTATATAAATAAGCTTTGCTCAAATCTCAAATCTTCTCTTAAAAGGATCTCCAAACTTAAAAAGGAAATTTTTCGGCTTAGGCAACATGATCTTTCTCAAAAAGAAAATTTGAAATTTTGCAAAAAGATTTTCTACAATCAAAAGAAAGTCGAGATTTACTTGTCAAAGAAAATGATTCTTTGAAGAAAGAATTTTCAAATATTTCAACAATATTTTCAAATGGATCAAAAACATTAAAGCATATCCTTTCTATACAAGTTCCTTACTATAATAAGTCGGGACTTGGTTTCATTAAGGAAAATGATTCTCTAATTGATTTTCCCAAAGTTAAGGAGAGACTTAGACAAAGACCTCATAAACTTGCATACAAGAAGCCTTTTCAAAATATATTTACAAAACTTGTTGGTGAAAATCCCATTAAGTGTTCAAATTGTGGAGATTTGGAATATTTTGAGAAAGATTGTTCTAAAGTCTGGAGACCTATTAAGAAAAATTGGATAAAAACAGCATATTCTGCTAACTCTCATGGACTCAAGAAAAAATGGGTACCAAAGAAAAGATTAGTTATTTTTGCAGGATATAAAGAAGAAAGAAGAAAGAGGATTTGGTAAGAAATTTTTTATTCTCAATTTGGTTTGAGTACACAATTTAAAATTTCTCATTATACTTGATATTCGATATATCCTTGGTTGATTGAGACTTTATAATAATCATATTCTCTAATTTGTTTTATTGAAGAAAGAATCGTGTGATTTATTATTCGTGAATTGAGATTTGATATAATATGTGTGATTATTTTTTGAGACAAACGAATTTATTTGGTTTGATTTTATACTCTAAGATTTTATAAATCTGTTCTACATGATATTAATTTATGATGCAAGATATTTTTAGACACTCAAGGAATTTTATTGTCTCTGTTTTTATCATACTATGACCAAGTGAGAATTTATTTTTCAAAATATCATTGTGCATAATATTCTTTCTTTGAGTACTTTGTTATGATGAATTAAGAAAGAATATTTGGTGATTATATATTTTGCTCTAATGTCATGGAAGGATCCAAATTGATGGATACAAAAAAGGAAATGAGTTGATTGTAGGAAATTCTTTAAGGAAAGAACAATTGTGAATCTACACAAATTTTGGTACAATCTGAAAAATATCTCTTGCGAAAATTGGTAGTGATATTTTTTAAATCAATGGTATATTTCTAACATATATCATGGGTAAGAGAATATTTTTTTTCATCCAGCCTTGCAAATTTCTACATGCATTTATCATGATTTTGGATGATTGTTTATTATATTGCGAATATCTTTTGTCATAAATATAAGGTTTTGCACAATTTTGGCAACGTGACAGAAATATCTATTTTCCTTTTGTAAAATGCATATCTGAAATTTCTGCTCAAGGAAATCTGTTTGATCTTGAAAGATAATAGTGCATATTCATGGATATTATTGCTATATTCTTAGAAGATATATTATATCTAGCAAGTTTGATCCACAAATCAAAGGAAGATATTACGTGACATTTTTGCAAAAATTATTATCTGTTATACAAGAATTTGCAGGTCACAAAAGAATCTTCCATATGGATTTTGGAAAACTCAATCAGAAAATCATGGAGATTCTATACTATTTTCTGGAGGTTCAAAGATTCTATTCCTTATGCAATTGTTTTGCAAATTATTGAGGAAATCCCTTATGCATTCTACGGAAGGTTGAATAGTTCTGAATTTTAATATTTGATAATTTTATATATGCTATTCAATTTATTTATTTGAAGAAAATGGTATTATATATCACGTGAATATTATTACAGCTTATTTGTGCAAAAAGTTTGTTAAGTTTATGCAGGTTGAATTTGAGAAGAGCTTGATTGAAGAAAATAAATTTTTGCCTCAAATTCCAAAATGCAAGTGATCGTTGCAGATGTTGTTGCTACAAAGGAAATATTGGAAAAATATTATGTTCAATGTGCACAAGCAACAATTGTTTATATTCACAAATATTGTCATGAAGACAATGGGAGAAATCAAATCCAAGAAAAAGGAAAGAATCGTGATCATCTAAAAAAGGCAACAAATTGAGGGGGAGCTTTGATCAATTTTGGAAAAATCTTTTTGAATTGATCGTGATCTTATTATGGATGGAATGAAAGGTAAATGTGTCAGAATTTGTTGAAAAAAATCCAGTTAGTGCATCTTTTATTACCTTTTGTCATTAACAAATCTCTTACTGATGTTATCATGACAAGAAGGGTACGTGAAATTCATAATGCATCTGTGGTTTTTATTGGATATTTGCTGATATATATGATCGTAGTGAGCTATATTGCATATCTTTAATATTCGATTTACTTTATAAAAGCTGATTTTTGGAAATTGTGATTCATGCAAGATATTTGTTATCATTCTCTACATGATACTTTTTCCATTATTATCACTTTTTGATTATGACAAAAATGGGGAGAAGATATGAATATGCATATGTGTTGATTGGTTGTAATTATTTATTGCATAATATTTAGCTGTGAGTATTTTTCTATATATTGTTATGCTCAATCTATTTGCTATCTTATGATATCATTTTATTTAAATTAATATCTTTAAAAGTATATTTACAAATCTGCATATTCAGAGATTGTTTTGTCATCATCAAAAATGGGGAGATTGTTAGGGAAATCCCTTATGATGTTTTGAAGATGACAAAATAAATCAAAGGCTACTAACATGTTTAATGGTTAAGTAATAGACCATGTAGACGATAGAACATGTAAAGGATATTGTCAAAGTCTGAAGACGGCCAGAAGACTGAACGTAACATATGTCCAAAGTATATTATGAAGATTTTCAGACTTCTGTGTCAAAATCTGAAGACCGCGTCTTTAGTGTCAAAGTCTGTTCTACATCGAAGTCTGTCAACTCGACTAATTCCAGACTACACGTGAATGCTGAATCGAAGACAGATTCTATCTTCTGAAGCTGAACCAGAAGATAGACTCTATTCTGAAGCTGAACTAGGTACAGACCTTAAAGCTAAATCTGTTCAGAATCAGATATGTGGTTCAGATCCAGATTGTAAAGTCTATTGCACTCAAACTCAGATTGTAAAGTCTATTGCTCTCAGACTTTACATCTAGATTCGACAGAACGTAACTCAAGCCCAATCATATAACGGCTAGTGATCTGGTTTGGATTCCACATCAAGATTGATTTGATTGACTCAATTTATTTGATTGACGATTGGATCTTGAAGACAAGAACTTTCTATACGAAGAAGCTTTACTTATGGAAACCAATATTTCGTCTGTATGGGCGATCGGAATCAATTTGGGATTATACCTTTGTCACTCAACGGCTACCAAATCTTCTAGATACAGAGCTGTCCAATGGGTATATTGGAAGACGATTCTCCGGGATACTGTCCAATGGGTAGTTTGGAAGTGGAGGAGTATTTAAGGAGATCATGGACCGATGAGCAAGTAAGAGACGGAGCGTAGAATTTATAATTCCAAAGTCCGAGCGATCTTTGTTCATACACTTGTCTTTGGAGAGCTTAAACGTTTGTGATCGTGAGAGAAATACCAAAAGAGTGACTTAGTGAGATAGTGTGATCTACTACTAAGTGTTTGCACTCAAAGTTGTAATTTCCTGTTGATTGCATAGTGGAATCCAGCCAAGAAGGCTGTTAGCGTGGGAGAGTGGACGTAGGCTTGGATTAAACCGAACCACTATAAATCTTGTATTCTTATTCTCTTCCTTAACTCCTTTATTTTACTCAAAATTTATTCTATTCCGCATATATCTGTCAAGGTTTATTTTATACACCTATTCACTTCCCTCTAGGTGATTATACTAGCTACATCACCTACCACCACTCTCGAGCTGGGCAACTCAGGATAGAAAGTCTCCCAAGGGCTACCTATCTCATTCATAGAAGTAGGGGCAACTTTAGCTTGATTCAGACCAATTTTAGGGCCTCTGGGGGCTTTGCGAGAAGTATAAGGCATCCTTTTCTCCATTGCCGCAGCCTTAAGCTTCAAAGCACGGCTCTCATCGCTCGTATTAACCTAGGAGGTCGAGTTGAAAACCACTAGGGGAGGGGGCTTCTTCTTATTTTTAACCTACTTCCAAGGCTGCTCATGTACCACCGGGGCATCCGAAATACGGGCAGGGGGCTAGACAGGGTCTGAAGAAGCAAGGGCCATATTGGTCTGCACCGGCGACGTCCTCGGGCTAGAGGGATTGGGAGAGATCTCACATTTGTGGCCAAACACGCCACACTTGAGGCACTCCACTGGCCTCCACTCATACTCAACGGCAATCGAACAAGATACTCCATCCACATTCACAACAACCTCCGATGCCTTCGGCTATTTTTCTTGTATATCCACGCATACTCGGGCAAAAGAAATTCTCGTCATACCCTCCGTATGTTGATCAACATAAAGGGGCTTACCAACGGAGCTTGCTATGGCTCTAATAGCAGATGCAGACCATAGGTCAAGAGGTAGATTCTTGAGCTTAATCCACACCGAGACCAAAGACTGCCTATCTTTTTTAAGCTCCAATAGCAGCTTCTACTGTTGCAAGATAAGATGCACTCATGCTACGATTAGAGGCCCCTCTTCCAAAATCTTCCTATGGAACAAAGGGTTTGGGACATGAAAGAAGAAGAACCCCTAGTTATCGGCCAGTATATCAACGAGCTTAGTCCCCCAGGTATTCTTCAACGCTTTATCTACGAGCTAAAACGGGAGCCTCTTCCCTACAAAGTAACCAACCAAGTACTCGCTCTACTTGGGGTTTGCAACTTGCAGCACCTTGTTGGATAAGTTCACAACAGGTTTCTCGCTCACAAAAGAAGGTGGGACAAAAGACAGCTCATAGCCCTTTGCTGCTAGTTGCGCCACATTGGCCCACGATAGGGCTTGGGGAGGCCTCGAAGAGCTAGCTTGCTTAGCTGGGGCTTGATGCCACTTAGAAGGGGCATGAGCACGACTACGGCCCCTAGAACGCCCATCACGAGGCAACCTCAACCGTGGTCTAAGCCTAATCCCATCACCGATTGGCAAAGGCAGCCACTTCTCTCGGCCGAGGTAGACGCCATAATAGAAACAACCCTCCAACAGCCTAGCAACTCTCCAGCACACTCTCTACAGCTAAGGAAGAGAATCCATACTAGGGCAAGGAAGCAAAGGGCTGAGGAGGGGTGGTGAGAGCCAACATAATCACCGCTGGCCCATGAAGTAGCTCCAAAGCCCGCATGAACAACACTAGTTCCGAACAAGGCACCGAAACGAGCGAGAGCAAGGGCTTCTTCAAGCATGACTTTGGGGGCAAGCTGGAGGAAATCGTTGGTGGAAAGATTGATGGCAGGCAAAGGAAGAAGCCCACCAAAAATCGAGCCAAATCGACGGTAGAATCTCCCGGGACGAGTATCGAACTTTGGAGGATATAAAGACTAACTTATTGGATGTCATCTTATCGTCCATCGAATTATCGATATGTTTAAATTTTTGGAAAAGGAATAATCGATCGAGAATTAGATGTCAGAAAGAGAAGCCAAGCCAAGCGAAGGCTATTGGGCCTCACGCCCATGTGGGTCAGCCAAGGAGGCCCAAGTGGGCCAAGCTAAGCCTATTTACACAAAGCTAGGCTAATGGCAAAGTTGTAAATTTCAGCCAAAAAGCTTGGCTTTTAATAAATTGAAATCAAAAAGAAAAAGAAGAGGCAAAATGCTAGGCTAAGAGGATTTTTAGGGAGAGTTGAGAAGGAAATCATGAGTGGGCAAAAATCTTTCTCTCTCTCTCTCTCTCTCTCTCTCTCTCTATCTCTTCCCCATTCCCCCCATCTTTCTCTCTTCTTCTCTTCCCCATTTCCCTCTCCATTTTCGCTTCCCCCCCTTCTCTTGCTGCCGTTCACCATTCACCGTCATCACCACCACCCCCACCCCCACTCACTACCGTAACCTGCCGTCTACCATCGCCATTGTCTTGCCGAGCCACAACCTCTATCTCCACTACACCAATGTCCCTCCACCTCACCGAACCACCACCAAGCTCCATTGCCCACTCGAGCCACTCGTGCCACTATCGTTCACCATCTTTTTGCCACCACTCACTAGGGGTGAGCGGTTCCAGGTTCCGGTTCGGTTCCGTCGGAACCCGGAACCTACCTCGGCACAGTTCCTCAAAATGAGGAACCGGAACCTACCCATGGGAACCGAGAACTGGAACCTACCCCGTCACAGTTCTAGGGTCGGTTCCTGTGTTCCAACAGTTTCCTTTTTTTTTTTTTTTTTTTTTTGTTATTTTCATATTTGAACTATAACATATGCGCACGTTACCCAAAAAATATAACGTACGCGCACGTTACAAAAAAAAAAAACTATAACATATGCGCACGTTACAAAAAAAAAAAATATAATGTACGTGTATACTACACGGTAACTTCCCATTGACATGTTATCTTGATACATTAACTTCACACTGCACAACAATAATAGAATATAATTAGAAATTTCCAAACAAATAGCAAACTAGAAAGTAGAAATAAAACACCACTAGAACAAGAATGTCTAGAGGTACAAGTTTTGAAAAAAATTTCGATTAAACCCGTAATGAACTCAGAAAATTCTGAAATTTGGACACGTTGTATTTAAGACCTAGAGGTACAAGTTTCACGAAGAAATCGTAGTTCAATTCGTTTTGGATAAAATCGATTTACTTTTCCTATTCTCTACTTGCACAGTTTTTGAAATGTTTTTGGTTAAATAGGCAAATGAACTAAAAAAATTACGAAATTTAAATATGTTGTGGGGAAGACATGAAGAGAGATATTTCATGCAGAACACATTTCCAAAAGAACCTCATACAAAATGATATAGTCCACGCATTGCAACTTACAAGATCCGAACACATCAGATTGCACAGTTTTAGAAAAATTTCTGATTAAATACCCAAATGACCTTCAAAAATTATGAAATTCGACTATGTGATAGCCAAGACCATAAGGTAGATACTTCATGAAAACATCGAAGTCAAATTCGTCCTAGATAATTAAATATGGACGGTTAAAATCCCTGTTCGTAGTACCGTAATTCCAGATCTAACCATCTCCAAAGGACCACGATTTCACCTACCTATTCTTGTTTTGTTTCTCTAAATTTTTTATATATGATACCTCAGGATGTCCTTTACAACTTTTGTTAAGAAACCGAAGTGAAATTTCGACAAAAAGGTTGCCTTACAATCCATGCATTCATCAAGGGTCGGTCCCAAAATCTCCAGATCCAGTCTTTCCAAAGAATAACGATTTCACCACTTATACTTGTTTGTTTTGTCCCAAATTTGAGTATGTTATACTTCAAGAAGTCCTTTACAACTTTCATTTAGAGGCCAAAGCCAAACTTCAACTGGAACATCACATACAAGTCACTAGAACATCCAAGGTTGAGTTTTTTCTGCCCTAAGTAACCGGTTCGAAACAGGTTCCGGTTCCGAAATCGGTTCCGGTTCCGGTTCCTAGAAAAAAGGAACCGGAACCGGAACCGGTCCCCCTTGGAACCGGGAACCGAACCGGACCCTCCTCCGGTTCGGTTCCGGTTCTCGGGTAACCCGGGAACCGCGCTCAGCCCTACCACTCACCTCCATTGTCCACCGCTTGACACTGAGCCCTCATCGTCATCCTCATCTCAAGCTACCACCACCATTGCCCCTTAGCCAAGGCGGTCGTGGGCTTCTAGAACCAAGCCACCGTCGTTCATGCCGCCACTTGAGCCATGAGCCTCGCTTCCTCGACGTCGTGGCGCTGCCTTCACAGCGAGCTCGTCGCCGTTGGAAAACTGTAAGTTAATTTATAATCTTTGATTAGGAAGTTAATTGTGTTTAGGGGTAAGTTTAGTTTAAGTCTAATGGTAGTTAGTGGCCTATAATGATGGATTAGCCCTAACAATGGTTAATGATGGATTAGATTAAGGCTAATAGGGATTAGTTTTAATTAAGGATGGTTAGTTTACTTAATTTTGATTAGCTTTATTAATCGCAATTAGTTTAATTAATCGTAATTAGTTTAATTAATTGCCGTTAATATTAATTAATCGCAATTAGATTAATCAATGATGATTAGTATTAATTAATTATGGTTATATTAATTATAGTTAGTCTTAATTAATCATGGTTAATATAATTAATCGTTGTTAGCTTAATTAATCGTGTTTAGTGCTAATTCATTGCGATTAGTGGAAAATAATGACGAATTAGTTGTTAAGTAGAATTTTATGCTCGATTTTCTGGATGGATTTACACATAATTCTGATTTTTTGAACTTGTTATGTCATGTTATTGATTGCTCAATTATAGACCTTGATTACTATGTTTTCAAAGAAGGTTTTTTTTTTTTGGTCGGTTTTCAAAGAAGGGTTATTTGGCAAGAAAATGGTATATTTTGAGCTATCGGGTTTGAACGCCATGTTTCTTGTATTAAATGGGGCGATGGGGTTTTAAAGTGGATGTTTGCAAAGTTTGGCGAGTTGACTTTTAGTATGTAATTACATGTAAATATTTTATTAGAATTCTAAGTGTGTAAATTTGCCAAAATTTGTTATTTGAACACGAACCCCTTTGGTACTAGACTAATCGATGGAAAATAAAATTGCCTTGAGTGTTGGCATTCTTAAGTGGTTACTTAGGGCGCATTTAGTAATGTTTCCGTTCTTAGAAACGATGTCTTATAAAAAATGATTCTTTTTTATTTTGTTTTCGGAAATAATTTCTAAGCATTTTAAGGTGTTTAGTAATTGTCCAAAATTTTTATTCTCAGAATAGAATTGCATTTGGCACTATCCTTAAAATTTATACTCCAAATTATTTTCTTTTAATTTTTAAATAATTTTATTATTATTATTAATTTTCTTTTCTCTTCTTCCTCAGCCAGTCATCGGCCTTGGGATGATTGATGACCGATTAGACGAGTTGGCGTCCCGCCGGAGGGGCACCGGCCCCGACGAGGCCGCGCCGTTAGCTAAGCCTTATTGGTAGTTGGGCAAGGCTCCACCTCGCTCGATCGATCGAGGTCGAGCTTGCCCAACCATCGACGGGGCTCAACGTCACCAAATCTAAGAGAAGTCAAGCCTCGCCTAGCCCAGCTAAGGCTTTGCCGAGCCTCGCCTAGCCAGGCAAGGCTTGCTAGTGGCCGGGGGAGGCCCCGACATGGCTCGCTAGTGGTTGGGCAAGCCTCCAGTGAGCTCACCGGACTTTGCCCAAATGATTGTTGAGACTGGAGGTAGTGGACGACGGAAGTAGTGGTGGCCAATGGCGACGGCGGTGGTGGAAAAAGAAGAGAAAATGATGAAAAACGAGAAGGAAAGAAGAAGATAAAAGAAAAGAAAAAATATGGGTTGGCTTGATTCTTGAATTATTCTCAGGAACAAAGAATCAACTTTTTTTTACTTCTCAATTCTATTCCAAATCTATTTTTGGGAATAACAAAATAGAAATTTGTTCCTGAAAACAAAAAATTTACCAAACGGATTTCTGTTCCAAAATCTACTTTCGGGAACAAAAGAATATAAATTTTCACTATTTGGTTAGTTGCCAAATGTGCCCTTAATAGAGCCGTCACCCAACGGAAGTTTGGGGGCAATGCTTGATATTTATCGAATGTCCGGCGAGGGTCCAGATATCAACTTGTGGTTGAGGTTGAACCGATGCCCTTAGGGAATGCCGTCTAGTTAGGGTTCTAGACAATGTTGTACCTGATGGGGTAGGACGATGTATGATCATGCTGAAAGACCGCCAACTCTTGTATTGGTCATGACCCGATGAGTCGTAATAATTGGAACATGTGTATTTGGAAGTGCATCTAAATATTGTGGAATGTGTTTTGATAATTGTTTATGCTTGTTGTATTGATATTGTTATATGTGATGTACTAATGTGCAGGAGTGCATTAAGGCGAGGTAAGTTTGTATATTGTGCACATTTAAGTTGTCTCCGAGATGAATTCGTGTCTTAGCCAAGGCTTAGATTGTTAACTCATTGAGATTTTTATCTCATTCTCTATCGTTGATTATTTTTCAAGTCCTTAGTATAGAGCGCCACCTTGTAGGATTGGGGATCCCCATGGATCAAGATTGGTATATGACTACGTTTCTTATTCTGGGGACCAGCTGTGTCCATGAGCTCGTGGTCACGACCATATGGGTAGATGAGGGGCTGGTTGCCTAGATGCTCACAGGTTCAAGGCATGGTGTGCTAGGGAGAATGGTGTTCGTACTGGTCCGATTTAAGGTTTCGATAGACCACCTGTCAGGAGCGTGGGGATGCAAAATTAGGATCCCATGGACATCAACATCCGCATGGCATCATGGAGGATCCGAAGTCTAATCCAAATGCAGAGGAGTACCCCTTTGACTATGAACCTGAGGAGGAGTTCATTCCCAACTTCGGTCTCGACTATGATCCCTGACACTAGCACTGACCATAGCCTTAGAAGAGTTTAAGCAAACCCTGACCTTTTCTGACCCCTTTTGCCTATTGGTCATTTAAGAAGTTGTCTTTTGATATAGACTTGTAAATATCAAACTTTCTAGGGTTAACAAGTGGATAAATAAATGTGCTGCTTTTGGAAATTGTCTGGTGTGCTTTACTATCCTTATTCTTAGCTGGTTGACTAGGTGTTTATATAAATAGCTTTTGCATACGTTTAATTGAAAGAGAAAAAGAATGGGTTGGCAACGCATCTTGAAATGTCGCAATTTAATTGACCGTTGAGGAATATTCGTGCGCTTGGGGTTTGCGGCGTGACACAAATAAGGATCACTTAGGAATTGCAAAGTTATGTTTCTGATGCCATATTAAAAGTTAGGAATTAGTGCATTGGAAGTTTTAAAACTTGCTTCGAAAGCCAGATGAGTTCTTTAATTTTAAAAAGTGCAATTAAGTCCTAGAACTTGTCACGATATGCAATTGAGTCCTAAAAATTTCAAAATGTGTAATCAAATCCTAAAACACGTCTTCGATGAGCATTACCTTACTTATCTCGAGCTAGCCATCTTGTCAAGCAAGTCTAGCATCAGGTTTGACCAAATAATAGAAGAATCAACAGTTTAGTGTAAAGCTTGTGGCTGTCATCACATTGTGGACTTCTACCATTGCAGCTGCTGCAATTTCAGTCTTCGCTACGATTGGTTTCACTTACCGCAAATCATAAAAAAGTGAACATCACATCGATCCTTCGACCTTCCTTCAATATTGGGTCGATGATGACTTGAGTGACTACTACTGTGACATCTGCAAGCTAAGAAGGGCTTGCTCATGTAAAGTGTGCGATTTCACTAGTGAGCCATCATCACATAACTACTTTCTTTATGAAAAGAAACATTGCCTGGCCATTGAACACGTTGTGCAGCTGATACGTTATATGATGAGACATGTTGAAAGTGAAAGTGCTAGTTTAAACATCTAGAAAGGGGTGAATAGGTGTGAAAACAAATTTTGTGAAATGCAGTAAAAATACTTTACTTTTAAATTGAGTTTGACAAACAACAGACTTTGAAGAAGGATTCAGACTTTAACGACTATTTTGAAACACAAAAAGATATCACATCAAATAAAATAAAGGAGTTCGGGGAAGAGAAAATGAACATAAGATTTATAGTGGTTTGGCTTAGATTAAGCCTACATCCACTCTCGTACGTTGACAGCCTTCTGGCTGGTTTTCACCATGAATTGAAAAAGAGTTTTACAGCCTTATGATATTGACTTCTCAGTGCAGAGTCTCTACTACCCTCACAAAGTCACTCTTTAGTGTTTTCTCTCTTTTTCGAATACAAATTTGAGCACTATATGAGGAAGAATAAGTGATTTGGAAGCTTTAGACTTTGAAATTCTTCTTTCACGCTCTCTCTCTGTCAAATGACTTGAAAAACCTCCTTAAATTTTTCTCTATACCTTTTCGACCGTTGGCACTTTCTAGAGGAATTCTTCCAATCAACCCATTGGACATAATCAATCAAGGAGATCTCAAGCTGTTTGAAGATTGAGATGAAAGTTCGATGATCCTAATCGCCCATACAATCAGAATCTTGGTTTCCATAAGTAGATTCTTTCCAAATAAACTTTCCTTCCAAAAATGATTTTTCTGTTCCATGGTTGATTCCAATAATGATAACAAAAAAAAAAAGGAAGTGCTAGAAAGCCATCTATATCCCTTGAAGGAAGAAAAAAAAATTGATTCCAATAATGATAACAAAAAAAAAAAAGTAAGTGCTAGAAAGCCATCTATATCCTGTTCATGCTGAAGCCTTGAAGGAAGAAAAAAAAATCCTTAGTCTAATTAAGTCTCCATTCTTCACTTGCATTTAGTCTAGGTCTTCGTTAGAATGGGGTAGACTTTTGATGTAAGATAGACACAGAAGTCTCGTATTCCTTAGAATGAAAAGTTTTCTCAGCTTCAAAATATGATAGGAGTTTTCTTCAACAGAAAGCAATAAGATTATCGTATGAAGTTGGTAACTACCATAGCAATAAACAAATGCCTCCTTTTGCATCTGCTTTGATCCCTGTAATAAATTTATGAATGTTTCCAGTTAAGGATGACGCTAGTTTTGGCATGTGCAAGGAAAATTCTAGCTTAGTGCTAACACAATCTAACCAAAAATTTCAGGTGAAATTGGAGAAAGTAGAAGACCCTATGTGCCCTGCCCTTATAAAACTATTTGAAGATTACCACGGTTTGAAGGAAGAGAGTAAACACGATGAAATCATATTTGAAGGTAAAGGAGGAAGCACTACAGACACTGGCAAAAGAAATTGAAGCAATTATGTCCGGTCGATAAAAGGAGGCAACATTTGAGTATTAAGGGTTGGTTTGTTAGGTGCAAAATGAGTGATTTCAAAAATATTTTAAAAAAAATGATCGTTTTTAGCCTTTAAAATAGTTAGTCAATGAAAAATAATTTTATTATTGACAACAATTGATGTGTAAAATTTTTTGCTTTCATCATTTTTGTAGGAGATACAAGTGATCATATTTTGGAAAATGTTTTTCAAAACATTTATTTTATGCGAAATAAACGCACCCTAGTTTGTTTCATATTCTTGATAAGAAACACTATACTTCATATTTTGGACTAATGTTATGTCAATGTGTTAAGATTATAGCAATATCCTTCAAAATTGGATTATTTAGAGTGTATGTCTAATAACCATGGTTCGATTTGTGTGATAATTTTATGTTGCGGGCGGACATTTTCCTAGAGCTTTGGAATTCATTGAATGTCCGATTCTCTTTCCCTTTGATTAGGGGCATGGGATTGGTCCCATATTTTCTTATACGAGACCATAGAATATCCTCTCTCTCTCTCAACTTTTTTCCCTTTCTTTCTTTGGCTAGATTTAAAGTGAATATTTATTATTTTGCTAAGCTAATGCTTATGATAAATTTCTAACATGTATTCCATCTACAAAGAGCATCCCCACGTATATGGTGTATGCACTATGTGAGAAATGTTGGAGAAAATTCAACCCACGTCGAGAAAAATAATGGAATCACACTTTGAGATGTGATAATATTCTCTTTAACTAGTTATTCACCTCACAATGTTGCTAATGATTACTAGCAAAAATCCTCTAGGATATAGTAAAGTCTTAAATGAGAATATTAAATAGCAATTATGATCTTCAGAGGGAAACAATTGAAAAACAATGACTATATTTTGAGAAACAAAATTGACAATAATTAATATAAAAAAATGAGACATTATGAACTTCTTTCAGTTTTTAGAACAGAAGTAACTCTTTGACAAAGATTGCATCATGCTTCATGATATTGGATGTATCCATTGAGAGATAGGACTAATCGAAACCTAGAAAAATGCATATGATGGAAGCCAAGAAGTTGTAGGTAGCAGCGTGCTTATTACAGTGTGGCTATGACATCCAGATTTTTGGGTTGTGATTTTGGTTAGATAAATTGGGCATTTCATCAATGTGGCTATAATGTTGTTCTCTGAGTTGGCCACTCATGAGATAACTAGACTAGCTGGGTAAGCTATTAAAGACTTTAGGGCAATTAGACTTGAGAATTCGACCGGGAATCGACTTCTCGACCGTGCTCATCTTTAGAGATCATTGCGGCACAGTATAAAATCAATTTGAAATTAGAGATAAGTCGGTTCAACTGAGATGAATGACCGATCGTGGGTGACTTCACTAAATTGGAAAATTCTCATCGACCGGCACTAATTTGATTTTCTTATTATTTTGGTGCCCTGTATCCGTATTTGAATTCTCGAGATTTTCACGACAACCGAGAGTCACTGATGGGTCGAGTGGGTTGTGGCTCGAAGAAAATCGACCACGGGTCATTTGTCTTAAAAAGTTTTGAAAACTAATCGGTAGCTTAGGTCACGCTCAAAACGCGTCCGAGTGAAATTAACTGCCAATCTAAGTCAGATTTCAGAAATTAGAATTTCTATCATGTCACAATAAATTTTGGGAGTATCGAATCAGTCTCAAAAGATTTTTCTAACACTAAACACTTTTTGGGAAAAAGTTGTCGTGTTGCCATTTTCGTTCAATTGAAGTCAGGGATTAATTCTGATGGTGAAATTGAGAAGCATGAGGGATTCTTGGATAAGGAAAATAATCAATTTGATAATGGAAATATCTATTGATTTTTGTGAGAGTTAATTGAGAGAAATTCAAGAGGGATTTTGGATGCAAAGTGCTAGTGGGGACCAAGTTTCTCTCTCCCTCTTTCTTTTTTTTCTTTTTCTTTTTCTTTCTCTCTCTCTCTCTCTCTCTCTCTCTCTCTCTCTCTCTCTCTCTCATTTTCTCTTTTCCCCCTCGTGCACAGCCCCGTCCACCGAATGCTTGGTTGTCTTCCTCTTTACTTTTTCTTTCTTTGACTTTCCAAACCTCTCTCTTCTCTTTCTTCTTCCCTCACTCTCTCGAGATCGACTCTCTCTCCCTCCTCTTGCGGTGCAAACCAGAAGATAGCAGAAAGAGAAGCAACGTCAGCGTCGCTGGAAGGAGCTGCGACCGGCCGCCTAGATGCCGTCACCGCCGTAGAGCATCGTCCTGCTGCCCTCGCCTAACTCCGCTGCATCCTCTCTCTTCCGCCCCTCTCATTTGAATGCAGCTCAGCAGAAACAGAGACGGGAATTTGCTGTTGCAACCAGCCACCACTAGAGCCAAGGCCGTCGCCATCGCAGCCACGCCAGGCCGTCGTTTGCTTTGCTCACGTGTCGCCTACGCCCTTCGCCTTCCTCACCCTCCTTAGCTGTCGGTCCCTGCTCGTGCGTCCAGGAGGGGCGCTGTTCGACCAGTTCAGGCGGCGGATCAGCCACCTCCGACCACCGTGCGCTGCCACCTCGACTCGCCGAAGCACCCTTTGCCCTCCACCGGCCTTGCTCTGCCATCTCAGCCCGGAATTTGCCCCTTCCAGCAGTGATCATAGAAGGTAGAAAATGGGTATGATAGTGGGGTTTTGGCCCGTGTTGGCCACCTTCCCGAGCCCGGATGCTCGGCCCGCTTTGAGGAAAGTCGATCCTCGCGTCGATCTTGTCGTTTTGAGTGAGTTTTACTAACTAATGCTTTCTTAGTTTGCTAGTTATGCTTAAGGTTGTTTAGTTTTAATTAATTAGGTTTAGGTGGTTAGATTAGTATGGATTAGTGTTTATTAGTCAATTGTGATGCGAATTAAACAAATTGAGTGTGCATTTAGCAAGTAGACGTGGTCTACTATTTATTGAAGGTAGCTCGGGATTTTTCTGACCCTTTATCGGGCTTCAATTTGGCAATTCTGGCCTAAGTGGAATTTTTAGTAATTAAATATTAATTTTCGAAATTAATTAAATTAATTATTTATTTTCCGAAAATTCAACTAGGATGGCCAGTGATCGAAATTTTATGCTAATGATCGTGGTGTAGTTCGTTTATTTAATTGAGCTTTATATTGTGCTAAATCGAATTTATTGTATTTATTTATTTAATTTTTCGAAATTAATTATTTAATTATTTATTTTCCGAAAATTCAACTGGGATGGCTAGTGATCGAAATTGGTGCTGATTGTCGTGGCGCAGTTCGTTTATTTAATTGAGTTTTATTTTGTGCTGAATTGAATTATTTGTGAAATTGTGATTTATTCTTTAATGGAATAATCTTTGATTAATAAATGGAAAATAACTAGGTGTCGGTTGACAGTACCAAAAGTGTTTTGGTGGACTACAGATAATTGTGGGATTTGTGGAAAGGAAATTATATTATTTTGACTAAGGCCGATCGTGTGCCCACGCACGGGTATTTTTATTAGAGAGGATAAAAATGGTGATTTGATTAAATGATTATTTTCGGCATACTATAAAAGTATGGCTGGTAGCTTCTGGTGAGCATCGGGGGTATACTATATCATCCTACGGGCTTTGATATGTCAGCTTTTGGTGAGCAGTATACTTTATTATCAGCTTTGGGTGAGCATATGGTATACTATATCAGCCTTCGGGCGATATGTCAGCTTATGGTGAGCAGTATACTAGTATATTATATCGACCTACGGGCGATATGTCAGCTTTGGGTATGTAGTATACTTTATTATCAGCTTTGGGTGAGCATATGATATACTATATTGACTTTCGGGCGATATGTCAATTTTGGGTGAGCGGTATACCAGTATACTATATCGACCTACGGGCGATATGTCAACTTTGGGTGAGCATTATACTTTATTATCAGCTTTGGACGAGCTATACTATCTAATTGTCAGCTTTGGGTGAGCAGTCCTGATTTGATAGGACTTTATAGATAGTATGGAATGTGCCGACTAAGCATGGGTGGTGTTGACATGTGATCGACTAAGTTGATTGATCATTACTTTGATTTGATGTTGTGAATTGATTGATTGAATAGAAAGGACTATGAGTGGTCTTGTTGGCGTGTAATCGACTAGGTCGATTCGATCGATGCTTCGATCTGTGATGTGATTGCTTGGGTGCCTATTTGATATGTACTAATATGCAGGTGGAATCTGAGGCTAAGGTAAGTTCTCTGACTCATGTTGTGCATAGGCAGCCCTAAAGTGTATTAGTTTACTAATCGAGTCTTAGGGAGTAGAACTTGCTGAGACGTAATCTCATCCCAGTTTGGGGAAAAACATTTCAGGACCCTGATGAAGAACTTGAGGAGAAAGAACTCGAAGATGAGTATCTGAAGGAGAACCTCGAGGATGATCCAGAGTAGGATTATGATGACTATTGCTGTAGAATCTAATTGAGTAGAAAACCAACATTTTTAGCATGGTTTGTATATGTTCATGTATGACTGAGTCATTATAGATGTACATAAGGGTGTTGGTTTTCAGGTTCAATTTTCTAATCATACTTATATATCCCATTGCTTTATTGTTTGGAGATTTTTATGATTGCTTCCGCATGTGCTATTAAAAAGGAAAGGGTTGGCGATATGTAGTCCTGGGATATCGATTTTAAAATCGACCAAAAAGTAAGGGATGTGCGCGTGCTTGAGAATCGGGGCGTGACATCCCAATTTTGTGGTATTAGAGCAATGGTTAGGTATTGGAGTAATAAGGTGCGATGATCTATGGGATAGTAGTAGGAAAGACCTTTAAATTTATGACTAGTACATGTCTTTGATAGTTGATTGGTAGAATTGTTTGTTATGTTTGAATTGCTCGCCTTTTTATCAATGTGGTTTCGAAAGGCAGAGTGTTGACTCTGGCCAGCTTGAGCATAAGAGTGCCACTGTAGGTTGGTACTAGTGTAGCAGGCGTTGAATGATCCTAAGTTCAATAAGATCTTTCTAATGCAAGTGTTCCTTGGGATCTAGATGAGCCGGTAAGATCAGGATCAAGTTGTTGTTGTTACTACCTTTGCTGAGGTCCAACTTGGAAGGATGATCAGGGAACATATTTTGATATTTGAGTCAAGATTCAGCGCAGGCAGACTTGGAATTCGGTCAGGGAAAAGACTGATGTTGAGAGAAGAGTATTCGGTTCCACTCAATAGGAAGGGCGGAATAGTAAGGTCAATATTCATGCAAATGGAACATGTTGTTCCATGGAAGATGGTATGGATCAGTCTCATGTATTCTAAGGATAGGAGTTTGTGTTAAACGTCGCCAGCACGGACAATGATTTATGGTTTGTCCGCATAAGTAGATGGAATCTCTACAATGGTTACTGCTGTCACCGTTGATAGGACAGTTCAAGAGAAGTGCACCATAGAACGCATTGTGGAATTTTTGGGATAAGTCTTTGGTACAAGAAATAGTGCATGTTGGCACCTGGCAGAAGGTAGAAGACTCACCAGATAGGTGTTGAAATTGTGGAAGGAAACATGGATGAATTCAGTGTTCGGGTATGGTGAGAAGAACGAAAACCCGATACTAGTTAGAGAAAGAATGTTGTGGGGAGAATTCTCTCAGAGTATCGTAGCAGAACTTTGACGAAGTTTGGGGAACTTTAGTTTATTGAAATAAGTGAAAGAAAAGGGGAATCACTAGTAATAGTCATGCTTGACTAGTTGCTGAGGTGTAACTTCGACGTTACATGAGTAGAATGGGCTCATGGAGCATCTTATGGTAATAAATCATGGTCTTGGAGCAATTCAACTTAGTCCAAGAACACATGAAAATGTCGAGTTTATTGGGAGTCGAAATGAATCTTCGATTTCTTTAATCTCGTCAATTGAAGACAACCCACTTGTTCGATGAAGATTGCCGAGGTTACTTGGCGATGGTTATAGTTAAGACATATTGGAGAATTGGAGATAGAAGACATCTCAGTGATTTGAGAATTTCTAGATGTGTTGTCATAAGAACTGTCAGACCGTTGCCAAAGAAAGAGATAGAAATTACGATCGAGCTAGCACCGGCATAAAGCCACTCTTGAAGGCTTCTTACCAGTTATTGTTGTTTGAATTGATAGAACCGAAGGTACGGATATGAAGATTGATGAATGAGGAATTCATGCATATCAGTGCATCACTTTAGGAACATCAGTTTTGTGGAGAGAGAAAGGAAGATGGTTCATTGCAATCATGCATCAACCATTGTCAACTCAAATGGGCGACTTGTTATAAAGAGTGTTGATATCTTCAAGGATCGACTTGAGGACAGGTTATCGTCAATTGAGAACCAGGAAGGAGGTTAGACTGAAGATAACATTTCGCACTTGATTTAGCCCTTGTGAGAATAATGTAAAGCCATTTGATTTGACGAACGCTCCAACCGCTGTCATGTATTTGACAAACCAAGTGTTCAAAGGTGATCGTGTGGTGTAGCGACATTCTAGGGTATTCATTAAGTTCTGAGGATCATGAGAACTCCTAAGAATGGTCATGTGATTATAGGTAAAAGAATCTTCATGGACTTAGCCAAGATTGAATCAGTTGTTAATGGACCGAGATTGACATCAATGCCAGATATCAAAAGCTGTGGAAATTGGACAGATTACTACAGAAGGTTCATGAAAGAATGTTCAGCATCAGTAACATCGCGGACTCAACCTCTTAAGAAGGAAGAGAAATTCATAAGCATAGACGAGTGCAAAGATAATTGCCAGAGCTTAAGTAAGAATAGGCCACTGCACTTGTGCTAAACTTTTCATTTGGCTTTGGAAAGCATGAAATCTTTAGTGATGTGTCTTGCAGAGGACTAGGTATGTATTGATACAACATGAGAAGATTGTTGTATAACCGTCCCACTAGTTGGGACCCATCAAGTTGAATATGAAATAGTGTCATGAATAAGAATTTTGGTAGGACTATAATGGTGTTATTGTCACGCCCCGGACCCCGAGCGCGTGCTCATCCCTATCTGGTCGATAATAATTTGCGACTTCCCAGGATGAGTCTACAAACATGCTTTTATATATACACTGAGTCATACATCTCGGGATAGAAAAGCAGGACAATAGATTCACAAACAAACATGCTTTTATATATACACTGAGTCATACACAAAGGTCTAAGGCCAAAAGACTACAAAAGACTGGCCTTCCAAAAAAAAAACGGTCCTAAATGACCTACGTTTCCGATCACCTCCTCTCAGCTCCAAGTCCTCCACTCGACGACCCTGAAAATGTTGTCCCACAACGGGGTGAGATATCATCTCGGCGAGTCTAAGCTCTAAACCCCAATTAGGAGGGAAATACGCCAAGAAGTGTTATAATCACACAATCACACAATCAAGGAGACTTACCTCGTCTCAGATCCACCCTACAAGTCAGTACAATTTATCTCACAGACAACACGAGAGCATGAGCAACAAATAAACTCCAATAACTGAAATGCCATACTTAATTAATCATGCGTTCCTAGTTTTCATCTCGGCATATAGCACGGCCTACTCTCAGTTCGGCGGTCTTCTAGCATTGCCAGGCTTCGTCTCACCCCATTGAGCACGGCACGTCTCTTTATCAGACGGCTTTACCAAAGGAGCATAGGGTCCATAATCAACTGTGACTGGCTTCCCGTTGTCTAGGGGGTATCCCAAATAAGGATAACGTCCAACTTAACAGCTCGGGACGATTTCTCTTGACCATCACACGATCACTCAAATATGGCCTAGGGCATCGTGCATTGCACTCAAATGCTTTAATTAAAATGGTGAGCTTGGCCTTTTTCTTCGTATTAGAAATTCACATGAAATTACTCGTGTGTGGGTACACGGTCAACTTAATCAAGAAAAATTGATATTCATCATTTTTGAAATCTCACTATTTCATATAGTACTAAAAACCATTTTCGGTGTTAAAACCTGACACCTGGGATTTTCTGAATAAATATTGGAAATTCACAATTTTTGGAATTAAATACCAAAAATCAAATAAGCACTCAATTTGCATAATTTTTAACACTCAATTGCAAAAATTAACCACACCATTGCAATCAACACGAAATTCCGGTCACCGACTATCCCGGCCTAATTTTCGGAAAAATAATTAATAATTAAATAATTATTGAAATTAATTAAATAAATCAATTTAAATTCTACAAGTAATAACCTAGGCCAAAATCATTAAATTAATAACCAATATGGACTCAGAGAAATTCCCGAACCCTTCTAGATAAATAGTACAATTTATTTAGGCTTTAGCTAAACCATGCTAATCACCTAACATGCTCAATTAAATAATTCAATTTCTAATTTAATCTAACTAACCACCTAATTCCTAATAAAATAAATCTAACACCCCTTAAACATTATTAGCCTACTAAGCAGAGTTTAGAGTATAAACTCACCGGTTAATTGTGGAAACCGGTTCACCGCGATGACGGCGCGACAGCGGCCGAAATCGAAATTTTTGGCGGCGTTGATGAACTTGGGCCGGGCCTAAACTTAGCCTAACACAACTTAGCAAGGCTGAGTTTAGGTCTTGGGCTTCTACAGGCTGCTGGTCGCGGGCTTAGGCCTTCTTCTTGGGCCCAAAATGGCTGAACTTCAAATGGGCTGAAACCAACTGAACTTGGGCCTGATCTTGGGCTTCAAAATCTGCTAGAGCTGGGCTTAAAATCATTGGGCTGGTCTTGCTTTGAAGAAACTATTGGGCTGATACGGGCTGAAGAAATGAAGCTGGGCTTCGTGCGTTGCTGCTGATCCACGAGCGGGCTTCGCTGGCAGCGGGATGCGGGAACAACCGAAACAGAAATGAAGCTGAGAAATTTGTTGGCATTGAGTTGGCCAAAAAATGAAATCACTGAAGATTATGGCCGATGTGTGGATTGTGGGTGGACGACAAGAGCTGGTGGAGAAGGAGTGCACGAACTGGCGGGAGCTGGGCCAAAAACACACGCTAGGAGTTGCTGGAAACGTGGAGGCCTACGTGGGGTTGAACGGTGGTCTTCTACGCTCGTTTGTTGACCGAGGGGAACAAACCGAAGTGGAGAGAGCTGCTTGGTCTTCGGAGAAGATGCCGTAGACACGCGGCTTCATTGGCGTGAATGAAGTCAACAAGGTGGGCTTCGCTTGAATGTTGACCGAGCAAGCAGCAAATAAGGACGTGTCGTGGCTTGGAGATGGGGGAAAATTTGGTGTTTCAGTGGGTGAAGATGGAGAGCTGTCGTGAAAGGAGTAATGAAAGGAAAGCAAGGCAGAGACCAAAACAAAGGAGAAGAAAGAATGAGTAGCTGCTGGCCTGTGTTGATCCGTGAGAGAGAGAGAGAAAAGAAGTGGCGTGCGAGAGAAGCAGCCGGTGGAGGGTCCTAATCAAGCATCCTTATCCCCTCCATTAAAAGCATGTTCCCCCTTAATACTTTCTTGTAATGCATAAATCACTAATTAATCCAATTTAAAGTCCCAATTTTCAGCTTTATGCTTAATTTCCTCTCCGGTTGTCCAAATTGAGGTTCGATTTTGCTGAAGAAAAATCCTGAACAATTATCTGTAAGTCCTTGACACTCGAAGGCTCGGCTTGGAAGTCCAAATTTTCTTTAATTTGGCCCATACGAATTTCCGCTAATTTTCCACAACGTCCGAACCGATTTTCCACAAAAATCCCGGAATCTCTGAAAATTTCTTGGAGAATGAGTCGACGTTCCTAAAATAGCTTGTGACACCTCAGAACTTTCAATTTCTGAAATCGGGTTCAAATTCGCAGTTATTTTCAATCCGGCGCGCTTTTAGTGTGACCTAGTCTATCGGATGACTTTTAGGAATTGTTGGTGCAATTGACTCGTGATCGATTTATCTTGAGTCACAAAGTACATCTTCAACAGATTAGCGACTTTCAATTGTCGTGAAAATCTCAAGATTTTAATTACGGGCACCGGTTACCAAAACAACAGAAAATCAATTTAGTGCCGATCGATGAGAATTTTTCAATCAAGTGGAATCACCCACAATTTGATCACATATCTCAGTCAAATTGACCTATCTATGATTTCTGATCGATTTCTGACGGTGCCGTAATAACCCTTGCAGATCAACACGGTCGAGCAGTCGATTCTTGGTCGAATTCTCAAGTGCAATTGCATTTAGATTCCCTAATTGCTTCCCCAGATAGTCCAATTATCTCATGAGTGATCAGCTCAGAGAATAGCACTATTAGCGTTTCGATGAAAGGCCCGATTTATTTAATCGAAAACAAATTATGAAAATTTAGGCGATCACAACTCTTTCCCTTTTACAAAAATTTCGATCTCGAAATTTAAACCTATTACAAGACTTGATCAAAAAGGTGGGGGTACAATTCTCTCATTGACTCCTTAGTCTCCCATGTCGCTCCTTCTGTACCGTGGTGTTGCCAGACCACTTTGACCAACGGGATGGTCTTGGTGCGCAAGACTTGCTCCTTACGATCGACAATCTGAACCGGGCTTTCAATGTATGACACATGGTCATCCACATCCAATTCCTCGAAATTGAGCACGTGGGTCGGGTCAGTCTCGTACTTCCTTAACATCGACACGTGAAAAATGTCATGCACTTGCGCCAATCTTGGCGGCAATGCAAGACGATACGCTAGGTTCCCGATTCTTTCAAGAATCTCAAATGGACCTACGTACCTCGGACTCAGTTTGCCTTTCTTGCCAAAGCGCGAAGTTCCTCTCATTGGAGACACTTTCAGAAAAATGTGATTACCAACTTGAAACTCTAAAGACCTTGACGCTTATCTGCATAACTTTTCTGCCTGCTCTACGCTGTTTTTAATCTGCCTTTAATCACTGCCATGGCATCTACTGACTGCTGAATCAACTCTGGGCCTGTTATCTTCATTTCCCCAACTTCATCCCAACACACAGGTGTTCTGCACGCTCGGCCATACAACGCTTCGAAAGGAGCCATCTGGATGCTCTGTTGATAACTGTTATTGTAGGCAAACTCCACCAGGTGAAGCTGATCTTCTCAACTTCCTTTGAAGTCTATTACCCAAGCTCTCAGCATGTCCTCGAGGGTCTGAATTGTCCTTTCAGATTGACCATCCGTCTGAGGATGATATGCTGTACTGTAATGAAGCTTTGTACCTAAAGCACTCTGCAAGCTCTTCCAAAAAGCAGCAGTAAACCTCGGGTCTCTATTTGAAGTTATTGTAACCGGCACTCCATGCATACGAACCACCTAACGCATATATAGGTCTACGTGTCTATCTAGACTCAGGTCCTTTCGTACTGCAATGAAGTGAGCCGACTTTGTTAGCCTGTCAACCACTACCCAAATTGAATCATTTCTCTTTGACTCCTTGGTAGTCCAGTCATGAAGTCCATCGTGATGTGCTCCCATTTCCATTCTGGGATTGCGAGAGGTTGTAGAAATCCTCCCGGCTTGCAATGCTGGGCTTTTACTTGCTGACATGTCAAACACTTGGCCACATGCTTGGCGATGTCCACCTTCATACCTGACCACCAATAGTGTTGACGTAGATTTTGATACATTTTAGTGCTTCTAGGATGAATGCTATAACTTCTACGATGTGCTTTAGATAAAATTTTTTCTCTAAGCTTTACATCATCAGGTACAACTAATCGTCCTTGGAACCTCAATGTCCCGTCCTCAGAAATCTGAAAGTCAACTTTTCTTTTACCAGTATCCTCTTGCAGGATCTTCTGAATATCTGGATCTGTCGGCCGAAGCATCTTGATTCTGACTTGCACTTCCAGCTCAATTCTTAGGGTGGCCATAAGATTTGAAAGGTGGCCTACCTCAAATTTGAAAACCGAATCTCTAGCCTTCTCGATTAAAGTCCATTCCTTAAGTACCACTTGTGCAACTGAGGACTTTCGAGTCAGTGCATCAGCGACCTTGTTCGCTTTTCTAGGGTGATACAAAATATCACAGTCATAGTCCTTCAACAATTCCATCCATCGATGCCGTCTCATGTTCAACTCATTCTAAGAGAACAGATACTTGAGACTCTGATGGTCCATGAAGATTTGAAACTTTTCCCCGCACAAGTAGTGCCTCTAAATCTTCAATGCGAATATGATGGCTACGAGTTCTAAGTCATGCGTCGGGTAATTTAGCTCATGAGGTCTCAACTGACGGGATGCGTATGCAACAACTCTGCCATGTTGCATTAGTACGCAACCCAATCCTCTGAAAGACGCGTCACTATAGATCTCGAATCCTCCAAGACCAGATGGAATTGTTAGTACCGGTGCGGTAGTCAGCTTTTCTTTCAGCTCTTGAAAACTACGCTCGCACTTGTCTATCCATATGAACTTCTCGTTTTTCTTCGTGAGCTTTGTTAAAGGTGAGGCTAACAATGAGAAACCTTCCACAAACCGTTTGTAATACCTCGCTAAACCCAGAAAGCTTCTGATCTCTGTCACTGTAATAGGTCTTGGCCAATTGATCACTGCTTCTATCTTGGTTGGGTCCACGGAGATTCCTTCTCCTGAAATCACGTGACCCAGGAAAGCAACACGAGTCAACCAAAACTCGCATTTGCTGAATTTAGCATACAGCTCATGAGTCCTTAGAGTCTGCAATACCAATCTCAAATGTCCTTCATGCTCCTCTAGACTTTTAGAGTACACCAGAATATCATCAATGAACACGATCACGAATTGATCCAAGTATTCCTTGAAAACTTGGTTCATCAAATCCATAAAAGCAGCTGGGGCATTCGTCAATCCAAATGGCATGACCGTGAATTCATAATGGCCGTATCGAGTATGAAATGCTGACTTTGGAATGTCTTCTTTTCTGATTCTCAGCTGATGATATCCCGTCCTCAGGTCAATTTTCGAAAATATCGACGCTCCTTGCAGTTGATCAAACAAGTCATCAATCCTCGGAAGTGGATACTTGTTCTTGATCGTCACTTGATTGAGTTGTCGATAGTCAATGCACAGGTGCAACGAACCATCTTTCTTTTTCACGAACAGAATTGGTGCTCCCCAGGGTGATGCGCTGGAACGTATGAATCCCTTATCCAATAATTCCTGCATTTGCACCTTCAGTTCTTTCAATTCTGATAAAGCCATCCGATAAGGAGCCTTAGAGATTGGCTCTGTCCCGGGGGCTAACTCAATCACAAACTCTATTTCTCTTTCTGGCGGCAAACCTGGCAATTCTTTTGGGAACACATATGGAAACTCTTGAACTACTGCAATGTCTTCTATCTTTAGCTCTTCAATTTTCGTGTCCACAATAGTCGCCAAATAACCTTGACAACCCTCATCTAACAACCGGGTTGCCTCTAGTGACGAGATTAGGGAAATCGAGGGTCCTCCTCGACTCCCAATAAACTCGAAACATTCACCCTTTAATGGGTTAAACTGGATCGCCTTGCGATAACAGTCTAGCTTAGCTCGTTGCTTGGTGAGCCAGTCCATGCCAATTATCAGGTCAAAGTCATACATGGCTAGGACTATCAAGTCTATCTTCCCCTCTCGCTCACCAATCGCTAACGTGCAACCAAGACAACCCACTATAGCTAACACCTTATCCTTTAATGGTGTTGATATACTAATCACTGATTCCAACAACTCAGGAATTAATCCTACCAACTTAACATACCGCTCAGCTATAAATGAATGAGTTGCACCAGGGTCAAATAAAGCATAAGCAGCATGGTTGTTTAGTGAAACAGTACTTGTAATCACATTAGGCGCATCCTCCGCCTATCCTCTTGTGATTGCATAAGTTCTTCCCTGAGCTGGAGGCCTAAGTAGTCGACCCTACTGTACAATCGGTGGCAGTAGTCCTCAGTTTTGATTCATCTGTGGTGGTGGCAGCAACTGCGGCGGTCCCATCGGTCTCCTTGGACAATTTCTGGCCATGTGACCCTGTTGGCCACACTCAAAACAAGCACCCGGCCTAGAGTGGCACGGGGTTGACCCATGTCGCTTTCCGTGGAAGCGACATGCACCATTCTGTCTCCATGCTGATTTTCCTATTCCACCCTTCCTATTGGGTGGGATGAAGTATCTTCCTCCATTCATCGGTCTTTTCCCAAACCGATTTCTATCTTGGTTCGAACCAAACCGCGATCCAGATGCGGCGGCTCGTTCATTCAAATTTTTCTCGATCAGTTGAACTCGTCCATACATCTTATTGTAGTTCTTTATATCCAATGGCACCGGCGGATCTTTCAGTTCTGGTTGGAGGCCATCTATAAACCTCATTGCTTTCTCCTCGGGATCCTGGATCAACCTAGGAGCATACTGTGAAAGCTTGACAAACTTTGCCTCGTACTGGTCCACAGTCATTGGACCTTGGTAGAGGCGCATAAATTCCGCCATCTTTAACTGCTTGGCACAGCTGGAGAAGTACTTGTTATTGAATGCTCTAAAGAAGACGTTCCACACTAGGACTATGCCTTCCGGGAATACTTCTCTCCCGGTGGCTTTCCACCAAGTACTTGCAACTCCTTGCATTTGATACACCGTAATGGTAACCTTCTCTTCTTCAGAGCACTTCAGTAGCTCAAATGTTTTTTCCAGTTCTTTGATCCAACGGGTCGCAGCCTCGGGATCTCCTGTCCCGGTGAACTTTGGTGGTTGCAACTTCAGGAAATGCTCAACAAGCTTATGAATCGGTTTGTCTGCAACTACATTCCCTTCTGGAACTTCAGCTTGCATGGTAGCGGCAGCGGCAGCTTGGTTCTGGGCTTGTTGCCCCATCAGATTACCAACAGTCTGGAGCACTTGCATGATTTCTTTGAATCTGGGATCACCAGGGGTTGTTACCCCGACGTCAACCGACGGGATTGGTGGTGGTGCTACACCACTCGCGCTAGTCTCAGCTTGCGCTCTACCTCGACCGCCTCGCGTACTGCCTCTTGTCGGCGTTCTAGCCCGAGTCACTGAGGATAAGGTCCTCTGCCTAGGAGTTCTCGGCTCATGATCACTCATACTGTAGACGTTCTACAACACCTGTTTCCAATTCCATACCGAATTAGAAACTGAGTGATTTCACAATCAATTTACCAAACAACTATCAATCACATGCATCAGCATAATATAAAAGCCATTCCTACTAACTATCCCAAGAACCCATCGCACCTTATCACTCCAAATACAAACTTCGCTCTGATACCATAAAAAATGGGATGTCACGCCCCGGACCCCGAGCATGTGCTCATCCCTATTTGGTCGATAATAATTTGCGACTTCCCAGGATGAGTCGCCGACCCTTTCCATTTTATTCCACATGCGGAAGCGACAACAAATCCCCTGACAGTAATCATCTCGGGATAGAAAAGCATGACAATAGATTCACAAACAAACATGCTTTTATATATACACTGAGTCATACACAAAGGTCTATGGCCAAAAGATTACAAAAGACTGGCCTTCCAAAAAGAAGCTGTCCTAATTGACCAACGCTTCCGATCACCTCCTCTCAGCTCCAGGTCCTCCACTCGACGACCCTGAAAATGTTGTCCCACAATGGGGTGAGATATAATCTCAGCAAGTCTAAGCTCTAAACCCTAATTAGGAGGGAAATACGCCAAGAAGTGTCCTAATCACACAATCACAATATCAAGGAGACTTACCTCGTCTCAGATCCACCCTGCAAGTCAGTACAATTTATCTCATAGACAACACGAGAGCATGAGCAACAAATAAGCTCTAATAACTAAAACGCCATACTTAATTAATTATGCGTTCCTAGTTTTCATCTCGGCATATAGCACGACCTACTCTCAGTTCGGCGGTCTTCTAGCATTGCCAGGCTTCGTCTCACCCCATTGAGCACGGCACGTCTCTTTATCAGACGGCTTTCCCGAAGGAGCATAGGGTCCAGAATCAACTGCGACCGGCTTCCCGTTGTCCAGGGGGTATCCCAAATAAGGATAATGTCTAGCTCAACAGCCCAGGATGATTTCTCTTGACCATCACACGATCACTCAAATATGGCCCAGGGCACCGTGCATTGCACTCAAATGCTTTAATTAAAATGGTGAGCCTGGCCTCTTTCTTCGTATTAGAAATTCACATGAAATGACTCGTGTGTGGGTACACGGTTAACTTGATCCAGAAAAATTGATATTCATCATTTTTGAAATCCCACTATTTCATATAGTACTAAAAACCATTTTCGGTGTCAAAACCCGACACCTGGGATTTTCTGAATAAATATTGGAAATTCACAATTTTTGGAATTAAATACCAAAAATTAATTAAGCACTCAATTTGCATAATTTAACACTCAATTGTAAAAATTAACCACGCCATTGCAATCAGCACGAAATTCCGGTCACCGACTATCCCGCCTAATTTTCGGAAAAATAATTAATAATTAAATAATTATTAAATTAATTAAATAAATCAATTTAAATTCTACAAATAATAACCTAGGCCAAAATCATTAAATTAATAACCAATACAGACTCAGAGAAATTCCTGAACCATTCTAGATAAATAGTACAATTTATTTAGGCTTTAACTAAACCATGCTAACCACCTAACATGCTCAATTAAATAATTCAATTTCTAATTTAATCTAACTAACCACCTAATTCCTAATAAAATAAATCTAACACCCCTTAAACATTATTAGCCTACTAAGCATAGTTTAGAGTATAAACTCACCGGTTAATTGCGGAAACCGGTTCACCGCGACGACGGCGCGACGGCGGCCGAAATCGAAATTTTTGGCGGCGTCGACGAACTTGGACCGAGCCTAAACTCAGCCCAACACAACTCAACAAGGCTGAGTTTAGGTCTTGGGCTTCTGCAGGCTGCTGGTCGCGGGCTTGGGCCTTCTTCTTGGGCCCAAAATGGCTGAACTTCAAATGGGCTGAAACCAACTGAACTTGGGCCTGATCTTGGGCTTCAAAATCTGCTGGAGCTAGGCTTAAAATCACTGGGCTGATCTTGCTTTGAAGAAACTGTTGGGCTGATACGGGCTGAAGAAATGAAGCTCGGCTTCGTGCGTTGCTGCTAATCCACGAGCGAGCTTCGTTGGCAGCTAGATGCGGGAACAACCGAAATAGTAACGGAGCTGAGAAATTCGCTGGCGTAGAGCTGGCCAAAAAATGAAATCACTAAAGATGATGACCGACGTGTGGACTGTGGGTGGACAACAAGAGCTGGTGGAGAAGGGGTGCACGAACTGGCGGGAGCTGGGCCGAAAACACACACTAGGAGTTGCTGGAAACGTGGAGGCGTGCGTGGGGTTGAACGGTGGTCTTCTACGCTCGTTTGTTGACCGGAGGGGAACAAACCGAAGTGGAGAGAGCTGCTTGGTCTTCGGAGAAGATGCCGCAGACACGCGTCTTTGTTGGCGTGAATGAAGTCAACAAGGTGGGCTTCGCTTGAATGTTGACCGAGCAAGCAGCAAATAAGGACGTGTCGTGGCTTGGAGATGGGGGAAAATTTGGTGTTTCAGTGGGTGAAGATGGAGAGCTATCGTGAAAGGAGAAATGAAAGGAAAGCAAGGCAGAGACCGAAACAAAGGAGAAGAAAGAATGAGTAGCTGCTGGCCTGTGTTGATTCGTGAGAGAGAGAGAGAGAGAGAGAGAGAGAGAGAGAGAGAGAGAGAGAAAAGAAGTGGCGTGCGAGAGAAGTAGCAGGTGGAGGGTCCCAATCAAGCATCCTTATCCCCTCCATTAAAAGCATGTTCCCCCTTAATACTTTCTTGTAATGCATAAATCACTAATTAATCCAATTTAAAGTCCCAATTTTCAGCTTTATGCTTAATTTCCTCTTCGGTTGTCCAAATCGAGGTTCGATTTTGCAGAAGAAAAATCCCAAACAATTATCTCGTAAGTCCCCGACACTCGAAGGCTCGGCTTGGAAGTCCAAATTTTCTTTAATTTGGCCCGTACGAATTTCCGCTAATTTTCCGCAACGTTCGAACCGATTTTCCACAAAAATTCCGGAATCTTTGAAAATTTCTCGGAGAATGAGTCAACGTTCCTAAAATAGCTTGTGACACCTCAGAACTTTCAATTTCTGAAATCGGGTTCAAATTCGCAGTTATTTTCAATCCGGCACGCTTTTAGTGTGACCTAGTCTATCGGATGACTTTTAGGAATTTTTGGTGCAATTGACCCGTGATCGATTTATCTCGAGTCGATACATCTTCTCGAGTCACGTTGTCATGAAAATCTCATTTCAATTACGGGCGGGTACCAAAACGACAGAAAATCAATTTAGTGCCGATCGATGAGAATTTTTCAATCAAGTGGAATCACCCACAATTTGATCACATATCTCAGTCGAATTGACCTATCTCTGATTTCTGATTGATCTCTGACGGTGCCGTAATGACCCTTGCAGATCAACATGGTCGAGCAGTCGATTCTTGGTCGAATTCTCAAGTGCAATTGCATTTAGATTCCCTAATTACTTCCCCAGATAGTCCAGTTATCTTGTGAGTGATCAGCTCAGAGAATAGCACTATTAGCGTTTCGATGAACGGCCTGATTTATTTAATCGAAAACAAATTATGAAAATTTAGGCTGTCACAGTTATCTAGTATCATCCTTGGAGGAACGAAATGAGTCATTTATGTGTTGAGCCGAAAGTCTTCAATTGTGCATAGACTGGCTAAAGTATAGACCTTACTTGAAAAGGGTTCAAAATTTGGTGTTCAAATTTGAGGTAGGCTACCTTTTGAATTTTATAGCCACCCTCAAATTGAGCCATATGTTCAAGTTAGGATCGGTGCCTAATTGACAGATAGAGATGTTCAGAAGACCTTATAAGAGGATATTGGCAAGAAAGAATATGACCTTAAGATTTCTGAGGATGGAACGTTCGGGTTCCATGAGTGATTGAGTGCACTTGACAGTGTAGCACTCAGGGAAAAGATTGGTAGATTGCAGTTTAGTATTGCAGTTTTGACCAGACAGTGCAAGTAGATAGAATCGGTGTCAGCTAGATTGGTAGACTAATATGAAAATAGATACCACTAGGTAGTTTGCAAGTGTTAGAGGTGTTGGTAAGTGGAAATTTGGTAATGCGAACTGGGATAACTCTTACCATCACTCGAGAGTCCCAAATGGGAATGGGAATATATCATAATGGAACATTGTAACAGGCTGAGTACTAATTCCATTTGAGGATAGGGGTCGATCTATAGATGGGGTTGGTCCACTTTGGTATGGTACGAATAAATCTTGTTTTGAATGGGTATGCCAAAGAGTGGGTGTATCAGATAATTCACCGGCATGGAGTGCCGAGGATGAATTATATTTCAAATCTAAATCGGAGGTTACCAGGCTGGCAGAATTTTCAAATGGTTCGTTCTTAAGCAGTGCATAGCAGAGGGTATAAATTTTCAGTGGTGAAAAGAAAGTGAAGTGAAGAAAGATCACAAGCCAAAGTCAGCTCAATGATTAGTGTTTGCAGTTGTCAGATCAGAGTCAAATGTGAATGACAGAGTGTCTTATGTGAGAAGCTCAGTTCAGTTGTTGGTTTAGAAAGAGCAGATATTGTGTACCAAGGTGGTCTCATTGGTCAAAGTGGTTGGACATCACCATGAGACCGAAGGATTAGTGTGGAAAAGTGATACTCGATGAGACGACAACACTCCCATCTTTTATTAAGGATTGGTAAATGTTAAAATTTCGAGGACCGAAATTTTTATAAGAGGGGAAGAGTTGTGACATCCAGATTTTTGGGTTTTGATTTCGGTTAGATAAATTGGGCATTTCATTGACGTGGCTATAGTGTTGTTCTCTGAGTTGGCCACTCATGAGATAACTAGACTAACTGGGTAAGCTATTAAGGACTTCTCGACCGTGCTCATCTTTAGAGATCATTGTGGCATAATATAAAATTGATTTGAAATCAGAAATAGGTTGGTTCGATTGAGATGAATGACCGATCGTGGGTGACTCCACTAAATTTGAAAATTCTCATCAACCGGTACTAATTTGATTTTCTTATTGTTTTGGTGAGTTAATTGAGAGAAATGTCCGTATTTTTGAATCATCAAGATTTTTACGACACGCCCTCATGCGCAGCCCCTCCACCGAATGCTTGGTTGTCTTCCTCTTTACTTTTTCTTTCTTTGACTTTTCAAACCTCTCTCTTCTCTTTCTTCTTCCCTCACTCTCTCGTGATCGACTCTCTCTCCCTCCTCTTGAGGTGTGAACCAAAAGATAGCAGAAAGAGAAGCAATGGGTCGCCGGAAGGTGGGTTGTGGCTCTTGCCCAAGCAAAATCGAACCACGAGTCATTTGTCCTAAAAAGTTTTGAAATTGGTGCTGATTGTCGTGGCGCAGTTCGTTTATTTAGTTGAGTTTTATTTTGTGCTGAATTGAATTATTTGTGAAATTGTGATTTATTCTTTAATGGAATAATCTTTGATAAATAAATGGAAAATAACCGGGTGTCGGTTGACAGCACCAAAAATGTTTTGGTGGACTACTGATAATTGTGGGATTTGTGGAAATGAAATTATATTATTTTGGCTAAGGCCGACCGCGTGCCCAAGCATGGGTATTTTTATTAGAGAGGATAAAAATGGTGATTTGATTAAATGATTATTTTCAGCATACTATAAAAGTATGGCTGGCAACTTTTGGTGAGCATCGGGGGTATACGATATCATCATACATATGTCAGCTTTGGGTGAGCAGTATACCAGTATACTATATCGACTTACGGACAATATGTCAACTTTGGGTGAGCAGTATACTTTACTATCAGCTTTGGGTGAGCATATGTTATACTATATCGGCCTTCGGGCGATATGTTAGCTTAGGGTGAGCAGTATACCGGTATACTATATCGACTTACGGGCGATATATTAGTTTTGGTGAGCAGTATACTTTATTATCAGCTTTGGGTGAGCATATGGTATACTATATCGACCTTCGGGGGATATGTTAGCTTTGGGTGAGCAGTATACCAGTATATTATATCGACCTACGGGTGATATGTCAGCTTTGGGTGAGCAGTATGCTTTATTATCAGCTTTGGGCGAGCTATACTATCTAATTGTCAGCTTTAGGTGAGCAGTCCTGATTTGATAGGACTTTATAGATAGTATGGAATGTGCCGACCAAGCATGGGTCGTGTTGACATGTGATCGACTAAGTCAATTGATCATTACTTTGACTTGATGTTGTGAATTGATTGATTGAATGGAAAGGACAGTGAGTGGTCTTGTTGGCGTGTAATCGACTAGGTCGATTCGATCGATGCTTTGATATGTGATGTAATTGCTTGGGTGCCTATTTGATCTGTACTAATATGCATGTGGAATTTAAGGCCAAGGTAAGTCCTCTGACTCATGTTGTGCATAGGCATCCCTAAGGTGTATTAGTTTACTAATCGAGTCTTAACGGGTAAAACTTGCTCAGACATAGTCTCATCCTGGTTTGGGGAAAAACATTTCAGGATCCTGATGAAGAACCTGAGGAGAAAGAACTAGAAGATGAGTATCTGAAGGAGAACCTCGAGGATGATCCAGAGTAGGGCCCTGATGATTGTTGCCGTAGAATCTAATTGAGTAGAAACCAACATTTTTAGCATGGTTTGTATATGTACATGCATGACTGAGTCATTATATATGTACATAAGGGTGTTGGTTTTCAAGTTCAATTTTCTAGTCCTACTTATATATCCCATTGCTTTATTGTCTGAGGATTTTTAAAATTGCTTCCGCATGTGCTATTAAAAAGGAAAGGGTCAGCGATATGTAGTCCTAGGATATCGCATTTTAAAATCGACAAAAAATTAAGGGATGTGCACGTGCCTAAGAATCGGGGTGTGACAGGCTTCACTTCCTCGATTGGATTCCTCTTAACGTTATGTGCCCTAAGTGTGTTATGTACGTGTTGTGCTAGCATCGTGCATGTGTCATGCTGGCATCGTGCACGTGGCGTGCCGACATTGTGTGTATTATGTACATATTCCAACATCAACATAAAAAATCTAAATTTCGATTAAAAAAGCATAACAAATCCAATTGACATAAGTACTAATAAGTCATAGAGTATTTTGGCAATATAATCATTCCACCAATACTTGTCAGCAACAACAGTCGTTGCCCGATCCGATCAAGAAGGAAAGCGGCTAAGTGGGTGCAAATAACCTTCACAACATCGAGGGCTATGCCCAAGAGGAGCTTTGTGGTGTTGGAGATAATGCTAGCCCTATCAAAAATGGAAGGGCTGTAAAGGATGAAGGTGTCACTCCCAAAAGCTTGTTGGATGAAGTAGATTCCAATAGCGCAGGCAAGCATGTGTAAGGCAGGTGAGGTCCAGTGGAGATCCCACCATAGGTCCCCCCAAGCACTCTGGCTGGTGACCTCGATAATGTCGTGGTTGTTCTCTTCAGGGATGCCAACAGCCTCCTTAATCTTGGCAAGTTGGACTGTAGCCTCCTCCTCAGAGTTGGAGATCTGGGCAAGGATACGCTTTGCATCGCGTTGATGGCCCTGCAAGATAAGCCATCGAGAAGGGGATTCTAGCATGGCAAGGACCCAAAAAATGAGCAAGAAGGGGATTCCTCCTATGGTGAGTAAGAGACGCCGGCCGAGGTTGGAGTGAATCCTAAATAAGAAAAAGTGGGAGATGTCACTGAAGGAGGATGCCCATGTTGATGAATACCTGAACCGCCGAAACACGTATAAGAAAGCAATTACCTTCCTTTAACTTTAAATATCTAACCTTAATTTTTGCCTCGGCAATAATTGATGATTAATTAAAAAACAAAAATATGTTACAAAATTTGGAGACAAAAAAAATAAATGAAAGGAGTACCTTAGGGAAGGAGCTGAGCAAACCCCGATAAAAGACTGGAGAGATTTCAGCAATATAAATGGGAACGATGATGAGGGTATAGCTCGCAGCAATATTAATTAGGAAGCGGCCAACCACAAGGATGAAGTAGTCATCCTTAATGGTCACAATGAGCGCTCCGACGAAGAAGATTCTTGCTACCAACCCTATTTTGCAATGGTAAACAATCTTGTTGGGATCCATCAAGCAAGTATCAAACCAATAAGGGAGGATAACTTTGAAACCCCCATAGATGATCCTCGAACTCATCATTCATTTGTTGGCCAGGCTTTACGTATGCTATCCCCTTACACATCAATCCTATGTCTACCAAAATTTCAAAATGAAAATCTTAGTTATTATCCTAATGCTCTCAAGTAAATCATAATTATGTATAAGAAATTGAAAACAAAAAAAATGAAAAAAAAATATACTTTGTGCCCTATTTCCCTTTGTAATATATTATTACATGATAAGAATGATGAGAAATAATAAGCATTATTTGAAATTTACTTACTTGGCTGAAAAAGAAGAAGAAATAAGTGGATGTTGTTATTCAAAATTAAGTAGTCTTTATTTTTCTTTGTTTATGCATAAAAAAATTTGTCAATAAATTAATCATTTTATCAATAATAAAGTTATAAAACAAAGTGCAATATAATAAATTATTATTGTCTTTTTTCAACATAAATAAGTTGCAAGGAATTGATTCGCTATATGAAAAATTAATTTGCAAAAATATATCGTAGGTTCCAAACTTTATGGAGGATCACTAGGGTAAATCTTTCCATGCTTCATGATATTGGATTTATCTATTGAGAGACTAGAAAAATGCATATGATGGAAGCCGAGAAGTTGTAGGTAGCGGCGTGCTTGTTCCAGCATGGCATCACTTCCTCGATCGGACTTCTTTGAACATTATGTGCGCTAAGTGTGTTATGTACATGTCGTGCCGGCATCGTGCACGTGGCGTGCCGACATCGTGCACGTGGCGTGCCGACATCGTGCGTATTATGTACATATTCCAACATCAACATAAAAAATCTAAATTTCGATTAAAAAAGTATAACAAATCCAATTGACATAAGTACGAATAAGTCATAGAGTATTTTGGCGATATAATCATCCCACCAATACTAGTCAGCAACAACGGTCGTCGCCCGATCCGATCAAGAAGGAAATCGGCTAAGTGGGTGCAAATAATCTTGACAACATCGAGTGCTATGCCCAAGAGGAGCTTTGTGGTGTTGGAGATAATGCTAGCCCTATCAAAAATGGAAGGGCTGTAAAGGATGAAGGTGTCACTCCCAAAAGCTTGTTGGATGAAGTAGATTCCAATAGCGCAGGCAAGCATATGTAAGGCAGGTGAGGTCCAAAGTGGAGATCCCACCACATGTCCCCCAAGCGCTCGGCTGGTGACCTCGATGATGTCGTGGTTGTTCTCTTCAGGGATGCCAACAGCCTCCTTAATCTTGGCAAGCTGGACTGTAGCCTCCTCCTCGAGTTGGAGATCGGGCAAGGATACGCTTTGCATCGCGTGGATGGCCTTGCATGATAAGCCATCGAGAAGGGGATTCTAGCATGGCAAGGACCCAAAAAATGAGCAAGAAGGGGATTCCTCCTATGCTGAGTAAGAGATGCCAGCCGAGGTTGGAGTGAATCCTAAATAAGAAAAAGTGGGAGATGTCACTGAATGAGGATGCCCATGTTGATGAATACCTTAACCGCCGAAACACATATAAGAAAGCAATTACCTTCCTTTAACTTTAAATATCTAACCTTAATTTTTCCCCCGGCAATTATTGATGATTAATTAAAAAACAAAAATATGTTACAAAATTTGGAGACAAAAAAAAGAAATGAAAGGAGTACCTTAGGGAAGGAGGTGAGCAAGCCCCGATAAGAAACTGGAGAGATTTCAGCAATATAAATGGGAACGATGATGAGGGTATAGCTCGCAGCAATATTAATTATGAAGCGGCCAACCACAAGGATGAAGTAGTCATCCTTAATGGTCACAATGAGGGCTCCGACGAAGAAGATTCTTGCTACCAACCCTATTTTGCAATGGTAAACAATCTTGTTGGGATCCATCAAGCCGTATCAACCCAATAAGGGAGGATAACTTTGAAGCCCCCATCAGATGATCCTCGAACTCATCATTCATTTGTTGGTCAGGCTTTACGTATGCTATCCCCTTACTCATCAATCTTATGTCTGCCAAAATTTCAAAATGAAAATCTTAGTTATTATCCTAATGCTCTCAAGTAAATCATAATTATGTATAAGAAATTGAAAAAAAAAAAAAAAAAAAAAAAAAAAAATACTTTGTGCCCTATTTCCCTTTGTAATATATTATTACATGATAAGAATGATGAGAAATAATAAGCATTATTTGAAATTTACTTACTTGGCTGAAAAAAAAGAAGAAATAAGTGGATGTTGTTATTCAAAATTAAGCAGTCTTTATTTTTCTTTGTTTATGCATAAAAAAAATTTGTCAATAAATTAATCATTTTATCAATAATAAAGTTATAAAACAAAGTGCAAAATAATAAATTATTATTGTCTTTTTTCAACATAAATAAGTTGCAAGGAATTGATTCGCTGTATGAAAAATTAATTCGCAAAAATATATCGTAGGTTCCAAACTTTATGGAGGACCACTAGGGTGAATCTTTCCATGCTTCATGATATTGGATTTATCTATTGAGAGACTAGAAAAATGCATATGATGGAAGCCGAGAAGTTGTAGGTAGCGGCGTGCTTGTTCCAGCGTGGCTTCACTTCCTCGATCGGATTTCTTTGAACATTATGTGCGCTAAGTGTGTTATGTACATGTCGTGCCGGCATCGTGCATGTGGCGTGCCAACATCGTGCGTATTATGTACATATTCCAACATCAACATAAAAAATCTAAATTTCGATTAAAAAAGCATAACAAATCCAATTGAGATAAGTACGAATAAGTCATAGAGTATTTTGGCGATATAATCATCCCACCAATACTAGTCAGCAACAACGGTCGTCGCCCGATCCGATCAAGAAGGAAAGCGGCTAAGTGGGTGCAAATAATCTTGACAACATCGAGTGCTATGCCCAAGAGGAGCTTTGTGGTGTTGGAGATAATGCTAGCCCTATCAAAAATGGAAGGGCTGTAAAGGATGAAGGTGTCACTCCCTAAAGCTTGTTGGATGAAGTAGATTCCAATAGCGCAGGCAAGCATATGTAAGGCAGGTGAGGTCCAGTGGAGATCCCACCACATGTCCCCCCAAGCGCTCTGGCTGGTGACCTCGATGATGTCGTGGTTGTTCTCTTCAGGGATGCCAACAGCCTCCTTAATCTTGGCAAGCTGGACTGTAGCCTCCTCCTCAGAGTTGGAGATCTGGGCAAGGATACGCTTTGCATCGCGTGGACGGCCTTGCATGGTAAGCCATCGAGAAGGGGATTCTAGCATGGCAAGGACCCAAAAAATGAGCAAGAAGGGGATTCCTCCTATGCTGAGTAAGAGATGCTAGCCGAGGTTGGAGTGAATCCTAAATAAGAAAAAGTGGGAGATGTCACTGAAGGAGGATGCCCATGTTGATGAATACCTGAACCGCCGTAACACGTATAAAAAAGCAATTACCTTCCTTTAACTTTAAATATCTAACCTTAATTTTTCCCCCGGCAATCATTGATGATTAATTAAAAAAGAAAAATATGTTACAAAATTTGGAGACAAAAAAAAGAAATGAAAGGAGTACCTTAGGGAAGGAGGTGAGCAAGCCCCGATAAGAAACTGGAGAGATTTCAGCAATATAAATGGGAACGATGATGAGGGTATAGCTCGCAGCAATATTAATTATGAAGCGGCCAACCACAAGGATGAAGTAGTCATCCTTAATGGTCACAATGAGGGCTCCGACTAAGAAGATTCTTGCTACCAACCCTATTTTGCAATGATAAACAATCTTGTTGGGATCCATCAAGCCAGTATCAACCCAATTAGGGAGGATAACTTTGAAGCCCCCATCAGATGATCCTCGAACTCATCATTCATTTGTTGGTCAGGCTTTACGTATGCTATCCCCTTACTCATCAATCCTATGTCTGCCAAAATTTCAAAATGAAAATCTTAGTTATTATCCTAATGCTCTCAAGTAAATCATAATTATGTATAAGAAATTGAAAACAAAAAAAATGAAAAAAAAAATACTTTGTGCCCTATTTCCCTTTGTAATATATTATTACATGATAAGAAAGATGAGAAATAATAAGCATTATTTGAAATTTACTTACTTGGCTGAAAAAGAAGAAGAAATAAGTGGATGTTGTTATTCAAAATTAAGCAGTCTTTATTTTTCTTTGTTTATGCATAAAAAAATTTGTCAATAAATTAATCATTTTATCAATAATAAAGTTATAAAACAAAGTGCAATATAATAAATTATTATTGTCTTTTTTCAACATAAATAAGTTGCAAGGAATTGATTCGCTGTAAGAAAAATTAATTCGCAAAAATATATCGTAGGTTCCAAACTTTATGGAGGATCACTAGGGTGAATCTTTCCATGCTTCATGATATTGGATTTATCTATTGAGAGACTAGAAAAATGCATATGATGGAAGCCGAGAAGTTGTAGGTAGCGGCGTGCTTGTTCCAGCGTGGCTTCACTTCCTCGATCGAATTTCTTTGAACATTATGTGCGCTAAGTGTGTTATGTACATGTCGTGCCGGCATCGTGCACGTGGCGTGCCGACATCGTGCGTATTATGTACGTATTCCAACATCAACATAAAAAATCTAAATTTCGATTAAAAAAGTATAACAAATCCAATTGACATAAGTACGAATAAGTCATAGAGTATTTTGGCGATATAATCATACCACCAATACTAGTCAGCAACAACGGTCGTCGCCCGATCCGATCAAGAAGGAAAGCGGCTAAGTGGGTGCAAATAATCTTGACAACATCGAGTGCTATGCCCAAGAGGAGCTTTGTGGTTTTGGAGATAATGCTATCCCTATCAAAAATGGAAGGGCTGTAAAGGATGAAGGTGTCACTCCCAAAAGCTTGTTGGATGAAGTAGATTCCAATAGCGCAGGCAAGCATATGTAAGGCAGGTGAGGTCCAGTGGAGATCCCACCACATGTCCCCCCAAGCGCTCTGGCTCGTGACCTCGATGATGTCGTGGTTGTTCTCTTCAGGGATGCCAACAGCCTCCTTAATCTTGGCAAGCTGGACTGTTGCCTCCTCCTCAGAGTTGGAGATCTGGGCAAGGATACGCTTTGCATCGCGTGGACGGCCTTGCATGATAAGCCATCGAGAAGGGGATTCTAGCATTATAAGGTCCCAAAAAATGAGCAAGAAGGGGATTCCTCCTATGCTGAGTAAGAGATGCCAGCCGAGGTTGGAGTGAATCCTAAATAAGAAAAAGTGGGAGATGTCACTGAAGGAGGATGCCCATGTTGATGAATACCTTAACCGCCGAAACACGTATAAGAAAGCAATTACCTTCCTTTAACTTTAAATATCTAACCTTAATTTTTCCCCGGCAATCATTGATGATTAATTAAAAAACAAAAATATGTTACAAAATTTGGAGACAAAAAAAAGAAATGAAAGGAGTACCTTAGGGAAGGAGGTGAGCAAGCCCCGATAAGAAACTTGAGAGATTTCAGCAATATAAATGGGAACGATGATGAGGGTATAGCTCGCAGCAATATTAATTATGAAGCGGCCAACCACAAGGATGAAGTAGTCATCCTTAATGGTCACAATGAGGGCTCCGACGAAGAAGATTCTTGCTACCAACCCTATTTTGCAATGGTAAACAATCTTGTTGGGATCCATCAAGCCAGTATCAACCCAATAAGGGAGGATAACTTTGAAGCCCCCATCAGATGATCCTCGAACTCATCATTCATTTGTTGGTCAGGCTTTACGTATGCTATCCCCTTACTCATCAATCCTATGTCTGCCAAAATTTCAAAATGAAAATCTTAGTTATTATCCTAATGCTCTCAAGTAAATCATAATTATGTATAAGAAATTGAAAACAAAAAAAATGAAAAAAAAAATATACTTTGTGCCCTATTTCCCTTTGTAATATATTATTACATGATAAGAATGATGAGAAATAATAAGCATTATTTGAAATTTACTTACTTGGCTGAAAAAAAGAAGAAATAAGTGGATGTTGTTATTCAAAATTAAGCAGTCTTTATTTTTCTTTGTTTATGCATAAAAAAAATTTGTCAATAAATTAATCATTTTATCAATAATAAAGTTATAAAACAAAGTGCAATATAATAAATTATTATTGTCTTTTTTCAACATAAATAAGTTGCAAGGAATTGATTCGCTGTATGAAAAATTAATTCGCAAAAATATATCGTAGGTTCCAAACTTTATGGAGGACCACTAGGGTGAATCTTTCCATGCTTCATGATATTGGATTTATCTATTGAGAGATACGACTAACCGAAACCTAGGAAAATGCATATGATGGAAGCTGAGATGTTGTAGGTAGCGGTGTGCTTGTTCCAGCGTGGCTTCACTTCCTCGATCGGATTCCTTTGAACATTATGTGCGCTAAGTGTGTTATGTACATGTCGTGCCGGCATCGTGCACGTGGCGTGCCGACATCGTGCGTATTATGTACATATTCCAACATCAACATAAAAAGTCTAAATTTCGATTAAAAAAGCATAACAAATCCAATTGACATAAGTACTAATAAGTCATAGAGTATTTTGGCGATATAATCATTCCACCAATACTTGTCAGCAACAACAGTCGTTGCCCGATCCGATCAAGAAGGAAAGCGGCTAAGTGGCCATAATGACCCGAAGTGACCGTTATTCCAAATAAGGATCCAAAGTGGTTAACAAGTCTCAAATAAGGACCTGAACCTGCTGGGTGTCCAAAATGTTCACCAGCCAGCGAGCGTGCAACATTTCTGGTTGCCGGAATATGGGCAGTTTTGTTTATATATATATTAACAAACCCCAAAAACAAAACCCCTAAACTCTTCACGTTCTTTTTCTTCTGCTATTCATCTTTTATGTTATTGGTCTTCTCTCATTTGGAGAACCCAAATTCTCTATTATTGGAGCAAGATCCTTGGTTCCTGAGTTCCAAAGGTACTCCCTCCTTCCCTCCTTCTCTCTCTCTCTCTCTCTCTCTCTCTCTTTCTCTCTCTCTCTCAATTCGTGTTCCATTAACATTGAATTCCAGTTCTCCAAATGAGAGAGGACAAAGAATGTAGAAGATGAAGAGCAGAAGAAGAAAATCGTGAGAACATAAAGAGTTTTTTTTTGGTCAAAAGAACGTGAAGAGTCTGGAGGGTTTCGTTTTTAGGGGGCAAAAGAGTACTTCAAGTACCAAAAGTTAGTACAAAGTGGCACTTAAGTGCCAAAACTTACGAAAGTGACGCTTAAATGCCACTTTTTATGAAAAATGGGACACTTGAGTGCCACATTCAACGAGCCTCGCCAGAAACTCTATGTGGCATTTTTTTTATTAATTTTCTCGCTTACGTGACTTGCCGAATGCCAAATTAGCAAAACACACACAAAAACAACATCGATTTGGCATAATTTGAATTTTAATACAATATAAAAATTAATTTAATTAAATGTGAAACAAAATAATAATAATTTATATTTATTATTTAAAGAAAAAAACGGAGGAGGAGGAAGGTTGCCGGTGGCTGAGGGTTGAGCCCTCACCGCCGTCGCCTCCCATTGTCCCGGAAGGTGGGGGAGGGTTGGCCGGGCGGCCGCGCCTAGCCGAGGGTCGGCAGCCCTAGCCGACTGGCAACGAGGGCTTGCGTGCCCTCACCCCAGATCTGGGTGAGGGTCGCCGGCCCTTGCTCGGTTGACCCGGGGTCGTCGCTCGCTAGGGTGACCCCCCAGCAGGTGGCGGCCTTTGGGTCTACCAGGTGAGGGTCGGCGACCCTTGCCTTTGGCTACCTGCGTCCTCCTCTTTCCTCCCTCCTTTTTTTCCCCTTTTTAATTAATTATTATATTAAAATTCAATTATAACAAAACGACATCGTTTTGTGTGTAACTCGCCAGAAAATTGCCACGTCAGCGTTTTGGTCGGATTTTCTCGCCGATGGCATTTAAATGATCCATTTTGCTTCAATTTTAACACTTAAGTGTCACCTTCGTAACATTTGGCAGTTAAGTGTCCTTTGTGCCAACTTTTGGTACTTGAGGGGTCCGGATGTCATTTTTAGGGTTTGTTAATTTCTATCTATATTTTTTTTGCTCAAAATTGCCCATATTCCGACCATAAAAAATGTCACATGCTCGTCGGTCAGTGAACATTTTGGCCGGCCAGCAAGTTCAGGTTCTTATTTGAGACTTGTTAACCACTTTGGGTCCTTATTTGAGACAATGGTCACTTCGGGTCCTTATTTGAGAAAATATGCTCACTTTGGATCCTTATTTGAGATTTTCCCCAAATTTTATAGCTTTTGAAAATAACAATTAAACAAATACAACGTTCCAAAGATTATGACCCAACATACACAACCTTCCAAAGGTTGTAAGAAGGCATAAAAACCGTTAGGCAAAAATTGTAATAAAATTCAGAATTAAATAATAATAAAAATAACCATAAATCTATTACGGACAATTACCCTATTTCAATATGACACATATTAGTTTATAGTGCTAAGTGCGCCAAAATCACGCAATTATTTGTGCACTTGCACACAAGTATTGTATGGTCAAGCTCAGTTAGCTGATTCTCTTCATTTGTTATGTTAGAAGATGCTTAACTGGAGACATTATTTTTTTTTCAAGAGACAAACAAGATTTGTAAAGAATTGAAAACTCTTGTTTCTGATGTCTTATTAAAGGTAATTTATATATGTTCGCAATACCTTAAATCATATGCATATACTCATATCACATGCTTAAAACTTGAGAGCAGAACGGCCATGCCCATCTGTCTCTGCACTGCTTGTTGTCTTCCTTTTCAGTCTATCTGAGATGTTCCTTCGACTTTCCGGCCATCCTCGTATCCTGATCCTCCACGAGTGGAGCGGATATTTCACTTCATCCCTCGATTGTGATGCTTGCACCAACTAGTATCCACGGTTCCACATAAGGATGATCGACTCGAAGGTGGGTCTAGTCTAAGGCTTCTGTTTCCAAAATATTCGAACTGAGAACCAAACTAGTCAGCTCTGGAACCACCGGTTCCTGGACTGGCCGGTTTTGGTCCTGTTCCCAATTCTATGTTTTGGGTAAAAAACCAAGCTCATATGATAAAATGTAAATTCGTACCATTTTACTACAAAAACATTTGTTGAACAATTGTTTACGTCGTCTTTCCTCCATATTGAAAACCATTTTTCAGTAAGCCATCTCCTCTGATGATTTCGAAGAAAGAGAAAATTAAGCCTGTGAGTACGGATTCTTCCATTAGAAGGCCTATCACTGTGATGATACCTCGATCCAAACTGTATGATATTGACTCGCTCTTGAACACCAGGTATAGTTGGTCATTGATCATTCTGCCCACGAGCATCCATTTACATCCGTCCACACTGAGAAAATGTGGAGTCAGATTCGCCTCAAGGCATGTGAAGAGAAAATATGGCACGGTTCTTTAGTCTCTCAGCATGGTAAGAAGCAGAATATCAACTCACGGTCTAGTGTCAAATCTGAGTGTCGTACGTTGGCTGATACTAGTGCTGAACTTGTATGGCTCCGTTGGCTTTCAGAAATCAACCCCTATTATTGAGTGTGGTAGCAGATTCGCCATTCAGATCACGAGAAATGCAGTTTTTCATGAATGCACTAAACTTATTGAGAACGACTGTCACTTTACTCAACAGCATCTTCTTCGAGGAACCATCGATCTCGTCCCACATCTCTTCTACTGATCAAACAAGGGATAGTCTAAGGATGGCTGCTCGTCTTGCTCAATTTCTAGTTTCTTGTCCGAACTGCAGCTGATTTTCTTGGAACCACCTTCAGTTTGAGGGATGTTAAACTACTGTCAGAATACTCCAAAATTGTCATTCAATTGTTAATTTCTTTACATCTATAATAGCTAGTTTCCTTGTTACATTAGATTACTTCATTTCCTATGCATATTATTCGGGTGTAAATACTAAAGTGATACAAAAGACATTTTCTTATTATTGTTTCAAACTATCTAAAACAAAAGACGCAGAAATTATGTTCTCTGTTTCTTAGAAAGATAAATCTGATTCGAGACGAGAGTATCCTTTTCCCTCCAACTTGGCCACTTAAAATCAATGTTCTGGGCAGTTACAGTTTCTGTTTTTTTTTTTTTTTTTGGTGACCCAGGGAACCCCGCACGGCCGACAGCCGGGGATAAACCACTGGGGGCGACACGTGCTAACCACCACACACGTGCCACCGGGTAAGTCGCTAAAGGGCTCAAAGCTAGCCTTCCTGCAACTTGCGTTGCAGGAGCTTCAAACACTAGACCTCCTCGATGGAAGTCTAGTGCCTATCCAGCTGAGCCACCACGACGGGTGGTTACAGTTTCTGTTGATCACGACACATTTCCTTAATCCGTACATTACGTAACTTCCTTAATCATTTGTAAGCGCACTCATTGACGAGTGAATAGCATGGGTTCGCAGTCTCAAACGCAACTATCCAATCACTGGACTATCAGACGGCATCGTTGTTCCAAATCGGTTGTTTTGTCAGCTTGCACGCTCTAAACAGCACTATCGATGCCGTGCACCAACACCATATCAAGAATTGTTTGTTCTTGATACCCAACAAGTTTTAATGGCACTGTCTAGTACTTGGGATTTTAGGATCCTCAATGATAAGATGACATTAAATTTTCCGCCTCATTTACCAATGAAGCTGATGGCATTAATGTTAAAGAATCCTGTTTCTTCTGCTTGCTCTCTGAGTCCACCATGATCAGTTCATCTGGGCAAAATCGCAGAAGTATGAGCGACAAGATCATTACAAAACCAAGACCTGATCTCGACAGCTTTTCAATGGACACAACGCTGTTTTTCACTTGTGACCAAATTAACGAAAAAGATGCAGTTGAGCATTTACTTTGCTCAGAGGCTAGGGAAAGCACAAACATCGAAATTTAAGGGACAATAGGTGAAGAAGATCCGAGTGACTGACATGCTAAAACCGACTACCCAAGAAAGTGCTCAGGCTCTTGCAGATGAAGGAGATGGAGGAGAAGAATTGCTCAATTTAGTCCTCGGGATCCCAGGAATCTTGGGGATGAAAGGATATGGAGGCCAAGTCATATGCGGGAGTGTCGGAAATGCGGGCAATGTAGGTGTTGGATAGGATGGCGGCGGCAGCAGAGGCATTGTGTCTTCATAAGATGCTGGTAGTGTATAAGGCAACGGTGCCGTTGATGGTGAAGCAGATTCTTCTTTCGAAGGCAACGGTGGTATGGTTGGAGCTTGTGTGGAGGAGGCCGGTGGTGGCTCCAATAAGTTGGGCGGCGGGGAAATTATTTTTGGCGGTAACGGTGATGGTTTGGGCACTGGTGAATTGCATACAGGCGCCAATTGATTCGACATTGGTGGAGATGGCAGCGCTGGCGGAATAGGTGCCGGTAAAGCGGAACTTGGCGGGTTTGGTGATGATGGTGGCAATTTTGGGGCTGGCTGGGGAGTAGGTGGTGATGATGATCTAGGAGCTGGTGGACTAGGAGGAGATTTCATGGACTCTGATGGTGGTGGTGTTGGTGATTGTTTAGGCGTTGGTGGGTCGGAGCTGGGCGAGCGAGGTGGTGACGGTGGTGATTTAGGAGATGGTGAATGGGATCCGCGCGGAGCTTGAGTCGAAGGTGATGGCTGTGATGGGGTCGATTTAGGAGCTGAGCTAGGACGGGGCAATTTGGGTGGCGATGGTGGTGGTTTGGGCGAGGGTGAATTGGTTCGAGGTGGTGGCCGGCTTGATTTTGATGGTGGCGAATGTGATGAATTATGCGCTGATAAATCGGGGGGTGGTGCGTTAGGCGTCGATGGTGCCGATTTTGGCATTGGAGGAGCAGGATTAGGCGGTGCTTGCGTCGATTTTGATGGCGGCACTGGTGGTGATTTTGGCGAGGGTGAATTGACTGAAGGGGGCGTATGAGCAGACTCCAATGGCGGTGACGGCAAAGGTTTAGAGGCCGGTGGCTTGAGACTCGGCGACTTAGGAGGCAATGGAGATAATTTTGGGGGTTGGGTTGATTTCGATGGTGGTGATGGGGATTCAGGTGTGGGTGCATTGAAACTCGGTGGCGGCGATGGCGCTGATTTAGGCTCTGGTGATGGCGAAATCATACTAGGCGGAGTCTGTGAAGGCTCTGAGGGCGGCGATGGTGACAACTTTGGCATCGGTGACTTCGAAATAGGCGGGGAACCAGTCAGGGGAGGCAGAGGTGGCAACTTAGGCCTAGGCAAAGGCGGCACCGCCTTCACCTCCGGTGCCGACTGCGACTCCTTGCCGGCATTGGGAAGAGACCGCGCCTCTATGGTCATCACATGGGTTCTCTCGAAGACCAGACTTAGGTACAGAACCAAGAGAATGCAATAGGAGGAAGCCATGGCACCATAGAATGTGAGATGATCCAAGACGGGTGCTCGTGTTATAAGAAGAGCCGGGAAGTGTTTCAGGCTTGTGGGGGTTGGAAGGAATGGGTTGGTCAGGACAGTAAATATCGTTTTAATGGCCGAGGACCAAGGTTCTTTATTGGAGGCGGGGCCATTGTTGGGCACTTCCTACTGTCTTGGTCCCTTTCCTCCATGTACTTCCCAGAAGATCTGAGTCTCTTCTCTTCGTTCCCATCGCAGTTGTTCTGAACAGCATCGAGGACAACTACTTCAAAACGAGCACACAACAGTAAATAAAAGCGAAAAAAAAAAAATCAAGATACGGGATATTTTATTTCGATTCATCCTTAAATTAGGATTTTGTCCAATAGATGATTCCATTATAATTAGGACCTTTCACCTTACATCTCTTTGTTACATCACTCGCAATTACAAACGAAAAAGATTATGGATGGATTTGGTTCAACTTTAGAAATGGGCTTTGAATGTAATGCAAATATTAAAACCAAAACCTTTTAGGGAAATGCAAATTGAGTTAAGGTGAAACTTTTTATAAAATGACTTTGGGTTCAAGCAACGTTTGGCAAAAAAAAAAAAAAAACCTTTTGCAAAGGATTTTAGCTGCATTTTAAAAAAAAAATTATTAAAAAAATCAATCTTTTTGTGAGAAGCGACCAAGGGCTCAAGCCGTCGCTGAGCCAAGTCTGACACCAACATCCGTCATATGATATCACTCGACCTTGGCAACCACTGATAGTTTAGTTTGCCACAATTCAAGTTAGGTTTCGCATAGTTTTATCAAAGTTTTATGAAAAATATATTTCACCTTTTTGAGCATGTGTGGCTACAGCACTTACCAAATATGGTTGTTTAGGTGCATGATCACAAACTTTGGAAGAAAGTTAGCACCTATCATATTCGAGCTAGATGCTCCGGGGGAGTGATGAAGGATATTTATGGAGATAATAAATTTTCCTACTATAAATATTGTTAAAGATAATATTATCTAATATGGATATTATTTTATATGTATTATTTTTAAAATAGCTTATTTCCTTTTATATGCATATTGTTTGGGTATAAACACCCTTTCTCTAATAAATTGTAATGTCAAGTCAATTTGAGTAAAGATGTCCTTATTCTCTTCTGCACACATCTCTCTTCAAGATCTTATAACATTTACATGTTATTAGGGTTAAGGAGGTCCTAAGTTTGAATTTTTCCAAACTCCTATTTGCTTCTCTAATTATACATTTTCACGCTTAGTATTAGGTGAAAAGACCATACTAAGCATGACATAAAATGTTAGAATAGTTAAATAACTTAAATTTTTAGAATAGTTGATAGTAGTCCCACATAATTTCATTGACATGAAATCTTAGAATAAAAAGCAGAGACACCCCCACACAATGTACCTACTTTGGCTGCTCATCATAAATTAGAACATTAACTGGCATGTTGTCGCCGAAGGCGTGGTGGCGGTGAGGTACTGATGCTGAACTCCACTTCAATGCCAATGCCAATCTGGGTTTTTTTATTCTTTTGTTCGTCTGCATTAGCTCTTTCACAAGTGCTTGGAACTAACACTACACAGAAGTTTCTGACACCATATCTCAAATCTGATGTGATCCTAATCCTGGATTCTGAAGTACAACTTTATCTATATTAACACAGGTTTGGAAACTAGTCTTATATATTCCGACCAAAATGAGAGGGAAAAAAAAACTAGTCTGATATATCATATGCCTTTTGAACGTTGAATGCATTCAATCTAATGAAAAGTTTATTTTCTTTTGCAAATAGAATGATGAGGTAATTTCAAGAAAAGTAGAGAATTTAAAGGAAAGTCTTTGAAAATCTCAATCTAATTACCAATATTTCGATGATATTGTTTATGACTTTATGTGAAGTAAAGTAGAAACTGTATAGAGAGAAGTCAATTTACTTTTTTCAAGTTAAAAGAAAAAAATAATTTATATATATTCAATATCGTAAAATATATATATATATATATATATATTTTCAACTATCGTAAAATATGAACTATATATATATAGTGAATTTAAAATTTAATATATGACAAATGATCTTACACTATTCGAATGTATAATAAATGGCACATTTTACATTATGTTAATATTCTTTTTCACAAAGTAAATTCCATGCCTGTCGTCATTCTTATAACTCTAAAGATATTAAAATTTTTCATACAAGTTAGATGTGAAAAGAAGTAGATAAGGAGTTTTAGCAAACATAAATTTCAATATTTTTTAAAATATAAAACTTAAGCAAAGCATGGACAAGTGCACTAAGTATATAAACAAGAGTAATTACAGCATACTCTCCCCTTGTAAATGAAGAGGTTACACAAAGCATCACAAACTGCCATAGGAACGAGTTCCGTAAGTCATATCACAAACCGTAATACAAATAAGTAGACATGGCATATGCCATTCGAAGGCATGCTTAGACCATTAAAATCGAAGTAATAAGATACTAAATCGCAGCATATTCCATCACGACTCCAAATTCACATCATTGCGGTTCAAGGACTAGTAGCAACGTTGGTTTGGGGAAATCGGGGAGATGAGGCAATTTGAGCATTTCTGGCAATTCCAGCTTCGGTATTGTTGGTATTTCAGGCTTTGGCAGTCTGGAAATAGCAATAATTCTGTGAAGATGAAGATGAAGATGAAGAAATGAATCAAGATACAGAGGAATCAGCAAAGGAAATACTTCGAATCACTCTATTTCAATATGATTGTAGTACAAAGCTTCTGTATATCAATGACAGCTTATGAATACAAATCCTCTGTTTTACATCCCCTGTTTTCTATTTCTCTATCACAGCACGTATCAGCTATACAATGCAGAGCATCCATTGATGATTGCTCTCTAAGCTCTCTCTCTCTCTCTCTCTCTCTCTCTCTCTCTATTTTGCTTCTATCTTCGCTTGCTTCTCTATCGAAGAAGAAGAAGACTACTTATATCAGAATAGAACAACATACTGAATACAACTAATTGTTTCTTAGTTTGTTTCATCACTCTAAAACGAATAACAGCACGTGTGTTAGTTGAGATTTACACGACTTGGCGATCCACATCTTCTTTATTTCAGGCTTTCTTAATCATTGATAACAATCCATGTCTGCCTTCATCACGAGCTCTTCACCGTTGATCATCAGCTCATTGTTACTTTCCCGTTTTTGTTTTTCCCACGTGTTCTTTGCTTCGCTTTGCTGCTCCGTATAACTCTTTCTCTTCATAGTTCTTTATCTTCCAGCATCAGTGTTATCAGCTGAATTTATAGTGGCTGAGTGAGACTTTGTTCCTATATGCTTAACAAATTCAACCATTGGCAGTGTGGCAATTCCGGCTTTTGCCGGTTTGGGATGTTGGGAAGGTGAAACAAGTCGGGCCTCAGTAGTTCAGGATCCTCAGGCAACGCCGCCTCCAAAATTTTGGCGAGCTTTGATGGAGTTCTCGCCAATCATCACTGACAGGGCAAGGACAAATAATGCCAAAAGATGCATGAGCCCACAGTAGTTCGCCATCATAGAACCGATCTACTAGCAAATTGAAAAACTTCGAGTGAAGAAGAGGTTGATCTCAAGTGAGAAGGTGCAGATGTGTTCGAGCAATGGCTTGATGGAGGGCTTTTAAAGAGGAGGGACGTGGGGATAGGCGAGATTGCAAGTATGTTTTGGAGGGAAAATAATCGAAGTGTTCGTTCAACTTCCAAACTAATCTCATTTTCTTTTGTTCAACAACAAGATGGAGCAGATAATTCCAAAAGGGATCTTTCTATTATTGGTTTTTTTAAGCTTGTAATTACGAGTTGTGTTGGACTTCCTCGCTAGACGGGAAAGACAAAGGAAATGATTTATGATCTCACTCTATGTACAAGAGGACGAAGTCCATGGCTTTGGTCAGCAAAGTCAATAATGTTAAGAGTAAAATCTAAGTTTTTCCAGTGAAAATTATACATGAAATGTATTCTTGATCCAAGGATTACTCAAGTGGTAGGTGCATTCCTTCTCTTTCTCTGATAATTTTGTAAACCTGTGTGTATCTGTAATTTCTTGATATAAATGGGACAAGGCAGCAACCACCGTTAAGGCTACCATTTTGGGCCTCAGTAGAGAAGCTTGTGGTCAAGTTGAGGGTAAGGCTACTACCTTTGGAGGGGGCAATGGTGGAGTTGGTGGCGTCCAAGCCGACTCCGGAGGAGATGCTAATCGCTTCTTGAGAAAGTGGGGCTTTAAGATCCACAAAATTGCGAGGTCAAAAAGGAAAAGACTAAACTTTACGGGAGATTGAAGAATTGCCAATTTCCATCAAAACTGATGATGGAATGGAAGGATTCGATTGGGTAATCCAAAGACTTTGAGTTAAGAGCACCGAGGACATCAATCAATTGGATGGGGGAGAATATCATGAACCGGAGGCTCTCAAGGTGCAATAGGTGGAGGAGAAGGCCGAGTGACCGGACGTGTCTTAGATTTTAGAGAAGCCTTGTCATTAATGGAGGTATGTGGTGAGCGGAGAGATATATAATTTTTTGTATATCTCCACTTTTTTTTCATCCTTAAAAGTATAGGTATTCATTATTCTGGTCTTTATGTGCATTTACTTCTCTGTTTTCCTTTTCCCCTAAAAAAGAAAGGTCCTAGGGGCGCAATCAATTTGGGTGAAATTAGTTTTTCTTTTCCTTATTTGATCTGGACTTGCAATTGGATGAATATTTGGTTATCATCCTTCTAAGTAATTTGCTAAAAATTACTACATCCCAATATATATATATATACACGCGGATTCACAATGAAAAGAAAAAGAATTGGTGATAATCTATTCCTTTTGTGTGGATCGTCCTTCTTATCAGTATCTAGAAAAGCAATTGATTTTTTTGACATATACTTTTTTTTATTAATTCAAATTCAAATTTGTTAAGTGGCAGCAAAAGTTAACTGTACTTAAAAATTTGGCAGGGTTACAACGAGACGAAAGAGTTGGTGAGGGATTTTTTATTTATAAGGAGTAGCAAAATTGATTTAGAGCTTATGTTCTGAAATTATCTTCCATCTCATCTTATAACATAATAGCCAAGCCTGCAAGGTTTTTCAAAGTTCGGGTATTGGTGTCGCTGTAGGCTTATATAGGGTTTTTTTGTAAGATTAATCTTACGGACAACAATATGTAACTATATTTGTACAATAAAGAGAGAAATTGACTTTTTCCCTTGAAATAGAAATTGTAAAATAATAGATTGATAGTCTGACAATATGTGAAATGATTAATACCACGAAAAACTTCAAATTGATGCATTAGTAACAAATTTATTTCAAATTAATTATTTGACCATCAAAACTCAAAACTAGTACACCCATAATAAATTTATTCAAAATTAAATTTTTAACCACGAAAACATCCAAACTAGTACACCTACGACAAATTTATCCAAAACTAATTTTTTGACCATCAAAAACCAAAAATCGATATATTCATAACAAATTTACCCAAACTATTTTTTGACCACTAAAAAGAACCCAAACTAGTACATTTAAAACAAAGTTATTTTATGTTAGTTTATGTTAAATTAGATTAACACCATGAAAAACCACAAAAAAAAAAAAAACAAATGGATGATAAAATCTCAAGCTAGTATATTCAACTTAGTAATTTAATGATAAAATTTAGAATAAAATAATAGAGGGTAAATTTGTCATAGGTGTACCTATTGATGGTTTTAGTTTGAGGTAAATTTATTACATGTGTACCAATTTGGGAATTTTGGTGATAAAAAAAATATCTATCAATAAAATTGACTATATTATATACAATATATTATCTAATAGGAAACACATACACAACCCGTCAATAATTTAATATATAGCATATAATTAATTTGGTTCAATCAAATACGAACTGCAGTAAATAAAAAAAGTTAGAGTTAATTTTACTCAATTAAATAATGATTATTGGTTGGAAAAATGACAAAATAGTCATGTCAATTTAAAAAATCATATATATAACCCATGATGAATTCATTTTAAGAAAATATATATGAGACAAATGAACCTACATCATTCGAATAATGAACGACAAATTTCATTTTTATTGATTTTTCTTTGATTATTTAAATTTCATAATTATTGTCACTACTATAACTCAAATAAATTAAATTTTCATATTGGTTATATGTGAAAAAAGATAAGGAGTTTGGGTAAACATGAGTTTCAACAAATTTTGAATATAAAACTCATGCAAAGCATGCTCAAGTGCACTATTTATTTAAGAAATAGTAATTATAGCAACTCTTTCGGGTGTAAAAATATAGTTACACATGGTATCAATACAAATGAGTTCCACAATTCATATAACACAGTCATACAAACAAGTACTATATACTATTCTGAGGCATGCTCAGACCATTAAAATAGACGTAATAAAATACTAAATCACAGCATGTGGTATCACGGCTCCAAATTCACATCAAAGTGGTTCAAGGACTAGCAGCAGCCATAGGCGTGTCCTTCGGAACGACAGGCAAAGTTGGCTTAGGGAAATCTGGGAGATGAGGCAATTTGGGCACTTCCGGCACTTCCGGTTTCGGTATTGTCGGTAATTCAGGCTTTGGTAGTTCCGGAAGTGGCGGCAACTCAACTTTTGGTAGTGATGGCAATTCTGGCTTTGGCAAGCTCGGGATGTCAGGAAGGTGCGGTAATTCGGGCTTCGGCAATTCGGGCACCTTGGGCAATGTCGCCTCCAAAATTCGGCTAGCTCCAACTGAGTTCTCGCCAATCATCAAGGACAGAGCAAAGACAAACAATGCCAAAAGATGCGCAAGTCCACGATAGTTCGCCATCGCAGGACCGATTGACTAGCAAATTTAAAAACTTCGAGTGAAGAAGCGATGGATCTCAAGTGAGGAGGTGCAGGTGTGCTTGAGCAATGGCTTGATGGAGGGTTTATAAAGAGGAGGGACGTGGGGATTGGGGAGATTACAAGTATGGTTTGGTGGGATTTTGTCGAAGTGTTAGTTCAACTTCTAGACCAATCTCATTTCCGTTTGTTCAACAACAAGATGGAGGAGATAATTCCAGAAAGGACCTTGCAAATTATTGGCTTTTAAAGCTTGTAACCATTAGTCGTGCTGGTATTATATAGCTTTTGTTTTGGTTTTCCTATAAATAGTTAATTGGTTACCGTACTACTATCATGAACTACGATCATTGTAAATGATATCCTAAAAATGACCATCCCGATACATGCAAGCTGATTTACATACGAAATGAAAAAGTTGAGACTAGGTAAAACTATCTAGAACTAACGTCTTGAAATATCTTTTCCGCAATCCATCTCATGTGATGGAATGATAGCCAAGCTTGCAAGGTTTTTCAATTATTTGATAAATTTTATACTATGTTCTTTGACTAGTAGTACACGTGATTGATGAACGAATTAAAGATCAACAGATATTTGATAACCAACGCAATACTACCATAGAAGTCTCAAAACATATCTCAAATATGGGGAAAATTGTCCAAAAAGTCCTAAACCTATTGCACTTTTGTCAATTCAGTCCTAAACTTTTTTAACTTTACCAATTGAGTTCTAAACATTTTTACTTCTTGTCAATTCAGTCAATCCGGCCAATTTTGGCCAGAAAATGTTGATGTGGATACCAGCGAGTGCCACGTAGGATTGCCGAAGCTAAGTTGACAATTTTTACTAATTTTTCGAATTTTTTTATTATTTTTTTCTGTTTTTTTCCCCTTTTTTTTTTTTTTTTTTTTTGTGGCTTTCTTGGCCTTTTCCGGTGGCCAGCCACTGGCCACAGGCGACGGCCGGCCACCGGCCACTGGCCATGGCAAGCTGGCTGGCCTCACTCTCCATAGGCGAGGCTCGGTCGGGCAAGGAGGAGCTCTGGCGAGGGTCGCTTGGGCGAGGCCGACCCTCGCCCGAGCCAAGGTGGCCTCGTCGGGCGTCGGCCGAGCAATGGCGACCCCGGGCAAAGGCCGGCGTCGCCAGATTTGGCGAGGGGAGCCCTCACCGGGGCTCGTCCTCGTGCAGGCAATGTGACATCTCGATTTTCCAATTCTATTTTCAATAAATTAATACGGGCATTTCGTTGGCATGCATATAGTTCTTTTCCTTGAGTCGGCCACTCATGTGAAAACTAGCCTATTGGGTGAAGCTGTTAAAAAATTCTAATGCATTAGACTCGAGAATTTGACTAGGAAGCGATCTTTCAACTGAGTTAATCTGCAAGGGTTATTACAGCACAATTAAAAATCGATTAGAGATTGGAGATAGGTCGACTCGATAGAGGCATGTGATTAGGTGTGGGTAATTCCACCAGATCACATAATTCTTGTCGATCGACACTGGACCGACTTTTCTATCGATTGGGTACCCAGTGTTCATATTTGAAACCTTGAGATTACCCCGACAATCGAAAGTCGCCAATGTTTCAAAGATGTACATTGTGGCTTGAGATGATCAACCACATGTCAAATGCATGAAAATTTCTAAATGCTACCCGGCAAGTTGGGTCGCGCTAGTATTGTGCCAAAGTGAAATTAACCGTGAAATTGAGATTGAATTCAGAAATTGGAAGTCAGGGTGTGTCGCAAATCATTTCAAGATCATTAACTCTTCTTCGGAAGATTTTTCATGTAATCAGAATTTTTTCAGAAATTAAATCAGAGAATGGCTATTTTGGCTCGATAAATTAGTAAGCCCGCCTTTGGTCTTGCTTTTGGGACTTAAGTTGGTTCTATGGGGAAGTGAAGATGTGAATTGAAGTGTGGTGACATTGGATTAATTTTATGAACTTTAATTGGACTCAATTGGAAGAGAATCGAGTGGAATTGAAGAAATTGTTGCATAAAGTTTTATGCCCCGACAGAAAATGAAATTGGATCCATTGAAATAGGTTGTAGAGGAAATGAGTTAGTGGATGATGACATCATGGACTGATGTCATGGTGGGCCATTTAGTTGGATTAAAGAAAAAGAGAAAAAGAAAAGGGAATGGTCCCATCTCTCTCTCTCTCTCTCTCTCTCTCTCTCTCTCCTTCTTCTCTCTCCTCCCTCTCTTCTTCCTCTCTCCCGTGCGACCACTCTCCATCTCCATCTTCTTCTTCTTCGAATGCCACCAGCAGCAGCAGAGATCAACCAGCACCGCCGCCTCCGCCTGTCGCCATTCGCCGTTCGCCGTCGCAGCCCGCGCCTCGCCACTTGCTCCTTTGCCTCTCTCTCTCTCTTTCCTTGCGTCATTGAAGCCCTATTTCCCCCATCGTTAGCTATTGCTCGGCACCCCAGTAGATCTAAGAAGATGCCGGAGCAGCCAGCAAGCCGTTGGACCACCGGAACGCCACCGTAAGCCCACCGAAGGCTGTCTGGCGTGCGCCTCCAGCCGCACGCCATGCTGTCGTCCGCCTCTAGCCGCGTCGTCCCTAGCTTGGCCGACATCCAGAGCTGCATCCAGCATCACCAGCCGTCGTTCGTCATTGCAAAGGCCGCCGGAGCCACCACCTGCAGCTGCCGGAACCATTGCCACCACCGGTCCCCTTTCGCCCAAGCCAGCCCCGGATCCGCTCCCTCTCAGCCCCAAACAACAGTTATAGAAAAATGGGTATGGCAGCCCATGTTTGGCCCATTTTGGCCGCCTTCCCGAGCTCGGATGCTCGGCCTGCCTTGAGGAAAGTCGATCATCGCGTCGTCCTCGTCGTTTTGGTCCGCTCGGCTGCTAATCTGGTGAGTTTAGCTCACTAAATCTCGATTAGACGGTTAATGATACCCTAAGTGTGCTTAGTCTAAGTTAAGTAAGTTTATGTGGTAGATTAGTTTATTTGGTTGAGGATTAGATTAGGATGTTTAATTAAGTTAAAGTGAGTTTAGTTTAAAGTGAAGTATGTTTATTTTAATATAAAGCCTTGATGTGACATAATAGGGTTTTATTTTTGAATTATTTAATGATTTCGAATTCGGGAATTTATAATATTATATTATATTCCGAAATTATTAAAATATTATTATTTATAAAAAAACGGAAAAATTATTTTGATTGCGGTTGCTCGGAATTTCTTGTCGATTTCTTTGCTGTGTAGTTAGATTTTGAAATTGATGATTGGATATTATAAATTGAGTGTGGACCGTGAAAAATATGGATATTATTATTTAATTATTTTCGGAATAAACTTAATTATTTATTAAATTTCCAAAAATTTTGTCGGGATCCTAAACTCTATTTTGTGCCAATCGCTGTTGTGTATTTAGAATTAGAATTTGATGATTGATTATTGTAAATTGAGTGGTGATTGTGATAAATAGGGATTTTATTCATAAAAACCCAAGTGTCGGGTTTTGATGCAAAAATTGGATTTTAATGATTATATTAAATAGTGAGGTTTGAAAAAGTGAGATGTTGGCTTTTTGATTTGAAATTAGCGTGTCCCCACACACATAAGTAATTTCTGGAATATTTTTAATACGAAGAAAAATGGCCGGGATCACTATTTTAAGTGGAAGCATTGATTGAAATATAAAGTGTCTTGGGGCCGAGTATGCTTTGGCTGTGTGATAACTAAGAGGAATCGTCCTGGGCTGTTGAGCCAGACTTGCCTCTGTATGGGATGCACACGCGGTGGATGCGGGTCGCAGTTGATTCTGGGCCCATGCTTCTTCGGGAACACCGTTGATGTACTGACGAAGCCGCGCTCCAAGGTGGGGAGGCGATGCCTGGCTATAGGCCAATAGATAGCCGAACTACAAGTAGGCTATGCCATTGTGTGGCAGTGAATAACAATTGGAATACATGTTGAGTGTTGTTGATGTGTCGGATTATGGGACGAAATTATGTGACATGGAATGGGACGTGTCATAACAATTTAGTCTTATAATCAGGATCCCCGCGGTTGCTGGTTATATGAAAGTGAATGCGTTCCGATTGTTTAAGTTCCTATTACTATTGTGATTGAGTGATTTGAATTGCGCTAACCTGCAGGAAGGAACTGAGGCAAGGTAAGTCTTCTGTGTGATGTGGCTAGGCCACCCGGGGTGTATTTTCTTTCTAATAGGGGTTTAGGGGGTTGAACTCGCTGAGACATTGTCTCATCCCGGTTTGGGGATTAAAATTTCAGGTCCCTAGATGGCGGTCGTGGAGGACCCGAAGCTCTAAGTTTGGAAAGGTGGAGACTGAAGTATCGGTGAACATGTCCTGCTAGTTGGTTTTAGGATAGTTCCCCTTTTTGTCGAACTGGTCTATTTTGTAGACAGTCCATAGTTGTATTTAAACCTATGTGTTTGTAAATGGGTGTTTGGTATTGTGATTGATTGCCTGCTTTTCTATCCCAAGTTAAATGTTGTCAGGGGATTTGTTTCACTTCCGCATGCGTAATAAAATGAATGGGTCGGCAACGTATCCTGGGATGTCGCATATTTGATTGACCGCAGTGGGCTGTGCGCATGCCCGGAGTTTGGGGCGTGACATTCGACGAGTGACGGCAATGATTTTGCATTAAGCGGATAACGACATCTTGCTCGTCGCCTGGCCAGGGGCGAGGGCTCCCCTTGCCAAATTTGGTGAGGCCAGCCCTCGCCCAGGCCAGGGCGGCCTCGCTTGGTTTCGCCATCGCCGGCCGACGCCTGGCGAGGCCACCCTGGCCTAGGTGAGGGTCGGCCTCACCCAGGCGACCGTCGCCGGGGCTCTTCCTCGCCCGGCCGGGCCTCGCCTGTGGCGGATAAGGCCAGCAAGCTGGCTATGGCCGGTGGCCGACCACCGGAAAAGGCCAAGAAAGCCAAAAAAAAAGAAGTGAAAAAACAGAAAAAAAAAAAATAAAAAAATAAAAAATAAAAAAAAAATAAAAAACGTTTAGGACTCATGCACCGCCGGCGTTTACATGAGCATTTTCCAACCAAAATTGGCCGGATGAACTGAATTAGCAAGAAGTGAAAATGTTTATGACTCAATTGGCAAAATTAAAAAGGTTTATGACTGAATTGACAAAAGTGCAATAGGTTTAGGACTTTTTGGACAATTTTCCCCTCAAATATGATATAATCGTATGTTTTTATGGATCAGAATATAAAGTATATATGTATCTATTACGGACTGGTTTGAAATTGGTCTGCTATATTATAATGACATTCGAAAATTAAATGAAAAAATTCTTTTTTTACCGAAATTGAATCTTGAGAAGTTTTCAAGGAAAATAAAAATATAAAGAAAAAACTCAAAAAATTCTTAACCGGAATATATATGTGAAAAGTAAGTCCATTCAATTTAACGAGAAAGACTCTTTTCTTTTCGAAATAGAATGACAAGATTTTTTGCGGAAAGTAACAATTTAAAGGAAAGTATCTTAAGTCTCAATCTAAATATATTTAGATGATATTGTGTAGTATTACGTATAGAAAGAAGTCTTTTTTATTTTATTCAAGGAAATTTTGAGAGAGAAGATTATTAAAGATTAACATGTATATCAAATATTATATAATGTAATAAGTATTGAAGTTGACTTCATGGGAATGAGAAAATGTTTATGATTATTAATTTAAGTAAAATTGACTCTATGAGGCACAATATGTGATGTGATATCAAAAAAGAGTGTAAATATATCTATATTTGAGAGAGAGAGAGAGAGAGAGAGAGAGAGAGAGAGAGAGAGAGAGAGAGAGAGAGAGAGAGAGAGAGAGAGAGATTAACTTTTCACCCGAATTAGAAGTTGGAGCTAAATAGATTGACATTATGTGAAACAATATATCAAGAATAGAAAAAAATGATCTATAATGGCAAAGTTGTCTATACAATCCAATGTATGCCATGTTATAGAAAACATCGATAATATTGAACATACATCGATACTATAACATAGAGCTTAAAATTACTTCGGTTCAATTCAATACAAAATGAAATAAAAACAAATATTAGAGTTAATTTTACTTAATTGAAGAATGATGATTGCTTGAAACATGAAAAAATAGTTGTGTCAAATTAAAAGGGAAAATACTCTATGACAAATTCAATTTTAGTAAATAAGATGTTCAGTAAGTCGATTTATAGTTTATATGTAAGATAAATGAACCTATATCACTCAATCATATAACAAACATGTAATTTTGCTGATTTTTTCTTCAAATATTTAAATTCTATGATAAGTTAAATGTGTATAAAGTAGATAATGAGTTTTATTAAACATAAATTTGATATATTTTGAAATATAAAACACATGAAGCATAAGAAAGTGTACTAGTTATTTAAGAAAGAGTAACTATAGCATATTTTGTCGACATAAAAGAAGAGTTACACAAGATATCATAAACTATCGTACGAATAAGTTCCATAATTCATATCACAAACTGTCATACAAATGACTATATATGGCATATAACATTCTGAGGTGAACACTGACCATTACAATAGAAGTAATAGAATACAAATTCTTATCATATCGAATCCTGACTACAAGTTCACGTCACAATGGTTCAAGGACTAGTAGCAGTGATAGATATGTCCTTCGGAACATAAGGTAATGTTGGCTTAGGGGAATCGAGAAGGTGAGGCAATTCGAGCACTTCCTGCAATTTTGGCTTTGGTAAAATTGGAAATTCAAGCTTTGGAAGTTCGGGCACTTCCGACAATTCTAGCTTCGGTATTGTTGGCAATTCAGGCTTTGGTAATTCAGGAAGTGGTGGCAAATCAACTTTTGGCAGCAATGGCAATTTTGGTTTTGGCAGGCTTGGGATGTTGGGAAGCTTAGGCAATTTTGGCTTTGGCAATTCAGACACTTCAGGCAACATCGCGTCCAAAAGTTGGCGAGCTCCAACGTGGTTCTAGCCGATTGTCAAAGACAGAGCAAGGACAAACAATGCCAAAAGATTAGTGAGTCTGCAATCGTTCGCCATTGTGGAATCGAGCGGCTAGCAAACCGATAAACTTTGAGTGAAGAAGCAGTGTGTTTGAGCAATGGCTTGATGGAGGGTTCTTAAAGAGGAGGGACTTAAGTAGCACTGACAAGCAACTCGGACACGCGACACGACACGACACGACATGACACGTTAGCACGTCATTTCTAAAAAAATAGAGAATTCCGACACGTTGCGACACGTTATATACTAAATGAATATTTTTATTTTTAATTAATTTAATTCAAATATTTAAAAAATAGCCTATAATGAATTTACACTAATAATATTAATAAATCAATTCATTAGAAATTCGAAAGATATATTGATAGTTAATGCGAAACATGTTTTTAACTTTAACAAAAGTTATTGATGAAATTAATGACTAATAAGAAATTAGAATCAATTTATTTAAATAAATCCATGATTTTTTACAATGACCAAAATTTATCATTATCCAAAATTCAATACTTTTATTTTTCGAAATTATTTTTTAATCTCATTTTTTTAATTTTTTGATTAAAAACAAAAATCCCCATAGGTCCACCCCCTTCTTTCCTCGTCCTTTTCCCTCCAACCCAAATTTATTTTACTTACCCCCCTCCAAAACACCCGACAAACAGGCTGTCACTTCCCCTCCCCCAAACTCAAAAATCACGCCATCAGTCCCCCCCCTTTTTTTATTTATTACTTCTTAGTTCCCTTATCAAAACCCTAGCTACCCTCCTTTTCCTCCTCCTTCTCGCTGCTGGCCGCACGACCCCCTCCCTTTCCTCTCCTCTTCCTCTCCATCCCTCTCCTCCTCCTCTTTGCCGCACGACCACCTGCCTCTCCGCACAACCCCCTTCCTCTCCTCCTCCTCCTCCTCCTCGTTGCCAATCCATTGCAACAGTGGCGGCCCTCACTTTGGTTTCTGCTCTCTCTGGCCGTCTCTCGCCATCGCAGTGGTCCGTTGCGTGGGTTTGTCTCGCTAGCGGGAGTTTGCTTTCTCTATCTTCCTTCACTCTAGTCTTCCGGACACGTGTGTCGAAACATGTTGAGAAACATTGACCACGTGTCCGAGCGTGTGTCAATGTGTCTGACACGCTTTGACACGTATCAAACATGACACGGAAGCATAGGAAACGTGTCCGTGCTTCATAGAGAGGGACGTGGGGATTGGGGACATTACAAGTATGTTTTGGTGGGAAAAATAATCTAATTGTTGGTTAAACTTCTAAACCAATCTCATTTTCTTTTGTTCAACAACAAGATGGAGAAGACTCCAAAAAGGTATCTTGCTAGTTCTGGGCTTTCTAAGCCTGTAACTATCAGCTATGCTAGATTTCTCAGCTACGCAGGAAAAAGAAACGAGAGGAGATGGTTGGTGATCTCACTCTATGTACAATAGTAGGACGAAGTCCGGAGTTTTGGTTGAAGAAGTGAATAATTTAAGGATAAAAATCTAAGTTTTGTTAGCGATCATTGTACACGAAATGTATGCTTATCTTAAACTTGTCTAAAATTATTAAGTGCATTAATAAATTCATTAACCTTCTCTTCAGTTTTCCGTTCTATTTATCTATTATATCCATTCATGTGCTCAATACTTTCCAATTCCAATTTCTATGTATCCATTTGAATGCTAGAGTTAAGGATGATGGTCACTTACATTCAATTTTCTTTTTCTTTTTTGGGTATGCCTGGCCTTTTTTTCACCTATAAGAGGGTAGAATATTTGTTATTCTGGTCCTTATGTGCATTTCATCTCCTTTTTTTCTCCCCAAAAATGGGTCTTAGCTGCAAAATTAATTCATGAGAATTCGAATTTTCTTTTTCTAATTTGATCTTGACTTGCTATTGAATGGATATCGGTTATCATCACTCCTAATTAGATTAGAAAAATTACTACATCTCAATATATCATTTTACATCCGAACTGTAAAAAATGAGACTTGGCAATAATCTATTTCTTATGTATGGATCATCTTTCATACCAGTATCTCAAAAAGCAAATGATTTTTTTTTTTTTTGGCATAAACATTTTTATTGAGTGTCTTCAAAAATTAACTACATTTAAAAATGCAGCAAAAAGACAAAGATATAAGAGGAATGGTGAGGGATTTTGATTTCACATGAATTAGCAAAAACGATTGAGAACTTATGAGCTGAAACTTTCTTCTATGCAATCCATCTTAAATGACAATATAATAGCCAAGCTGGCAAGGTTTTTTTTTTTTTTTTTTTTCTTTTAACTATTTATGAATTTTATATTATGCTTTCCAGATAGTAGTGTACGTAATTAATGAACAAACAAAAAATCAAAAAAATATTTAATAACCGACTTAATACTACCATAGAAGTTTCAACACATATCACAAATATGATATAACCAAATTCTTGCATGTGGTAGCTTATTAACTATAAATGTATCTATAACACACGGGTTTAAAACTAGTCTAATATATAATAGGGGCTTCTGAACATTAAATGCATTCAATTTAATGAGAAACATTCTTTTCTTATCCAAATTGAAGTTTTAGATTTTCTTTTTTTCCTCTTGAAATAGAATTAGTCGCAGAAAAGAGTGGGAATATGCGAAACAAGATTCAAGAATAGAAAAAAAAAAAAATTTGATTTTTTTTGTCTGAAGAAAAAAAATAGAAAAAGTACATAACAACAGTAAAGTTGACTATGATCTGCATTATATATTGTTTGATAGAAAAAGTACATAATGACTAACATGCATCAATACCATAACATAGAGCGAAAAATTACTTTGGTTTAATCAGATACAAAATTTAGTGAAGTACAAATATTAGAGTTGATTTTGCTTGACTAAAGAATGATGATTGCTTAAAAATGACAATATTTGTGCCAAATTAAAAGCAAAAATAATCTACGATAATTCAATTTTAATAAAATATGATATATAAGATGTTTGATGTCTTAAAGTGTATTTATAATTTGTATGTAAGACAAATGAACCTATCTCAGTCCATCATATAATAAAAGGGGCATTTTTCTGATTTTTTCTTCAATTGTTTAGATTATGTCACCGTTATCACTCTAAAGTATTAAATTCCCATATTAGTTAGAAGTGAAAACAATGGACAAGGAAGTAATCATAGATTTATTCTATTTTGAAATATAAAACTCATACAAAACATAGGGGAGTGCACTAACTATATTAAAAAGAGTAATAATAGTATACACTATCGATGTAAAAAGATAGTTACACAAGACATCACAAACTGTGAAGGAGTTCCATAATTCATATCGCTAAAACAAACAAGTACTGTATAGTGTTCTGAGGTATGCTCAGACCATTAAAATAGAAGTAATAAAATACTGAATCGCATCATGTTGTATAACGACTCCAAATTCACATTAACGGCTCAAGGGCTAGTAGCAGCGACAGCTGTGTCCTTGGGAATCGTGGGAACAAAAGGCAATGTTGGCTTGGGAAAATCAGGAAGATGAGGCACTTCGGGCACTACCGGCAATTCCGGCTTTGGTGTTGTTGGAAATTCGGGCTTTGGTAGCTCAGGAGACGACGGCAATTCGACTTTCGGCAGTGATGGGAATTCTGGCTTTGGCAAGCTAGGGATGTCAGGAAGTTGAGGCAATTCCGGCTTCGGCAATTCCGGCACTTCTAATGATTCTGGCTTCGGTGTTGCTGGAAATTCAGGCTTTGACAGTTCAGTGACGGCAATTCGACTTTCGGCAATGATGGGAATTCTGGCTTCGGCAAGCTAGGGATGTCAGGAAGGTGAGGCAATTCAGGCTTCGGCAGTTCGGGCACTTCAGGCAAGGTCGCCTCCAAAAGTCGGCGAGCTCTGACTGGGTTCTCACCAATCGTCAAAGACAGATAGAGGACAAACAATGCCAAAAAGTGCACGAGTCCATGATGGTTCGTCATTGGAGAATCAATCAACTAGCAAATTCAAAAGCTTTGAGTGAAGAAGCGGCGAATCTCGAGTGAGAGAATGTGCAGGTGTGCTTGAGCAATGGCTTGATGGAGGGCTTATAAGGAGGAGGGACGTGGAGGATTGGGGAGAATGCAAGTATGGTTTGGTGGGAATATTATCAAAGGGTTAGGTCAACTTCTAAACCAATCTCATTTTTGTACGTTCAACAGCAAGATGGAGCATATTATTCCAAAAGGAGCTCGCCAATTCTTGGCTTTTCAGGCTTCTGACTACCTGTCGAGGCGAGAAAGAGGGAGAGAACAGAAAAGAAAAGAAATGGTTTATGATCTCACTATGTACAACATGACTGGAGTCTTGGAGTCTTAAAATATTGTAGAAGCCAATAATGTAAGAGAAAAATAATAAATATTGTTCGTGATCATTATTCGTGGAATCTTTACTTGATGTAAGGATTACTCAAGTGTTGAGCATGTATGTTTTTGTCTGAGACCTAGGTTCGAATCCCCACGACTGTGCATTCTTTTGGACGATCTTTTGAGAACATAGGCATGTATGAATCCGATTATTTCTCTATTTGTGTGGGATAAAACTACTCTTGCTGGAAAAAACAAAACTTTAGTTGACAATTTTTTAGGGACAGACATAAAAAGAGATCCTTAAATAGAGTTTCTAGTTAGGGGTGAGTAGTTCTAAGGTTGGTTTAAGTTTCAACTTACCTGGAACTTGGAATTTACCCTATTGAGATTGGTTTCCCAGTTTTTGAAACTTAAAACCTATCATGTATATCTTAAAATTTGTGGACTGCTCTATCAATCAAATCCAAAGTCTATCAGGGAATCGGCCAATTTCTCTTCTTCTTCTTCTTCTTCTTCTTTTTTTCATTTTTTCTTCATTTTTCTTGTTTCATTTTAGTCCAGCAAAATGAGAGAGAACCTAACAATAAAAATCATCATTTGGCAATAACAATAATCTATAAAATATGAGCACCTAAAATAAAATAAACAATAAAAAGTTGAAAACGCATAATGTAGAATCCAAATTTCATGCTCTCAAAGGAGTCAAAAACAATGATAAAACCAAGGAGTCAAATGAAGGAACTTTCTCTTCATCTGAGCCTCGTGTAATACTGTTCATGTCATGCTCTATTTTAAGATTACCTTGGTTCTTGTTCTAGTTCTCTGATTTTCGGTATGATTCATTGATTCTTAGTTCAATTCTATTCAATTCTTAAGAATCACATAGTACAAGTTCCAAAAAATATGAAACCGAAAGCTGGACCATGCCCGTTAGAACCTAGAGACAGGCCAATTCCCATGACCTGTTCGGTCTTTCTTGATTATACTTGGGAAATTTGCTCACCTCAACTTCTTGTTCTGTCCCTACGAAAATATTGAATGAGCCATCGTTAATGGTAATAGTGTAAATGATTCAGTTTGGTTCGGTTTTTTCAGAAAACCGAACCAAATTGAACCGATAAAGAAATTTATTGAATTAAACTAAAATTCCGTCCAAATCGAAACCGAATCGAATCGAAATCCTGATTTGGTTTAGTTTAATTTTTACTTTTTTTTTGTTTTTTTTCCCCTACCCCTTTCAATAAATTTTTTATTTTTTAGAAAAATCAATTTTTCAATTTTTCTTTTTTTTCTTTTCTTTCTCTTCTTCATTCACTAGTCACTAACTGCCACCGTGGCTGGCAATTAGCCAATGAAAGAAGAAGAAGAAGAAGAAGAAGAAGAAGAAGAAGAATAAAAAATAAAATAAAAAATAAAACAATTTTTAAAAAAATGAAATATTTTAGATTTTATTGGTTTGGTTCAATTAACCAAACTGATAAAAACCGAACTAGTTAAAAAGATTTCGATTTTTAATGAAAACCGAATAGATTGAGAATCAAACTGAAAAAAAAAAAAAATTGACATTTTCAGTTTGGTTCGGTTTTTGGCACCCAAGTGAATGGACTAAGGGATAAATCTACCATGAAAACTTCAAGTGAAATCCCAACCTGAAATAAGAGAAGCGAAGCCCGTCGCATAAAGAGAAGCCCACCTCACACTCGATTTTCTCCCGGCCTCTCCCTCTCCCTCTCCACCCTGTAAAAAGCTCAGCTCCAGTTTCTCTCGGTCTCTCCTTCGCACTCCAGCTGCAGCTCGTCGATCTCGCGGACGAGAGCGTCTTCAGACCAGGATTCTCCGTCGGCTTTCTTCTTCACGGTTTACGCAGGTCACTGCTCCTCTCTCTCTCTCTCTCTCTCTCTCTCTCTCTCGCTCTCTCTCTCTCTCTCTTTCTCTCTCTTTCTCGTGCATTTCACTGGCCAATGTGGGGAAACGATTCGCGAAGCGGTGGACTTGGGCGGATGTTTCGATCGTGGGTTGTGGGAGTTACCGGGTCGGGTCCTTCGTTTCCCCTTATCTTGTCACTTTTGTGGGGCATAGCTCATATGGGTTGCTCTTGCCAACGAGCTAACCCGGCGTGGTTGTAGGCGGTGCCGTGTCTTGTGAGTGCTTGCCCACCTTGTGTTTGCCATAATGTTTCACTGGATTTATGCGGAGGAGGAGGGTTTTCCAGACTTCTATTTGCTTCTCTAATTATATATTTTCACGCTTAGTAGTTAGTATTAGGTGAAAATACCATACTAAGCATGACATGAAATGTTAGAATAATTAAATAACTTAAATTTTTAGAACAGTAGTTGATAGTAGTCCTACATAATCTCACTGAAAGAGAGAGAGAGAGAGTAAAAGCAGAGACGACCCCACACAACATACCTACTTTGGCTGCCCATCATAAATTAGAAAATTAACTGACATGTTCTCAGCGAAGGCATGGTGGCGGTGAGTTACTGATGCTGAACTCCACTTCAATGCCAATGCCAATCTGGGTTTTTTCTTCTTTTGTTCGTCTGCATTAGCTCTTTCACAAGTGCTTGGAACTTCATCAATAACCAATGAAACGCTACCACAGAAGTTTCTGACACCATATCTCAAATATGATGTGATCCTCATCCTTTATATGTAGTGGAATTTTAAGTACAGATGTATCTATATTAACACAGGTTTGAAAACTAGTCTGATATATCATCAGCCTTTTGAATGTTAAATGCATTCAATCTAATGAGAAAGATTCTTGTCTTTTGCAAATAGAATAATGAGGTAATTTCAGAGAAGTAGACAATTTAAAGGAAAGTCTTAGAGAATCTCAATCTAATTACCAATATTTAGATGATATTGTTTATGACTTTGTGTAGTAAAGTGGAACATGTATAGCGAGAAGTCAATATACTTTTTCTAGTTAAAAGAAAAAAAAATAGTTTATGATATATTCAACTATCGTAAAATATGAAGTATAAATATATAAATAGTGAATTTAAAATTTAATATATGACAAATGATCGTACACTATTAGATTGTATAATAAACGGCACATTTTACATTTTTGTTGATATTCTTTTTCACAATTTAAATTGACTATTGTCATTCTTATAACTCTAAAATTATTAAAAGTTTTCATATAAGTTGGATGCGAAAAGAAGTAGACAAGGAGTTTTAGCAGACATAAATTTCAATACTTTTGAAAGTATAAAACTCAAGCAACGCATGGACAAGTGCACTAGGTATATAAACAAGAGTAATTACAGTATACTCTCTCCGTGTAAATGAAGAAGTTACACAAAGCATCACAAACTGCTGTTATAACGAGTTCCGTTAAGTCATATCACAAACCATAATACAAATAAGTACACATGGCATATACCATTCCTAGGCATGATTAGACTGTTAAAATAGAAGTAATAAGATTCTAAATCGCAGCATATTCTATCACGACTCCAAATCCACATCATTGCGGTTCAAGGACTAGTAGCAAACACAAACATGTCCTTCGGAAAGAAAGGCAACGTTGGCTTGGGGAAATCGGGGAGATGAGGCAATTTGGGCACTGCTAGCAATTCCAGCTTGGGTTTTGTTGGTATTTCAGGCTTTGGCAGTTTTGGAAATGGCAGTAATTCGACTATTGGCGGTGATGGCAATTTCGGCTTTGGCAGGTTTGGGATGTCGGGAAGGTGAGGCAATTTGGGCTTTAGAAGTTCAGGCACCTCAGGCAACGCTGCCTCCAAAATTTGGCGAGCTTCAACACAGTTCTCACCAATCGTCAATGACAAAGCAAGGACAAATGATGCCAAAAGATGTGAGAGCCCGCAGTAGTTCGCCATCGTGGAACAGATATACTAGGAAATTGAAGAACTTCAAGTGAAGAAGTGATTGATCTCAAGTGTAAAGGTGCAGGTGTGTTTGAGCAATGGCTTGATGGAGGGTTTTTAAAGAGGAGGGACGTGGGGATTGGGGAGATTGCAAGTATGTTTCGGAGGGAAGATTATCGAAGTGTTCGTTGAACTTCCAAACCAATCTCAATCTCTTTTGTTCAACAACAAGATGGAGCAGATAATTCCAAAAAAGGATCTTTCTACTCTTGGCTTTTTTAAGCTTGTAACTACGAGTTGTGTTGGATTTCCTAGTTCCTAGCTAGGTGGGAAAGACAAAAGAAAGGAAATGATTTATGATCTCACTCTATGTACAAGAGGACGAAGTCCATAACTTTGGTCAGAGAAGTCAACAATGTTAAGAGTAAAATCTAAGTTTTGCCAGTGATAATTATACATGAAAAGTATTCTTGATGCAAGGATTGCTCAAGTGGTAGGCATATTCCTTCTCTTTCTCTGATAATTTCATAAACCTGTGTATCTGGTAATTTCTTGATATGCATGGGACAAGGCAGCAACCACTGTTAAGGCTACCATTTTGGGCCTCAGTAGAGAAGCCTGTGGTGAAGTTGAGGGTAAGGCCACTACCTATGGAGGGGCCAAAGGTGGAGTTGGTGGCGTCCAAGCCGACTCCAGAGGAGATGCTAATTGCTTCTTGAGAAAGTGGGGGTTTGACATCCACAAAATTGTGAGGTCAAAAAGGAGAAAACTAAACTTTACGGGAGATTGAAAGAACTGCCAATTTCCAACAAAACTGATGATTGAATGGAAGGATTCGATTGTGTAATCCAAGGACTTTGAGTTAAGAGCACCAAGGACCTCAATCAATTGGATGGGGGAGAATATCATGGACCGAAGGTTCTCAGGGGGCAATAGGTGGAGGAGATAGCTGAGTGACCGGGCGTGTCTTAGATTTTAGAGAAGTCTTGTCATTAAAGGAGGTATGTGGTAAACAAAGAGATATATAATTTTTTGTATATCTCGACTTTTTTTTCATCCTTAAAAGAATAGGTATTCATTATTCTGGTCTTTATGTGCATTTACTTCTCTGTTTCCTTTTCCCCTCAAAAAGAGCGGTCCTAGGGGCGCAATCAATTTGGGAGAAATTAGTTTTTATTTTCCTTATTTGATCTTGACTTGCAATTGGATGAATATTTGGTTATTATCCTTCTAAGTAATTTGCTAAAAATTACTACATCTCAATACATATATACACGCCGATTCACAGTTAAAAAAAAAAAAAGAAAAAAAGAATTGGTGATAATTTATTCCTTTTGTGTGGATCATCCTTCTTATCAGTATCTAGAAAAGCAATTGATTTTTTTGACATATACTTTTTTTTATTAATTCAAATTCAAATTTGTTAAGTGGCAGCAAAAGTTAACTGTACTTAAAAATTTGGCACAGTTACTATGAGATGAAAGAGTTGGTGAGGGATTTTTTATTTATAAGAAGTAGCAAAATTGAATTAGAGCTTATGTTCTGAAATTATCTTTTGTGATCCATCTCATCTTATAACACAATAGCCAAGCTTGCAAGGTTTTTCGCTCGGGTATTGGTGTCACTTAGGCTTATATAGGTTTTTTGTAATATTAATCTTATGGAAAACAATATGTAACTATATTTGTACAATAAAGAGAGAAATTGACTTTTTTCCCTTGAAACAGAAATTGTAACATAATAGATTGACAATATGCGAAAGGATTAGTATCACGAAAAACTTCAAACCGATACATTTGTAACAAATTTACTCCAAACTAATTATTTGATCATCAAAAACTCAAAACTAGTACACCCATAATAAATTTATTCCAAATTAATTTTTTGACTGCAAAAACATCCAAACTAGTACACTTAAGACAAATTTATCTAAAACTAATTTTTTAATCATAAAAAAAACCCAAAATCGATATAGTCATAACAAATTTACCCAAACTAATTTTTTGACCACTAAAAAAACCCAAACTAGTACATTTGAAACAAAGTTCTTCTATGTTGATTTCTGTTAAATTGGATTAACATCATGAAAAACCACAAACAAAAATAAACAGAAGATAAAATCTCAAACTAGTATATTCTTTAACTGTTACATATCATTCAACTTAATAATTTGATGATAAAAATTAAAATAAAATAATAGAGGGTAAATTTGTCATAAGTATACATGTTGATGGTTTTAGTTTGGGGTAAATTTGTTATATGTGTACCAATTTAGGGATTTTGGTGATCAAAAAATTAGTTCGGGATAAATTTATCACAAATTATCAGTTTAATGTTTTTAATGTACCAGTTTGGAGTTTATGTTCTTGAGAATATTTTAAAAAAAAAATCTATCAATAAAATTGACTATATTATATACAATATATTATCTGATAGGAAACACATACATAACCTGTCAATACTTTAATATATAGCGTATAATTACTTTGGTTCAATCAAATACGAACTGCAGTAAATAATAATAAAAAAGTTAGAGTCAATTTTACTCAATTAAAGAATGATTATTAGTTGGAAAAATGACAAAATAGTCGTGTCAATTTAAAAAATTATATAACCCATGACGAATTCATTTAAGAAAATATATACGAGACAAATGAACCTACATCTTTCGAATAATGAACGACAAATTTCATTTTATTGATCTTTTCTTTGATTATTTAAATTTCATAATTATTCTCACTACAATAACTCAAATAAATTAAATTGTCATATTGGTTATATGTGAAAAAAGATAAGGAGTTTGGGTAAACATGAGTTTCAACAAATTTTGAAATATAAAACTCATGCAAAGCATGCTCAAGTGTACTATTTATTTAAGAAATAGTAATTATAGCAACTCTGTCGGGTGTAAAAATATAGTTACACATGGTATCAATACAAATGAGTTCCATAATTCATATAACACAGACATACAAACAAGTACCATATACTATTCTGAGGCATGCTCAGACCATTAAAATAGACGTAATAAAATACTAAATCACAGCATGTGGTATCACGGCTCCAAATTCACATCAAAGTGGTTCAAGGACTAGCAGCAGCCATAGGCGTGTCCTTCGGAACGACAGGTAAAGTTGGCTTAGGGAAATCTGGGAGATGAGGCAATTCGGGCACTTCCGGCTTTGGTATTATCGGTAATTCAGGCTTTGGCAGTTCCGGAAGTGGCGGCAACTCAACTTTCGGCAGTGATGGCAATTCTGGCTTTGGCAAGCTCGGGATGTCAGGAAAGTGCGGCAATTCAGGCTTCGGCAGTTCGGGCACCTCGGGCAACGTTGCCTCCAAAATTCGGCTAGCTCCAACCGAGTTCTTGCCAATCATCAAGGACAGAGCAAAGACAAACAATGCCAAAAGATGCGCAAGTCCACGATAGTTTGCCATCGCAGGACCGATCGACTAGCAAATTTAAAAACTTCGAGTGAAGAAGCGATGGATCTCAAGTGAGGAGGTCCAGGTGTGCTTGAGCAATGGCTTGATGGAGGGTTTATAAAGAGGAGGGACGTGGGGATTGGGAGATTACAAGTATGGTTTGGTGGGATTTGGTCGAAGTGTTAGTTCAACTTCTAGACCAATCTCATTTCCGTTTGTTCAACAACAAGATGGAGCAGATGATTCCAGAAAGGACCTTGCCAATTATTGGCTTTTAAAGCTTGTAACCATTAGTCGTGCTGGTATTATATAGCTTTTGTTTTGGTTTTCCTATAAATAGTTAATTGGTGACCTACTATCATCATGAACTACGATCATTGTAAATGATATCCTAAAAATGACCATCCCGATACACGCAAGCTGATTTACATACGAAATGAAAAAACTGAGACTAGGTAAAACTATCTAGAACTAACGTCTTGAAATATCTTTTCCGCAATCCATCTCATGTGATGGAATGATAGCCAAGCTTGCAAGGTTTTTCAATTATTTGATAAATTTTATACTATGTTCTTTGACTAGTAGTACACGTGATTGATGAACGAATTAAAGATCAACAGATATTTGATAACCAACGCAATACTACCATAGAAGTCTCAAAACATATCTCAAACATGATATAATCGTATGCTTTTATGGAGCAGAATATAAAGTATATATGTATCTATTACGGACCGGTTTGAAATTGATCTACTATATTATAATGACATTCGAAAATTAAATGAAAAACTTCTTTTCTTACGGAAATTGAATCTTGAGAATTTTTCAAGGAAACTAAAAATATAAAGAAAAAACTCAAAAAATTCTTAACCGGAATACATATGTGAAAAGTAAGTCCATTCAATTTAACGAGAAAGACTCTTTTCTTTTCCAAATAGAATGATAAGTTTTTTTGTGGAAAGTAACAATTTAAAGGAAAGTATCTTAAGTCTCAATCTAAATATATTTAGTTGATATTGTGTAGTATTACGTATAGAAAGAAGTCTTTTTATTTTTTTCAAGGAAATTTTGAGAGAGAAGATTATTAAAGATTAACATGTATATCAAATATTATATAATGTAATAAGTATTGAAATTAACTTCATGGGAATGAGAAAATGTTTATGATTATTAATTTAAGTAAAATTGACTCTATGAGGCACGATATGTGATGTGATATAAAAAAAAAAAGGTGTAAATATATCTATATTTAAGAGAGAGAGAGAGAGAGAGAGAGATTAACTTTTCACTCGAATTAGAAGTTGGAGCTAAATAGACTGACATTAGGCGAAACAATATATCAAGAATAGAAAAAAATGTTCTATAACGGCAAAGTTGTCTATACAATACAATGTATGCCATGTTATAGAAAACATCGATAATATTTAACATATATTGATACTATAACATAGAGCTTAAAATTACTTCGGTTCAATTCAATACAAAATGAAATAGAAACAAATATTAGAGTTAATTTTACTTAATTGATGAATGATGAATACTTGTAACATGACAAAATAGTTGTGTCAAATTAAAAGGAAAAATACTCTATTATAAATTCAATTTTGGCAAATAAGATGTTCAATAAGTTGATTTATAATTTATATGTAAGATAAATGAACCTATATCACTCGATCATATAACAAACATGTAATTTTGCTGATTTTTTCTTCAAGTATTTAAATTCTATGATAAGTTAAATGTGTATAAAGTAGATAATGAGTTTTAGTAAACATAAATTTGATATATTTTGAAATATAAAACACATGAAGCATAAGAAAGTGTACTAGTTGTTTAAGAAAGAGTAACTATAGCATACTCTGTCGTCGTAAAAGAAGAGTTACACAAGATATCATAAACTATCATACGAATAAGTTCCATAATTCATATCACAAACTATCGTATAAATGACTATATATGGCATATAACATTCTGAGGTGAACACTGACCATTACAATAGAAGTAATAGAATACAAATTCATATAATATCGAATCCTGACTACAAGTTCTCATCACAACGGTTCAAGGACTAGTAGCAGCGACAAACATGTCCTTCAGAACATAAGGCAATGTTGGCTTAGGGAAATCGGGAAGGTGAGGTAATTCAGGCACTTCCTGCAATTCTGGCTTTGGTAAAGTTGGAAATTTAAGTTTTGGAAGTTCGGGCACTTATGACAATTCTGACAATTCTGGCTTCAGTATTGTTGGAAATTCAGGCTTTGGTAGTTCAAGAAGTGGTGGCAATTCGACTTTTGGCAGCAATGGCAGTTCTAGTTTTGGCAGGCTTGGGATGTTGGGAAGCTGAGGCAATTCTAGCTTCGGTAGTTCAAGCACTTCAGGCAACATTGCGTCCAAAAGTTGGTGAGCTCCAATGTGGTTCTAGCCGATTGTCAAAGACAGAGCAAGGACAAACAATGCCAAAAGATTGTGAGTCTGCAATAGTTCACCATCATGTAATCAAGTGACTAGCAAACTGATAAACTTTGAGTGAAGAAGCGGTGTGTTTGAGCAATGGCTTGATGGAGGGTTTTTAAAGAGGAGGGACTTAAGTAGCACTGACACCCGACACGGACAAGCGACACAACATGACACAACACGTCGACACGTCGTTTCTAAAAAATAGAGAATTCTAACATGTTGCGACACGTTATATACTAAATGAATATTTTTATTTTTAATTAATTTAATTCAAATTCATAAATAAATAATTAAAAAAGAGCCTATAATGAATTTACACTAATAATATTAATAAATCAATTCATTAGAAATTCGAAAGATATATTCATAGTTAATGTGAAACATGTTTTTAATTTTAACAAAAGTTATTGATGAAATTAATGACTAATAGGAAATTAGAATCAATTTATTTAAATAAATTCATGATTTTTTACAATGACCAAAATTTATCATTATTAAAAATTCAATACTTTTATTTTTTGAAATTATTTTTTAATCTCATTTATTTAATTTTCTGATTAAAAACAAAAATCCCCAGAGGTCCACCCCCTTCTTTCCCTTGTCCGTTTCCCTCCATCCCAAATTTATTTTACTCCCCCTCCCCAACCACTTGACAAACAGGCTGTCACTACTCAAAAATCACGCCATCAGTCCCCCTTTTTTTTAATTACTTTTTAGTTCCCTTATCAAAACCCTAGCCAGCGTCCTTTTCCTTCTCCTTCTCGATGCTGGCCGCACAACCACCTGCCGCTCCGCACGACCCTCTTCGTCTCCTCCTCCTCCTCATTGTCGATCCATCGCAACAGTGGTGGCCCTCACTTTAGTTTATGCTCTCTTAGCCGTCTCTCGCCATCGCAGTGGTCCATTGCTTGGCTTCATCACACTACCAGGAGTTTGCTTTCTCTGTCTTCTTTCCCTCCATCGTCTTCCGGACACGTGTGTCGAAACGTGTCGAGAAACGTTGACCGCGTGTCCGACCGTGTCGACATGTCCAACACGCTCCGACATGTGTCGGACATGACACGTAAGTAGGGAGGGACATGGGGATTGGGGACATTACAAGTATGTTTTGGTGGGAAAAATAATCTAATTGTTGGTTCAACTTCTAAACCAATCTCATTTTCTTTTGTTCAACAACAAGATGGAGAAGACTTCAAAAAGGTATCTTGCCAGTTCTGGGCTTTCTAAGCCTGTAACTATCAGCTGTGCTAGATTTCTCAGCTATGCGGGAAAAAGAAATGAAAGGAGATGGTTTATGATCTCACTCTATGTACAATAGTAGGATGAAGTCCGGAGTTTTGGTTGAAGAAGTGAATAATTTAAGGATAAAAATCTAAGTTTGTCAGAGATCATTGTACACGAAGTGTATGCTTATCTTAAACTTGTCTAAATTTATTAAGTGCATTAAATAAATTCATTAACCTTCTCTTCAGTTTTCCATTCTCTTTCTCTATTATATCCATTCACGTGCACTCAATACTTTCCAATTTCATTTTCTATGTATCCATTTGAATGCTAGAGTTAAGGATGAAGGTCACTTACATAATATATATATTTTTTTTTTTTGAGTATGTCTGGCCTTTTTTTCACCTATAAGAGGGTAGAATATTTGTTATTCTAGTCTTTATGTGCATTTCATCTCCTTTTTTTCTCCCCAGAAATGGGTCTTATTTGCAAAATTAATTCATGAGAAATCGAATTTTCTTTTTCTAATTTGATCTTGACTTGCTATTGAATGGATAATCGGTTATCATCACTCCCAATTAGATTAGAAAAAGGACTACATCTCAATATATCATTTTACATCCGAACTGTAAAAAATGAGACTCGGCAATAATCTATTTCTTATGTATGGATCATCTTTCTTACCGGTATCTCGAAAAGCAAAATATATATATTTTGGCATAAACATTTTTGTTGAGTGTCTTAAAAAATTAACTACATTTAAAAATGCAGCAAAAATACAAAGAGATAAGAGGAATGGTGAGGGATTTTGATTTCACATGAATTAGCAAAAACGATTGAAAACTTATGAGCTGAAACTTTAATTAACTACATTTTAATTATTTTTCTTTTCTTTTTTCATTTTCATTTTTTTATTTTTCATTTTTTCTTCTTCTTCCTTTTCATTGGCTGGTCGCTGACCGCCACCGTGGACGGCGACAAGCCAATGAAGATGAAGAAGAAGAAAAAGAAAAAGAAAAAAATGATTATTTAAAAAAATAACATGAAATTTTTAAAATTTTATTGGTATGATCCAGTTAACCAAATCAATACAAATCAAATTTTGATTTTAATGAAAATCAAACCGAATGAAAATGAAATCAAGAAAAACCAAATTTTTTAGTTCAATTCGATTTGATTTAGTTCAGTTCAATTCGATTTGATTCAGTTCAGTTTTTGACACTCCTAATTAATAGGCTAGGGGATAAATCAACATGAAAACTTCAAGGGAAATCCCAACCTGAAATAAGAAAAGCGAAGCCCGTCGCAAAAAGAGAAGCCTAGCCCACCTCACACTCTGATTTTCTCCCGGCCTCTCCCTCTCCCTCTCCCTCTCCCTCTCTACCCTGCAAAAAGCTCAGCTCGAGTTTCTCTCGGTCTCGCCTTCGCACTCTAGCTGCAGCTCGTCGATCTCGCGGACGAGAGCGTCTTCAGACCAGGATTCCCCGTCCGCTTTCTTCTTCACGGTCTCCGCAGGTCACTGTTCCCTCCCTCCCTCTCTCTCTCTCTCTTTCTATCTTTCTTTCTCGCGCATTTCACTGGCCAATGTGGGGAAACGATTCGCGAAGCGGTGGACTTGGGCGGATGTTTCGATCGTGGGTTGTGGGAGTTACCGGGTCGGGTCCTTCGTTTCCCCTTAGCTTGTCACTTTTGGGGGGCATAGCTCATCTGGGTTGCTCTTGCCAACGAGCTAACCCGGCGTGGTTGTAGGCGGTTCCGTGTCTTGTGAGTGCTTGCCCACCTTGTGTTTGCCATAATGTTTCACTGGATTTATGCGGAGGAGGAGGGTTTTCCAGACTCCTATTTGCTTCTCTAATTATACATTTTCACGCTTAGTATTAGGTGAAAATACCATACTAAGCATGACATGAAATGTTAGATTAAATAACTTAAATTTTTAAGTAGTTGATAGTAGTCCCACATAATCTCACTGAAAGAGAGAGAGTAAAAGCAGAGACAACCCCACACAACATACCTACTTTGGCCGCCCATCATAAATTAGAACATTAACTGACAAGTTCTCAGCGAAGGCATGGTGGCGGTGAGGTACTGATGCTGAACTCCACTTCAATGTCAATGCCAATCTGGGTTTTTTCTTCTTTTGTTCGTCTGCATTAGCTCTTTCCCAAGTGCTTGGAACTTCATCAATAACCAATGAAACGCTACCACAGAAGTTTCTGACACCATATTTCAAATATGATGTGATCCTCATCCTTTATATGTAGTGGAATTTTAAGTACAGATGTATCTATATTAACACAGGTTTGAAAACTAGTCTGATATATTCCGACCAAAATGAGAAAAAAAAAAGAAAAAAAACTTGTCTGATATATCATCAGCCTTTTGAACGTTAAATGCATTCAATCTAATGAGAAAGATTCTTGTCTTTTGCAAATAGAATTATGAGGTAATTTCAAGAAAAGTAGAGAATTTAAAGGAAAGTCTTAGAGAATCTCAATCTAATTACCAATATTTAGATGATATTGTTTATGACTTTGTGTGGTAAAGTAGAACATGTATAGAGAAAAGTCAATATACATTTTTAAGTTAAAACAAAAAAAAAAAAAAGTTTATGATATATTCAACTATCGTAAAAATATGAAGTATATATATATGACAAATGATCGTACACTATTTGATTGTATAATAAACGGCACATTTTACATTTTTGTTGATATTCTTTTTCACAATTTAAATTCCATGACTATTGCCATTCTTATAACTCTAAAATTATTAAAAGTTTTCATATAAGTTGGATGTGAAAAGAAGTAGACAAGGAGTTTTAGCAAACATAAATTTCAATATTTTTGAAAGTATAAAACTCAAGCAACGCATGGACAAGTGCTCTAGGTATATAAACAAGATTAATTACAGTATACTCTCTCCGTGTAAATGAAGTTACACAAAGCATCACAAACTGCCGTAATAACGAGTTCCATTAAGTCATATCACAAATCGTAATACAAATAAGTACACATGGCATATACCATTCCAAGGCATGATTAGACCGTTAAAATAGAAGTAATAAGATACTAAATCGCAGCATATTCTATCACGACTCCAAATCCATATCATTGCGGTTCAAGGTCTAGTAGCAACCACAGACATGTCCTTTGGAAAGAAAGGCAACGTTGGCTTGGGGAAATTGGGGAGATGAGGCAATTTGGGCACTGCTAGCAATTCCAGCTTGGGTTTTGTTGGTATTTCAGGCTTTGGCAGTTTTGGAAATGGCAGTAATTCGGCTATTGGCAGTGATGGCAATTCAGGCTTCAGAAGTTCAGGCACCTCAGGCAACGCTGCCTCCAAAATTCAGCAAGCTTCAACGGAGTTCTTGCCAATCGTCAATGACAAAGCAAGGACAAATAATGCCAAAAGATGCAAGAGCCCGCAGTAGTTCGCCATTGTAGAACCAATCTACTAGCAAATTGAAAAACTTCTAGTGAAGAAGTGGTTGATCTCAAGTGTAAAGGTGCAGGTGTGTTCAAGCAACGGCTTGATGGAGGGTTTTTAAAGAGGAGGGACGTGGGGATTGGGGAGTTTGCAAGTATGTTTCGGAGGGAAAATTATCGAATTGTTCGTTGAACTTCCAAACCAATCTCAATCTCTTTTGTTCAACAACAAGATGGACTAGATAATTCCAAAAAGGATCTTTCTATTCTTGGCTTTTTAAGCTTGTAACTACGAGTTGTGTTGGACTTCCTAGCTAGGCGGGAAAGACAAAAGAAAGGAAATGATTTATGATCTCACTCTATGTACAAGAGGACGAAGTCCATAGCTTTGGTCAGAGAAGTCAACAATGTTAAGAGTAAAATCTAAGTTTTGCCAGTGATAATTATACATGAAAAGTATTCTTGATGCAAGGATTGCTCAAGTGGTGGGCATATTCCTTCTCTTTCTCTGATAATTTCATAAACCCATGTATCTGGTAATTTCTTGATATGCATGGGACAAGGCAGCAACCACTGTTAAGGCTACCATTTTGGGCCTCAGTAGAGAAGCCTGTGGTGAAGTTGAGGGTAAGGCCACTACCTATGGAGGGGCCAAAGGTGGAGTTGGTGGCGTCCAAGCCGACTCCAGAGGTGATGCTAATTGCTTCTTGAGAAAGTGGGGGTTTAACATCCACAAAATTGTGAGGTCAAGAAGGAGAAGACTAAACTTTACGGGAGATTGAAGAACTGCCAATTTCCAACAAAACTGATGATTGAATGGAAGGATTCGATTGGGTAATCCAAGGACTTTGAGTTAAGAGCACCGAGGACATCAATCAATTGGATGGGGGAGAATATCATGGACCGAAGGCTCTTAGGGGGCAATAGGTGGAGGAGAAGGCCGAGTGACCGGACGTGTCTTAGATTTTAGAGAAGCCTTGTCATTAATGGAGGTATGTGGTGAACGAAGAGATATATAATTTTTTGTATATCTCCACTTTTTTTTCATCCTAAAAAGTATAGGTATTCATTATTCTGGTCTTTATGTGCATTTACTTCTCTGTTTTCCTTTTCCCCTAAAAAAGAGAGGTCCTAGGGGCGCAATCAATTTGGGAGAAATTAGTTTTTCTTTTCCTTATTTGATCTGGCCTTGCAATTGGATGAATATTTGGTTATTATCCTTCTAAGTAATTTGCTAAAAATTACTACATCTCAATATATACACGCTGATTCACAATGAAAAAAAAAAAAAAGAATTGGCGATAATCTATTCCTTTTGTGTGGATCATATCCTTCTTATCAGTATCTAGAAAAGCAAATGATTTTTTTGACATATACTTTTTTTTTATTAATTCAAATTCAAATTTGTTAAGTGACAGCAAAAGTTAACTGTACTTAAAAATTTGGCAGAGTTACAACGAGACGAAAGAGTTGGTGAGGGATTTTTTTATTTATAAGAAGTAGCAAAATTGATTTAGAGCTAATGTTCTGAAATTATCTTTTGTGATCCATCTCATCCTATAACATAATAGCCAAGCTTGCAAAGGCTTTTCAAAGATTCGGGTATTGGTGTTCACTGTAGGCTTATATAGGGTTTTTTGTAGGATTAATCTTACGGAAAACAATATGTAACTATATTTGTACAATAAAGAGAGAAATTGACTTTTTCCCTTGAAATAGAATTGTAACATAATAGACTGACAATATACTAAAGGATTAATATCACGGAGAACTCCAAACTGATGCATTTGTAATAAATTTATTCAAAACTAATTATTTGACGGTCAAAAACTCAAAACTAGTACACCCATAATAAATTTATTCCAAATTAATTTTTTGACCACGAAAACATCCAAGCTAGTACATCTACGACAAATTTATCCAAAACTAATTTTTTGACCATCAAAACCCAAAATCAATATATTCATAACAAATTTACCCAAACTAATTTTTTGACCACTAAAAAGATCCAAACTAGTACATTTGAAACAAAGTTATTCTATGCTAGTTTCTGTTAAATTAGATTAACATCACAAAAAACCACAAACAAAAACAAATAGAGGATAAAATCTCAAACTAGTATATTCTTTAACTGTTATGTATCATTCAACTCAGTAATTTGATGGTAAAATTTAAAATAAAATAATGGAGGGTAATTTGTTATAGGTGTATCCGTTGATGGTTTTAGTTTGGGGTAAATTTGTTACATGTGTACCAATTTGGAAATTTTGGTGATAAAAAAAGATCTATCAAGAAAATTGACTATATTATATGCAAGATATTATCTAATAGGAAACACATAGATAACCCGTCAATACTTTAATATAGAGCGTATAATTACTTTGGTTCAATCAAATACGAACTGCAGTAAATAAAAAAAGTTAAGAGTTAATTTTACTCAATTAAAGAATGATTATTGGTTGGAAAAATGACAAAATAGTCATGTCAATTTAAAAAATTATATATATAACCCATGATGAATTCATTTTAAGAAAAAATATATGAGACAAATGAACCTACATCATTCGAATAATGAACGACAAATTTCATTTTTATTGATTTTTTCTTTGATTTTTTAAAATTTCATAATTATTGACACTACTATAACTCAAATAAATTAAATTTTCATATTGGTTATATGTGAAAAAAGATAAGGAGTTTGGGTAAACACGAGTTTCAACAAATTTTGAAATATAAAACTCATGCAAAGCATGCTCAAGTGCACTATTTATTTAAGAAATAGTAATTATAGCAACTGTTTCGGGTGTAAAAATATAGTTACACATGGTATCAATACAAATGAGTTCCATAATTCATATAACACAGTCATACAAACAAGTATCATATACTATTCTGAGGCATGCTCTGATCATTAAAATAGACGGAATAAAATACTAAATCACAGCAATGTGGTATCACGGCTCCGAATTCACGTCAAAGTGGTTCAAGGACTAGCAGCAGCCTTAGGCGTGTCCTTCGGAACGACAGGCAAAGTTGGCTTAGGGAAATCTGGAAGATGAGGCAATTTGGGCACTTCCGGCACTTCTGGCTTCGGTATTGTCGGTAATTCAGGCTTTGGCATTTCCGGAAGTGGCGGCAACTCAACTTTCGGCAATGATGGCAATTCTGGCTTTGGCAAGCTCGGGATGTCAGGAAGGTGCGGCAATTCGGGCTTCGGCAGTTCGGGCACCTCAGGCAACGTCGCCTCCAAAATTCGGCTAGCTCCAACCGAGTTCTCGCCAATCATCAAGGACAGAGCAAAGACAAACAATGCCAAAAGATGCGCAAGTCCACGATAGTTCGCCATCGCAGGACAGAATGACTAGCAAATTTAAAATCTTCGAGTGAAGAAGCGATGGATCTCAAGTGAGGAGGTGCAGGTGTGCTTGAGCAATGGCTTGATGGAGGGTTTATAAAGGGGAGGGACGTGGGGATTGGGGAGATTACAAGTATGGTTTGGTGGGATTTTGTCGAAGTGTTAGTTCAACTTCTATACCAATCTCATATCCGTATGTTCAACAACAAGATGGAGCAGATAATTCCAGAAAGGACCTTGCCAATTATTGGCTTTTAACGCTTGTAACCATCAGTCGTGCTGGTATTATATAGCTTTTGTTTTGGTTTTCCTATAAATAGTTAATTGGTGACCGTACTACTAGCATGAACTACGATCATTGTAAATGATATCCTAAAAATGACCATCCCGATACACGCACATATATATAGCTGATTTACCTACGAAATGAAAAACTGAGACTAGGTAAAAGTATCTAAAACTGACATCTTGAAATATCTTTTCCGCAATCCATCTCATGTGATGGAATGATAGCCAAGCTTGCAAGGCTTTTCAATTATTTGATAAATTTTATACTATGTTCTTTGACTAGTAGTACACGTGATTGATGAACGAATTAAAGATCAACAGATATTTGATAACCAACGCAATACTAACATAGAAGTCTCAAAACATATCTCAAATATGATATAATCGTATGCTTTTATGGAGCAGAATATAAAGTATATATGTATCTATTTTGGACCGGTTTGAAATTGGTCTACTATATTATAATGACATTCAAAAATTAAATGAAAAACTTCTTTTCTTACCGAAATTGAATCTTGAGAATTTTTCAAGGAAAGTAAAATATAAAGAATAAACTCAAAAAATTCTTAACCGGAATACATATGTGAAAAGTAAGTCCATTCAATTTAACGAGAAACACTCTTTTCTTTTCCAAATAGATTGCTAAGATTTTTTTGCGGAAAGTAACAATTTAAAGGAAAGTATCTTAAGTCTCAATCTAAATATATTTAGGTGATATAGTGTAGTATTATGTTTAGACAGAAGTCTTTTTATTTTTTTCAAGGAAATTTTGAGAGAGAAGAATATTAAAGATTAACATGTATATCAAATATTATTTAATGTAATAATGAATGATAAAATGGCTATGATTATTAATTTAAGTAAAATTGATTATATGAGCACGATATATGATGTGATATAAAAAAAAGTGTAAATATATCTATATGAGAGAGAGAGAGAGAGAGAGATTAACTTTTCACCCGAATTAGAAGTTGGAGCTAAATAGATTGACATTATGTGAAACAATATATCAAGTATAGAAAAAAATGATCTATAACGGCTAAGTTGTCTATACAATACAATGTATGCCATGTTATAGAAAACATCGATAATATTTAACATATATTGATACTATAACATAGAGCTTAAAATTACTTTAGTTCAATTCAATACAAAATGAAATAAAAACAAATATTATAGTTAATTTTACTTAATTGAAGAATGATGATCGCTTGAAACATGAAAAAATAGTTGTGTCAAATTAAAAGGGAAAATACTCTATTATAAATTCAATTTTGGCAAATAAGATGTTCAATAAGTGGATTTATAATTTATATGTAAGATAAATGAACCTATATCACTCGATCATATAACAAACATGTAATTTTGCTGATTTTTCTTCAAATATTTAAATTCTATGATAAGTTAAATGTGTATAAAGTAGATCATGAGTTTTAGTTAACATAAATTTGATATATTTTGAAATATAAAACACATGAAGCATAAGAAAGTGTACTAGTTGTTTAAGAAAGAGTAACTATAGCATACTCTGTCGGCGTAAAAGAAGAGTTACATAAGATATCATAAACTATCATATGAATAAGTTCCATAATTCATATCACAAACTGTCATACATAGTCATACAAATGACTATATATAGCATATAACATTCTGAGGTGAACACTGACCATTACAATAGAAGTAATAGAATACAAATTCATATCATATTGAATCCCACTTCAAGTTCACATCACAATGGTTCAAGGACTAGTAGTAGCAACAGACATGTCCTTCAGAATAGAAGGGGATGTTGGCTTAGGGGAATCGGGAAGGTGAGGCAATTTGAGCACTTCCTAGAATTCTGGCTTTGGTAAAGTTGGAAATTCAAGCTTTGGAAGTTTGGGCACTTCTGGCAATTCTGGTTTTGGCAAGCTTGGGATGTTGGGAAGTTGAGGCAATTTTGGCTTCGACAGTTTAGGCACTTCAAGCAACGTCGCATCCAAAAGTTGGCGAGCTCCAATGTGGTTTTGGCCAATTGTCAAAGATAGAGAAAGGACAAACAATGCCAAAAGATTAGTGAGTCTACAATAGTTCGCCATTGTGGAATCGAGAGACTAGCAAACCGATAAACTTTGAGTGAAGAAGCGGTGTGTTTAAGCAATGGCTTGATGGAGGGTTTTTAAAGAGGAGGGACTTAAGTAGCATCGACACGCAACATGGATATACGACATGTCAACACACCATTTCTAAAAAATAGAGAATTTTGACACGTTGCAACACGTTATATACTAAATGAATATTTTTATATTTAATTAATTTAATTCAAATTCATAAATAAATAATTAATTAAAAAAAGCCTATAATGAATTTTACACTAATAATATTAATAAATCAATTCATTAGAAATTCGAAAGATATATTCATAGTTAATGTGAAACATGTTTTTAACTTTAACAAAAATTATTGATGAAATTAATGACTAATAAGAAATTAGAATTTATTTATTTAAATAAATCCATTATTTTTTGTAATGACCAAAATTTATCATTATTCAAAATTCAATACTTTTATTTTTGAAATTATTTTTTAATCTCATTTATTTAATTTTCTAATTAAAAACAAAAATCCCCTAAGGTCCACCCCCTTCTTTCTCTCGTCCTTTTCCCTCCACCCCATATTTATTTTACTCCCCCCAACCACCTGACAAACAGGCTGTCACTTCCTTCCCCCCAAACTTAAAAATCACGCCATCAGTCCCCCTTTTTTTTATTACTTCTTAGTTCCCTCATCAAAACCCTAGCCACCCTTCTTTTCCTCCTCCTTCTTGTCGCTGGCCGCACGACCCCCTCCCTTTCCTCTCCCCTTCCTCTTGATCCTTCTCCCCCTCCTCTTTGCCGCACGACCACTTGCCTCTCCATACAACCCCCTTCCTCTCCTACTCCTCCTCCTCATTGCCAACTCATCACAACAGTGATGGCCCTCACTTCAGTTTCTACTCTCTCTAGCCATCTCTTGCCGTCGCGGTGGTCCATTGCGTGGCTCCGTCTCGCTAGTGGGAGTTTGCTTTCTCTGTCTTCTTTCCTTCCATAGTCTTCTGGACACGCGTGTCGAAACGTGTTGAGAAACGTTGACCGCGTGTTTGACTGTGTCCGAGCGTGTAGATGTGTCCAACACGCTCTGACACGTGTCGGACATGACATGGAAGCACAGGCAACGTGTCCGTGCTTCATAGGGAGGGACGTGGGGATTGGGGACATTACAAGTATGTTTTGGTGGGAAAAATAATCTAATTGTTGGTTCAACTTCTAAACCAATCTCATTTTCTTTTGTTCAACAACAAGATGGAGAAGACTCCAAAAAGGTATCTTGCCAGTTCTGGGCTTTCTAAGCTTGTAACTATTAGCTGCGCTAGATTTCTCAACTAAGTGGGAAAAAGAAACGATAGGAGATGGTTTATGATCTCACTCTATGTACAATAGTAGGACGAAGTCCTGAGTTTTGGTTGAAGAAGTGAATAATTTAAGGATAAAAATCTAAGTTTTGTCAGCGATCATTGTACACAAAATGTATGCTTATCTTAAACTTGTTTAAAATTATTAAGTGCATTAAATAAATTCATTAACCTTCTATTCAGTTTTCCATTCTCTTTCTCTATTATATCCATTCACGTGCTCAATACTTTCCAATTTCAATTTCTATGTATCCATTTGAATGCTAGAGTTAAGGATGATGGTCACTTACATTCAATTTTTTTTTTTTTTTTTTTTTTGGGGTTATGCCTGGCCTTTTTTTCACCTATAAGAGGGTAGAATATTTGTTATTCTGGTCTTTATGTCCATTTCATCTCCTTTTTTTATCCCCAGAAATGGGTCTTAGTTGCAAAATTAATTCATGAGAAATCGATTTTTCTTTTTCTAATTTGATCTTGACTTGCTATTGAATGGATAATCAGTTATCATCACTCCCAATTAGATTAGAAAAATGACTACATCTCAATATATCAATTTACATCCGAACTGTAAAAAATGAGACTCGGCAATAGTCTATTTCTTATGTATGGATCATCTTTCTTACCGGTATCTTGAAAAGCAAATGATTTTTTTTTTGTTGGCATAAACATTTATGTTGAGTGTCTTCAAAAATTAACTACATTTAAAAATGCAGCAAAAATACAAAGAGATAAGAGGAATGGCAAGGGATTTTGATTTAACATGAATTAGCAAAAACGATTGAAAACTTATGAGCTGAAACTTTCTTATATGCAATCCATCTTAAATGACAATATAATAGCCAACCTGGCAAGGTTTTTTTTTAAAAAAAAAAAAAAAAAAAAAACTATTTATGAATTTTATATTATGCTTTCCAGATAGTAGTGTACGTAATTGATGAACAAACAAAAGATCAAAAAAATATTTAATAACCGACCTAATACTACCATAGAAGTTTCAACACATATCACAAATATGATATAACCATATTCTTGCATGTGGTAGCTTATTAACTATAAATGTATCTATAACACACGGGTTTGAAAACTAGTCTAATATATAATAGGGGCTTCTGAACATTAAATGCATTCAATTTAATGAGAAACATTCTTTTCTTATACAAATTGAAGTTTTAGATTTTTTTTTTCTCTCTTGAAATAGAATCAGTCGCAGAAAAGAGTGGGAATATGCGAAACACGATTCAAGAATAGAAAAAAAAAAATGATTTGATAACAGTAAAGTTGACTATGATCTGCATTATATATTGTTTGATAGAAAAAGTACATAATGACTAACATGCATCAATACCAAAACATAGAGCGAAAAATTACTTTGGTTTAATCAGATATAAAATTTAGTAAAGTACAAATATTAGAGTTGATTTTGCTTGACTAAAGAATGATGATTGCTTAAAAATGACAATATTTGTGCCAAATTAAAAGGAAAAATAATCTACAATAATTCAATTTTAATAAAATATGATATATAAGATGTTTGATGACATAAAGTGTATTTATAATTTGTATGTAAGACAAATGAACCTATCTCAGTCCATCATATAATAAAAGGCGCATTTTTCTGATTTTTTCTTCGATTGTTTATATTATGTCACCGTTATCGCTCTAAAGTATTAAATTCCCATATTAGTTAGAAGTGAAAACAGTGGACAAGGAAGTAAACATAGATTTCTTCTATTTTCAAATATAAAACTCGTACAAAACATAGGGGAGTGCACTAACTATATTAAAAAGAGTAATAATAGTATACACTATCAATGTAAAAAGATAGTTACACAAGACATCACAATCTGTGAAGGAGTTCCATAATTTTTTTTTTTGGTGAGCCAGGAAACTTCCGTGCACCGGAGCAGTAGAGTCACCACCACCCTTGCTGCCCCGAGTAAGTCACTTGACGACGCCGCGAATCGAACGCAGGACGTCTCGTGAAAGGAACCTGTGCCCAACCAACAATGCCGCCCATTGTGAAGGAGTTCCATAATTCATATCGCTAAAACAAACAAGTACTGTATAGTGTTCTAAGGTATGCTCAGACCATTAAAATAGAAGTAATAAAATACTGAATTGCATCATGTTGTATAATGACTCCAAATTCACATTAATAGCTCAAGGGCTAGTAGCAGCGACAGCTGTGTCCTTGGGAATCGTGGGAACGAAAGGCAATGTTGGCTCGGGAAAATCAGGAAGATGAGGCACTTCGGGCACTACCGGCAATTCCGGCAATTCCGGCTTCGGTATTGTTGGAAATTCGGGCTTTGGTAGCTCTGGAAGCGGCGGCAATTCGACTTTCGACAGTGATGGAAATTCCGGCTTTGGCAAGCTAGGGATGTCAGGAAGTTGAGGCAATTCGGGCTTCGGCAATTCCGGCACTTCTAACGACTTTGGCTTCGGTGTTGCTGGAAATTCAGGCTTTGGCAGTTCAGAAAGCGGTGGCAATTCGACTTTCGGCAATGATGGGAATTCTGGCTTTGACAAGCTAGGGATGTCAGAAAGGTGAGGCAATTCAGGCTTCGGCAGTTCGGGCACTTCGGGCAAGGTCGTCTCCAAAAGTTGACGAGCTCTGACTGGGTTCTCACCAATCGTCAAAGACAGAGCGAGGACAAACAATGCCAAAGGTGTGCGAGTCCATGATGGTTTGTCATTGGAGAATCAATCGACTAGCAAATTCAAAAGCTTTGAGTGGAGAAGTGGCGAATCTTGAGTGAGAGAATGTGCAGGTGTGCTTGAGCAATGGCTATGGAGGGCTTATAAGGAGGAGGGACCGGGAGGATTGGGGAGAATGCAAGTATGGTTTGGTGGGAATATTATCAAAGGGTTAGGTCAACTTCTAAACCAATCTCATTTTTGTACGTTCAACAGCAAGATGGAGCATATTATTCCAAAAGGAGCTTGCCAATTCTTGGCTTTTCAGGCTTTTGACTACCTGTCGAGGTGAGAAAGAGGGAGATAAAAGAAAAGAAAAGAAAAGAAAAGAAATGGTTTATGATCTCACTATGTACAACAGGACTGGAGTCTTGGAGTCTTAAAATCTTGGAGAAGCCAATAATGTAAGAGGAAAATAATAAATTATTGTCCGTGATCATTATTCGTGTAATCTTTACTTGATGTAAGGATTACTCAAGTGTTAAGCATGTATGTTTTTGTCTGAGGCCTAGGTTCGAATCCCTACAATTGTGCATTCTTTTGGACGATCTTTGAGAACATAGGCATGTATGAATCTGATTATTTCTCTATTTGTGTGGGATAAAACTACTCTTGCTGGAAAAAAAACAAAACTTTAGGTGACAATTTTTTAGGGACAGACATAAAAAGAGATCCTTAAATAGACTTTCTAGTTAGGGGTGAGTAGTTCTAAGGTTGATTTACATTTCAACTTATCTAGAACTTGGAATTTACCCTATTGAGATCGGTTTTCCAGTTTTTGAAACTTAAAACCTATTGTGTATATCTTAAAATTTGCGACCTACTCTATCAATCGGATCCGAAGTCTATCAAGGAACTGGCCGATTTCTCTTCTTTTTTTCTTCATTTTTCTTGTTTCATTTTAGTCAAGCAAAATGAATGAAACAAGAAAAATCATCATTTGTCAATAACAATAATCTATAAAATATGAACACCTAAAATAAAATAAACAATAAAAAGTTGAAAACGCATAATGTAGAATCCAAATTTCATGCTCTCAAAGGAGTCAAAAACCATGATAAAAACCAAGGAGTCGAATGAAGGAACTTTCTTTTCATTTGAGCCTCGTGTAATACTATTCATGTCATTCTCTATTTGAGGATTACCTTGGTTCTTGTTCTAGTTCTCTGATTTTCAGTCTGATTCGTCGATTCTTAGTTCAGTTCTATTCAATTCTTAAGAGGGAATCGGGAACCGAATCGCATAGTACAAGTTCCAAAAAATATGAAACCGAAAACTAGACCATGCCCGTTAGAACCTAGAGACAAGCCAATTCCCATGGCCTCTTCAGTCTTTCTTGACTATACTTGGGAAATTTGCTCACCCTCAACTTCTTGTTCCGTCCCTATGGAAATATTGAATGAGCTGTCATTAATGGTAAGAGTGTAAATGATTTAGTTTGGTTTGGTTTTTTTTTTTTCAGAAAATTGAACCAAACCGAACCGATAAAGAAATTTATTGAATCGAACTGAAATTCCATCCAAATCCCGATTCGGTTTAGTTCAATTTTTACTTTTTTTTTTTCCCTACCCCTTTCAATAATTTTTTTATTTTTTAGAAAAATCAAAATTTTAATTATTTTTTATTTTTATTTTTCTTATTTTTTTCCTTTTCTTTCTCTTCTTCATTGGGTGGTCACTAACTGCCACCGTGGCCGAAATTAGTCAAAGAAGAAGAAGAAGAAGAAGAAAAAGAAAATAAAAAAAAAAAAAAATTTAAAAAAATAAAATGAAATATTATAGGTTTTATTGGTTTTGTTCAATTAATCAAACTGATAAAAACCGAACTAGTTAAAAAAACATTTTGATTTTCAGCGAAAATCGAATAGATTGAGAATCAAACCGAAAAAACAAAAAATCGACATTTTCGGTTTGATTTGGTTTTTGATACCCAAGTGAATGGGCTAGGGGATAAATCTAACATGAAAACTTCAAGTGAAATCCCAACCTGAAATAAGTGAAGCGAAGCCCGTCGCAAAAAGAGAAGCCCACCTCCCACTCGATTTTCTCCCGGCCTCTCCCTATCCCTCTCCTTCTCTACCCCGCAAAAAGCTCAGCTCGAGTTTCTCTCGGTCTCTCCTTCGCACTCCAGCTGCAGCTCGTCCAGCTCGCGGACGAGAGCCTCTTCGGACCAGGATTCCCCGTCGGCTTTCTTCTTCACGGCCTCCGCAGGTCACTGTTCCCTCCCTCCCTCTCTCTCTCTCTCTCTCTTTCTATCTTTCTTTCTCGCGCATTTCACTGGCCAATGTGGGGAAACGATTCGCGAAGCGGTGGACTTGGGCGGATGTTTCGATCGTGGGTTGTGGGAGTTACCGGGTCGGGTCCTTCGTTTCCCCTTATCTTGTCACTTTTGGGGGGCATAGCTCATCTGGGTTGCTCTTGCCAACGAGCTAACCCGGCGTGGTTGTAGGCGGTTCCGTGTCTTGTGAGCGCTTGCCCACCTTGTGTTTGCCATAATGTTTCGCTGGATTTATGCGGAGGAGGAGGGTTTTCCAGACTCCTATTTGCTTCTCTAATTATACATTTTCACGTTTAGTATTAGGTGAAAATACCATACTAAGCATGACATGAAATGTTAGATTAAATAACTTAAATTTTTAAGTAGTTGATAGTAGTCCCACATAATCTCACTGAAAAAGAGAGAGAGTAAAAGCAGAGACGACCCCACACAACATACCTACTTTGGCCACCCATCATAAATTAGAACATTAACTGACATGTTCTCGGCGAAGGCATGGTGGCGGTGAGGTACTGATGCTGAACTCCACTTCAATGCCAATGCCAATCTGGGTTTTTTCTTCTTTTGTTTGTCTGCATAAGCTCTTTCACAAGTGCTTGGAACTTCATCCATAACCAGTGAAACGCTAACACAGAAGTTTCTGACACCATATTTCAAATATGATGTGATCCTCATCCTTTATATGTAGTGGAATTTTAAGTACAGATGTATCTATATTATGTTGGATTTTGCGGAAGCGTGTGTGCATGGTGCAAGTGAGTATGGACTATGGCAAGGGAATATGAAAAAACTTTATTATGTTAGTTGGTATTACAAAAGGAGGGAGCATTTCTAGTTTTCGGCTTCTTCAAACAAACGTCCACTACTCCTATTTATAGGCGTGAATCCACCGCCATAATCTACCAACTTTGAGTACAAGAAATAATATAAAATTGGAGCTTGCTTCTTTGTCTCTGCTTGTTGCGGCTTCTCCCGATTTGTGTAGTTGCTTCTCCCTTATTCTCCATTTTTCTATTCTTTGCAACTCCCAGCCACTTTTGTTGACTTTTCAACCAACTTCCGGCTGGCTTTCTTCCTTCATACGTATACTTTTTTTTTTTTTGGTGACCCAGGAACCCCGCACGGCCGGCAGTCGGGGAGTAAACCCTGGGGGCAGACATAGTACCAGAAAATTCTCCAATATATGAGTCTTCTTTAACTTGTACAAATTGTTGCCGCCGACTTCTTCCTTCTCCATTAAGCATACTTAATTCTTAAGTATGAGTAGTCTAGTGAGTTCCAGAGTTTTCACAAAATGGATCATATTTTAACATATTAACACAGGTTTGAAAACTAGTCTGATATATTCCGACCAAAATGAGAAAAAAAAAAAAAAACTTGTCTGATATATCATCAGCCTTTTGAACGTTAAATGCATTCAATCTAATGAGAAAGATTCTTGTCTTTTGCAAATAGAATGATGAGGTAATTTCAAGAAAAGTAGAGAATTTAAAGGAAAGTCTCTGAGAATCTTAATCTAATTACCAATATTTAGATGATATTGTTTATGACTTTGTGTAGTAAAGTAGAACATGTATAGAGAGAAGTCAATATACTTTTTCAAGTTAAACAAAAAAAAAAAAAAAAATAGTTTATGACATATTCAACTATCGTTAAAATATGAAGTATAAATATATATAGATTTAAAATTTAATATATGACAAATGATTGTACACTATTCGATTGTATAATAAACGGCACATTTTACATTTTTGTTGATATTCTTTTTCACAATTTAAATTCCATGACTATTGTCATTCTTACAACTCTAAAAGTTTTCATATAAGTTGGATGTGAAAAGAAGTAGACAAGGAGTTTTAGCAAACATAAATTTCAATATTTTTGAAAGTACAAAACTCAAGCAACGCATGGACAAGTACACTACGTATATAAACAAGAGTAATTACAGTATATTCTCTCCGTGTAAATGAAGAAGTTACACAAAGCATCACAAACTGCTGTAATAACGAGTTCCGTTAAGTCATATCACAAACCGTAATACAAATAAGTACACATGGCATATACCATTCCAAGGCATGATTAGACCGTTAAAATAGAAGTAATAAGATACTAAATCGCAGCATATTCTATCACGACTCCAAATCCACATCATTGCGGTTCAAGGTCTAGTAGCAACCACAGACGTGTCCTTCGGAAAGAAAGGCAGCGTTGGCTTGGGGAAATCGGGGAGATGAGGCAATTTGGGCACTGCTAGCAATTCCAGCTTGGGTTTTGTTGGTATTTCAGGCTTTGGCAGTTTTGGAAATGGCAGTAATTCGACTATTGGCGGTGATGGCAATTTTGGCTTTGGCAGGTTTGGGATGTCGGCAAGGTGAGGCAATTTGGCTTCAGAAGTTCAGGCAATGCTGCCTCCAAAATTCGGCAAGCTTCAACGGAGTTCTCACCAATCGTCAATGACAAAGCAAGGACAAATAATGCCAAAAGATGCGAGAGCCCGCAGTAGTTTGCCATCGTAGAACCAATATACTAGTAAATTGAAAAACTTCGAGTGAAGAAGTGGTTGATCTCAAGTGTAAAGGTGCAGGTGTGTTCGAGCAATGGCTTGATGGAGGGTTTTTAAAGTGGAGGGACGTGGGGATTGGGGAAATTGCAAGTATGTTTTGGAGGGAAAATTATCGAAGTGTCCGTTGAACTTCCAAACCAATCTCAATCTCTTTTGTTCAACAACAAGATGGAGCAGATAATTCCAAAAAGGATCTTTATATTCTTGGCTTTTTTAAGCTTGTAACTGCGAGTTGTGTTGGACTTCCTAGCTAGGCGGAAAAGACAAAAGAAAGGAAATGATTTATGATCTCACTCAATGTACAAGAGGACGAAGTCCATAGCTTTGGTTAGAGAAGTCAACAATGTTAAGATTAAAATCTAAGTTTTGCCAGTGATAATCATACATGAAAAGTATTCTTGATGCAAGGATTGCTCAAGTGGTAGGCGTATTCCTTCTCTTTCTCTGATAATTTCATAAACCTGTGTATCTGGTAATTTCTTGATATGCGTGGTCCACGGCAGCAACCACTGTTAAGGCTACCATTTTGGGCCTCAATAGAGAAGCTTATGGTCAAGTTGAGGGTAAGGCCACCACCTTTGGAGGGAGTTGGTGGCGTACAAGCCGACTTTGGAGGAGATGCTAATTGCTTCTTGAGAAAGTGAGGGTTTAAGATCCATGAAATTGCGAAGTTAAGAAGGAAAAGACTAAGCGGTACCGGAGATTGAAGAACTGTCAACCTCCAATGAAACTAATGATCGAATGAAACAATGCGATTAGGTAATCGAAGGACTCTGAGTCGAGAGCACCAAGGACATCAATCAATTGGATGGGGGAGAATATCACGGACCGGAGGTTCTCAAGGTGCAATAGGCTGAGGAGGTGGCCATGTGACCGAGCATGCCTTAGATTTTAGAGAAGCCCTGTCATTAATGGAGGTATGTGGTAAATGAAGATATATATAATTTTTTGTATATCTCCACTTTTCTCATCCTAGGAAAAATAGGTATTCATTACTCTGGTCTTTATGTGTATTTAATTCTCTCTTTTCCTCTTCCCCACACAAGGAGCGATCCTAGGGGCGCAATCAATTCGGGAGAAATTAGTTTTTATTTTCTTTATTTGATCTCGACTTGCAGTTGGATGAATATTTGGTTATTATCCTTCTAAATAATATGCTGAATATTACTACATCTCAATAAATATACACGCTGATTCACAATGAAAAAAAAAAAAAAGAATTGGTGATAATCTATTCCTTATGTATGGATCATCCTTCTTATCAGTATCTAGGAAAGCAATTAATTTTTTTTTTGACAGATACTTTTTTTTTATTAATTCAAATTCAAATTTGTTAAGTGACAGCAAAAGTAAACTATACTTCAAAATTTGGCAGAAATACATCGAGACAAACAAAAAATTGGTGAGGGATTCTTTATTTATAAGAAGTAGCAAAACTGATTTAAAGCTTATGTCCTGGAATTAACTTTTGTGATCCGTCTCATCTTATAACATAATGGTCAAGCTCGCAAGGTTTTTCACAGTTCAGGTATTGGTGTCACCGTAGGCTTATACAAGGTTTTTTGTAATATTAATCTTATGAAAAAATATATATATGTAACTATATTTGTACAATAAGGAGAGAAATTGACTTTTTCACTTGAAATAGAAAGTGTAACAGAATAGATTGACAATATACGAAAAGGTCAATATCATGAAAAATTCTAAACTGATATATTTGTGACAAATTTACTTCTATCTAATTATTTGACCATAAAAAACTCCAAACCGGTATACTTATGACAAATTTACCTAAAATTATTTTTTTTAGCATAAAAACATTTAAATTGGAACATCTAAAATAAATTTACCAAAAACTAATTTTTTGACCACCAAAAACCTCAAATTGATATACTCGTAACAAATTTACCAAAATTAATTTTTGACCACTAAGGGCACGTTGGGTAACGTTTTTGTTCAAAAATTGTTCCATGGAGCAGAAATAGTTTCTATTTCTGCTCTAGGAAACAATTTTTGAATAAAATAAGGCGTTTGGTAAATTTGTTTCGAGAATAAAAAATGAATAGAAACACGTTTGGTAAATTTGTGTTCTTTTTTTGTTTCTTTTAATTTTTAAATATTTTTATTTTTCTTTTTCTTTATTTTCTTTATTTTTTCTTTTTTTCTTCTTTTGGCCGGTCGCACGGCCTAGGCCATGGCCGGCGACCAGCCGACGAGGGTTGGCGACCTCGCCCGGCCACGGCGAGGCTCGCCGTCCCCAACGAGGCCGAGCCTCGCCATGGTTGGGCAAGGCTCGGCCTCGCCTTGGCAAGGAAGGCGAGCTCGGGCTCGCCCGGATCCGGCTTGCCCAAGCTCGCCTAACCACCGGTGAGGCTCGACCTCGTCGGGCCACCATTAGGCTGGCAAGCCTCGCCAGTGGCTGGGCGAGCTCGGGCTTGCCGGATCTGGGCGAGCCCGAGCCTCGCCAAGGGCCGGCGACGCTTGGCCTTGCCGGAAGCCAATGACACTCCAACGAGGTCGCCGACCCTCGATGGTCGGTCGCCAGCCATGGCCGAGGCGAGCGACCGGCCAAAGAAAAAAGAAAAAAAAAAGAAGAAAAAAAAAAGAGAAGAAAAAGAGAGGAGAGAGAAAAATTGTTCTTAAAAGTTGTTCCAGAAACAAGAAACACGTTTTTATTGTATCTTGTTTCTGTTTCAAATATGTTCCTAGGAACAAAAAAATAGATTTGGAACAAAAATGCAAACAAACACATTTTTGTTATTTTTTTGTTCCTATAACAAAAAAACAGAAATTTTGTTCATAAACAGAAATAAAGAACGTTAACAAATAGGGCCTAAAAAACCCCCAAAGTGGTATATCTGAGAAAAATTTCTTCTATGTTAGCTTCTGTTAAACTGGATTAACACCATGCAAAACCACAAACTAAAACAAACGATGGGTAAAATCCCAAACTAATATATATATATTAACTGTCACGTATCATTTAACTTAGTAATTTAACAGTAAAATTTAAAATAAAATAATGGAGGGTAAATTTGTTATAAGTATATTAGTTATGGTTTTAGTTTGGGATAAGTTTATTACATGTATACTAGTTTGGGGTTTTTGGTGATGAAAAAATTAGTTAATGATAAATTTATCACAAGTGTATCGGTTTAGTGTTTTTAATATACCAGTTTGGAGTTTCTATTCTTGAGAATAGGAAAATGCAAAAAAAAAAAAGATCTATCAATACAATTGACTATATCATATACAATATATTATGTGATAGGGAACACGTACATATTAATTAACACCCATCAATACTTTAATATATATCGTACAATTACTTTGGTTCAATCCAATATGAATTGCAGTGAATAAATTTTTTTATATATTTTACTTAATTAAAGAATGATGATTGGTTGGAAAATGACAAAATAGTCGTGTCAATTTTAGAAATATATATATATATATAAATATATATATATATATATATATATATATATATAACCCATGATGAATTTATTTCAAGTATACATATAAGACAAACGAACCTCCATTGTTATGAAGGGTTGATACCTTGAAAAATCTCAAACTAGTACATATGTGATAAATTTACCTTAAACTAATTTTTTGACCATGAAAAACTCCAAATTGGTACACCCGTGATAAATTTATACCGACTAATCATAAAAAAATCCCAAACTAGTACATTTGTGACAAATTTATCCCAAACTAATTTATTGAACATCCAAAAAACCAAAATCGGTACATTTGTGACAAATATAACATCCATTAAATTAGATTAATATCACAAAAAATCACAAAAATTGTATTACGGTAACAAATGGAGAATAAAATCTCAAATTGATACACCAGTAAATTGTCGCATGTCATTCAATTTAGTAATTTGATAGTAAAATTTAACAAAAAAAAAATAGATAGTAAATTTATTACAAATATATTATTTTTGGATAAATTTGTTAACGGTATACCAATTTAGGATTTTTGCTGGTCAAAAAATTAATTTAGGGTAAATTTATCACAATTGTACCGGTTTGGGGTTTTTCAGGATATTAACCCAATAATGAACGACGCATTTTATTTTTCTTGATTTTTCTTTGATTATTTGAATTTCATAAGTATTGTCATTACTAGAACTCATATAAATTAAATTTTCATATTAGTTATATGTGAAACAAGATAAGGAGTTTCAGCAAACATGAATTTCAACAAATTTGGAAATATAGAACTCATGTGAAGCATGCTCGAGTGCACTAGATATATAAGAAAGAGTAATTATAGCAACTCCGTCGGGTGTAATAGTTTAGTTACTCAAGATATCACAAATTGTCCCACAAATAAGTTCCATAATTCTTATAACACTATCATACAAACAAGTAACGTATACTGTTCCGAGGCATGCTCAGACCATCAAAGTAGACGTAATAAAATATTAAATCACAGCATGTTGCGTCACGACTCCAAATTCACATCACAATGGTTCAAGGATTAGTAGCACCCGCAGGCATGTCCTTCGCAACGAAAGGCAAAGTTGGCTTCGGGAAATTGGGGAGATGAGGCAATTCGGGCACTTCCGGCAATTCCGGCTTTGGTATTGTCGGTAATTCAGGCTTTGGCATTTCTGGAAGTGGCGGCAATTCAACTTTCGGCAGTGATGGCAATTCTGGCTTTGGCAGGCTTGGGATGTCAGGAAGGTGCGGCAATTCGGGCTTCGGCAGTTCAGGCACCTCGGGCAATGTCGCCTCCAAAATTCGGCTAGCTCCAACCGAGTTCTCGCCAATCATCAAGGACAGAGCAAAGACAAACAATACCAAAAGATGAGCAAGTCCGCGATAGTTCGCCATCGCAGGAAGCAAATTTAAAAACTTCGAGTGAAGAAGCGATGGATCTCAAGTGAGGAGGTGCAGGTGTGCTTGAGCAATGGCTTGATGGAGGGTTTATAAAGAGAAGGGACGTGGGGATTGGGGAAATTACAAGTATGGTTTGGTGGGATTTTGTCGAAGTGTTAGTTCAACTTCTAGACCAATCTCATTTCCGTTTGTTCAACAACAAGATGGAGCAGATGATTCCAGAAAGGACCTTGCCAATTATTGGCTTTTAAAGCTTGTAACCATTAGTCGTGCTGGTATTATATAGCTTTTGTTTTGGTTTTCCTATAAATAGTTAATTGGTGACCGTACTACTATCATGAACTACGATCATTGTAAATGATATCCTAAAAATGACCATCCCGATACACACAAGCTGATTTACATACGAAATGAAAAAACTGAGACTAGGTAAAACTATCTAGAACTAACATCTTGAAATATCTTTTCCGCAATCCATCTCATGTGATGGAATGATAGCCAAGCTTGCAAGGTTTTTCAATTATTTGATAAATTTTATACTATGTTCTTTGACTAGTAGTACACGTGATTGATGAACGAATTAAAGATCAACAAATATTTGATAACCAACGCAATACTACCATAGAAGTCTCAAAACATATCTCAAACATGATATAATCGTATGCTTTTATGGAGCAGAATATAAAGTATATATGTATCTATTATGGACCGGTTTGAAATTGATCTACTATATTATAATGACATTCGAAAATTAAATGAAAAAGTTTTTTTCTTACCGAAATTGAATCTTGAGAATTTTTCAAGGAAAATAAAAATATAAAGAAAAAACTCAAAAAATTCTTAACCGGAATACATATGTGAAAAGTAAGTCCATTCAATTTAACGAGAAAGACTCTTTTCTTTTCCAAATAGAATGATAAGATTTTTTGCGGAAAGTAACAATTTAAAGGAAAGTATCTTAAGTCTCAATCTAAATATATTTAGTTGATATTGTGTAGTATTACGTATAGAAAGAAGTCTTTTTATTTTTTTCAAAGAAATTTTGAGAGAGAAGATTATTAAAGATTAACATGTATATCAAATATTATATAATGTAATAAGTATTGAACTTAACTTCATGGGAATGAGAAAATGTTTGTGATTATTAATTTAAGTAAAATTGACTCTATGAGGCGCGATATGTGATGTTATATAAAAAAAAAAAAAAAAAAGGTGTAAATATATCTATATTTGAGAGAGATTAACTTTTCACTCGAATTAGAAGTTGGAACTAAATAGACTGACATTAGGCGAAACAATATATAAAGAATAGAAAAAAATGATCTATAACGGCAAAGTTGTCTATACAATACAATGTATGCCATGTTATAGAAAACATCAATAATATTTAACATATATTGATACTATAACATAGAGCTTAAAATTACTTCGGTTCAATTCAATACAAAATGAAATAGAAACAAATATTATAGTTAATTTTACTTAATTGAAGAATGATGAATACTTGAAACATGACAAAATAGTTGTGTCAAATTAAAAGGAAAAATACTCTATTATAAATTCAATTTTGGCAAATAAGATGTTCAATAAGTGGATTTATAATTTATATGTAAGATAAATGAACCTATATCACTCGATCATATAACAAACATGTAATTTTGCTGATTTTTTCTTCAAATATTTAAATTCTATGATAAGTTAAATGTGTATAAAGTAGATAATGAGTTTTATTAAACATAAATTTGATATATTTTGAAATATAAAACACATGAAGCATAAGAAAGTGTACTAGTTGTTTAAGAAAGAGTAACTATAGCATACTTTGTCGTCGTAAAAGAAGAGTTACACAAGATATCATAAACTATCATACGAATAAGTTCCATAATTCATATCACAAACTATCGTATAAATGACTATATATGGCATATAACATTCTGAGGTGAACACTGACCATTACAATAGAAGTAATAGAATACAAGTTCATATAATATCGAATCCTGACTACAAGTTCACATCACAACGGTTCAAGGACTAGTAGCAGCGACAAAGATGTCCTTCGGAACATAAGGCAATGTTGGCTTAGGGAAATCGGGAAGGTGAGGTAATTCAGGCACTTCCTGCAATTCTGGCTTTGGTAAAGTTGGAAATTCAAGCTTTGGAAGTTCGGGCACTTATGACAATTCTGGCTTCAGTATTGTTGGTAATTCAGGCTTTGGTAGTTCAGGAAGTGGCGGCAATTCTACTTTTGGCAGCAATGGCAGTTCTAGTTTTGGCAGGCTTGGGATGTCGGGAAGTTGAGGCAATTTTGGCTTCGGTAGTTCAGGCACTTCAGGCAACATTGCATCCAAAAGTTGGCGAGCTCCAACGTGGTTCTAGCCGATTGTCAAAGACAAAGCAAGGACAAACAATGCCAAAAGATTAGTGAGTCTGCAATAGTTCGCCATCATGTAATCAAGTGACTAGCAAACCGATAAACTTTGAGTGAAGAAGCGGTGTGTTTGAGCAATGGCTTGATGGAGGGTTTTTAAAGAGGAGGGACTTAAGTAGCACTGACACCCGACACGGACAAGCGACACAACTTAACACGACACGTCGACACGTCGTTTCTAAAAAATAGAGAATTCCGACATGTTGCGACACGTTATATACTAAATGAATATTTTTATTTTTAATTAATTTAATTCAAATTCATAAATAATTAAATAATTAAAAAAGAGCTTACACTAATAATATTAATAAATCAATTCATTAGAAATTCGAAAGATATATTCATAGTTAATGTGAAACATGTTTTTAATTTTAACAAAAGTTATTGATGAAATTAATGACTAATAGGAAATTAGAATCAAAATTTATTTAAATAAATTCATGATTTTTTACAATGACCAAAATTTATCATTATTAAAAATTCAATACTTTTATTTTTCGAAATTATTTTTTAATCTCATTTATTTAATTTTATGATTAAAAACAAAAATCCCCAGAGGTCCACCCCCTTCTTTCCCTCGTCCGTTTCCCTCCATCCCAAATTTATTTTACCCATCCCCCCCCTCCCAACCACCTGACAAACAGGCTTTCACTTCCCTTCCCCCATACTAATAAATCACGCCATCAGTCCCCCTTTTTCTAATTACTTTTTAGTTCCCTTATCAAAACCCTAGCCAGCGTCCTTTTCCTCCTCCTTCTCGACGCTGGCCGCACAACCACCTACCTCTCCGCACAACCCTCTTCGTCTCCTCCTCCTCCTCCTCCTCCTCCTCATTGTCGATCCATCGCAACAGTGGTGGCCCTCACTTTAGTTTCTGCTCTCTCTAGCCGTCTCTTGCCGTCGCGGTGGTCTGTTGCTTCGCTTCGTCATGCTACCAGGAGTTTGCTTTCTCTATCTTCTTTCCCTCCATCATCTTCCAGACACGTGTGTCGAAACGGGTTGAGAAACGTTGACCACGTGTCCGACCGTGTTGACGTGTCCGACACGCTCCGGCATGTGTCGGACATGACACGTAAGTAGGGAGGGACATGGGGATTGGGGACATTACAAGTATGTTTTGGTGGGAAAAATAATCTAATTGTTGGTTCAACTTCTAAATCAATCTCATTTGCTTTTGTTCAACAACAAGATGGAGAAGACTTCAAAAAGGTATCTTACTAGTTCTGGGCTTTCTAAGCCTGTAAATATCAGCTGTGCTTGATTTCTTAGATATGCGGGAAAAAGAAACGAAAGGAGATGATTTATGATCTCACTCTATGTACAATAGTAGGACGAAGTCCGGAGTTTTGGTTGAAGAAGTGAATAATTTAAGGATAAAAATCTAAGTTTGTCAGAGATCATTGTACACGAAGTGTATGCTTATCTTAAACTTGTCTAAATTTATTAAGTGCATTAAATAAATTCATTAACCTTCTCTTCAGTTTTCCATTCTCTTTCTCTATTATATCCATTCACGTGCTCAATACTTTCCAATTTCAATTTCTATGTATCCATTTGAATGCTAGAGTTAAGGATGATGGTCACTTACATTCAATTTTTTTTTTTTTTTTTGGGGTTATGCCTGGCCTTTTTTTCACCTATAAGAGGGTAGAATATTTGTTATTCTGGTCTTTATGTCCATTTCATCTCCTTTTTTTCTCCCCAGAAATGGGTCTTAGTTGCAAAATTAATTCATGAGAAATCGATTTTTCTTTTTCTAATTTGATCTTGACTTGCTATTGAATGGATAATCGGTTATCATCACTCCCAATTAGATTAGAAAAATGACTACATCTCAATATATCAATTTACATCTGAACTGTAAAAAATGAGACTCGGCAATAATCTATTTCTTATGTATGGATCATCTTTCTTACCGGTATCTCAAAAAGCAAATGATTTTTTTTTTTTTTTTTGGCATAAACATTTTTGTTGAGTGTCTTCAAAAATTAACTACATTTAAAAATGCAGCAAAAATACAAAGAGATAAGAGGAATGGTGAGGGATTTTGATTTCACATGAATTAGCAAAAACGATTGAGAACTTATGAGCTGAAACTTTAATTAACTACATTTTAATTATTTTTCTTTTCTTTTTTCATTTTCATTTTTTTATTTTTATTTTTATTTTTCTTCTTCTTCCTTTTCATTGGCTGGTCGCTGACCGCACCGTGGCCGGCGACCAGCCAATGAAGATGAAGAAGAAGAAAAAGAAAAAGAAAAAAAAAAAAAAAATGATTATTTAAAAAAATAACATGAAAATTTTTAAAATTTTATTGGTATGATCCAGTTAACCAAATCAATACAAATCAAATTTTGATTTTAATGAAAATCAAACCGAATGAAAACGAAATCAAGAAAAATCAAACTTTTTAGTACAATTCGATTTGATTCAGTTCAGTTTTTGACACTCACAAATTCCTAATTAATAGGCTAGGGGATAAATTACCATGAAAACTTCAAGGGAAATCCCAACCTGAAATAAGAAAAACGAAGCCTGTCGCAAAAAGAGAAGCCCAGCCCACCTCACACTCTGATTTTCTCCCGGCCTCTCCCTCTCCCGCTCCACCCTGCAAAAAGCTCGGCTCGAGTTTCTCTCGGTCTCTCCTTCGCACTCCAGCTGCAGCTCGTCGATCTCGCGGACGAGAGCCTCTTCAGACCAGGATTCCCCGTCCGCTTTCTTCTTCACGGTCTCCGCAGGTCACTGTTCCCTCTCTCTCTCTCTCTCTCTCTCTCTCTCTCTCTCGTGCATTTCACTGGCCAATGTGGGGAAACGATTCGCGAAGCGGTCGACTTGGGCGTGTTTCGATCGTGGGTTGTGGGAGTTACCAGGTCGGTGTTAGAAGATGCCCTAAAGCTGCTAAGGATTATGTTATTTTAATTAATCAATTATCTGTTTAATTAATTAATTTAAAGCTTCATGCATGTGCACGAATTCGTGCACATGCACGGCGTAATGGTCAGCGGTTGCTGACCATCATGCCACGTTCGTGCATGAGCGGTTGCTCATGCACGACCATCGTGCATGAGCAACTGCTCATGCACGATCGTCCATTATGGACGATCAGCAACGGTTGCTGGTCGTCCATTGATCAGCAACCGTTGCTGGTCATTTTTTATTATAAAATGAGAGTGGACGAGAGTTGAAAAAGGTTGTTGAAAAAACAGAGAAAAGTGTTAGTGTGGTTTTGGTTTTGTTTGAGAGAAACACAAGCAAAGTGTGTGCGTGTTCTTTTGTCTTTGAGACACGAGGAAGATAAACAATTCTCTCATTCGGGCCGTGACTACTATACACCAAGAATACGACGGATTCTTTCCACGTGATTGCTAGCACGATCGAAGTGGTGAACATCCGAAAGTCCTCTCTTCCGTTCGACATTCGTTGTTGGTGTGTCTGAACTAGAGGTCCGACGCTTGTGGGACTCGTACTGTAGAACATCCGAACCGACTTGTTTCAAAGCGCGCTTCGAGAGGTATTTCATTTAACTCCCTTTTATGTTTAGATTTTTGATTAAAACGCACGAACAACGCCTAAGGAGAATCATGTGTAAAATATATATTTGTTTCCGCTGCGTTTATTTCGTTAATTTTTCTTATACATGATTCATGAAAGCCCAACAGTGGTATCAGAGCCAACCTTAGGCGTTTTCGTGCGTTTAATTGATTTATAGTTCAAATATATTTTTGCATTCTAATGGCCAATTTATTTTGTTAAGAGAATCGGTTCTCTTACCTTTTATGTGGCCTATAGAAGTTGATTGATTTATGTGATAAATTTAATCGACTAAGCAAAAATTAGAATTAAATCAATTTTGAATCAAAAATCCGTAACTTGTTATACTTGATGTTTATATTTTGCAAATGATATGCAGAATTTTATGCATGCCTTCCAGAGCTTTAAATTTTGAATTTATGGCTCGTAAGGAAGGGTGGTGATCATGGAAAAATCCCTAATTGTTGTGATTGTTGTATGGATGAATGTATGATGATTACAGGTATTCCTTTTGGGGATGTAATTATTAAATGGAGGCTGCGTCCTTCCTTTTATATTTATTTTTATGAAATGTAATTTTAGTATAGTTTAGTATTTCAATTGTTGATGTAAATACTACAAGAAAGGAGGAGCCATTGGAGGAGCCATTAAACCGGTGAGCTCTTTGGGCCCGGTCTTTGAAGAGTTCAAAGATTGAAGAAAAGTGAAGAGCAGGTCCATATTATTAAAACATTAAAATGGCTAAATGGGTTTCTTTGGCTCGAGACCCATTGAACCATAATTCCATGATCACCACATAGGATAGATGTTTATGTGATATCTATTTATTTATTGTGTTTATGATATTGTGCATGTTAAACCGGTTAATGTGCAAAGTGAGACCGTTAATAACGACCCAAATCTCCTTACAAAGAACATTAAGTCGAAACGGGTTTCGGACTCGTGGCCTTCCATCGTCGTGGTTTGATCCAATATTATAGTGGTTAATTAACCGGTTATGGATACATAGGGGTTAATTACCATTTATAATATTGGACCACTCCATTATGCACATGATGCTGTGGGGTTGGAGCCAAATGATTTCTAATAACTGTCAGGTGAGGGAATCATTTGTGTTTTCAATACTTGCATGAGACGATGGGCTAGACTTAACTATGATCATGATGCCAATAACTGTTAGGTGAGGCTTTCATGGTCTAGAGGCCGAAGTTATGATTGGGACTCGCATATGATGCGTTGAACAAGCTGGTTCACTCACTAAGTTCATAGGACACCAATAACTGTTAGGTGAGGTGGACTTTGGACTAGTGGGACTCCAATCCCCACTAGTAATCTTTACCCAACAAAGATTACCGCTTCCCATCTTAAGGAGTGTGGGATTCGAATATAAATTTAGTGGGATGATCTATTTCATTTAAAGGCCAAAATGAAATAGTTACTTTGAAAGATACAACGGCTAACAATTTATTTTCTGCAACAGATATATTATTACTCTGAAAATGGTGACCACAAACCCACTCGCTTCTATACTTGACAAGAATTGTTTGATTTGGACCCAATTTCACCGATTGGGTGAGGAATTTGAGAATTGTTCTCAATTCAGAAAAAATTGGGTATGTGCTTGATGAAAAGATGCCAACCTCCTTTCCTGAGGGTGGGACCCAAGAGGAACGTGTCACTTATGATAAGTGGCGTGATGATGACTTAAAAGTTAGGTCATATATGCTTGCTTCGATGAACAATGAATTACAAAAGAAGTATGAATCTATGGAAGATGCTAGGTCGATCATTTTGCATTTAAAGGAATACTTTGATGAGAATGGTCGAACCTCTAGATATGAGATATCTAAGGCATTGTACCGTATGAGGATGGCTGAAGGATCATCGTTAATGATCATGCTTTGAAAATGATCGGCACATTGAAGAATTGGCTAGGCTGAATCTCGTTATGGACAATGAGTTAGCTGTGGATTTGATCCTCCAATCTTTACCCGATTCCTTCTCTGGTTTTGTCCAAAACTTCCACATGCATAAGATGGAGAAAACTCTTGCTGAGTTACATAGCATGCTGGTAGTTTATGAGAAGGAAATGCATAACACGAGGCCAAATGTAGTGGCTATGGCTAAGGCTTCTTCTTCAAAGGGTAAGACTGTTTTAAAGAAGAATAAATGGAAGAGGCCTGCCAAACCTGTTGTGCAACTAAAACCCATGATTGATAAAGGGAAATGTCATTCGTGGTGTCAAAGGGCACTTTGGAGGAGGAAGCGTAAGAGGTACCTCGCGAGCTTGAAGGTCAAGCCCAAGAACCGACCTTATGAAGGTATGGTGTCTATGCTTATTGAAACTAATCATATGGTTAGTGCTGAATCCAGCTCATGGGTTCTAGATTTCTGCTGCAACTTCACATATTTGTATGTCTTTGCAGAATCGGAAACAAAGCGAGGATGCTAGGGCGAAATGAGATTGTCTCGACGTTTGCCAATGGAGCAAGAGTTGCTGCATTAGCTATAGGGACTTTTCGTTTATGTTTGCCTTCCGGACATGTTTTGGTTTTAAAGAACTGTTTGCATTATAAGAATGCTGTTAGGAACATCATCTCTATACCTCGTTTGGGTAAAGAGAATTATGAATTTTCTTTTCCGATGATGTTTGTTCTATTTATCATAATAGAATATGTGTTGGTTCTAGCTTATTAACCAACAATCTTTATACCATTACAATGTCCGGTAATGCGATTACCAATGTCAATAAGCAAAATATAACTGATATAAATGCCATAACTAATAAACGCCCTAGAGACGGTCCAAATAAAAAGTATGTTTGGCATCTCCGATTAGGTCATATTGGAGAAAACAGAATTAACAAGTTGAGTAATGATGGATACATTGATCCTTCAAACTTTGAGTCATACTCGACTTGTGAGGCATGTCTTCTAGGAAAAATGACCAAAGCGCCTTTTGTGGGACAAAGTGCGCGATTTCTTGACATATTAGAATTAATACATACAGATGTATGTGGACCAATTAATGAAACTGCTAGAGGTGGTTATAATTACTTCATTACCTTCACGATGATCAGTCACGGTATGGTTATTTATACCTCATGAAGTATAAATCTGAATCCTTTGAAAAAAGTTCAAGGAATTCAAGGTGAAGTTGAGAAACAAACAGAAAATGTATTAAGGCTCTTCGATCAGATCGAGGAGGTGAATACCTTAGTACTGAATTCCTGGACTTTCTTAAAGAGAATGGCATTTTATCACAATGGACACCTCCGGAACTCCGAACATAATGGTGTATCGAACGAAGAAATCGTACTTTATTAGATATGGTACGATCTATGATGAGTTACACCGATTTGCCAATATCCCTTTGGGGATATGCCCTTGAGACAGCCGTATATATACTGAATAGAGTGCCATCCAAATCCGTTCCAACTACGCCCTATGAGATATGGCATAGTAGGAAACCTAGTCTTAATCATATTAAGATTTGGGGTTGTCCAGCTTTTGTGAAAAAGCTGAAAGTGGAAAAATTGGAGGCAAGATCTGAACAAGGTCGCTTCATTGGATATCCAAAGGAAACTCTTGGATATTATTTCTATTTTCATTCGACCAAAGAATTTTGGTATGCAAGCACGCTTCTTTTTGGAGAATCAGTTCATCCAAGAAAGTGGTCTTGCCGGAAAATAGTCTTACAAGAAGAAAATAATGAAGTATCAAACAACCGAGTTCGATACCAATCTCGATTCGTGGGAGCTTCGATACACAACCTCTTAGGAGAAGTGTGAGAATGTCTCGCCCACCTGCTCGTTATAGACACTCGGTTGATCATATTGAACCATTATTCATTGTGAATGATAGTGATCAACCCGGTGATCCTAAAACCTATGAGGAGGCGATGTTGGACATCGATTCGGTAAATGGCTAGAAGCCATGAAATCCGAAATGGATTCAATGTATTCCAATGAGGTATGGACCTTGACCGACTCCGCTCGATGGTATTGTACCAATTGGTGTAAATGGATCTTCAAGAGGAAGATGAATGTTGAAGGTCAAATTGGAATTTACAAAGCACGGCTGGTGGCGAAAGGATATCGTCAAAAAGAAGGAATTGATTATGACGAAACTTTCTCACTGTGGCCATGCTAAAATCCATTCGGATTATGTTGGCTATAGCCGCACACCTTGATTATGAGATATTCCAGATGGATGTCAAAACGGCTTTTCTAAATGGTTTTCTCGATGAGGACATCTATATGGAACAGCCCATGGGTTTTGAATCCAATAGTGAAAAACAGAAGGTGTGTAAGCTTAAGAGATCCATTTATGGACTCAAACAAGCCTCCGAAGTTGGAACATCCGTTTTGATGAGGTAGTCAAATCGTTTGGCTTCATCAAAAATCCGGATGAACCTTGTGTATATAAGAAGATCAGTGGGAGTGCAATTGCATTTCTGGTTTTGTATGTCGATGATATACTTTTGATTGGAAATGATATACCAATGATATCATCGATAAAACTATTCTTGTCACAGAAATTCTCCATGAAAGATTTAGGAGAGGCAACCTACATTTTAGGTATCAAGATCTATAGAGATAGATCAAGACGATTGATTGGCCTCTCACAGTCTACGTACATAGACAAAGTGTTAACACGGTTTAACATGCAATGTTCCAAGAGAGGATTATTGCCTTTTAGGCAAGGGATCCGTCTTTCTAAGGAGATGTGTCCCAACACTCCGAAGAAAGAGAGCGGATGGCAAAGATACCATATGCATCCGCTATTGGAAGCATAATGTATGCTATGCTATGTACTAGACCCGATATCGCGCATGCTGTAAGTATTACTAGCAGATATCGGTCGATCCGGGAGAGAAGAGCACTGGATAGCAGTCAAGAATATTCTTAAGTACTTGCGAAGGACTAAAGATTTATTCTTGATATATGGAGAAGGAGAATTTGAAGTTGTAGCTTATACTGATTCTGATTTTCAATCGGATCCTAATGATTATAAGTCTACGTCTGGATTTGTCTTCACATTCAATGGTGGTGCAGTTAGTTGGAAAAGTTCCAAACAAAGTATAACCGCGATTCCACCACCGAGGCGAGTATGTAGTCGTCAAGCAAAGCAAAGGAAGCCGCTTGGATGAAGAAGTTTATTTCTCGAACTTGGAGTCGTTCCTTCAATTGAGCAACCGATCACATTGTTTTGTGACAACAATGGGGCGATAGCTCAAGCTAAGGAACCGAGGTCTCACCGAAGTCCAAGCATATTGAGAGACGCTTCCATCTCATCGAGAAATTGTTGGGAGAGGTGATATCGCCTTGCAGAAAATTGCCTCAGCAGAAAACGTGGCAGATCCCTTCACTAAGGCCTTATCTCAGTCTTCTTTTGAAAGACATATTGACAAAATGGGTTTGAGGTACCAGACAAATTGGCTTTAGTGCAACTGGGAAATTGTTGGATGTATGCCCTAAAGTTGCTATGTAATAGTTACATATTAGGGATTTCAGTTGTACTTTCATTATTATTATTTAATTAATGGCAACGACGTATTCATTCATTTGTCCAATTATTTTATATTGATGAATGATTCCATAAGATCAGTTGCAACTAGACCTATTCTTAAGACGTCAAGAATATATGTGACGGGTTCATAGTTAGACTAAATCTTTAAATCGTTCTCGGTCGATGGATTATTGAGTGGATATTAATAATCCTGTTGAAACCAGTGTGTTCTTAACTTCACCATTAAGTATTGGATACTTAAGGGAATTATGAGTCACATGTCATTGGGTATTATGATGCTCAAGTTAGAACATAGGTGTTTGTGTTAGACAAGTTCACTGAACGTAATGCATATGGAACAGTTAACGACATGGAAGCTTTTAGCATGGTCAATGTTTAATTGTTCATACTTTGGTCTTGTGTAAATAATCCTTAGACCCGAGGCACAGTATTAACTTGTGTGTCGAACAACTATGGTTCACGGGTGCACATAATGCTAGGTCGTTGATCTGTCTTTATTCCTGATGGTCATAGTTTGTTCATATACGAAGTTACACGTGTGCGCAATATGGAATCTGTCTCCTTGTTATATGCAAGGTATGATAATGATGTCCTATGCGATCTAATTGTGACACTGCATTGAAATCCTCGGCCGGGGTTGTAACCGAGAATAAATTGTTTATGGCTCGAATAAAATGCATGTCAATTAGATTTGTGCATATGATTGAATTAATGACTTGACAAATATTCCATGGTCTTTATTTGATCGGGACATAGTAAGACGAGAGGATTGAATTACACTTGTAGCCAAAGCTGACGGGTTCATTATGTTCTTAAAGCATTCACACTATCTGGGTAGCCATGACATATTGCTAGATGTCAATCGTGGCTTGTAGGACCTAAAAGATTAATCGGGACAATTAATTCTTTTGGAAGTACTAATGTGTTAGTACAAGTCTTACTACCAGCTTAGTGATGAACCTAGGGATGTCACACACCATAAACAACTAGGATGACGTGGAACAAGAGAGAAATATTATTGCAAATGTGTTTGCAATTACTACAATCGAATTGAGTCGATTTGAAATTAAATTAAATGAGATTTAATTTAATTTGTATTATAGTCACGAGCCTACTTGCATATGATGCACACGCATGCCCAAAGTGGATATATGTTAACATACCAAACAAGTTAGCTTTAGTGCAAGTGGGAGATTGTTAGAAGATGCCCTAAAGCTGCTAAGGATTATGTTATTTTAATTAATCAATTATCTGTTTAATTAATTAATTTAAAGCTTCATGCATGTGCACGAATTCGTGCACATGCACGAAGCGTAATGGTCAGCGGTTGCTGACCATTATGCACGTAGCATTGATGGTCAGCAACCGCTGACCATCATGCCACGTTCGTGCATGAGCGGTTGCTCATGCACGACCATCGTGCATGAGCAACTGCTCATGCACGATCGTCCATTATGGACGATCAGCAACGGTTGCTGGTCGTCCATTGATCAGCAACCGTTGCTGGTCATTTTTTATTATAAAATGAGAGTGGACGAGAGTTGAAAAAGGTTGTTGAAAAAACAGAGAAAAGTGTTAGTGTGGTTTTGGTTTTGTTTGAGAGAAACACAAGCAAAGTGTGTGCGTGTTCTTTTGTCTTTGAGACACGAGGAAGATAAACAATTCTCTCATTCGGGCCGTGACTACTATACACCAAGAATACGACGGATTCTTTCCACGTGATTGCTAGCACGATCGAAGTGGTGAACATCCGAAAGTCCTCTCTTCCGTTCGACATTCGTTGTTGGTGTGTCTGAACTAGAGGTCCGACGCTTGTGGGACTCGTACTGTAGAACATCCGAACCGACTTGTTTCAAAGCGCGCTTCGAGAGGTATTTCATTTAACTCCCTTTTATGTTTAGATTTTTGATTAAAACGCACGAACAACGCCTAAGGAGAATCATGTGTAAAATATATATTTGTTTCCGCTGCGTTTATTTCGTTAATTTTTCTTATACATGATTCATGAAAGCCCAACAGTCGGGTCCTTCGTTTCCCCTTATCTTGTCACTTTTTGGGGGGCATAGCTCATCTGGGTTGCTCTTGCCATCGAGCTAACCCGGCGTGGTTGTAGGCGGTTCCGTGTCTTGTGAGTGCTTGCCCACCTTGTGTTTGCCATAATGTTTCACTGGATTTATGCGTAGGAGGAGGATTTTCCAGACTCCTATTTGCTTATCTAATTATACATTTTCACGCTTAGTAGTTAGTATTAGGTGAAAATACCATACTAAGCATGACATGAAATGTTAGATTAAATAACTTAAATTTTTAAGTAGTTGATAGTAGTCCCACATAATCTCACTGACAGAGAGAGTAAAAGCAGAGACGACCCCACACAAAATACCTACTTTGGCCGCCCATCATAAATTAGAACATTAACTGACAAGTTCTCGGCGAAGGCATGGTGGCAGTGAGGTACTGATGCTGAACTCCACTTCAATGTCAATGCCAATCTGGGTTTTTTCTTCTTTTGTTCGTCTGCATTAGCTCTTTCCCAAGTGCTTGGAACTTCATCAATAACCAATGAAACGCTACCACAGAAGTTTCTGACACCATATTTCAAATATGATGTGATCCTCATCCTTTATATGTAGTGGAATTTTAAGTACAGATGTATCTATATTAACACAGGTTTGAAAACTAGTCTGATATATTCCGACCAAAATGAGAAAAAAAAAGAAAAAAACTTGTCTGATATATCATCAGCCTTTTGAACGTTAAATGCATTCAATCTAATGAGAACGATTCTTGTCTTTTGCAAATAGAATTATGAGGTAATTTCAAGAAAAGTAGAGAATTTAAAGGAAAGTCTTAGAGAATCTCAATCTAATTACCAATATTTAGATGATATTGTTTATGACTTTGTGTGGTAAAGTAGAACATGTATAGAGAAAAGTCAATATACATTTTTAAGTTAAAACAAAAAAAAAAGTTTATGATATATTCAACTATCGTAAAAATATGAAGTATATATATATATGATAAATGATTGTACACTATTTGATTGTATAATAAATGGCACATTTTACATTTTTGTTGATATTCTTTTTCACAATTTAAATTCCATGACTATTGCCATTCTTATAACTCTAAAATTATTAAAAGTTTTCATATAAGTTGGATGTGAAAAGAAGTAGACAAGGAGTTTTAGCAAACATAAATTTCAATATTTTTGAAAGTATAAAACTCAAGCAACGCATGACAAGTGCTCTAGGTATATAAACAAGATTAATTACAGTATACTCTCTCTGTGTAAATGAAGTTACACAAAGCATCACAAACTGCCGTAATAACGAGTTCCATTAAGTCATATCACAAACCGTAATACAAATAAGTACACATGGCATATACCATTCCAAGGCATGATTAGACCGTTAAAATAGAAGTAATAAGATACTAAATCGCAGCATATTCTATCACGACTCCAAATCCATATCATTGCGGTTCAAGGTCTAGTAGCAACCACAGACATGTCCTTTGGAAAGAAAGGCAACGTTGGCTTGGGGAAATTGGGGAGATGAGGCAATTTGGGCACTGCTAGCAATTCCAGCTTGGGTTTTGTTGGTATTTCAGGCTTTGGCAGTTTTGGAAATGGCAGTAATTCGACTATTGGCGGTGATGGCAATTCAGGCTTCAGAAGTTCAGGCACCTCAGGCAACGCTGCCTCCAAAATTCAGCAAGCTTCAACGGAGTTCTTGCCAATCGTCAATGACAAAGCAAGGACAAATAATGCCAAAAGATGCAAGAGCCCGCAGTAGTTCGCCATTGTAGAACCAATCTACTAGCAAATTGAAAAACTTCTAGTGAAGAAGTGGTTGATCTCAAGTGTAAAGGTGCAGGTGTGTTCAAGCAACGGCTTGATGGAGGGTTTTTTAAGAGGAGGGACGTGGGGATTGGGGAGTTTGCAAGTATGTTTCGGAGGGAAAATTATCGAATTGTTCGTTGAACTTCCGAACCAATCTCAATCTCTTTTGTTCAACAACAAGATGGACCAGATAATTACAAAAAGGATCTTTCTATTCTTGGCTTTTTTAAGCTTGTAACTACGAGTTGTGTTGGACTTCCTAGCTAGGCGGGAAAGACAAAAGAAAGGAAATGATTTATGATCTCACTCTATGTACAAGAGGACGAAGTCCATAGCTTTGGTCAGAGAAGTCAACAATGTTAAGAGTAAAATCTAAGTTTTGCCGGTGATAATTATACATGAAAAGTATTCTTGATGCAAGGATTGCTCAAGTGGTGGGCATATTCCTTCTCTTTCTCTGATAATTTCATAAACCCGTGTATCTGGTAATTTCTTGATATGCATGGGACAAGGCAGCAACCACTGTTAAGGCTACCATTTTGGGCCTCAGTAGAGAAGTTTGTGGTGAAGTTGAGGGTAAGGCCACTACCTATGGAGGGGCCAAAGTTGGAGTTGGTGGCGTCCAAGCCGACTCCAGAGGAGATGCTAATCGCTTCTTGAGAAAGTGGGGGTTTAACATCCACAAAATTGTGAGGTCAAGAAGGAGAAGACTAAACTTTACGGGAGATTGAAGAACTGCCAATTTCCAACAAAACTGATGATCAAATGGAAGGATTCGATTGGGTAATCCAAGGACTTTGAGTTAAGAGCACCGAGGACATCAATCAATTGGATGGGGGAGAATATCATGGACCGAAGGCTCTTAGGGGGCAATAGGTGGAGGAGAAGGCCGAGTGACCGGACGTGTCTTAGATTTTAGAGAAGCCTTGTCATTAATGGAGGTATGTGGTGAACGAAGAGATATATAATTTTTTGTATATCTCCACTTTTTTTTCATCCTAAAAAGTATAGGTATTCATTATTCTGGTCTTTATGTGCATTTACTTCTCTGTTTTCCTTTTCCCCTAAAAAAGAGAGGTCCTAGGGGCGCAATCAATTTGGGAGAAATTAGTTTTTCTTTTCCTTATTTGATCTGGCCTTGCAATTGGATGAATATTTGGTTATTATCCTTCTAAGTAATTTGCTAAAAATTACTACATCTCAATATATACACGCTGATTCACAATGAAAAAAAAAAAAGAATTGGCGATAATCTATTCCTTTTGTGTGGATCATATCCTTCTTATCAGTATCTAGAAAAGCAAATGATTTTTTTGACATATACTTTTTTTATTAATTCAAATTCAAATTTGTTAAGTGACAGCAAAAGTTAACTGTACTTAAAAATTTGGCAGAGTTACAACGAGACGAAAGAGTTGGTGAGGGATTTTTTTATTTATAAGAAGTAGCAAAATTGATTTAGAGCTAATGTTCTGAAATTATCTTTTGTGATCCATCTCATCCTATAACATAATAGCCAAGCTTGCAAAGGCTTTTCAAAGATTCGGGTATTGGTGTTCACTGTAGGCTTATATAGGGTTTTTTGTAGGATTAATCTTACGGAAAACAATATGTAACTATATTTGTACAATAAAGAGAGAAATTGACTTTTTCCCTTGAAATAGAATTGTAACATAATAGACTGACAATATACGAAAGGATTAATATCATGGAGAACTCCAAACTGATGCATTTGTAATAAATTTATTCCAAACTAATTATTTGACGGTCAAAAACTCAAAACTAGTACACCCATAATAAATTTATTCCAAATTAATTTTTTGACCACGAAAACATCCAAGCTAGTACATCTACGATAAATTTATCCAAAACTAATTTTTTGACCATCAAAACCTAAAATCAATATATTCATAACAAATTTACCCAAACTAATTTTTTGACCACTAAAAAGATCCAAACTAGTACATTTGAAACAAAGTTATTCTATGCTAGTTTCTGTTAAATTAGATTAACATTACAAAAAACCACAAACAAAAACAAATAGAGGATAAAATCTCAAATTAGTATATTCTTTAACTGTTATGTATCATTCAACTCAGTAATTTGATGGTAAAATTTAAAATAAAATAATGGAGGGTAATTTGTTATAGGTGTATCCGTTGATGGTTTTAGTTTTGGGTAAATTTGTTACATGTGTACCAATTTGGAAATTTTGGTGATAAAAAAAGATCTATCAAGAAAATTGACTATATTATATGCAAGATATTATCTAATAGGAAACACATAGATAACCCGTCAATACTTTAATATAGAGCGTATAATTACTTTGGTTCAATCAAATACGAACTGCAGTAAATAAAAAAAGTTAAGAGTTAATTTTACTCAATTAAAGAATGATTATTGGTTGGAAAAATGACAAAATAGTCATGTCAATTTAAAAAATTATATATATAACCCATGATGAATTCATTTTACGAAAATATATATGAGACAAATGAACCTACATCATTCGAATAATGAACGACAAATTTCATTTTTATTGATTTTTTCTTTGATTTTTTAAAATTTCATAATTATTGACACTACTATAACTCAAATAAATTAAATTTTCATATTGGTTATATGTGAAAAAAGATAAGGAGTTTGGGTAAACACGAGTTTCAACAAATTTTGAAATATAAAACTCTTGCAAAGCATGCTCAAGTGCACTATTTATTTAAGAAATAGTAATTATAGCAACTCTTTCGGGTGTAAAAATATAGTTACACATGGTATCAATACAAATGAGTTCCATAATTCATATAACACAGTCATACAAACAAGTATCATATACTATTCTGAGGCATGCTCTGATCATTAAAATAGACGGAATAAAATACTAAATCACAGCAATGTGGTATCACGGCTCCGAATTCACGTCAAAGTGGTTCAAGGACTAGCAGCAGCCTTAGGCGTGTCCTTCGGAACGACAGGCAAAGTTGGCTTAGGGAAATCTGGAAGATGAGGCAATTTGGGCACTTCCGGCACTTCTGGCTTCGGTATTGTCGGTAATTCAGGCTTTGGCATTTCCGGAAGTGGCGGCAACTCAACTTTCGGCAGTGATGGCAATTCTGGCTTTGGCAAGCTCGGGATGTCAGGAAGGTGCGGCAATTCGGGCTTCGCAGTTCGGGCACCTCAGGCAACGTCGCCTCCAAAATTCGGCTAGCTCCAACCGAGTTCTCGCCAATCATCAAGGACAGAGCAAAGACAAACAATGCCTAAAGATGCGCAAGTCCACGATAGTTCGCCATCGCAGGACAGATTGACTAGCAAATTTAAAAACTTCGAGTGAAGAAGCGATGGATCTCAAGTGAGGAGGTGCAGGTGTGCTTGAGCAATGGCTTGATGGAGGGTTTATAAAGGGGAGGGACGTGGGGATTGGGGAGATTACAAGTATGGTTTGGTGGGATTTTGTCGAAGTGTTAGTTCAACTTCTATACCAATCTCATATCCGTATGTTCAACAACAAGATGGAGCAGATAATTCCAGAAAGGACCTTGCCAATTATTGGCTTTTAACGCTTGTAACCATCAGTCGTGCTGGTATTATATGGCTTTTTGTTTTGGTTTTCCTATAAATAGTTAATTGGTGACCGTACTACTATCATGAACTACGATCATTGTAAATGATATCCTAAAAATGACCATCCCGATACACGCACATATATATAGCTAATTTACATATGAAATGAAAAACTGAGACTAGGTAAAACTATCTAAAACTGACGTCTTGAAATATCTTTTCCGCAATCCATCTCATGTGATGGAATGATAGCCAAGCTTGCAAGGCTTTTCAATTATTTGATAAATTTTATACTATGTTCTTTGAGTAGTAGTACACGTGATTGATGAACGAATTAAAGATCAACAGATATTTGATAACCAACGCAATACTAACATAGAAGTCTCAAAACATATCTCAAATATGATATAATCGTATGCTTTTATGGAGCAGAATATAAAGTATATATGTATCTATTACGGACCGGTTTGAAATTGGTCTACTATATTATAATGACATTCAAAAATTAAATGAAAAACTTCTTTTCTTACCGAAATTGAATCTTGAGAATTTTTCAAGGAAAGTAAAATATAAAGAAAAACTCAAAAAATTCTTAACCGGAATACATATGTGAAAAGTAAGTCCATTCAATTTAACGAGAAACACTCTTTTCTTTTCCAAATAGATTGCTAAGATTTTTTGCGGAAAGTAACAATTTAAAGGAAAGTATCTGAAGTCTCAATCTAAATATATTTAGGTGATATCGTGTAGTATTATGTTTAGACAGAAGTCTTTTTATTTTTTTCAAGGAAATTTTGAGAGAGAAGAATATTAAAGATTAACATGTATATCAAATATTATTTAATGTAATAATGAATGATAAAATGTCTATGATTATTAATTTAAGTAAAATTGACTATATGAGCACGATATATGATGTGATATAAAAAAAAAAGTGTAAATATATCTATATGAGAGAGAGAGAGAGAGAGAGAGAGAGAGATTAACTTTTCACCCGAATTAGAAGTTGGAGCTAAATAGATTGACATTATGTGAAACAATATATCAAGAATAGAAAAAAATGATCTATAACGGCTAAGTTGTCTATACAATACAATGTATGCAATGTTATAGAAAACATCGATAATATTTAACATATATTGATACTATAACATAGAGCTTAAAATTACTTCAGTTCAATTCAATACAAAATGAAATAAAAACAAATATTATAGTTAATTTTACTTAATTGAAGAATGATGATGGCTTGAAACATGAAAAAATAGTTGTGTCAAATTAAAAGGGAAAATACTCTATTATAAATTCAATTTTAGTAAATAAGATGTTCAATAAGTGGATTTATAATTTATGTGTAAGATAAATGAACCTATATCACTCGATCATATAACAAACATGTAATTTTGCTGATTTTTCTTCAAATATTTAAATTCTATGATAAGTTAAATGTGTATAAAGTAGATAATGAGTTTTAGTTAACATAAATTTGATATATTTTGAAATATAAAACACATGAAGCATAAGAAAGTGTACTAGTTGTTTAAGAAAGAGTAACTATAGCATACTCTGTTGGCGTAAAAGAAGAGTTACACAAGATATCATAAACTATCATACGAATAACTTCCATAATTCATATCACAAACTGTCATACATAGTCATACAAATGACTATATATAGCATATAACATTCTGAGGTGAACACTGACCATTACAATAGAAGTAATAGAATACAAATTCATATCATATTGAATCCCACTTCAAGTTCACATCACAATGGTTCAAGGACTAGTAGTAGCAACAGACATGTCCTTCGGAATAGAAGGGGATGTTGGCTTAGGGGAATCGGGAGCGTGAGGCAATTTGAGCACTTCCTAGAATTCTGGCTTTGGTAAAGTTGGAAATTCAAGCTTTGGAAGTTTGGGCACTTATGGCAATTCTGGCTTCGGTATTGTTAGAAATTCAGGCTTTGGCAGTTCAGGAAGTGGTGGCAATTCAACTTTTGGCAGCGGTGGCAATTCTGGTTTTGGCAAGCTTGGGATGTTGGGAAGTTGAGGCAATTTTGGCTTCGGCAATTTAGGCACTTCAGGCAACGTCGCATCCAAAAGTTGGCGAGCTCCAACGTGGTTCTGGCCAATTGTCAAAGATAGAGAAAGGACAAACAATGCCAAAAGATTAGTGAGTCTACAATAGTTCGCCATTGTGGAATCGAGAGACTAGCAAACCGATAAACTTTGAGTGAAGAAGCGGTGTGTTTAAGCAATGGCTTGATGGAGGGTTTTTAAAGAGGAGGGACTTAAGTAGCATCGACACGCAACATGGATATACGACATGACACAACACGACATGTCAACACACCATTTCTAAAAAATATAGAATTTTGACACGTTGCAACACGTTATATACTAAATGAATATTTTTATTTTTAATTAATTTAATTCAAATTCATAAATAAATAATTAATTAAAAAAAGCCTATAATGAATTTTACACTAATAATATTAATAAATCAATTCATTAGAAATTCGAAAGATATATTCATAGTTAATGTGAAACATGTTTTTAACTTTAACAAAAATTATTGATGAAATTAATGACTAATAAGAAATTATAATTTATTTATTTAAATTAATCCATTATTTTTTGTAATGACCAAAATTTATCATTATTCAAAATTCAATACTTTTATTTTTCGAAATTATTTTTTAATCTCATTTATTTAATTTTCTAATTAAAAAAAAAAATCCCCAGAGGTCCACCCCCTTCTTTCTCTCATCCTTTTCCCTCCAACCCATATTTACTTTACTCCCCCCAACCACCTGACAAACAGGCTGTCACTTCCCTCCCCCCAAACTTAAAAATCACCCCATCAGTCCCCCTTTTTTTTTTATTACTTCTTAGTTCCCTCATCAAAACCCTAGCCACCCTCCTTTTCCTCCTCCTTCTCGTTGCTGGCCGCACGACCCCCTCCCTTTCCTCTCCTCTTCCTCTTGATCCTTCTCCTCCTCCTCTTTGCCGCACGACCACTTGCCTCTCCACACAACCCCCTTCCTCTCCTATTCCTCCTCCTCATTGCCAACCCATCGCAACAGTGGTGGCCCTCACTTCAGTTTCTGCTCTCTCTAGCCATCTCTCGCCGTCGCGGTGGTCCATTGTGTGGCTCCGTCTCGCTAGCAGGAGTTTGCTTTCTCTGTCTTCTTTCCCTCCATAGTCTTCTGGACACGCGTGTTGAAACGTGTTAGAAACGTTGACCGCGTGTCTGACCGTGTCCGAGCGTGTCGATGTGTCAACACGCTCTGACACGTGTCGGACATGACACGGAAGCACAGGCAATGTGTCCCTACTTCATAGGGAGGGACGTGGGGATTGGGGACATTACAAGTATGTTTTGGTGGGAAAAATAATCTAATTGTTGGTTCAACTTCTAAACCAATCTCATTTTCTTTTGTTCAACAACAAGATGGAGAAGACTCCAAAAAGGTATCTTGCCAGTTCTGGACTTTCTAAGCTTGTAATTATCAGCTGTGCTAGATTTCTCAGCTACGTGGGAAAAAGAAACGATAGGAGATGGTTGATGATCTCACTCTATGTATAATAGTAGGATGAAGTCCAGAGTTTTGGTTGAAGAAGTGAATAATTTAAGGATAAAAATCTAAGTTTTGTCAGCGATCATTGTACACGAAATGTATGCTTATCTTAAACTTGTCTAAATTTATTAAGTGCATTAAATAAATTCATTAACCTTCTCTTCAGTTTTCCATTCTCTTTCTCTATTATATCCATTCACGTGCTCAATACTTTCCAATTTCAATTTCTATGTATCCTTTTGAATGCTAGAGTTAAGGATGATGGTCACTTACATTCAAATTTTTTTTTTTTTTTTTGGGGTTATGCCTGGCCTTTTTTTCACATATAAGAGGGTAGAATATTTGTTATTCTGGTCTTTATGTCCATTTCATCTCCTTTTTTTCTCCCCAGAAATGGGTCTTAGTTGCAAAATTAATTCATGAGAAATCGATTTTTCTTTTTCTAATTTGATCTTGACTTGCTATTGAATGGATAATCGGTTATCATCACTCCCAATTAGATTAGAAAAATGACTACATCTCAATATATCAATTTACATCTGAACTGTAAAAAATGAGACTCGGCAATGATCTATTTCTTATGTATGGATCATCTTTCTTATCGGTATCTCGAAAAGCAAATGATTTTTTTTAACATTTTTGTTGAGTGTCTTCAAAAATTAACTACATTTAAAAATGCAGCAAAAATACAAAGAGATAACAGGAATGGTGAGGGATTTTGATTTCACATGAATTAGCAAAAACGATTGAGAACTTATGAGCTGAAACATTCTTCTATGCAATCCATCTTAAATGACAATATAATAGCCAACCTGGCAAGGTTTTTTTAAAAAAAAACTATTTAGGAATTTTATATTATGCTTTCCAGATAGTAGTGTACGTAATTGATGAACAAACAAAATATAAAAAAAAATATATTTAATAACCGACTTAATACTACCATAGAAGTTTCAACACATATCACAAATATGATATAACCATATTCTTGCATGTGGTAGCTTATTAACTATAAATGTATCTATAACACACGGGTTTGAAAACTAGTCTAATATATAATAGGCAAAAAAATACAAAGAGATAAGAGGAATGGTGAGGGATTTTGATTTCACATGAATTAGCAAAAACGGCTATGCAATCCATCTTAAATGACAATTCTACGTAATTGATGAACATTAAATGCATTCAATTTAATGCTTATTAACTATAAAGAAACATTCAATTTTCTTCTTATACAAATTGAAGTTTTAGATTTTTTTTTCTCTCTTGAAATAGAATCAGTGGCAGAAAAGAGTGAGAATATGCGAAACACGATTCAAGAATAGGAAAAAAAAATGATTTGATAACAGTAAAGTTGACTATGATCTGCATTATATATTGTTTGATAGAAAAAGTACATAATGACTAACATGCATCAATACCAAAATATAGAGCGAAAAATTACTTTGGTTTAATCAGATATAAAATTTAGTAAAGTACAAATATTAGAGTTGATTTTGCTTGACTAAAGAATGATGATTGCTTAAAAATGACAATATTTGTGCCAAATTAAAAGGAAAAATAATCTACGATAATTCAATTTTAATAAAATATGATATATAAGATGTTTGATGACTTAAAGTGTATTTATAATTTGTATGTAAGACAAATGAACCTATCTCAGTCCATCATATAATAAAAGGCGCATTTTTCTGATTTTTTCTTCCATTGTTTAGATTATGTCACCGTTATCACTCTAGAGTATTAAATTCCCATATTAGTTAGAAGTGAAAACAGTGGACAAGGAAGTAAACATAGATTTCTTCTATTTTGAAATATAAAGCTCATACAAAACATGGGGGAGTGCACTAGCTATATTAAAAAGATAATTATAGTATACACTATCAATGTAAAAAGATAGTTACACAAGATATCATAAACTGTGAACGAGTTCCGTAAGTCATATCACTAACTCAAATAAACAAGTACTGTATAGTGTTCTGAGGTATGCTCAGACCATTAAAATAGAAGTAATAAAATACTGAATCGCATCATGTTGTATAACGACTCCAAATTCGCATTAACGGTTCAAGGGCTAGTAGCAGCGACAGATGTGTCCTTGGGAATCGTGGGAACGGAAGGCAATGTTGGCTTGGGAAAATCAGGAAGATGAGGCACTTCGGGCACTACCGGCAATTCCGGCTTCGGTATTGTTGGAAATTCGGGCTTTGGTAGCTCTGGAAGTGGCGGCAATTCGACTTTCGGCAGTGATGGGAATTCCGACTTTGGCAAGCTAGGGATGTCAGGAAGTTGAGGCAATTCAGGCTTCGGTAATTCTGGCACTTCTAACGACTTTGGCTTTGGTGTTGTTGGAAATTCAAGCTTTGGCAGTTCAGGAAGCGGCGGCAATTCAACTTTCGGCAATGATGGGAATTCGGGCTTTGGCAAGCTAGGGATGTCAGGAAGGTGAGGCAATTCAGGCTTCGGCAGTTCGGGCACTTCAGGCAAGGTCGCCTCCAAAAGTCGGCGAGCTCTGACTGGGTTCTCACCAATCGTCAAAGACAGAGCGAGGACAAACAATGCCAAAAGGTGCGCGAGTCCATGATGGTTCGTCATTGGAGAATCAATCGACTAGCAAATTCAAAAGCTTTGAGTGAAGAAGCGGCGAATCTCGAGTGAGAGAATGTGCAGGTGTGCTTGAGCAATGGCTTGATGGAGGGCTTATAAGGAGGAGGGACGTGGAGGATTGGGGAGAATGCAAGTATGGTTTGGTGGGAATATTATCAAAGGGTTAGGTCAACTTCTAAACCAATCTTATTTTTGTACGTTCAACAGCAAGATGGAGCATATTATTCCAAAAGGAGCTTGCCAATTCTTGGCTTTTCAGGCTTCTGACTACCTGTCGAGGCGAGAAAGAGGGAGAGAAAAGAAAAGAAAAGAAATGGTTTATGATCTCACCATGTACAACAGGACCGGAGTCTTGGAGTCTTAAAATATTGGAGAAGCCAATAATGTAAGAGCAAAAAAATAAATGTTGTCCGTGATCATTATTCGTGGAATCTTTACTTGATGTAAGGATTATTCAAGTGGGAAGCATGTATGTCTTCATTCGGGGCCTAAGTTCAAATCCCTACAATTGTGCATTCTTTCGGACGATCCTTGAGAGCATAGACATGTATGAATCCGATAATTTCTTGATTTGTGTGTGATAAAACTACTCTTGCTGGAAAAAAAAACAAAACAAAACAAAACAAAAAAACAAAACTTTGGGTGACAATTTTTTTAGGGACTGACGGACATAAAAAGAGATCCCTAAATAGAGCTTCTAGCTTGGGGTGAATTCTAAGGTTGGTCTAGGTTTCAACCTATCAAGAATCTGGAATTTATCCTGTTGAGACCGGTTTCTCGATTTTTGGAATTTGAAACCTATCATGTATATCTTAAAACTTGTGACTTGCTCTATCAATTGGATCCAAAGTCTATTAGGAAATCAGTTGATTTCTCCTTCTTCTTTTTTTTTTTTTTTGTTTTTTGTTTCATTTTAATCAAGCAAAATGAGAGTGAACATAACAACAAAAATCATCGTTTGTCAATAACAGCAATCTATAAATTATGAACACCTAAAATAAATAAATAAATAAAAGTTCAAAACGCGTAATATCAAATCTAAATTTCATGCTCTCGAAAGAGTAAAAAACCACGATAAAAACCAAGGAGTCACAGTTGAATGAAGGAACTTTCTTTCATTCAAGCCTCATGTAATATTGTACATGTCATGCTCTATTTTAGGATTACCTTGGTTCCTGTTCTAGTTCTCTGATTTTTAGTCCGATTTGCTGGTTCTCAGTTCAATTCTATTCAATTATTAAGAGGAAATCGGGAATTGAATCACATAGTACAAGTTCCAAAAAATATGAAATCCGAAATCGGACCATTCCCATTGGAACCTAGATGTAGGCCAATTCCCATGGCATGTTTGGTCTTTCCTGATTATACCTGCTCACCCTCAACTTCTAGTTCCGCCCCTATGGAAACATTGAAGGAGCTGTCATTAATGATAGTGACGTAAATGGTTCGATTCGGTTTGATTTTTTTGAAAAATAGAACCAAACCGAATCAATAAGGAAATTTATTGAACTGAACTGAAATTCGATCCAAATCAAAACCGAACTGAACTCGGATTTTACTTTTGTTTTGTTTTTTCCCTACCCCTTTCAATAAATTTTTATTTTTTAGAAAAATCATTTTCTAATTATTTTTAATTATTTTTTTTTTTTTCTTCTTCTTCTTTTTCATTGGCCAGACCGCCACCATGGCCGACGACTAGCCAATGAAGAAGAAGAAGAAGAAGAAGAAAAAAAAAAAAATGATCATTTAAAAAAATATCATGAAATTTTTTAAAATTTTATTGGTATGATTCAATTAGCCAAATTGATAAAAATCAAACCAAATGAGAATGAAATCGAGAAAAACCAAACATTTTAGTTCAATTCGGTTCAATTTCGGTTCTATTCGATTCGGTTCTTGACATTCCTAATTAATAGGATGGGGGATAAATCAACATGAAAACTTCAAGGGAAATCCCAACCTGAAATAAGAAAAGCGAAGCCCGTCGCAAAAAGAGAAGCCCACCTCACCCTCGATTTTCCCTCTCCTTCTCCCTCTCCACCCTGCAAAAGCTCAGCTCGAGTTTCTCTCGGTCTCGCCTTCGCACTCCAGCTGCAGCTCGTCGATCTCGCGGACGAGAGCGTCTTCAGACCAGGATTCCCCGTCGGCTTTCTTCTTCACGGTCTCCGCAGGTCACTGTTCCCTCCCTTTCTCTCTTTCTTTCTCGCGCATTTCACTGGCCAATGTGGGGAAACGATTCGCGAAGCGGTGGACTTGGGCGGATGTTTCGATCGTGGGTTGTGGGAGTCACCGGGTCGGGTCCTTCGTTTCCCCGTATCTTGTCACTTTTGGGGGGGCATAGCTCATCTGGGTTGCTCTTGCCATCGAGCTAACCCGGCGTGGTTGGAGGCGGTTCCGTGTCTTGTGAGTGCTTGCCCACCTTGTGTTTGCCATAATGTTTCACTGGATTTATGCGGAGGAGGAGGGTTGTCCCTTGCATTGGATTCCTCCTTGTGTTGGGACTGAAATTTAAAAGAACAGGCTTTGAAAACGTCTTGTCTTTGCATACGTGAAAATGTGATGAAGATAATTCGTGCGGAAATTTTCGTGAATATTGTAAGGGATTTTCTATGATGCGGAAGGTAGCGTATTATTATTACCCTTGTGATGGGATTGCCTTTATGTTTTGATGTGAACTAGTATTTCGTTCAACTCTATATGGTGCATGAAAGGTGGTAAACCCATTGTCAAACAATGACGAAATCTCTGCCCCTTTGCTCTCAATAAGTTATGTAAATATCATTTGAGGGTTATGATGGTGAGGTTCTTGTTTTCAGTTTCAAACTCTGAATGAAGGCACGTCCACATCATCATCATCTATGTCGTTGATTAGGCGCCTAACTCCATCCTTTGCTGGTCACACTCAAGAGAACCATAGGCTTTTGAGCCCTTCTTCTTCTTCTTCAGTGTTTCATGGAGCCTTTTCTACTGCATCGCAGTCTCTAGATGATGCGCACACAAAGGATGGTAACATGCGGGTACATTCTTTCTTGATATCCTCAAGAAAACTATTCACTGAAGAAACGTGTATTGGTGTGTTATGTCATATGCTCTTGGTGCCAAACATATTATCTTGTTAGCTTCAAACTCTGATTGCTTTACTGTGCATTCTGAATTATTGTTCTTCATTTTCTCTGTTATTGGATCCAATTAGTTTTACACTGTCTGCTTTTCATAACTTGAGGAATGAAAACTTTCCTTGTTTGAATGGTACAAAGACAAAAGAAATGGAGGGAGAACGGAAGAAAATTTAGATTCCTTCGAGGACCACAAAACACTTTCTCCCAAAGATGGGGAGGAAATGAAAGGAAATGCTTCCAAGACCCCTCTTGTTTCCTATTGCTCTTATTTTTTGTAAAATAGGGAATTATATTCGACAAAAGTTATTTTAGTCTATTAATTTCTTTTATATCCCTCATAGCGTTTTATTTTGACATATATACAGGTCGCTTAGTCTTTGTCTAGTCATTTTGTCGGAGAAGATAAATGTTTTGGAATGAAGTTATAAAATCATAAGTTGGGTTGGGGTGATGTGAAAATTACTTCCAAGAGTTTCTCACTGTGCTTTAGAAACCGAAATGAGAGAAATCATATAATCATATTTTGGTTAGTAGCTTCGTGGCGATGAACATAGTAGCATTAAATTCCCATTTGCCAATTCACATGGACAACCAACTTAATCTATCAATAAGGTCGAATTTGGCATTTGATGGATATTGGATCTCATTTGGTTGAGCTGTATTGCCAATTTCAGGTGAATCTCTTCCTTGTAATTTCCCTAATGGTTTCTATGTGTCTACTGTCAGGTGAAGCCACCATCAAAGAATCTCCCTCAAATTGTAAAACCCACTCCCAGATCTCTTCAACCATCTTCTTCACCACCTCCCTCTCTTCTCTCAGACCTCAAGCTGCCCTCTCTATCTCCATTACCAACCCTGACTCTCTCTATAACCCATCATGATAATCTGATGAACTTTCTTAAGTCCAAACTCTCTTTCCCTCTCACACCCAGGAGTCTCCTCCACTTCCTCAAGTGCAAACTCCACCCCAACCCTCATTTGACCCTCTATGACTTTTATATATTCAGTTGGGCCTCCACAATTGACTCCTATCGCCATGACCACTCAACATTTGAGTGGATGGCTCGCACTCTCGCTATTTCAAGCCGTTTCGAGCAACTCAATTCGCTTCTCCAGTTCATGGCCTCAAACCCTTGCCCTTGCTCTGATGGAATTTTCTCATGCCCCAGGACAGAGCCAATCTTTCAATTCTCAATAGAAGCTTATTGCAGAGCTCGGAAACTAGAGGAAGCAGTGATTGCTTTTGAGAGTATGGAGAAGATGATCGATGGCAGGCCGAGTGCGGTGAGTTATAATGCTTTGATTCATGGATTTGTGAAATGGGGTGACCATGCCAGGGCTTTGGCCATCTATGATCAAATGATAAGGAACAGAGTCAAGCCTAATGTGATAACCTTTAATATCTTGATTAGTAGTTACTGTAGAAGTTTACAGTTTGGATTGGCTTTGGAGGTGTTTAAGGAGATGAAGGAGAAGGGTTGCAGCCCAGATGTGGTCAGTTTCAATACTTTGATCAGGGGGTTTTTTAGGGAGAGGAAGTTTGAGGATGCGATCGCAATGGCTTATGAGATGATCGAACTGGGGTGCCAGTTGTCGAGTGCGACTTGTGAGATTTTGGTGGATGGCCTATGTAGGGAAGGTAAAGTGGCTGAGGCATGTGAATTGCTGATTGGTTTTTCAAGTAAAAGAGTGTTGCCTGAGGAGTACGATTATTTTGGCCTTGTGGAAGCTTTGTGCAGTTCAGGCAATTCTCATAGAGCACTTGATGTTGTTACTGATCTGTGGAAGACGGGGAATATTCCAAGCTTGATTGCTTGTACTACTTTGGTGGAAGGATTGAGGAAGCAGAAGAAAAGGGAAGAAGCACTTGCTTTGATGGAAAATATGCTTAAAGAAGGTATTGTACCAGACATTGTGACGTTTAATTGTTTGCTTGAGGATCTTTCTGATATAGGGAAGACTGTGGAAGCAAACAAATTGAGGTTGTTGGCACAAAGCAAGGGTTTGGAACCAGATGGCATGATGTACAGGGTTCTGGTATCTGGTTTTACAAGAGAAAGAAAGAGAAAGGAGGGCCAGATTCTGGTAGATGAGATGTTAGACAAGGACTTTATACCTGATCTTGCAACGTACAATAGATTGATTGATGGACTTTCAAACTCAAAAATTACTTCTAGGAAGAAAGGTTGAAGATGGGTTAGGATCTTATTCATTTCAACTTGGTTTCTGGAATGCTGGCATCTGTTTGCAAACCCCCTCATGCTTTGTGCTTGGTTTGCCAATCAGTTTTATCACTTTGGGACAAAGCGGGTTTAGGCTACGTTTCAGATGGTTGAGGACAATGTACAGCCTGGGAGCGAGCAGAACAGATAATGGTACGTGCACAAAACAACAAGTGGAAAGGAATGGAAACTTCGCATTGAGTTGTACGAATCGTAAAGCCAGGAGAGCAGATTGTGATGCTCAGCAAGAGATGATGCAGATGAGTAGTGCCCAGACGACATCTAGGAGGTATGAATCATGGTAATGGTGATAAGCATTAATCCTAAGATATGAGAGAGTTGGAAAGTTTGAGTGACTGAGAATAGTTTATTTGGATTATGTTTGTATATACACGTGATTAATAATGATACCGATGAGCGTGTATATTATAAAAGCTGCAGAAGATCAACATTGAATTTTCTGGCAGATCTCAAACTGACACCAATTAATCTAATGAGGAAAAGCTTAGGGTAGAAAATTCATGCAAATTCTGAATTGGGCTCTTCTATATATATGATATAACTTGTGTGAGATGGAGCCTGGCAAAGAGATTTCTTAGGATTGAAAGTAATGCAGAAAAGAGAAGGCAAGAACCAAAGCTGTTAAAACAAGGTATAAAATCATAAACTATCAGGTTGGCAAAGCTGTCAAGTACTCGATGTTGATAGAACAAATTAGGCACTTTACATTTGGTTCGGTGGTGACACAGCCCTAATAATGCCCTTTTTTCTGTGCTCCTCATCGATGAATCGGTTATTGAGAAAAATAATCCCCTAACTTCATAAATTCGGTAAGAAAAAAACTCCATGAGTGGCTCAAATATAAGATTGTTTGAAGTTGATGATATAATCAGTATGCCTTATCCATGCATACATATCTTTCTTTGTTCAGTGGGTGCAAGTGCTGCCATTAAACTTTAGTTTTACATTTTATTAAATGTAACACCATAAAAAAGTTTTATCTTTTACTAAAAAGCTCTGGACCCTCTAGATTACCAAATTAAGACGACTCGTTTCAACTTTTTAACTGAGGATAGATTCAAATCACGGCACTTGTTGAGGATTTTTCTTTATGAGATGAAAATTAGTATTTTGGATTTTTGTTAGGTTAAAATTTTGGAGTAAACGCATCATGAGAGCACAATTTTTTTTTGGGGGAGGGGGGGAAGTAAATCTACATAACAAACATCACTTCATATCACAAACTATCATAATCAAGTACATGTATAGGATCTGAGGCATGCTCAGATCATTACAATAGACAGGGATAACATTAGTGAATCACGTGATAGTATAACCCAACAGCAAACTCGCTACATAGCTTCAAGGTGTAGTAGTGGAAACAGACATGTCTTTCGGAATTGTGGGAACAAATGGTAGCGTTGGCTTAGGGAAATCGGGGAGATGAGGTAGTTCGGGCACTTTTGGTAATTATGGCTTCGGTATTGTTGGTAATTCAGGCTTTGGAAGTTCAGGAACCGACGGCAATTCAACTTTTGGCAAAGATGGCAATTCTGGCTTGGGTAGGCTCGGAATGTCGGGAAGGTGAGGCAATTCAGGCAATTTAGGCACTTCAGGCACTTTAGGCAATTCTGGCTTGGGCAGGCTCATAATGTCGGGAAGATGAGGCAATTCGGGTTTGGGTAGTTTAGGCACTTCTGGTAATTCTGGCTTTGGTATTGTTGGTAATTCAAGCTTTGGAAGTTCAGGAATGGACGGCAATTCAACCTTTTGGCAAAGATGGCAATTCGGCTTGGGTAGGCTCGGAATGTCGGGAAGGTGAGGCAATTCAGGCTTAGGTAATTCAGGCACTTCGGCATTCGGCTTGGGCGGGCTCATAATGTCGGGAAGATGAGGCAATTCGGGTTTGGGTACTTCAGGCACTTCTGGTAATTCTGGCTTTGGTATTGTTGGTAATTCAGGCTTTGGAAGTTCAGGAACTAACGGCAATTCAACTTTTGGCAAAGATGGCAATTCTGGCTTGGGTAGGCTTGGAATGTCGGGAAGGTGAGGCAATTCAGGCTTAGGTAATTCAGGCACTTCAGGCAACGCTAACTCCAAAAGTTGGCGAGCTTCAACTGAATTCTCGCCGATCATCAAGGACAGAGCAAGGACAAACAATCCCAAAATGTGCACAAACCTGCGATAGTTTGCCATTATGGAATTGACTAGCAAATTGAAGAACTTCGATGGTGAGGTAGCTATGAATCGCAAGTGAAGATGGTGGTGTTGTGTTTGAGGGATGGCTTGGTTGGGGTTTTTAAAGAGGGGGACGTGGAGATTAGGGAGATTGCAAGTATGTTTTGGTAGGAAAACTAGCAGAGTGTTAGCTCAACTTCGAAACCAATTTCATTTCCATATGTTCAACACGATTTGAGCAAATCAAACAATCCCAGAATGATCTTGCCAACTCTAGGCTTCAAAAGCATGTAATGTAACCATCAGCTGTATTATTTTGGTTAGAAAAAAGCCAAAAAGAATCTTACTCTGCACAAGTATGTTTTCTTTTCAATTTTTTCTCACTAAATTAATTTTTGACTTACATTCAGTGGACCAAGTTGAAAAGGGTCATTTAAACTTATATAAAATAGATTTAAAATGGTTAAGAAAAACAAGCCCAACTAGATGTGGACTTTAATGGTTCGGACCAAATTCATTTTAATCAAACGAAAAAAAGAATCGGCAATTAAAAATACAAGACGGGTCATCTTAGGTTTTAATGGATTGGGATTGAACTCATTTGATTCGAACTAAGAAAATTTTGGGGATAAAAAAGAGGAGAGGGATATCACAGTTACTTTCCTTCCTTCTATTTGCATGTGGGAAAACACCAAAAAAGTTATAAATATATTGCATTTGTGTTAATTCAGTGATATACCGTTTAATTAAATTAATTTAGTACTAAATATTTTGTTGGTGCCAACTAATTCACGTGGATATCAATCATCTCATGTGATATAGCCAACATTAACATTAACATTTTTAATAATTTTTAATTTTTTAATTTTTAATTTTTTTTTCTTTCTTTTTCTTCCTTTCATTTGGCCAGCCGGAGGAGAAGGCATTCATGCCCTTGTTCGCAGCCAGCCACGAGTAAGGGTGTGAGAAGTCCCTCGCCCAGGCCCCACCCAAATTGACCCTCAAGAACGGTTAGGCCCTAACCGGCCAAAATGGAAAGAAAGAAAAATATAAACAATAATTCAAAAAAATTAAATTGAAAAAATTATCCATGTAAGCACCAATTATGCTACATAGGATGGCTAGTTAGCAATTTTCAGCCAAATTTGATCATATAAACTGAATTAACACAAACGTAAATAGTTTAAAATAAAATTGGTTCAATTGAAAGATTTATGATTGAATTAGTCATAATACAATAAGTATAGAATTTTTTTTTTTTTAAATTCTCCGTGCCAGAACATAGAGGTGTCAAATGAGTCATTAACTCATTATGGACTCATTTATGTTTAAATGGGTCATTAATGGGTCAAGCCTATTTCCAAAAGCACATATAATGGGTTTTAATGGGTCAAGACTAAGGTATATGGGTCTTAAATGGGTCAAATAGCTCACCCATTTAAGACCCATTTATTAACCCATTAAAAATGAACTCATTTATTTTCACCCAAAACCTCACAATCTCTCTCTTCTCTCTTTAATTTTACAAAAATATTTTTTAAAAGAAACCGAAATTATAATTTTTTATTTTAATTATTTTAATTATTTTTTCTTTCTTCTTCCTCCAGTCAGTCATCGCACGACGCAATGGTCGGCAACCAGCCATGCGAGCCTCAAGAGCGGTGTCACTAGTGAGCTCGCCGGATCTCGGGTGAGCGGAGGCCTCGCCGATGCCGCGAGGCTCAAGCTTGCCTGACGTCGGCAAGCCTCGAGCTCACCAGATCTGGTGAGGCAGAGGCCTCACCAACATCCGGCAAGGCTCAAGTCTCGCTAGATCCGATGAGGGGCGAGCTCGAGCTCGCCCGATGTCGGCGAGCCTCAAGCTCACCAGATCCAACGAGGGCAAGCTTGAGCTCGCTCGACACCGGCGAGGTGAAGGCCTCGCCAATGTCGACAAGCCGAGCGATCTCCGGTCGCTTTGTGGCCGGCCGCCAACCGTCGTTGTGGCCTGCCCGGCCAAAGAAGAAGAAGAACAAAAAATAAAAAATAAAAAATAAAATGAAAAATTTTATTTAAAAAATAACAATAATTTAAAATTTAATTTAAAAATAAAAATAATTAAAAGTCGATTTTTAAAATATATATTTTTTTAAATTATAAAAATTGTCCATTAAATTTGCATTGTATAAAATTATGGGAAAATTCCAAATAAGACCAAGTGAATCTATTTTCTCAAAAAAGGACCCAAAGTGAACTTTGTATCATATAAGGACCCGAGGTGGACCCATTGTTTCAAATAAGGCCCCGAAGTGAATTTTGTGTCAAATAACGACCCGAAGTGATCAAGTTAATCTCTATTGAGGACCTTAGTTTGCCGGTAGACATTTTTCGGCGATTAAAATCGGGGCAATTTTGTTAGAAATTTGTGATTGAAAAAAAAAAAGGGAAAATTCTAAATTAATTAAGTTTAAATTATTCATTTAGATGTTTACGTTTTCTTCTTTCTTCTCCCCTGCTGCTCCCCAACCAAATTGTTGCCCGATCATCATCGTGACTCGATTCTTGTCACTTCTCGCCTTGCTCGACCAGTGGAAAATTTGGGTCTCCGTAAACAAAGAAAGAAGCATATGGTTTTCTTCTTGTTTTTGAATTCGTGCCCCAACTAGTGAAGAATTTGGGTCTTCAACTTTATGGAGGATGGTTTCAAGGAATGGGAGAACTTCGGTCTTTGACTTTGCAGAGGATGGGTACAAGGAACGGAAGATTGTAGAAAACTTAGGGTTTTTTTGTCTCTGTTTTAGGATTTGTTAATTTTCCTTATATATATTTTTAACAAAATTGCCCAAACTCCGGTCATTGGAAATGTCACGGCCAAATATTTGACTGACCAGCAAGCTTAGATTCTTATTTAGAATTGATTCAACCATTTCAGGTCATTATTTAAGACAATGGGTCCAACTTAGGTTTTTATCGACACAAAGTTCATTTCGGGTTCTTATTTGAGAAATTTAGTCAACTTCAAATCCTTATTTGAAATTTTCCCTAAAATTATTTAGCAATACCATTATATATATAATAAGCTTTCTTAAGTTTAGTTAAATGGATCGGGTATGGGTCAAAAATTTTGTATTGTAATAAATGGGTCATAAACGGGTTAAATGGGTCGATTTGGGTTGGACCATTTATGACCCGACCCAAACCCGACCTGACCTACCCGTTTAACGGGTATACCAGAACATCAATGACAATATTGCTATCGCTGCTAGGCAACAACCACCGGATAATAGAAGACCTAGCAATGTTGTCATAGTTAGCATTATCAACATTCTCGTTGGTGTTAGCCTCAACAAAAGAACAAAGCACCATGATCATGGTGCCCATCGTGAACTTCATTGTCGTTGGGTGTTAGGGAAATCCTTAGGATGTTTTAAAGATAACAAAATAAATTAAAGGTTAATAATGTGTTTAATAGGGAATTTTTTTTTTTGTAAAATAAGGAGGGGGGAAATGAAAGGAAATGCTTGCAAGACCCCTCTTGTTTCCAATTACTCTTATTTTTTTTGTAAAATAGGGAATTATTTTCAACAATAGTTATTTTAGCCTATTAATTTCTTTTATATCCCTCATAGCCTTTTATTTTGACATATATACAGGTCACTTAGTCTATGTCTAGTCATTTTGTCCGAGACGATAAATGTTTTGGAATGAAGTTATAAAATCATAAGGCGGGTTGGGGTGATGTGAAAATTAGTTCCATGAATTTCTCACCGTGCTTTGGAAACCGAAATGAGAGAAATCCTATAATCATATTTTGATTAGTAGCTTCGTGGCAATGAACATAGTAGCATTAAATTCCCATTTGGCAATTCACATGGATAACCAACTTAATCCATCAATAAGGTCGAATTTGGCATTTGATGGATATTGGATCTCATTTGGTTGAGCTGTATTGCCAATTTCAGGTGAATCTCTTCCTTGTAATTTCCCTAATGGTTTCTATGTGTCTACTGTCAGGTGAAGCCACCATCAAAGAATCTCCCCCAAATTGTAAAACCCACTCCCAGACCTCTTCAACCATCTTCTTCACCACCTCCCTCTCTTCTCTCAGACCTCAAGCTGCCCTCTCTATCTCCATTACCAACCCTGACTCTCTCTATAACCCATCACGATAATCTGATGAACTTTCTTAAGTCCAAACTCTCTTTCCCTCTCACACCCAGGAGTCTCCTCCACTTCCTCAAGTGCAAACTCCACCCCAACCCTCATTTGACCCTCTATGACTTTTATGTATTCAGTTGGGCCTCCACGATTGACTCCTATCGCCATGACCACTCAACATTTGAGTGGATGGCTCGCACTCTCGCTATTTCAAGCCGTTTCGAGCAACTCAATTCGCTTCTCCAGTTCATGGCCTCAAACCCTTGCCCTTGCTCTGATGGAATTTTCTCATGCCCCAGGACAGAGCCAATCTTTCAATTCTCAATAGAAGCTTATTGCAGAGCTCGGAAACTAGAGGAAGCAGTGATTGCTTTTGAGAGTATGGAGAAGATGATCGATGGCAGGCCAAGTGCGGTGAGTTATAATGCTTTGATTCATGGATTTGTGAAATGGGGTGACCATGCCAGGGCTTTGGCCATCTATGATCAAATGATAAGGAACGGAGTCACGCCTAATGTGATAACCTTTAATATCTTGATTAGTAGTTACTGTAGAAGTTTACAGTTGGATTGGCTTTGGAGGTGTTTAGGAGATGAAGGAGAAGGGTTGCAGCCCAGATGTGGTCAGTTTCAATACTTTGATCAGGGGGTTTTCTCGGGAGAGGAAGTTTGAGGATGCGATCGCAATGGCTTATGAGATGATCGAACTGGGGTGCCAGTTGTCGAGTGCGACTTGTGAGATTTTGGTGGATGGCCTATGTAGGGAAGGTAAAGTGGCTGAGGCATGTGAATTGCTGATTGGATTTTCAAGTAAAAGAGTGTTGCCTGAGGAGTACGATTATTTTGGCCTTGTGGAAGCTTTGTGCAGTTCAGGCAATTCTCATGGAGCACTTGATGTTGTTACTGATCTGTGGAAGACGGGGAATATTCCAAGCTTGATTGCTTGTACTACTTTGGTGGAAGGATTGAGGAAGCAGAAGAAAAGGGAAGAAGCACTTTCTTTGATGGAAAATATGCTTAAAGAAGGTATTGTACCAGACATTGTGACGTTTAATTGTTTGCTTGAGGATCTTTCTGATATAGGGAAGACTGTGGAAGCAAACAAATTGAGGTTGTTGGCGCAAAGCAAGGGTTTGGAACCAGATGGCATGACGTACAGGGTTCTGGTATCTGGTTTTACGAGAGAAAGAAAGAGAAAGGAGGGCCAGATTCTGGTAGATGAAATGTTAGACAAGGACTTTATACCTGATCTTGCAACGTACAATAGATTGATTGATGGACTTTCAAACTCAAAAATTACTTATAGGAAGAAAGGTTGAAGATGGGTTAGGATCTTATTCATTTCAACTTGGTTTGTTGAATGCTGGCATCTGTTTGCAAACACCCTCATGCTTTGTGCTTGGTTTGCCAATCAGTTTTATCACTTTGGGACAAAGTGGGTTTATGGCTATGTTTCAGATGGTTGAGCACAATGAGATACTGGTACGTGCACAAAACAAAGAGTGGAAAGGAACGGAAACTTCGCATTGAGTTGTACGAATCGTAAAGCCAGGAGAGCAGATTGTGATGCTCAGCAAGAGATGATGCGGATGAGTAGTGCCCAGACGACATCTAGGAGGTATGAATCATGGTAACGGTGATAAGCATTAATCCTAAGATATGAGAGAGTTGGAAAGTTTGAGTGACTGAGAATAGTTTATTTGGATTATGTTTGTATATACACGTGATTAATAACGATACCGATGAGCGTGTATATTATAAAAGCTGCAGAAGATCAACATTGAATTTTCTGGCAGATCTCAAACTGATACCAATTAATCTAATGAGGAAAAGCTTAGGGTAGAAAATTCATGCAAATTCTGAATTGGGCTCTGCTATATATATATGATATAACTTGTGTTAGATGGACCCTGGCAAATAGATTTCTTAGGATTGAAAGTAATGCAGAAAAGAGAAGGCAAGAGCCAAAGCTGTTAAAACAAGGTATAAAATCATAAACTATCAGTTTGGCAAAGCTGTCAAGTACTCGATGTTGATAGAACAAATTAGGCACTTTACATTTGGTTTGGTGGTGACACTGCCCTAATAATGCCCTTTTTCTGTGCTTCTCATCGATGAATCGGTTGATGAGAAAAATAATCCCCTAACTTCATAAATTCGGTAAGACAAAAACTCCATGAGTGGCTCAAATATAAGATTGTTTGAAGTTGATGATATAATCAGTATGCCTTATCCATGCATACATATCTTTCTTTGTTCAGTGGGTGCAAGTGCTGCCATTAAACTTTAGTTTTACATTATATTAAATGTAACACCATAAAAAAGTTTTATCTTGCTAAAAAGCTCTGGACCCTCTAGATTACCAGGTTGATGAGAACAATAATCCCCTAACTTCATAAATTTGGTTAGACAAAAACTCCATGAGTGACTCAAATATAAGATTGTTTGAACTTGATGATATAATCAGTATGCCTTATCCATGCATGCATATCTTTCTTTGTTCAGTGGGTGCAAGTGCTGCCATTAAACTTTAGTTTTACATATTATTAAATGTAACACCATAAAAACGTTTTATCTCGCTAAAAAGCTCGAGACCCTCTAGATTACCAAATTAAGATGACTCGTTTCAACTTTTTAACAGAGGATAGATTCAAATCATGGCACTAGTTTAGGGTTTTTTTTTATGAGACGAAAATTAGTATTTTGGATTTTTGTTAGGCTAAAACTATGGAGTAAACATATCATGAGAGCACAAATTTTTTTGGGGGAGGGGGGTTGGGTTTTGAGAAGAAAATTAGTTTGAGGTACGTGTATCATAGGATCTAATTTGGGATTTTTAATCATTTTAGCCCTTCGCATAATGATACATACATACATACATACATACATACATACATACATATATATATACCATAAAGGGGTTAGGATCTGAGTACTATATGAGAGAACAAGAAAGTATAACAGATTAACAGATCTATATGAAAGCAGGGAAGGATGTATCTTAAAAGGAATGATATATAAGAACAAGAAAATAAATGACTTAAATAAAATCGCGAGAATTAAAAATAACGTAAAGACCGAAAGCAATATATAAAATATAAAGTAAGAGTATGCATAAACAAAAACCAACCATGAAGGTGGTATGAACTTGTATTATATAAAGCTGAAAAGCTGAAATTACATGTATTGAAAGATGCAGAAACTAAAGCATCAAGTCATCCACTAGGCGGTAATCCGCACTCCGGGAGTATTGATGTTTGTATTACAAGAAATGGTTAACCAACTATCATGTAAGTTGGTAACCCTGTATAAAACTATGTATGTGAAAACTAACTTACTTTGAAACCGGGGGATACAAGGTAAGAGAGCTTGGAGATGGAAGAGATGAGGATGGAGATGGAAGAGAGGGTGGTTTACAAGTGAGAGGAGAGAGAAGAAGAGAGAAATCTGGAAAATTTCGAGGTGCCTTCTTCTATGTCGAGTGGGTGTATTTATAGAGGGTGCTACGGTCTTTGAGCGAGTGTAGAGTGAACGATGCGAACGGTGTATGAATAGTGAACGAGTGTATGAATAGTGAACGAGTGAACAGTGTATGAATAGTGAATAGTGAACAGTGTATGAACAGTGTATGTCTACTACGCTCCGGTGTGTAGCCTTTTGCGCCGTTTGTAATAGTATCTGCATGTGATGTCTTTTAATCTCTGTCCAGATTGATTCCGTAGCAGTCGTCTTCATTAGTGTTTCCACTATGATATGGACCGGGAGGATCCTTCTTGATTTGTATTGAGATTTGGGAGATCCACATTGTGATTCTTCCGCACGAGAGCATCGTCACGAGGATGTTGCGGTATTCATCTCTGTTTTGGACTGCTGCAAGTCTTGCACTTGCCATGGATTTTTCTGTAAAAACGATGTATTTGATGGGGATGCGATTATTTGGGTTTTACGGCTATTTAGCCATGTTTTAACAGACTTCGGATCCTTGATCAAGAAATCTGAATCCATCCCACCATTTTGTTTTGTATTTTCGGACAAGTCTTTGGTACACCTGGTTTATTGGATGTATTGTATTCAAATTCCCATCTTTGTTACCCAAGAGATTCTGAATATTATAAAGAAATGCATAAGGCATGGGAACCTTATATCATGAGGTGTTGGTATGAACTTTTCACTTTGAAAACCTTGTATCCTTGTTTGATTTGTGGGGTGTAATATTATGTCCAAAGGACCAAAGAGATCCCACCGGGAGTCAAACCGGTTTGGTAAGCTTTGTCTTGGGAAGTTGTCTTTGAAGAATAATAACCAGGAGTGTTGGAAATTTGTATTACGTCGAAAAAGACGTTCCACCAAGCTTGTTGGTAGTCCCAGTATGTATATGAGGAGGAGTATGGTAGACTTTGGGTAAGTCGGTTTGGAATTTTCTGGATGTATGGGGTGAGGCTCCCCGAGTGTGAGGGGTGTATAACTTTCTTGATGGATATAGTGGAATAAAGGATATTTTCTGTATTGGTTTTATCGGCAAAGTGAGTGAACCTTGCCGATTCTGTTTCCACTAAAATTTGCTCATAATAAGCAAGGGTTTTGTTTGTATTGTGAGGTTTGAAAAGCCAATTTTTGGAAATATGTTTTCTGCAAATTTGATTGGATCTTTATCGAAGAATCCATCTTCCACAGTCAATATTTTTTGAAAAGATGTTTTGGGGAAAAATTTTGATCTTTGAGAAAGAGGGGTTGCTGAGGCTTAATAACCACCTCATTCGAAATTCTTTTGTATTCCGCTTGTTTTTGTGTAGCAAGCGGGGAAGGATTGTTACTTACCTCTATGGCCTTTGGATGGCTCTTTCTTTACGTTTTGTAAAGGCTGGGCAAGTAACAATAGTGTTTCTTTTGGTAGTATGTTGGCTAAGCGATTAAAGGCTAGCATGGGTTCGAGATGATATGGGTTCGTTGTCAAAGGTGTTTCTTTGTAAGAATGTTTGGTTGTTTTTACGCCATTTGGAGCCATGTCTTGACGGATGTTAAGCCTTTTGGCTTTGGTGGTGTATTGGAGGGTTCGGCGGTGGCTTTGCCTTTGCCTTTATCTTTGTCTTTTTTGGATCTTGGCATATTGGTATCCCTGTAAAAATTCTCTTGTGAGAAAATCAGGCAATGAATTTGAAGAACCATTTATAAATTCAATGTCAAAATCGAATGCGAAAGTATGGCTTGCCATCGGCAAAAATTTGTTTTGATGCAACATTTAAAACGTCTTTTTGTAAAATGTCTTTGGCTGATTTGCAATCAATTCTCAAGAGAAATTTTTGATTTAATAAATCTCCTTGGAATTTTGATATAGACAAAACTATAGCAAGTATTTCTTTTTTGATTGTCGAATAATTTTGTTGAGTGGAATTCCAATGTTTTGATATAAACTGAATAACTTGTTCTTTGTTGTTATTGACTTGTTTGAGAATGCCACCGTATCCTAATTACGACGCGTCGTTTGTTTCTACTATTTTGAAAGTGGAAGGGTCGGCAAGATGTAAGCATGGTATGTCTTTCACATGCAATTTTATTTGTTTGACAATGTCGTATGGACAGAAGTCCATGGTGGAGGATCCTTTCGCAACCTTTGATGTAAAGGTTTACAAAGGATGTTTATATTGGGAAAGAAATCTAAAATATAATTGAGACTACCCAAAAACCTTTGTAATTGGGTTTTGTCTTTAATCTCATCGGGGAATTTATCGAGTAAAAGAGATTGATCTTTCTATGGGAGTGATGGTGCTTAAATGGATGTAATGACCTAAAAATCTAACCTTGGTCTTGAAGAGTGCAATTTTAGTAGGAGAGACTACAAGACCGTTTTGTATGATTATTTTTATGAAAGTAGATAAATGTTTGAAATGCTGTTCTATATTGGAAGAGAATACTAGAACATCATCTATATAAACTATGATGTATTCAGAATAAGGATTGAAAATCTCGTTCATAATTCTTTGGAATTACGAAGGGGCATTTTGAGGCCGAATGGCATAACATTCCATTCGTATTGGCCAAAAGGTACTTGTAAAGGCTGTCTTGTATTTATCATTTTCACTTACTTGTATTTGCCAAAATCCTGATTTCATGTCAAATTTAGAAAATATTTTTGATCTCTGAGTCTGTTTAGCAAATCTTTTTTATTGGGTATAGGGTATCTTATCCATCTAAGGGCTGTATTAAGAGGTTTGTAATTAATAACTAACACTGGGAACTCCTCTTTCTAGTTCAGCATTTTTATTGACATAAAAAGCAGAACAACTCCAAGGGGATTGGCTTTTTCTTATGAGTTTTTTATTTAAAAGATCTTGTATTTCTGCTTGACAAAATTTTAAAACTTCTTGGTTCATTTGAGTTGGGCGGGCTTTGGTAGGAATTTTGTTTTCAGAAAAATCATGTTCATAAGGTAAATCAACGATATGTTTTTTCTTTCCCAAAAGGCATTGGGTAAAGTAGAACATATAGTTTTTTCTATGTGTTTTTGTAGAGAAGCTATCTTTTCTATGATGTTTGGTTTTATAAGATTCTCTTCTATTCTTTTAAACTCTAAATCTTCTTTTAGAAATTCAAGTTGGTTTTCTTTGTCTTTTATGAGGCAATTTATTTCTGAAATGGAATGTTCTTGTAAAATATTAAGACTTCTTTTCTGTGGTTTTGTTATGAAATTGAAGGTGATTTTTTTGTTTAAAGCATGAGTTTCTATACCTTCATTAGTAACAGCAAAGGGTTGAATCAATTGTATAAAAGGTGTTCCAAGGATAACCTGTTGTCTCATGTTTTTAACTAAAAGAAAAGATGTTTTGTAAGACATTTGGTCTTTTATTATTAGGGCTTCGGGTAACTTGTATTGTATATTCAGCTTGTCTCCTGAGGCTGATTTTAAGGACTCGAGATGTTTTGTCAAAGTATCTTGTTGGAACAAGGCCTTCCTTGATACAATTGAGGTCAGCCCCCTGTATCAAAGAGTGCCGTTGTTTCAATAATATACTCATTATTGATTTTTATCTTAATATTTATTATCCATTTTCTAGATGTGATTTCTGTTAATAACATAAGAAAAGCTGGATCGGAGGTATCGGGGTACTAGTGATTTCATTTTGGTTTTCAAGTTTTGTTGTTCCTTTTATGACAAGAGACTTTATATCAGAAATTTCTTGTTTCATTTTTGATTGAGTTTCTTTTAAGGCTTGTATTTCTAACTTTTGTTGTTTTATTTCGTTTTGGAGGTCATTAATATTTATAGGTCTAGACTGTGGTGGTTTTTTGTTTCTATTTAGAATGTCTTTAAGGTTGTATGAAGTATTAGGCTTGGAAGTAATATTCATAGAAGAGTGAAGTCTATCTAAGTATTCTTTTTTGGCTTCGGGGTCAAGTATTTTGTCAGCGGTCTTTGAGAAGGAATTCTTCTTCTTTAGTTAAGACGTTTACTTGGGAATGGGTTTTTTACGGAGAAGCGTCTTCATAATCAGAATCTGAAGAGGATTCTATCTCATTGATTTGAAGACCTTCTTCCTCAAGAAATTCATCAGAAGAAGTATCATCATTTTCTATGAAGATATTGTTTAAGCGATTAAGAGTATTGTCATCTAAAGAAAGTTCATTTAATTTTTTATTAATCCTACAATATTTTGAAATATGACCTTTTCTACCACAAGAATAGCATTTAATGTCTTTAAAATTTTTTCTATCGAATGAGGTCTATTTTGGTTATTCGGGTGTCTTTGTTTATTCCTACGAAATGGAGGTTTGTTGTGATGTTTCTTTGTTTCTTTCTCGGGAGGACAAGTTCCCTTACATTTTGGTTTTGTTTTTTCATTATAAGAGGGGTCGTATTGAGCACAAAAATCTCCTAGACTCCTATTGGTGAGGGATTGTTCTTCCTTGAGTTGTCTTTGTAATTTGATTGTATTACACATTTGTGTTCCTTGTCTATAAACATAAGAGACTATTTCTCCATAAGAAAGGAGATCATAAGGAATTTGGCATTTGTAATCTTCCCTAATTTTATCTCTAACTTGGTCACCTATAATCGAGGTAAACCAGCTAAGAATTTTTCTTTCCAAAAGGGTTGATTGCGGTCGGGTCTAATAAGAACCCTTTGAAAGAAAAGCTCTTTGTATTCTCTAAATCTTCCTAAGGATTTGCAACGCATATTGGAAAGGAGATCTTGGTTTCTATCCCTAATATGTGAAGGATCTCCTACAAAGTGTTGTGAAATGGAATAGATAAGGGTATTAACCGCATCTTGGATGAGATGACCTTGATCATCATCCATGCGTTGACCAAAATCATCTACCTTATAAGCGGTTAAAATTTGTGTCTTTTGTTCATCGTCGGGTAGTTATCCCACCAACCTTTTAGCTGTCCAAGTAAAACCAGCTACTAAAAGATTAGCAACAGCATGGTCGAAACATCTTGCTGTGTTTTGTAGGCATTAGCAAGCATCACCATGTTGTTAAGAATGTTCATAACATTGGTTTTACGCAACACCATCAATGTTCCATTCATAGATGGCGTCGGGAGAGTATTTATTCTGTATTTTTGCGATGATTCTTCTTGGGCAATGTCTGGTGGGGTAGCTCTACTATAATAAAGCTTTTGTGGTTGTCTCCAATTGAGTCTGTTAATTTCATTGGTGACTCATTATCGAGATTATCGAGAGGGTTTGGTTAGGGTATTAATGGTGGGTTGGTGCTGGAGTGTCTCTAATGATAAGATTCTGGAATTTAGGAGTGTCTAGTATAGGATCGGGTTCTATCTTTGATTTTCCTAAGAGTTTTTTCTTTTGTTCTATAGCTTTGGCAAACTCGGGCTAAGATTTTTGGAAATTCAAAGGCTTTAAAAATGGGTTTTTTGAGAGTGTCAACTTGTGGTGTAATAAGCTGAGTAGGGTTACGGAAGGTGGATTCTATCCTATTCAACTGTTTTCCTATGGTTACTAAATGTTGATTAGTAAAATTGTTTTGTTCAATAACTTTGTGGGTGTAGAGAGAGTCTCCTTTGTGCGGAAGTCTAAAAGGAGTGGCTGTAACCTCACTATCTCCATGCTGTATTTTTATTCTCTAAGGGGTGGATGATTGGATTCTATGGTTTCACCATTATCAAGTTTCCACTTATAATGATGATCTAAAACAAATATTTCTTTTGACTCAAGGAATTGTTCTTCTAGCCAATCAAAGAAAAATATATGGACTTCATATTCATATATGTAGTCGTAATATTTTTGTTTGATGTCTTTTTTGCTTCATCGGCAAAGGTTTTGAAGAACCATTCTCGATTTGTTTGTTGTTTTCAGAATTAAATTCTTTATTAAGAAAAGCTTTGTTAGGCTCAAAGTGTTTTTCTAAAACATTAAGTTCGGCATCTATCATTTGTGAGTAGGTAGGAGAATGATGAGGAGAATCTGTATTTCCTAGGCTGGTTCGGCTGGTTCGGGCTGATTTTGTTGATAAAGCGGCCTGGAAATGCACGATCTATTATCTAAACCACTAATTTCTGGTTCAAGAGGTGTCTCATGGTTACTTCTACTGGTGGAAGGAGGTAAAGGTGTTGTTCTCTTGTGGGAGTGTCTCTATGTATACTAGGAGGAGGAGTGTTTCGTGCGTACTAGGAGGAATGGTGATTATAGGAGGAAGATTAGGATTAAGATCTATGGACCTCGTATAAGAATTATGAAAAGAAGGACTAGATCTTGAATCAAAAGACCTTCTAGGAAATCTAATGGTCACTCTTCCTTCGGATGTTGAATGACATTAGTCGGATCTGTATTTTGAACAACTTGTTGGGGAATTTGGTTTTCTAATTCCCATTGTTAAGTAAAGTAACTTGGTTCCAATTAATAGACCTAGGAATTGTTGTATTAGCTCTAGAAATGTCAGTTTGGAGGAGAAGTGTTTCTCCTCGAGGACTATGTTTGAAAGCATTTTCTCCAAAGGCGGAGGACATGGCTTTATAATGGATTCTATAAACAAGGGCTAAAGGAATAGAACCATCTGCCACTTTGTAATTATGGGTTTTGATTTGGAGTGTTAGGGCTCTAAGAACGTTCTTATCTTTGAGAGATACAGAAAAATTGGGATAACAATCAAAATGTATGGGTCCTTTGCAGAGACTTGTCTCTACGGTACCAAGAATGGATTCATCATAGTTTAAAAGACGTGAATCCCTTAACACTAATAGAATGGAAGTATTAAGACCTTCTTTAGTAAGAGGTTTGACTCCTACTTGGACTAGTCCTATATGAATGTAATTGTATTTTTGTTTGTGTTTTTGGATGGACTCTTTGTTTAAAAGATGTAATTTTTCATAGGAATTAGAAAGAGGGACATCTCTTTCTTCGGTGGATATGACATAGTCTGATTTTTTGAAAAACTTCAACTTTGATTGTTTGTATATTTCCTTAAGCTGTATTTTAGGAATTTCCCAATTTTCTATAGATTTGTTGAAATCTTCTATTCTTACTTCTTCTCTATGTATAGGACTTGGATCTGAGTCCATTTGTGATAGAGAACTAGAGGAAGATGTAGATCTTCTATGTAAGCTCATACTTAAGATCGGAACTATTCCTTCTTTAGAACCGTTACAGAGCTAAACCAACGGTCTAACAGCCATTCAAGGACTTACGGCCTGGACCACTCTGTAGAAACAAGAAGGATGCCAACGAATGGCTCTCGATCTAAGTGTATGTTCTTACAAAGACTATCTATAGATGAACAAAAGACACAAATTTTAACGCTTATAAGGTCGATGATTTTGGTCAACGCATGGATGATGATCAAGGTCATCTCATCCAAGATGCGGTTAATACCCTTATCTATTCCATTTCACAACACTTTGTAGGAGATCCTTCACATATTAGGGATAGAAACCAAGATCTCCTTTCCAATATGCGTTGCAAATCCTTAGGAAGATTTAGAGAATACAAAGAGCTTTTCTTTCAAAGGGTTCTTATTAGACCCGACTGCAATCAACCATTTTGGAAAGAAAAATTCTTAGCTGGTTTACCTCAGATTATAGGTGACCAAGTTAGAGATAAAATTAGGGAAGATTACAGCGGCCAAATTCCTTATGATCTCCTTTCTTATGGAGAAATAGTCTCTTATGTTTATAGACAAGGAACACAAATGTGTAATACAATCAAATTACAAAGACAACTCAAGGAAGAACAATCCCTCACCAATAGGAGTCTAGGAGATTTTTGTGCTCAATACGACCCCTCTTATAATGAAAAAACAAAACCAAAATGTAAGGGAACTTGTCCTCCTGAGAAAGAAACAAAGAAACATCACAACAAACCTCCATTTCGTAGGAATAAACAAAGACACCCGAATAACCAAAATAGACCTCATTCGATAGAAAAAATTTTAAAGACATTAAATGCTATTCTTGTGGTAGAAAAGGTCATATTTCAAAATATTGTAGGATTAATAAAAAATTAAATGAACTTTCTTTAGATGACAATACTCTTAATCGGTTAAACAATATCTTCATAGAAAATGATGATACTTCTTCCGATGAATTTCTTGAGGAAGAAGGTCTTCAAATCAATGAGATAGAATCCTCTTGATTCGATTATGAAGACGCTTCTCCGAAAAACCCATTCTTGAAGTAAACGTCTTAACTAAAGAAGAAGAATTCCTTCAAAGACTGCGACAAAATACTTGACCCCGAAGCCAAAAAAGAATACTTAGATAGACTTCACTCTTCTATGAATATTACTTCCAAGCCTAATACTTCTTACAACCTTAAAGACATTCTAAATAGAAACAAAAAACCACAGTCTAGACCTATAAATATTAATGACCTCCAAAACGAAATAAAACAACAAAAGTTAGAAATACAAGCCTTAAAAGAAACTCAATCAAAAATGAAACAAGAAATTTCTGATATAAAGTCTCTTGTCATAAAAGGAACAACAAAACTTGAAAACCAAAATGAAATCACTAGTACCCCGATACCTCGATCCAAAGCTTTTCTTATGTTATTAACAGAAATCACATCTAGAAAATGGATAATAAATATTAAGATAAAAATCAATAATGAGTATATTATTGAAACAACGGCACTCTTTGATTGATACGGGGGTGACCTCAATTGTATCAAGGAAGGCCTTGTTCCAACAAGATACTTTGACAAAACATCCGAGTCCTTAAAATCAGCCTCGGAGACAAGCTGAATATACAATACAAGTTACCCGAAGCCCTAATAATAAAAGACCAAATGTCTTACAAAACATCTTTTCTTTTAGTTAAAAACATGAGACAACAGGTTATCCTTGGAACACCTTTTATACAATTGATTCAACCCTTTGCTGTTACTAATGAAGGTATAGAAACTCATGCTTTAAACAAAAAAATCACCTTCAATTTCATAACAAAACCACAGAAAAGAAGTCTTAATATTTTACAAGAACATTCCATTTCAGAAATAAATTGCCTCATAAAAGACAAAGAAAACCAACTTGAATTTCTAAAAGAAGATTTAGAGTTTAAAAGAATAGAAGAGAATCTTATAAAACCAAACATCATAGAAAAGATAGCTTCTCTACAAAAACACATAGAAAAAACTATATGTTCTACTTTACCCAATGCCTTTTGGGAAAGAAAAAAACATATCGTTGATTTACCTTATGAACATGATTTTTCTGAAAACAAAATTCCTACCAAAGCCCGCCCAACTCAAATGAACCAAGAAGTTTTAAAATTTTGTCAAGCAGAAATACAAGATCTTTTAAATAAAAAACTCATAAGAAAAAGCCAATCCCCTTGGAGTTGTTCGCTTTTTATGTCAATAAAAATGCTGAACTAGAAAGAGGAGTTCCCAGGTTAGTTATTAATTACAAACCTCTTAATACAGCCCTTAGATGGATAAGATACCCTATACCCAATAAAAAAGATTTGCTAAACAGACTCTGTAGATCAAAAATATTTTCTAAATTTGACATGAAATCAGGATTTTGGCAAATACAAGTAAGTGAAAATGATAAATACAAGACAGCCTTTACAGTACCTTTTGGCCAATACGAATGGAATGTTATGCCATTCGGCCTCAAAAATGCCCCTTCAGAATTCCAAAGAATTATGAACGAGATTTTCAATCCTTATTCAGAATACATCATAGTTTATATAGATGATGTTCTAGTATTCTCTTCCAATATAGAACAGCATTTCAAACATTTATCTACTTTCATAAAAATAATCATACAAAACGGTCTTGTAGTCTCTCCTACTAAAATTGCACTCTTCAAGACCAAGGTTAGATTTTTAGGTCATTACATCCATTTAAGCACCATCACTCCCATAGAAAGATCAATCTCTTTTCGATAAATTCCCCGATGAGATTAAAGACAAAACCCAATTACAAAGGTTTTTGGGTAGTCTCAATTATATTTTAGATTTCTTTCCCAATATAAACATCCTTTGTAAACCTTTACATCAAAGGTTGCGAAAGGATCCTCCACCATGGACTTCTGTCCATACAAGACATTGTCAAACAAATAAAATTGCATGTGAAAGATATACCATGCTTACATCTTGCTGACCCTTCCACTTTCAAAATAGTAGAAACAGACGCGTCGTCGAATTAGGATACGGTGGCATTCTCAAACAAGTCAATAACAACAAAGAACAAGTTATTCAGTTTATATCAAAACATTGGAATTCCACTCAACAAAATTATTCGACAATCAAAAAAGAAATACTTGCTATAGTTTTGTCTATATCAAAATTCCAAGGAGATTTATTAAATCAAAAATTTCTCTTGAGAATTGATTGCAAATCAGCCAAAGACATTTTACAAAAAGACGTTTTAAATGTTGCATCAAAACAAATTTTTGCCAGATGGCAAGCCATACTTTCGTATTCGATTTTGACATTGAATTTATAAATGGTTCTTCAAATTCATTGCCTGATTTTCTCACAAGAGAATTTTTACGGGGGATACCAATATGCCAAGATCCAAAAAAGACAAAGATAAAGGCAAAGGCAAAGCCACTGCCGAACCCTCCAATACACCACCAAAGCCAAAAGGCTTAACATCCGTCAAGACATGGCTCCAAATGGCAGAAAACAACCAAACATTCTTACAGCAAACACCTTTGACAAAGAACCCATATCATCTGAACCCATGCTAGCCTTTAATCAGTTAGCCAACATACTACCAAAAGAAACACTATTGTTACTTGCCCAGTCTTTACAAAACGTAAAGAAAGAGCCATCCAGTGCCATAGAGGTAAGTAACAATCCTTCCCCGCTTGCTACACAAAAACAAGCGGAATACAAAAGAATTTCGAATGAGGTGGTTATTAAGCCTCAGGCAACCCCTCTTTCTCAAAGATCAAAATTTTTCCCCAAAACATCTTTTCAAAAAATATTGATTGTGGAAGATGGATTCTTCGATAAAGATCCAATCAAATTTGCAGAAAACATATTTCCAAAAAATTGGCTTTTCAAACCTCACAATACAAACAAAACCCTTGCTTATTATGAGCAAATTTTAGTGGAAACAGAATCGGCAAGGTTCACTCACTTTCTTTGATAAAACCAATACAGAAAATATCCTTTATTCCACTATATCCATCGGTAAAGTTATACACCCCTCACCGGGAGCCTCACCCCATACATCCAGAAAATTCCAAACCAGACTTACCCAAAGTCTACCATACTCCTCCTCATATACATACCGGGACTACCAACAAGCTTGGTGGAACGTCTTTTTCAAACGAATACAAATTTCCAACACTCCTGGTTATTATTCTTCAAAGACAACTTCCCAAGACAAAGCTTACCAAACTGGTTTGACTCCTGGTGGGATCTCTTTGGTCCTTTGGACATAATATTACACCCCACAGTCAAACAAGGATACAAGGTTTTCAGTGAAAAATTCATACCAACACCTCATGATATAAGGTTCCCATGCCTTATGCATTTCTTTATAATATTCAGAATCTCTTGGGTAATGCATGGGAATTTGAATACAATACATCCAATAAACCAGGTGTACAAGTACTTGTCCGAAAATACAAAACAAAATGGTGGGATGGATTCAGATTTCTTGATCAAGGATCCGAAGCTGCCCGGTTAAAACATGGCTAAATAGCCAGAAAACCCAAATAATCGCATCCCCATCAAATACATCGTTTTTACGGGAAAAATCCATGGCAAGTGCAGCACTTGCAGCAGTCCAAAACAGAGATGAATACGCAACATCCTCGGGACGATGCTCTCGAAGCGGAAGAATCACAATGTGGATCTCCCAAATCTCAATACGGTCAAGAAGGATCCTCCCGAGTCATATCATAGTGGAAACACTAATGAAGACGGCGCTACGGAATCAATCGGACGAGAGATTAAAAGACATCACATGCAAATACTATTACAAACGGCGCAAAAGGCTACACACCGGAGCGTAGTAGACATACACTTGTTCATACACCGTTGTTCACTATTCATACACATTCCTTGTTCACTATTCATACCGTTCACTATTCATACAATCGTTCAGCATTGTTCACTCTACACTGTTCAAAGACCTTTGTAGCACCCTCTATAAATACACCCACTCGACATAGAAGAAGGCACCTCGAAATTTTCCAGATTTCTCTCTTCTTCTCTCTCCCTCTCACTTGTAAACCATCCTCTCTTCCATCTCCATCCTCATCTCTTCCATCTCCAAGCTCTCTTACCTTGTATCCCCCTGGTTTCAAAGTAAGTTAGTTTTCACATACATAGTTTTATACGGGGTTACCAACTTACATGATAGTTGGTTAACCATTTCTTGTAATACAAACATCAATACTCCCTGGAGTGCGGATTACCGCCCTAGTGGATGACTTGATGCTTTAGTTTCTGCATCTTTCAATACATGTAATTTCAGCTTTTCAGCTTTATATAATACAAGTTCATACCACCTTCATGGTTGGTTTTTGTTTATGCATACTCTTACTTTATATTTTATATATTGCTTTCGGTCTTTACGTTATTTTTAATTCTCGCGATTTTATTTAAGTCATTTATTTTCTTGTTCTTATATATCATTCCTTTTAAGATACATCCTTCCCTGCTTTCATATAGATCTGTTAATCTGTTATACTTTCTTGTTCTCTCATATAGTACTCAGATCCTAACCCCTTTATATATATGTATGTATGTATCGAATGGTAGCGTTGGCTTAGGGAAATCAGGGAGATGAGGTAGTTCGGGCACTTATGGTAATTCTGGCTTCGGTATTGTTGGTAATTCTGGTTTGGGCAACTCAGGAAGCGACGGCAATTCGACTTTTGGCAAAGATGGCAATTCCGGCTTTGGCAATTCATGGAGCGGCAGCAATTCGGCTTTTGGCAGAGATGGCAATTCTGGCTTAGGTAGGCTCACAATGTCAGGAAGATGAGGCAATTCGGGTTTGGGCAGTTCAGGCACTTCTGGTAATTCTGGCTTCGGTATTGTTGGTAATTCAGGCTTTGGAAGTTCAGGAATTGACGGCAATTCAACTTTTGGCAAAGATGGCAATTCTGGCTTGGGTAGGCTCGGAATGTCAGGAATGTGAGGCAATTCGGGCTTAGGTAATTCGGGCACTTAGGCAATTCGCTTGGGCAAGCTCATAATGTCGGGAAGATGAGGCAATTCGGGTTTGGGTAGTTCAGGCACTTCGGTAATTTGGCCGGTATTGTTGGTAATTCAGGCTTTGGAAGTTCAGGAACCGACGGCAATTCAACTTTTGGCAAAGATGGCAATTCTGGCTTGGGTAGGCTCGGAATGTCGGGAAGGTGAGGCAATTCAGGCTTAGGTAATTCAGGCACTTCTGGCACTTCAGGCAATTCTGGCTTCGGCAGGCTCATAATGTCGGGAAGATGAGGCAATTCGGGTTTGGGTACTTCAGGCACTTCTGGTAATTCTGGCTTCGGTATTGTTGGTAATTCAGGCTTTGGAAGTTCAGGAACCGACGTCAATTCAACTTTTGGCAAAGGTGGCAATTCTGGCTTGGGTAGACTCGGAATATCGGGAAGGTGAGGTAATTCAGGCTTGGGTAATTCAGGCACTTCAGGCAATGCTAACTCCAAAAGTTGGCGAGCTTCAACAGAATTCTCACCGATCATCAAGGACAAAGCAAGGACAAACAATCCCAAAATGTGCACAAACCTGTGATAGTTTGCCATTATGGAATTGACTAGCAAATTGAAGAACTTCGATGGTGAGGAGCTATGAATCTCAAGTGAAGATGGTGGTGGTGTGTTTGAGGGATGGCTTGGTTGGGGTTTTTAAAGAGGGGGACGTGGAGATTAGGGAGATTGCAAGTATGTTTTGGTAGGAAAACTAGTAGAGTGTTAGCTCAACTTCGAAACCAATTTCATTTCCATATGTTCAACACGATTTGAGCAAATCAAACAATCCCAGAATGATCTTGCCAACTCTAGGCTTCAAAAGCATGTAATGTAACCATCAGCTGTATTATTTTGGTTAGAAAAAGCCAAAAAGAATCTTACTCTGCACAAGTATGTTTTCTTTTCAATTTTTTCTCACTAAATTAATTTTTGACTTACATTCAGTGGACCAAGTTGAAAAGGGTCATTTAAACTTATATAAAATAGATTTAAAATGGTTAAGAAAAACAAACCCAACTATATGTGGACTTTAATGGTTCGGACCAAATTCATTTTAATCAAACGAAAAAAATAATCGGCAATAAAAAATACAAGACAGGTCATCTTGACTTTTAATGGACTGGGATTGAACTCATTTGATTCGAATAATGGATTTCGATTGAACTCATTTGATTCGAATAATGGATTTCGATTGAACTCATTTGATTCAAACTAAGAAATTTTGGGGATAAAAAAAACGAGAGGGATATCACGGTTATTTTCCTTCCTTTTTTTGCATGTGGGAAAATACCAAAAAAGTTATCAATATATTATATTTGTGTCAATTCAGTCTCAAGCCGTTTAATTAAATCAATTTAGTCCTAAATATTTTGTTAGTGCCAACTAACTCATGTGGATGCCAGTTATCTTATTTGATATAACTGGCACTAACATTGATATTTTTAATAATTTTTAAATTTTTTATCATTTTTTATTTTTTAATATTTTTTTCTTTCTTTTTCTTCCTTTCATTTGGCTAGCAGGAGGAGAAGGCATTCGTGCCCTTGGTCGCAGCCAGCCGCGAGTGAGGGTGTGAGAATGCCCTCGCCCTGGCCCCACCCACATTGACCCCGGAGAACGGTTAGGTCCCGACTGGCCAAAATGAAAGGAAAAAAAGAAAGAAAGAAAGAAATATATAAATAATAATTCAAAAAAATTAAATTGAAAAGATTATTCATGTAAGCACCAATCATGCTACATAGGATGGCTAGTTAGCAATTTCCAACTAAATTTGATCTGATAAATTGAATTGACACAAAGTAAATAGTTTAAAATAAAATTAATTCAATTGAAAAATTTAGGATTGGATTAGCCATAATGCAATAAGTATAAAAAAAAAAAAATTGTACAATGTTGCTACCGCCGCTAGGCAACAACCACAGGATAATAGAAGACCCAGCAATGTTGTCATAGTTAGCCTTATCAACATTTTCGTTGGTGTTACGGCCGCGGCTTTTTCTAGATAAGACCTGCGATCCTCGGCTAGAGAGGTGAATGGTTCAAAACACAAGGGAGGCGCTAGGTATATTAAATGTGACTCAGGAGTGGTAGGTCATCATGCTTAAGTGTCGCTGCAGGGTTTAAAGCGCGTCTCATTTACGGCAAGCCCTGTTCTCCAAAAAAAAAAAAAACATTCTCGTTGGTGTTAGCCTCGACAGAAGAACAAAGCACCATGATCGTGGTGCCTATCATGAACTTCACTGCCATCCTCTCCGTCTCTCTCGCCTGATAAAATTCTGGAGACGATGACCACCGCGATGGGGTTGCCATCCGTCGACAAAGGCGATGGCGACCTCCTCACCAATTGCCACAGCATCTTTGCAAATCTGCAAATGATGTCATCTTCCCCTTTTTTTTTGATAAAGTAGTTTACCAAAATTTTCCACACTACGTCTCTTAGATTGTCGATTCTGCTTTTAGTGTTAGATTTTCATATCTTAGGCTTGACAACAACTTGGGAAAAGTAGGAGAGAAAAGCGTGTATTCGAAAAGGGTAAAAAGGCAAGGCATTGAAGGCAGTGGCTCGTGCGATTCCGCACATACACATTGACAAACCACATTTCGTACACAGTCGGTATGGCGATATGAATGCTTTGCTTGCTCAATTCTGGTGGCGGGGCCTGGGGGCTCACCCAGGGCAAATGAAAGGAGCGATTGGATCCTAGAACTGGAAGATGCTAATCAGGGCATAGGAGAGCAAGATGTCGAATGCAAAAGATTACTGCACTTTTGGTTTATCTATGAGGGGAGAATCCTGATGCATTTTGGGCGCAACAAGTATTGTTATGAAAGGACCAGATAATAAAATCTGGATCCGTAAAGGTTTAATTTATCGACGAGAAATTATCAAAAAAATCATAAATCCATTATAATTGTGTCAATTTAATCATAATTTTTTTTTATCAATTTAGTTATAAACCATTTTATATTTATTTCGATTTAGTTCATCCAACCATACTGGGTCAGCCAACACTAACGTGGATGCCAGCCATTCGACAAATAATTTTTAATTCATAGTATTTTTTTTTTTTAATTTTTTTCTTTCTCCTTCCTTTGGCTAATTGCCATCGACCAATGGTGAGGCTCGCCCCCGCTGGCCAACTAGCTAGGATGAGCCTCACCCAACCATGGCAAGGTCGGCCTCCCCCAACTATGGCGAGCGCGCCCAATGGTGTTGAGGCCCCTCCCAATGGCTAGGTGAGGCTAAGCATCCCTAGATCTAGCAAGGCCCCCACAGTTGGCCCAAGCCAAGCTTCGCCCTCACCTCTAATCGGCGGCGACCAACTAGAGGAATGAGAAAGAATTGGAAAAAATTAAATAAATAAATTTGAAATAAAAAAAAGAAAATATTGCCACATTAGCATTCACTTGATAATTGGTGCCAGCCGACATCCACATCATCGCCAGCCAACCAAATTTAACTGAATTGAATTAATACAATTACAAAAAGTTTAGAAATAAATTGATATATATATATATATATATATATATATATATATATATATATATATATATATTGAACTGAATTAACACAATTACAATAAGTTTAAAGTTTTTTTTTGATAATTTTCCCTTTGTTGAACAATCTCGCAATAGCTACTTCAGTTTCCCCTTTTTCCCTAGAGTTTCCTATTTCCTAAAACTTCTCATCTCCTACCCAGGTCGGCGGGTCGGTAGTCATGCACAAGCCCTGGCCCTTACATTAAGGATTTTAAGTCTAATCCACATTAATCCGGCAAGAACATGTCGCCAGATATTGTATCCCACCTCTTACCCTCCCAACGGCCAAATGCTACCAGAGCATAAGATCAGTTGGCAAGCTTACAAGAGAAGCCGTTGGAATTGCTGTATCTCGTCCAATTTGGTTGAAAAACAATCATTCTCATCTGAACTTTCATATGCTGTTATAGGATTAAAGACCTCCACATCTTGTAGTATGAATCACGCTTCTGTAGAGCATGGTAACAAGACGAAACTTTAAAATGCAATAAATTCTGAGTATGGCCAGGAAACTTTGCTGAGGGTCATCAGCAAAGATAACGATTTGCAATCGCATGGCTTCCACTCGAGTTGTGCAAGCGTGAATACTGTATTGTCATTGAGGGTATTCAACAAGGAAGTTCGTCCTACACAGGGAAAGTATGCATTTTTGGTCGAACTAATTTCACATCCCGAGTAATTTGCTTTTGAAGAACTGTTTTTAAAGGTCTAAAATTTGATTTCGACCGATTCAACCCCAAATTGCCTTGTAAACTGGAAAATTCAGGAAACACAAAGAAGATTATGCCAAAAAGGGTCCAGAAAAAGGGGGAAATAGATCAAGGACAAGAGTATAGACAAAGTGGCATAATAAACCTGACTTGTTTTCTAACAAGGGAGATAAGCCTTTAACTCGAAATACAACAAGCTACCAGTCCAAAAGAGAGTACATGGTATATTCATAGCAACTACTCCGAGGAACCAACTGCACAAGTTGAGACCCAAATGTCTAAAAGGACAACAAACCAACCTGCAGCTTCAATTGTCTTTTTTCAACCATAGAAGAAGCTGCTAGAGCATCAATGGAGACAGGTCAGTGATCGCACATACCTGCAACAACTGTGTGTAGTCTTTCTTGGCGAAGATGCCAGTGAACTTTGCCTTTCTCCAATAAGGATTTGTCTTCAAGTCTTTCATACCATTAACAAAACTTTTCACATCCCAAACCTGCCCCTCCTGCTTGTACGGTATGTGACACCAAGAAAAGATGCCTTCAAAGGTCAACAACCAGCTGCAGACCTAAATTCGATGGAGCTCCAAACCATTCGAGATAAAATTGTGGAGATTATGGAAATTGTATGTATACAACATATTTTCAGATTTCTGTTATCTGCTTCATCAGCTATGGATGCCACAGGACAAACAACCAAAACCATAGCTTTCCTCTACCAAATTAAACTCCCTGCTTTAAGCTAGGCTGTACGAATATATATAAACAATATATTGCCAAATATGACACATGAAGCCTGTGCTGTTCCTGAATCAGCAAATGTCATCACAAGCTACAGTTCTTAATAATAAATAATAGAATAACAACAATTACCAGCACTAGTTTGGTCCATTAGAAATTCATAAGAGACAGCAAGAACACTTTTTACTTTGATTCTCTTTCAAAGTAGAACATTTCAACCAGTTAATGTTAAAGTCAAACTATTTATGCAAATCATATATGTTTTAAAGCCAAAAGCATGTATCACCATGATCCCACACCAATGCCTGCCTTGGTTTTTCTCCTTAGAAATATACCAAACAGTTTATCTACATAATTCAAACTGGATTTGTCCAAAAAGACATTGCAAATTAAAAAATCTTCAGTACTAACAAAGTAGACGATGCACATAACTACATGGTAGCCAGAACTTATTATTAGCAAAATTCTACATGGTACACTCAACATCTGGAGATGGTGGACCAATTCGAGCATAGGAGCTTTTGATGTCAAGAACACATCACTTCGCTGTTCTATGACTGTTAACAAAAGAGAATAAGTGAAGAAAATTGAAAGTGAACATTCATATATCAGACTCCACAAGCTGCTGAAGACATCAAAAACCTCTCTCTCTGTGTGAAGGGACACAGATACTCCAACAACCGCGAAGGAGATCAACAGACATGAGTAGAATGCTGTACAGACAAGAAGGTCCCTTCGCACTAATAGAAGGCCAAATGCAAAGATGCCTTTTTCTCCTTGGAATCCATACGAAAGAAATAAAAAAACCACAAATATGGAATGTCAAAGCCGATAGAGATAATTACTGTGGAACTTGGAAAAGAGGGAGAATGCCAGAACTGGTCCACCATAAATTCCATGGAACAGGGGAAAAAATGAGAAAATACTAAAAGCAGAAACTGTGAGAAGGATAAATGGATCCTTTTCATTCCCAGTCAAAAGGAGAACAGCAGCAATGATGAGCAGAACACAGGAGAGTTCCATTCTTTTCCACTACCATAACATTAATAATAATTTAAATGGCTGTTTAAAAAGGAAGCTATAATCGAGAATGAAGTGGTGCATTAAGCTCAGAAATCAACGAAACAATAACCAAGCACATTGAAACCCATTAAAGAAAAGGTCTGCTGCAGAATAAAATGCCAACTTTCATCTCACATCACCCAGATTCAATATTCAGTCAAAATAACTGGCCCTGGAAAAACCATTGCTGCTTAAGCTAGCCTACAACCATGAGCTGTATCCTGGATTATGCTCAGCATGTCTGACACAGTCAACACTGCATAAAGTATCAAGTCAGAATGACAAATGGAGCTTATCTAACTAATCTAAGTTCTTTCTAACTCAAGCAAGATGCTTAATGGGGCATCTCAAGCTCTACCTATATTTCAAACTATGTATCTGTCACCACTAGAACAGACAATTAAAGAAAGAATTTTATTGAGTTCATTCGCCAAAAGGAGAATAAAAGTACAAAACCTAGACTAATCATACTAAGACTCCACATAGTGTTACAAATATGTCAGCCCCAGAGGAAGAGAACAGTTCAGTAGACAGTGCGTGGATCTTCTCATTAGCATCTTTTTTAATTGAATACAATGGTTCGACTCAGAAAAAGAAGCCATGTGTGGGTTTAAATACTTTACCTCCTCCTTTTTAACACCACGATGCTTAAAAATGAATCACATTTTCTCTTCCAACTCCAACATCCTTCAACATCTCGAAATTAAGTCATCAAGTAAACCAAAAACTTCATCACCAGAACCAATCATCAACAAAATAGATAAAGCACAAGAATAAAATTTCCATGCAAATGTGCATTTGCAAGCATAAAACGTGAGAAAAGTCCAAGCATACTTAGAGAGAACTCCTCATGTTTTATCATTTATCCATCTTGGGACAACCAGAAGATCCCAAGGAGGAAAAAATAAAATAAAAACCACCGGAGAAGTTAGAAAAGGTTGCTACATAATATACACTAGCTTTACTACAAGATCAAAGGGCTAGGAGAACATGACAAGGGAATTGCCAGTACCTCCACAGGTTAAAATACAACAAACAACCATGCAAAAGAGAACTACAAAAAGCAACAATGAAAGCAGCCTTACTACCCTAAGAAGCCTTAACCTTATCGTCATTGACCACAGAAAGTATAGGCAGACTGCTCAGGAACTCATCAAGACCTTCAAAAAACCCAGTCCCTTCAATATTATCCTCCTCACCATTTCCTGTCCTATTCCCTTGACTCACAGCTCTTGCAGGCTCTTCCACCTCGTTACTGAACTCCACATTCAAATCCAACTTACCCATTGCCGCTTTTCCCGACTGTTTCCTTGTAGAACTACCTGTCGGCTTCTTACTCGACTCTGTCGCCTTCTTACTTGACTCCGCCCTGTCCCCACCTTTCGCAGCAGTCCCACTAACCACATCATCCCCACCGCCACCATTCCCCTGCTCACTCGCATCCGCATTCCGTCTTCTTGTTCTCTCTATCGGCACTCTGCTAGCAGCACTTCTACTCCCCAGACTCTTCTTCCCGACTCTCCTCGTCTTTCTTTTACTCCCCCATTCTTCACCAGAATCCTCACTCGATTCTGAAAGCTCTACATAAACATCGTCGTCATCGTCGTCATCGTCGTCATAATACACCCTCGGGGCAGGTTTCTGCCCAGCATTGCCACCTTTCCGCCCTGCCTGAGAAGTTGTTTCTTGCCCAGGAGCAGGGCACGCGACCATAGGCGACATAGGCATCCAACCAGAGGCGCCCTCCGATTGATTCAGTAACCCCGGAAACCCAATTGGGAAGAACCCCCAACAAGAAAAGTGCGTATCTTTCTCCGACACGGGCGGCGACGGTACCGCCACCGCCTGAAACGCCCTCTTGCAATTCTGGCACCTGAGCACGCACTCGGCATAAACCCTAGGATACTCATAGAGATAGAAACAGTAGGGGCACGCGGTCCAGAAGCTGGCCGACGCCGACTCGGTAGCCTGGCTCGCCGGCCGGGTAGGCCGGGGCTGCACCGGCGTGCCGTTCCCGAAGAACGGCCTCTCGTCCTCCGCCGCCGGCGCGTGCCCGTCGCCGCCCCTGACGTTCCGGGAGGGGGGCGTCTGATTCCCGAGCTGGCCCAGTAAGCCGAGCTTCAGCTCGTTGTCGTACGCCGCCTTCTTGGCGGGGCTGGACAGCACCGACCAGGCGTCGGAGGCGAGGCGGAGGGCCTGATCGGCGAAGGGGAAGCGGTTGCGGTCGGGGGCGAGGAGGACGGCGAGGCGGCGGAAGTGGGAGGCGATGAGCTCCAGGTTCTGGGTGAGGTGGCCGAGCTGGAGGACGGCGTACCAGTCGGGCTGGTCGCTGACGACGCGGGACTCGCCGGCGAGGAGGACGTCGACGACGGCGAGCATGTGGTCGGCGAGGTCGAGGCCCGGGTCGGACTCGCGGGCCCGGATCGCGAAGGTGCGGGCCCCGTGGAAGTCGCGGGTCGCCAGGAGCTTCGCCGCCGCCGTGAGCCACCGCTCCGCCTCCGCCCTGTGGGCCTGGCTGCCTCCGCCGCCGTCCATCTCACTCTCTCTCTCTCTCTCTCTCTAAAAAGATCCGACTCTTTTCGCAAAGATCGTTTCGGACAGTTCGGCCGAGGAGGGAGAAAGCGGAGGTTTCTTGGGGGTGAGTTGACGAAAGAGGACAGCGGAGATGAGGAGAATTACGGGTTCGACCGCGAGAAATGGCGGGAGGGGCGGGGGCGTTTCGGTCATTTCGGGGTGGGATTTTGTCAAGAGATGTCAGATTGGGGAGGGCGAATGGGAGTGGTGCTACTTGGGAAGAGGAGGGAGGCTGACACCTGACAGGTCTCTTGAAAGTAAGTGCGCTCTGGTGTTGGTGATGAGAAAATATTTTTTTTTTTAATATTTCTTTTTTTTGCACACGTTTGGGTTGTCTTCTGTCACACTTTAATTTTTCTTCTTCTTTTTTTTTTTTCCTTTTTTTTTTTTTTTCATTCACCCAAAAAAACTATGTTGCTGAAAAGAACAGCACTCTCCTTTGTTTGCTCTGTCGGTGAACTTTAGTGGAGCACCTCCTAACTCCTTGTCAATGTCGATTCCACTTAGTTGTCTATGATCCTTCTTCATTAATGTCAACTGCCGTATAGCGATTGATTTATCCATTGGCTTGAACCGATTTCATCTGTCAGTCTTCCTTAATTGACTGCTTTCCTTAAATATGGGAAAGGAAATCACATTAGTGCAAGTAATGCTAGATGTGAAGATGGAAAATAGCCTTCAAAGTGTAAATTCAAGATGCAAACATGCAGTTTTAAAAGTAGATTAAGTAAGCAGTAGTGAGATGAAAAATGGAGATGGATTTTGGCATCTTCCCTTTTTCAAATCTTGTGGTGCGTGGATTTTAACTTTTCTCTTTCTTGAACACGTAAAACTTTTGTAATATAAAAAATGATGACACATAAATTTTTTGTATAACTATTTTTGTAATTTTATTTTTAAAATTGGATTAGAAATATGTATTGAATTTCCATTGATTACTCACAATGTGGAAGTGCAAATTTATGTGTCAATGGGAAATTTATGTGCAAATTTCCTTTAATTATTTTCATAATTTTATTTTTAAGATTGGCATTGTACATTAGATTTTCATGGAAAAAAATTACTAGCAAAGTGGGACAACAGCCCCATCCTCATTCTAGCTCAATGGAAAATTTTCAAATAAAGGCTCAAAATGTTATCATTTTCTCAAATAAGGATCTAAAATAGATATTGTTTCAAATAATAATTTGAAATTACCATATCAATCTCAAAGAAGGGTTTGAAATGGTTATGATTGTTTCAAAAAAATGGTCTAGCCTATTGGAAAAATATTTTCGACCAATTAATGATATTTTTGTCAAAAATACAAATTAAATTTAAATTAAATTAGATTAAAAATTGAAAAAAAAAGGAAAAACAAAAGTAGGACGAGCACCTGTGGCCATTGCCCCTTCACTAGTGGGGTGATGGCCAAGGCTAGCAGGGTTGTTGCCTCGCTAGATGCACGAGAGGGTAGCAATCCCCCCTTTTCGCTTTTAACAAGGGCCAGCGGGCCCTCGTCCAAATATGAGAGAGGGTCACCGCCCTCTCCCACTTTTGATGAGGACTTGCAGGCCCTCACCTTTGGTAAGTGAGGATCTCTTATCATCACCGTTGCCCCCACCGATGATGGGGCAATGGCCACAAGTGAGAGGGCCTATGTTTTCCTTTTTTAATTTTTTTTTCAAAAAGAAAAAATAGAAAATAGATAGAAAATAGGAAAAAAAAATTAAAAGACAAAATTGCCCTTGATAGTCGGTGAATTTAGGCCATTCTTTGAAATTGATATAGACACTTACATGTTTTATTTAAAATAAGATTCATTTCATACCATTATTTAAGGAAATAAAAATATTTAGAAAAAATAAATATAATATGGCAATATATTTAGCAAATGAATTACATTGAAGCTCCATTTATTTTTCAAGAAATTAATGATTTGAAAAGTATTATTTTTAATATGATTGTTTGTATTGTTTGAAATAATTAGCCAATAGAAAATATTTTTATTATCAACAATAATTTATATTTAAATATTTTCATAGATTAAGAAAATATTCTTCATTTGTTCATTTTTTTTAAGTGATACAAATGATCATTTTAAGAAAACATTTTCAAAATTATTTATTTTTCATGAAACAAATAGATTTAAAGGTCAAATTAAAGGGATTAATACCATAAAAATCTCAAACTAATATATTTGTAATAAATTTATCGCCGAACTAATTTTTTGAACACCAAATAACCAAACTAGTATATTTATGATAAATTTATCATCCGTTAATTTTAGTCAAATTATTGAGGTTGATGATGCGTTACAATTAACGAATTTACTAGCTTGGGATCTTACCCTCTATTTATATATATATATATATATATCAATTTATGATTTTTTATTATATCAATCTAATTTAATGGAAACTAACAAAAAATAAATCAACAGATGTATTGATTTTAGGTTTTGGTAGCCAAAAAACATAGATGTGTTATTTTAGAATTTTCTTTTTGGTGAAAAAGTTAATTTTAGATAAATTTACAACAGGCACATAGTTTGGGATTTTCTGTAATGAAAAAAAGTTCGTATTAGTTATGTTATTGTCAGCCCATTCGAGTCCCCGAGAGAGAGAGAGAGAGAGAGAGGGAGAGATGGGGGAGGAGAAGGTGAAAGACCAGGCGCTGCAGATGATGGGGATGTTCCAGGTGCTGCCCAGGCTCGTCGTCTTTGACCTCGATTACACCCTCTGGCCCTTCGAGTGGTTCGTTCCTTCCTTCCTTCCCTCTTCTCCTCTTTCGTAACGCCCTTCTTCCTCTCTTTCCTTCTTCTCGTTCTTCTCTTTTCATCATTCGCCATCGTTCCATCACAAGTGCCTGCGTGAAATTCTGGACGAAGCCCTTCTTTCAAAGTTGATTCGTCGTGACCGGACGAGGCGTTCGTGGGATGAATTGGGTTGGCAGCAAAATGTGAAATTTGTGCTCTTGGACGCTTGTCTTGTTAGATTTTTGTTTCTGTCGATGTGCATTGATTTTGGATGATGGGCAGACGTAAGTTGATATCAGCATCAGTTGTAGCTTGTCAATTAGTTCATTTCTTTATCTTGATGTTCTCTTCTTTGAATCTTTTGGTGTTTGAGCTTGATATGATTTTGTGTCGGCACCATTTGTGTTTTGTAGCTTGTTAATTCATTCTGAAACATCTAGAGGTCGTTGAACTGCACACCCTTCTGCAGCTGGAATGTCTTATGCTTCTTTTTTCTTTAATCTTTTTTTGCATTCATCGGCACCCTTGAGGCCTAAGGGTGTCTTTTTGAAATTACAACACAGATTTGGTGAATCCCGAGTGCTAGGCTGCCCTTTGTTTTTCGTTTGATTTGATGCGCCTTTTGCATCGTGGGTAAAACCTTCTTGACTTGCTCATTGTGGTTTCTTGTTGATGACTGGCGAATGTCACTCCAAACGCGAAATGCCTTCTCTTTACCCCCATGCTAGAAGTATTCTCTATGCCCTGAAAGACAAGGGGATTGATGTCGCAATTGCTTCCAGATCGCCAACTCTGGATATAGCCAAGACTTTTCTGGAGAAACTTAGCTTGAAGTCGATGTTTGTTGCCCAGGTCGGTGTTTAGAGCCTATTTGCATCTACTCTATGCTGTCTTCAGTGGTGTGCATAGTTATTTGAGCATCGAGCAATTCAACCCAGTTCTACATCAGACATTGGTTTTGTTTTTTTTTTTGGTTAACTATGTAACTAAATGGTGATATTTTCTTAATAAAGCAAGCTAGAGGATTTCATTGATTTATTGGCATGGGTGATGTATGATATTTACATGACTTTTTTCTCATCAAAGGTCGGACAAATTTGAGAGAGAAATGATCTTAATCTGAGAAACTTAATCTTTGACGAATGGGATTAGAAATAGTTATTGAACTGCTTGGCTAAGCGGCAGAAGTTTTTAATCAACCACATGTATGACAATATGTGAGAGATCTTGTGGAAGTTAGAGTTGCTGTCGGTTGAATGGAGTCCAGCCAATACGCATGCTTATGCATTTGGGATTCTAGAACTATATTTCTTTGTTTATAGATGAGGAAAATTTATAGATGCAAGGGGATCCTTGTGTTCTGAAGCTATCATGTCTTCAACTCGGTTCATTTGATTATTAGATAATTACACAGATGAACCCATCCCCACGTATGAACCATAAAAGATCCATAATTGGACATCTATGTCGAGATTAGTCAATTACTACAAACAAGATCAATTACTGACATTGATATTGAACCTCATGCTGAATCAGTGGTTTTTTTGTGGTCAGACATAGTAGGGCATTTCCACTGCTCTGTCAGCCATCTTTGATGCATTACAATCTACTGTTATCCTTTTCATCAAAGGTCGAAGAAATTAAGGGTATAGGAAATAACTATATGCCAATTGTATGTAGACTATCCATCTGTAAGAGCTGTTCAGAATGGCAAGTCTATTACATTCATGTTGGAAAGCCTCTGATTCTCTATATCGCTTGGTGCCTCTTGGGCGATGTAACTGTTGGTGTGATCCAAGTTGGTTGAATAAATTGATCATGGATTTGACAATCAAATAAGGCATGAATGTGCTTTAAATCCTCATTTGTCTAGTGCACCAACTACACTAAAAAATTGCAAAGGTTCGAGTCTCTGCTAATAAACTCAGTGTAACAAGAAAATGTTTCTATATGTGCCAAGTGAAACTATGGAACTAACGAAACTTCCTCTGTTGTGATGTGTTCAAGAGTGTTCTGACTGAGCCTACTAGTGGTAGCACCGGAATAGGGCTGGCATTTATGGCTGCTGTCAAGGGTTATAAACTTATAATTACCATGCCTGCTTCAATGAGTCTTGAAACAAGAACCATTCTCCATGCTTTTGGAGCTGATCTGGTCCTCACGGATCCAGCCAGGGGCATGAAAGGCGCTGTTAAAAAGGCTGAAGAGATAGTGGAAAGAATACCCAATGCATACATGCTTCATCAATTTGAGAACCCTGCCAATCCCAAGGTATACAGTTCACACACTTAGTAATGCTTCTATAGCTAGCTGGTTGGACAAGCTTAAGTTCTTCCCGCTTTCATAGATCCATTATGAAAAGACTGGACTGGAGATCTGGAAAGGTTCAGGAGGCAAAGTTGATGCCCTCGTTTCTGGGATAGGAACTGGAGGTACAATAACAGGAGCAGGAAAATATCTCAAGGAGCAAAACCCTAAGATCAAGGTGTGCATTTCTATCGCCTAGTTATATTTCTAGGCAACTTTACCATTTCTCATGTTTTTCATTTAATACTTGTGTATTTAGCTCTATGCCGTAGAACCTGCGGAATGTGCAGTATTATCCAGTGGCAAACCTCGTAAGTCATGATCTTCAACACACTGTTGGATCCCTTTGTAACTGGTAGTGATATTACACTGGCTTAACTTTTTATTTTGTACTTTTCCTTTTCCTTCTGCACCAATTGAAGGACTTGGATGAGGAAACATACTTTGTGTTTGGGTTTTGGCTCTGCCTTCTCTTATTTGTCTCCCTCTCTGATGCATGATTAATATACTGTTTGAAGAACTTAGGAATGGCTGTCCTGATTTTTCAAGGATACGGGTAGTGTAGCAACTGCTTGCCTAGAAATTAACTTCATTGTATGATTGATATGATCAATGAACCGCAGATTTGGGTCATCCATTTCCTTTTCCTCTCATGATGGTTCAGCTACTACATACCCTGGTTCTGCCCAGACAGCCTTTTGTTTAGTCACTAGAACTTATGAATTTGCTACATTTGTGTGGGTAAAAAAACATTTGCTTAAACTTTCTGTGCTTTCATATGTTTTGGTGATGTTCAGCATGGTTCTATGATAATTTCATATACACTACAAAATGAATTGCCGAAGGTCCACATAAAATAAAAGGCATTGGTGCTAGCTTCATCCCTGGAGTGCTAGATGTGAATTTACTTGATGAAGTTATTCAAGTACGTTTTTATCCATACAAGGGGACAAATTTGTGCTATTTTCTTTCTGTTTTCTGGTCCTGCTATCATGTTCAATTATCCTTGTTCCTAAATTTCATAACATCCATGCTGTTGCACAAGGGAAAAAGTCTGTTCTCTTGCTGATATCCATCCTACTACCTGATAGATCATCATTTGTATTCAACAAAATAACAACTCTTCAATTGCACATGCTTTTTACAATTTGCATACCATTAGCCAATGATCTTTGCCTTGTAAATGCGGTTCTTATCAAGTAATTCACATTGGTTATTACAGGATTCTCTTTCTGACTTTGCAGGTATCAAGTGATTTGCTGGTAAAGAGACTTGTCCATCATTAGGCATTGAGACTTCAGAACCCCACCCCAGGAAACGATGCACACACTGGCTAATATCCATTTTTAACTTATTTCTCGAAACATGACATGTCGCACTTCGGAGTTCTCTACTGCGTGCTTTTTAAGTGGCTTCTTTGTGATTTTATCTTTTTCACTTGCAGGTCAGAATATCGTCGGGTGCAGCTGCTGCAGCTGCAATTAATATTGCAAAGAGGCCAGAAAATTCTGGAAAGCTCATTGTGGTGAGTAAAGTCCAATTGCCCGCCATCTTTCCTACGCAGCCAGTTTTTTCTTTTTTTTTTTTTTTTTTTTTTGTGGGTACACGGTCAGTTTTTTTTTTTTTTTTAATCTAATATACGTGGCCAGTTTAATCATAATAAAAGTCTACACGAACAAAGCGGTTTTATTCTTGAAGGTGTCAGAGTTGAACATCTGACATCTTTATTAATGAAAAAAACAACTAAATGCAAAAATATCCACAAGCTTCCAGTAGGGGTGATCGGTTCCGGTTTGGTCGGTTCCACCCAAGAACCGGGAACTGGATCGGGAGGACCAGTTCCCACTTTTCTAGACCATGGACCGGACCGGCTATCTTGGAATCGAGAACCGGACCGGACCAACCAGTCGGTCGGTCCGATCCGGTTCCAATGAACCATCACTTGTTTTATTTCATTTAACAAAAAATAAATAATAATTACTAGTAAAGTAATGCGAGATTATGATTCGGTGAAATTTTTTTATTCACTTTGTGACCAACAAAGTGACGCTCTATTAAATTAAAAACATCAACTTTGTGGAAACAAAAATTAAAATTCTGCATCATACCCTATATCCTTACATTGTTATGAAACAAAAAAATAAGCTAAAGATCCACACAAATTTAAAATATCAGAGAAGTTTTTCTTTCCAAACATATTTCACACGCTCATCTTCATTCTCATGAACATAAATGTTATTAGAGAGGCAAAAAATAAAAGAAAAATAGAATCCGAACTTAACAAAAATTCAACACATAGTTTGGCTATTGTTCAATACCATCTATTAGTGGTTATAACTAATCTAGAACAAACCCTCCATGGAATAAAAAACAAAATCAAATTTCAAAATTAGCACAAAAGATTCAACATTAAACTACCAAACTCCATACATCTCGCCGAATCGCTCAATGTTGCATGGCCCGAGAGGAATAGATTCTTTGTTCAAGCAAGCAAAATGAAAATATAATCAAATTCGAGAGCCCAAAACTTGCTAATAGTCTTGCAATAAGTATATATGATAACTCAACATTAGTTTTAAAGTAGAATTACTTTTAATTGAACTCAAATAATTAATAAAAAAATCTCACCACATATATTTTTTCCACTTGAATTTGCAAACTCTATTTACTGGTAAGCTTCGAATAAACATCATTCATATCTAACAAAACAAACTATTAAATAGAACATTCACTGATTAGATATACAAAATAATTACAAGATAAAGAGATACATTGATGACTTACCTTATTCAAATCTTTCCGCATTCTCAAAGCTTCTATCACTATAGGAGTTAAAGAATTTCGAAAGCCATCAAACACATGACCGGATGTACTGAAAGTCGACTCCGAAGCAACGGTTGTTACAGGAATAGCTAAACTATCTCGAGCCATTAAAGAAAGGATTTCAAACTTTTGGCTAGTAGTTTTCCACCACATCAATAGGTCAAGATCACGACTTTCTTCATGTTCGGCTTTAAGATACATATTGAGCTCAGATAGCTTACCTACTGACACTTTTTTTTCCTCGCAAAGAAAGATATCACATGCATTGTTTGAATTGAAATTCTCAACCAAATCAAGATCATCATTTTTATCCTCCTCATGGTTATCAAGATCCCAACTACTATCAATATCAATACCCAAATTTCTATCCCAAGAATTAAGATGAGATTTTTCATAAAAATGAAACAATTTTTCTATGGCAATTCTCACATTATCATACATTTCATCAACTTTTACACTATCATCATAGATTAATCTATAACAATACCGCACATAGCTCATCTTTTTTCTTGGATCCAATATCACCGCGATCAATACCATCATATTCACTTTTTCAAAACTCTCATAGTGTTTGTCAAACTTCTCCTTTATCTTTGTACCCATAACTTTCAAACTAAGATCCGAAGCCTTCTCCCATTGTTTCAAAGTTTTATATAAAGTTGTTATCTCATTGAAATAATCATTCGCAGTGATGTATAGAGTCCCGGACATCTTGTTGGTGACATCATAAAACTTCTTTAAAAATACTGAAAGAATTTTAGCATATTCTCAATCTTCATATGTAGAAGTGTCATAGTCAAGCTCATTTAAGAAAGAAAGATCATCTTATTTCATCATTTTAAAAGCTTTTCTGAATTTTAAAGTAGTATCCAACATGCGATAAGTAGAGTTCTACCTAATTGTGACATCAAGACAAACCAAATCCTTATAAGTGATCATCGCACTTTCAATGCAACCTTAAAATGTTTTAGCTCTCATGGGAAAACTTCTCACATATTTAATCACGTTTCGAATACGTATAATAGAATCACGTACCTCGGTCAATTCATCATTCACAATCAAGTTTAAAATATGAGTCGTGCACCTCATGTGTAAAACATCACCTTCCAAGATCAATAGCCTATCTCTTGATAATTTTTCTTTTAAAAAACCAATGGTAACATCATTAGAACTAGCATTATCCACAGTGATTGTAGACACTTTTTTTTCTCTATTCCCCACTCATAGATGCATTTCTCAATCATTTTTCTAATATCCTTACCCTTATGACTGGGTATCACCACAAAATTGATTATTCATTTGTATAATTTCCAGTCATCATCAATAAAATGTGCGGTGAGACATATAATTCAAATTCTGGATGGAAGTCCATATATCAGTTGTGAGTGCAATCCTAGACTTAAGCTTGTCAAAAAAAGTCTTCAAACTTTTTTTCTCACAAAGATATAACTTCATGCAATCTCTAGCCACTATAGATCGTGAGATGTGATAAAGAGAAGTTGTAATTGATCAATAAAATCTCGGAATCCAACACGTTCAACTATCAAAAAAGGTAGTTCATTCGTTATGATCATTCGAACAAGCATTTGTCTACAATGATTTTGATCGAATTCCTATGTTGATAAGACAGTTGCACTACCATGCCCCATTGTTATCCCTTGTGTTCTACGTGGGGTAAAATATTTTTGCTTCTTATCTATGTTACGAGAATATTTATTGCACTTTTTCAAGTACTTCAACATAGCGGAAGTATCATTATCAACAGAGTACGTATACTTGGCCTCACAATAATTACAAATCACCATAATTTTCTCCTTCTCGGTTTTGCCCTTACGAAAATGAAGCTAGACTATTGATACTCGTTTACCAGAACTAGGAAGACAAGCATTAGATACCTTGTTTGTGTTGGATGTCACTTCGAGGTTTTTAATTTCTTCACCTTTATGTTCTAGTGAGTCCATCATAGGATTTATATCATCATTTGATTAATCAACTTCCATTAACATATAAATAGATTGTCTGAATCAAACAAAATATTATAATAAGCCATCAAACCATCATATTCATTTACAATAATAGGAATACTAAAGATATAATTGCAGCCTTACTTCTTAATGGCATGTCCATATTCATCATATAACTATACCTACCAAAATAGATACTAAAAAATTAAGCAAATATTAAGTCGCAACTCGAGCAAGAGCAGATTTCCAACAGTCAAAGTGATATTTTTTCTTCCAAAAATGGAGGAAGGAACAAGATCAAAACCAAGGTCAAGATATGTTAGGCCAAGCTAATAAAATGGATATCAATATCTACTCCACGTGTGAAGAGAAAGAATGGGGCATGGTCTTATGTCGAATAAAAATTAACAAAATCAAGTTTGGAACATATAAAATTCATGGCAAGCAGACACCAACAAGCACACCCATTCATTCACAACTCACAAGGCAATATAGCTGCTCTTCGATCAACACTAGCCGGATGAGTATCGGCAAAACGATAATTCTCCCCATTACCGAGTGAAAGCAAATTGGGGGACACTAGATCGAGCACACGAACTTGAAAATGACTATGCACCAGCAATACTCACGCACATAGCAACCCCATTGGATTCGGTAGATAAGCTGACCAAGAATTTCAGCACTCAACTATGACTATCCCCACTGGAGTCTACACATCCATTCACTCTACTCATCAGCAATGACACTCCAGAGCCATCACAAACAAGACACGCTAGACAATCATGAGCTACAAAGAATCGAAAGAAAGGCGAGATCTTCCAAAGAAAGAACATTTCGTCTTTTCACTACAACAGATGGAAAAACAGAAATGGATCATGTTTAGAGACCACAAAGAAAGAACATTTCGCCTTATTCACTACAAAAGATGAAAAACATAAATGGGTCATGTTTAGAGACCAACGAAACGACCACGTAACATCCAACCAAAAGCACAAACAAATGCACTATTTATTACTTGCAAAAGTTCTAGAACAAGAGATATTCAATTACATCCAACAAAACCCGCTAAGCTTTGCAAAATCTTAACGATGGGATTCCAAAATCGCACATCATAATCCTAAAATAGAAAAGGGACTCAACAAAACATCAATAATCAATGAAAAAACAAACAGATAAAGAAGAAACACTGATCCAAAGCATAAATTCTATCCCTCTCTTCTTCGAATCAGCTCGACAAAATTCAGTGGTTCAACAGCTCGCTCAAGCGTCGACAACGGAAGATATAGGTCACGATGGTGCCTAATATAGCAACACCGTCCATGAAAACACGACCAACACAAATAATAGAATTACACCAACCCATCTTCCATCAAGACATGAAGAATTAAATATCAATAGAGAGCCAATAGATTGAAATCCCCTAACGAAGCGTGCTCTTACCCACACCAAAATGCATGAAGGAGACAAAATCCAACCACCCACCGCCCTCCCCCCCCAAATGCGACATCAATATAGCACAATCGCATGTCGGAAACAAACGAAGATGGGACTACAGAGTATAAATGATCAAACAACGAAGCCGCAAAAGAGCTGATCGAAGACGGGACTCAGGACTCACCTCAAAGAACGAGAGGGCCTAGGGAATCGTCGAGGCAGCGATGGGAGACGGGAGAGAGTGAAGAGATGATGACACTGTGGGGAGGGAGGGTTTGGGAAAATAAAAGTTGAATCGAATTACCGCCGAGTTGGATCACAAAAATTGGAAAAATATAAGTTGATGTGATGGTTACTGTATATTAAAGCAGAAACTAACAAAAAAAAAAGAGGGGTTTAGACGTTCGTTTAGGTTTCAAAAGGGAAAGGCAAGTGAGGAGAATTGCAAAAATTTGGAAAATAAAAGCTGATGTGATGGTTACTGTTGAGCGTAGTTCAGAAGCAAAAAATGGTAGGGATTATTAGCTTTGAGTTATAAGAGAAGAAATGAATATGATGGTATTGGGTACTATAAATTATTTCATAAATTAATATATATAAATGGTCGATCCGGTCCGGTTCCGACCCCAAAACCGGGAACCGGACCAACCGGTCACCGGTTCCAAAAATAGGAACCTGAGACTAGACCGAGACCCTCTAGGACCACCCAAAATTGACCGGTTCGGTTCGGTCCGGCCGATTCCCGGTTCGGACAGTTTTCGTTGCACACCCCTAGCTTCCACAGAAATTCAGACCCCCTAAACAAAAGAAAAAGAAAGACATACGAATCTTTCACGCAAAGAACTTGAAAATCTGACCCAATAAAATGACACACATAAAAACTACCCATACAGTGACTGCAACTCCCTCTTTTACATGAGTAATAGGTGTCAAAAATGTGACCATAGATAATATTAAGGCCACCCAAATCACAAACAGAGTAAACTTTGTCCATGCAGAACTTTTGGATGAGATGCCAATTAGACTGAACACAATAACCATCACTGATAGGAGGTAACACCCAGTATTACAGCCATCGAAGAATTCAAACTCTGAATGATGTTTATGGGAGAAAATGGCTTGTCCTGTGTGATTAGAGGCCTCGGAAAAAGTCCCTCCCGAAGGATGCGCAGACAATTGAGCAAGCTATGGTAGCCAGCAAAGTGGCCACAACCAAGAACACATCTCGTAACCCTTTTTCCTACTCATTTGGTTGAATGCGAGGTGAACGGGGTCCCATTCAACGTTGCCCCTAGCCATTTTTCAGCGAAAACATTGAGTAAGCGCTTCAAGTTGAAAGGGGAAAGAGATACCTAAAGAAAGGCGACCAAGTGGTCAATTTATAGGGGCAGTTGGCCGTCGTGGATAATCTCGCAAAATTCCTCGTTCTGTTTATGTGACTCGTCGGAAAATCCTCCCATCTGTTGCTGAATCCTGGAAAATCTTCCCCTCTGTTGCTAGTCGTCTCCTGGTATGTTGCGAGTCTTGGAAAATCTTCACCGGGTCTTGCGAGTCGTCGCCCCGTCCGTTGCAAGTCGTCTCCCTGTCCGTTGCGAATTCCAGAAAATTTTCACCGTCGGTTTGAGTCCTCTCCCCCATTGCGAGTCCCACATAATCCTCCCTTCGTTTGACTTGTCTGTTACAAGTCTCGGGAATTCTCCTCCCCTCTCCCTATGCGCCCCCCCATGCAAATTCGTTTGCTTAGCGTTTGTTTTTGGAGGAATAAGGGCTGTTTAGGCCTCGGACGGCGTGCTGTTTTTGCCGAGTTGAACTTCTTGTCGTGCGAGATTTCGGTCAAAGACGTTTCTCCTTTCTCCGTGGAGACTATCCGGCGGCATCACTTGTAATGCTACAGAATCGTCTCATGAGTTTCTAAGAATTTCTTGTCTTTTTTATGCTTTATGGGGACAATTGCCTTTAAGTGCCAAAATTAGTATTCCCTACAGTTTTTACAAGTGTTAATTCACTATCTCCAGATAGATTAGTATAATACATAAGCCATACTCTGCCGCTTGCGCTTTCGTAAGGTCTCGCCTTGTATTTTTCAGACTACTGCTATGGCCTCCCTCTCGCTTCCGTAATTGCGGCTTGTTCGAATAAGTTTTTCACTGGTCCAAGGGTGTGTTTTGTTTAAAAGAAAGTGTTTTTTCAAAATTAATTTTCCGAACTTTCATCCATTTGACTTGTCGAAAATGATTAGTCAACCAAAAATAATTTCTAATTGAGGAAAATATTCGTGAATAAAAATTAGGAAAGTACATTATTAAATTTAAGAAGGTGAAAACACTATGGAATTGCTCTTAAATTATTCAATATTTTATTTATTTTATTTTATTTTAAAAATTGATCTTTTAAATATTTTATTTTATTTTCTTTTCCTTCTTCCTCCTCCACCGATCGCTTGGTCTAGATGACCGACCACAAGCATGGGCTAGCAAAGGCTGGCTTTGCCAACCTCGCGATGGCAAGCTTGAGCTTGTAAAATTCCAGCAACTTGACCTTAGCCAAGGCGACGAAGCTTGACCTTCCCCGAGGCTAGCTAGGTTGGCCTTCACCGGGCCTTGGCAACAACGCTTGTCGCTAAGGCTTGGTGATCGGCAAAGGAGGAAGAAGGAAAGAGAAAGAAAAGAAAAAGAAAAATATTTTAAAAATGATTTTTTGTGCATGAAATAAAAATCATGAGATTGAAATCATTCTCTAAATGAGATCCAAACTTTAGAAAGGATTTTTTTAATCACATATCACAAAATAAAGAAAAACTAACCATTGTCTTAAAAAATGATTTCCCAAAAAGTATTTTCATTTTTCATGAAGTTTTTCTCCAACAAATGCACCTTCAATTTTATGGCAGGCGCATCTTCAATTGTTTTTTTTTTTTTCAAACACAAAACATTTGAAACTTTCATGATATGTTAATATCTCCAAAAGATATTATACTATTTGCCATGTAGTTCCTTTATATATATACGGTATAAATGTAAAATAGTTGGGGCTGAATTAATTTTAAAAAAAGGATTATGATTAAATTGGAAAACTTATAATAGGTTCAGGACTATATGATAACTTTTTCCAAGACGTGGTGAGCGAGAAAATAATTCATGCTCTTTTGTTTTCTTCAACATTTGAATGGCATTTTACTTTCTAAAAGTAGAAACAAAACACGTTTTGAATTGTATTCTCGATACTAGAAATTACACGCATACATTTCATATGGCGAGGGGCTTATAAATGAAGGCACCACTCAATTCCACGTTTTCCACGATCTGTCTTTATCATTGATGATGCTCACAAAGGCCCAGGCATATATCTTATGCTTAAAAAAGGCATGAGCATCTTCACAAATTAATAAACTACACTAGCCTAACATCATCATAGCAAATTAATAATATCTAAAGTTTAAAATTAATGAGCATCCTAGCCCACGGGTTAGCAGAAGGGTTAATATTACAAAACCTCAAAACTATACCACTTTGATACAAAAATACCTCGAAATCCTAAACCGGTCTATCATGACACAAATATTTTAACTTTTTTTGTATCATAAAGCACCTCGAAGTAAGTGTGGCAACAAGTTGGATTGAAGTCGTTAGGGTATTTAAAGTTTATGATTTTAGATGATATATAATAAAAAAATTGGGAGTATTCATACTATAAATGCGCATGGTTCGTTGTTTTTCGTGGTGATATTATTTTTTGACGAGTCAAATGGATGAAAGTTCGGAAAATTAATTTTGAAAAAACACACCCTTGGACCAGCGAAAAACTTATTCGAACAAGCCACAATTACGGAAGCGAGAGGGAGGCCATAGACAGGGCAAGACATTATGAAAGCGCAAGCGGCAGAGTATGGCTTATGTATTATACTAATCTATCTGGAGAGAGTGAATTAACACTTGTAAAAATTGTAGGGAATACTAATTTTGGCGCTTAAAGGCAATTGTCCTCAGAAAGCATAAAAAAGACGAGAAATTCTTAGAAACTCGTGAGACGATTCCGCAACATTGCAGTACCTCAAATATAGCAGAAATTGGCATTTTGTGATGCCGCCGGATAGTCTCCACGGAGAAAGGAGAAACGTCGATCTTCGACCGAAATCTTGCGCGACGAGAAGTTCAGCTTAGCAAAAACAGCATGCCGTTCGAGGCCTAAACAGCTCCAATTCCTCCGAAACCAAACCCTAAGCAAATGAATTCGCATGGGGGGACAGCACAGGGAGAGGGGAAGAGAATTCCCGAGACTCGTAACAGATGAGTCTGACGAAGGGAGGATTATGCAGGACTCGCAATAGACGATTCGCAATGGGGGAGAGGACTTGCAACCGACAGTGAAAATTTTCCGGGATTCATAACGAACAGGGAGACGACTCGCAACGGACGGGGCGACGACTCGCAAGACCCGGTGAAGATTTTCCGGGACTCGCAACAGACTGGGAGACGACTCACAATAGAGGGGAAGATATTCCAGGATTCAGCAACAGATGGGAGGATTTTCCGACGAGTCATAGAAACAGAACGAGAATTTTGTGAGATTATCCACGACGGCTGACTGCCCCTATAAATTGACCACTTGGTCGCCTTTCTTTAAGTATCTCTTTCCCCTTTCAACTTGAAGCGCTTACTCATTCTGTGTTCGCTGAAAAATGGCTAGGGGCAACATCGAATGGGACCCCATTCGCCTCGCATTCAACCAAATGAGCAGGAAAAAGGGTTACGAGATGTGTTCTTGGTTGTGGCCACTCTGCTGGCTACCACAGCTGCTCAATTGTTTGTGCATCCGCCAGGAGGGACTTTTTCCGAGTCCTCCAATCACACAGGACAAGCCATTTTCTCCCATAAACATCATTCGGAGTTCGAATTCTTCAATGGCTGTAATTCTGGGTGTTACCTCCTATCAGTGATGGTTATTGTGTTCAGTCTAATTGGCATCGCATCCAAAAGTTCTGCATGGACAAGGTTTACTCTGTTTGTGACTTGGGTGGCCTTAATATCATCCATGGTCACATTTTTTACGCCTATAACTCATGTAAAAGAGGGAGTTGCAGTCGCTGTATGGGCAGTTTTGATGTGAGTTTTGATCATCGAGATAGTGTTGAAAGGACTTATATGGTTCGAAGGGTCCATTTCGTTACTTCTATGGTGGTCGTCAATTTTAAGAATTGTGATGATTATGATGCTAACCTGTGAGAGAAATGTAGATGAATGGATCACATACGATTCCTCGAACCACTTGCACAAGTAATTATCGCTAGCGGAACTAATGAACTGCTTCCACAATGATTTGACACATTCGTTACCATTTGGTATTTAGGACTGCTATGATGGATGCCTAGTTTCTTCAACAGACTTGGAAAAAGAAAAATGCTTTTAATACTTATGTTGCTTAATTACTTCAGTGTGTAATGATGGCCTTCAGTACTGTACTCTGCTTTAGAATTGCTTAACTGATTTGTTTTAGGCTATCAAGTACCATTCGGCTGCAGGATTTGGTGCGAAGTTGCTTGCGGTTTTTGGGAATGGCATGGTTCAGTCATTTATAAATGCTCGTACACTCACTCCAGAAGTTATGGATTAATCATTCAGCATAATAAAGAATTTCACACGATGTTGTGGATTTCAGGGAATTGTTCTAGAAAGTAATGGAATGTAAGAAAATGAATATTGCTTCACAATTTAATACCTTAAGCACTTCAGATATGAGATGTTCACAGTTCTACAGGTCTGAAATGGTTTCAAAAATCCCACTGACCATCTTTTGATTGAAGGCATTCAAAAGGGGATAGTCATCTTGTATATGGACCTGTCGGGTCAGCCCTCTAGACTAACTTGAGAAAGTTTGTTGTTTCCTATTCCAGTCTTTCAAATTTGTTTGCTTGCCCTTTTTCCTTGGTTGTAGCCACTTCGAAATCTAATTCGTTTTGTAATCTGTTTGACTTCAGATATCCCAACTTTATCTGAGTTTTTGTGCCAAAACTTTTAAATGCATAGCTATAGGATTGATAACTCCATTTTGTTAAATTAAATTTATCAAAACATCTTATCCTGGCGATAACATATGAACTCCCATGAAGTCTGATAACATGTTACCTGTGTATTTTAATAAGTTCCACCTATAGCTTGTTGCTTGACTTCCTTTTCAATTTTTTTTTCTTTTTTGGCCTAATGCAACAAATGTGAGAAAACCAAAGCTGGTAGCTGAAATTGCTAAGCAGCTGCACAGATTCCATCAAGTAGAAATTCCAGGTTATAAAGAACCTCAACTATGGAATGATATATTCAAGTTTTTTGAGAAAGGTAATTCTCTTTAGCAGTTCACTTTCTCTTTTCTCTATCTCTTCTCATTAAAGTGACTTTTATTTCATCTTTGCACTCTGTTAAATGTTTCTTTTAACAAAATGCCTTTACCTTAACGTTTCTTTTGTGTCATGTATGTGCCATCTTTTTTGATGTAGCATCTGATCTCAAGTTTGATGATAATGAAAGGCGAAGGAAGTATGAGACGATATCTTTTAAGGAAATTCATGATGAACTTCTCGAGCTAAAGGTAAATTCCTCTTTCAAACATTCTGGATATCCTAACTCTTACATGATATATGCTGTGGGATAACCACTACATCAGTGATCTCGATATTTTCATTCAAGCTCTTTTAAAATTGTCTACGTGGTATGCCAAGAAGTATGCCTGAAATCACCTATTGCTTGATGCTGCAATGTACGATGTACAACTTGCTGAGAGGTCTTTGTATGTTTTTTCATGGGTTTGTCACTTGCTTTCACATGATAGCATGCAGTGTTGACACCTAGAGGAGTAATTATTTTCATATAGCACGCATGTAGATTAAGTTTTGTTGTTGCACGTTGTTAATATTGAACAATCTAACTAGATGTTTTGGAAGGATGATGCCAAAAAGTGGGATTACTTTCTATCTTGCTATATGTCTGTTTCTGCTAGATTTGAGGTACTCTAATGCTGCAGAATCGTCTCACGAGTTTCTGATAATTTCTTGTCTTCTTTATGCTTTTTGGGGACAATTCCCTTAAGAGAAAAAATTAGTATTCCCTACAGTGTTAATAAGTGTTAATTCACTTTCTCCAGATTGATTAGTATATTATGTATAACAGACTCTTGTGCTCTTATGTGATGAAATCTCCTGCTGATGGTGGAAACAGGAATTAACTGGCCTTCTTAATGCTCGTTTGGTGTTTGCTCACAATGACTTGCTCTGTGGCTATATAATGCTCAATGACGAGGAAGGTATACACTGTTTCATAGGGTGATAAATTCCATGTTTCATTCTTTCATCTTTGTTCTTGACTGGCATGAACCAAACAGTCGTTCTCAGAAGCATTTAGTTTTTTCTCCTATTCCAGTTTATCTTTTGTTTGCTTCATGTTCTCTTGATCTAACTCTAACTCTATGAGCAATTAGCATGCCCAAGCGGACTGGTCACGTTGAGACAAATGTGCTGCATGCTTGCTTGTGGCTTGTACTTTCTTACATGTATCTTTCCTTTCTTTTTGTACATTGTATTAACTTTTCTGCTTACATCTGCTCACTTTTCAGGGAAACTCTACTTCATTGATTTTGAGTATGGGTTGTATAATTACAGAGGGTTTGACATAGGAAATCACTTCAATGAATACGCAGCCTATAAATGCGACTACAGTTTGTATGTTTATCAAATTTTGCTTTTCCATGTCCTAACAATTGTATGAGTTGATGTTATGTGACTTATGTTGTTGGTAATCAAACTTCGACATTTTGCAGGTACCCAAGTAAAGATGAACAGTATCATTTCTTCAGGCACTATCTGATGCCAGACAAACTGCAGGAGGTATCTCAGGATGAACTCATGCATTCATTCTTTATCATTTCCTGTAACCACGATCATGCTTATGATTTGTAGAGGGGGCTGGTATGACAATCTAGAAATATGTTGATTGACTTCATTTGGAATTAACTGTTCTCCAGTTGTGGGCATAATCCCATGTTAGAACCAGAAAAATAAAATAAATGAAATGCCTGGGGGATCTTGTGTACTCAGTCATCAAGCAGATGGTCTTGTATACATGTCATGCTTCAATTCAACTCTGAAGTTGATGATCTATGTTTCCCTATATTGCCGTGCTGTTTCTCTATGGGGCAGCATCTATCTTCTGATATTGAGGGAGATTCTTCGGGGTATGTATGTACTTTAATGAGGTGGAGTCTATAGCAGATGGCATTATTGCTTGCTTATTCAAGTACTCAATTTGTCATAGCCTCATAGTAGGTTTTCATTTAACTCTTCAACTTAATGCCTCACGTCTGATTACTAAAATTAGTCACTATTCCTGCTCAGTTGTTTCACATTCTAATGCCATTGCTATAAAATTTTAAATTGCCTTAGTTTACCTGTCAGATCCTCATTGCACTGTCACAATCTCAAGTTGAAATGCGCTTCTTTCTTGATAGGTGTCTGATAAAGATCTTGAAGCTCTGTACATCGAGACAAACACATACATGTTGGCATCACACTTATTTTGGGCATTGTGGGGACTAATCCAGGTACCGACTATTTTCATGTACTGAAATCTTCATCGACATCGTGCATTGTTTCTCAAGTATGCTTACATATGAACTGATGATCCTACCAGGCAAAGATGTCGCCCATCAATTTCGATTACATGGAATATTTCTTTCTGTGGTATAACGAATTCAAAAGGCAGAAGCAGAGTTCCATCTCACTGGCTAAAAGATACCTTACAGGATCCTGAGCCAGGGGTGTGTGTTTGTTTGTATGGCCACACATAGCCACTTCTCTGTAGAAGCTTTTGGGTAGATTTTTCCACATTTAGGTTTCATACTGTAATCCAGGAGACTAGATACAGTTTGAAGGAAATTGCTATAAAGCTTGGCACGTGGTGTCGTCTGCAGTTGTGGCCTTGTTGTAGCCTTATATTTTCCCTATTCTTTTTTCACTATTAGAGGTGTCATATGTTCAACTCGACATTTTCAAGGCATAAATAGAGATATGCTCTCTTTTGTTCCCTTTCTCTTGAACTGCCTCGATAAATGTTTCTGTTATCTGCGATTGGAAAGGTTTAGCTCTAGACTTTCTCTTAATCTAAAAGAACATGTCAAAACCCCTCCCAAATCAGCTTGTGGAGTGCTGCATCTCAAACGCGACAACTTACTACGTTGCCTTAGAACCGGTGGACGTCGCTTTGGGAACAACGGATAAATACATTTAAGTAGCGTTAAGCAGAAACCATCTTCTGAATATATATCGCCACCAACTGAACCTTCTCTCAAGTCACGACCGACATTTTACTCGCAATCCAAGACAGATTGGTTAGGATCAAAGACCGAAATTCTCTAAGCTAAAATCGCCCAAAAATAAGAGATATATCAAACACCATTCCTGTCCTTTTCTTACATATCCCCACCAAATGATGCCCATATGCATCCCCAATTTCCTAAACACTGCATGTCAACTTCTAAAGCTCTTGTTGTAGTCTTATTAGAGCCGACACATACCTTATTCTTCACCTAAGATTATTCAACTTGATGGATTGGGTTAGGAAAATGCTTGAATTTAGGGCCTGTTTGGTAACCATCTAAGCAGGCCTTGATTCTGATTCTTTGTTCTCATGAGTAATTTTGAAACAGAATCATGTTTGCTAAAATTTTTGTTTTCGAGAATAAATTTCTATTTTTTTTGTTCCTGGAAGTAGATTTGGAATAGAATCAAGAATAAAAAAAATAGTTGATTCTTGTTTCCAGGAACAAATCTAAGAATCAAACCATTCTTCTTCTCTTTTCTCTTCTTCTTCTTCCTTTTTCTTCTTCTTCATCTACCACCGCTGCTGCAGTTGCCGTTCGCCGCCGTCCGTTGCCCACCACCGCCAGTCGTCGACAATCGGTCCGACGAGCTCGCGGAGAGCAAAGCGCAGCCACTAGCGAGGCCGAGCTCGCCGGTGGCCAGGTGCCTAGCTGGGACAAGAAGAAGAAGAAAAAAAAGGAAAAATTAATAAAATTATTTAAAAAATAAAAAATGATTTGAAGTATGAATTAAAATTTTGCTATTTATAGAATACATATTTAATTTTGTATTTAATTTATTATTTAGTATTTATATTTATATTTTATACTATAATTTATTTACCATTTAATAAAAATTTGATTAGTTAATATGTTTATTACTTAGTATAAATATAATTAATCAATAGAATTTCTATAATTTGATAAAATTTTAGAATTGTAATAGAATTTTTATGTAGTTACCAAACGCATTTGTTTTTTTTTTTCTATTTCAGAATAAAAAATTTTGTACAGTTACAATATGCATTCTTTTGTTTACAAATTGTTTTTGAAAACATAATTAAAAAAAAAATTATTTCTGATCGTCGATTCCCAGGAACATAATCATTACCAAACGCGCCCTTAGTGTCATAAGTGCATTTACAAATAGTCTTTCAATCAATTATTAATGATTGAAAATATATCTCAAGTTAAAACCCATAAATAAGCCCGATCCAAAAAGAAAGAGTATGAAAATTGAATATTTATGCGCATCTGATTGTGTACAACGGAAACTCATATTTCCTGTTCGGTGAGTCTTGAATATTTCCTCTTTTGTCCGTACCAAATTGGTGTGCAGGAGTTGTCGGCTAGGAAAGAGCATAAGAAAGGAACTTTCTTTTTGCCATATTTTGTGTTCTTGCTCTTTGGTATTCGGTGAGTCGTTGAATCACCTCCAAGTGCTTAATAGTGGCAACCAAACAAACATAGAAGAGCATCCAACGCTTTCTTCATTTCCCTTGGACTAAACATAGCCTTAGAAGCTTTGAGGGAGAGTCTCTGATAAGATTAGTAGTCTCTTAATACGATAATAATGTTCCTTGCATCCATAGCTATAGCAATTATACACAAACATCTAGAATTTGCTCTTTCGAATGGATTAGAGGATTAGTGTAGTCACTGCTCGATTAGTCGTTTGAGAAAAGATATCCGTGTAAGGTTGGTGCAATATCGCCGCTCTTTAGATTTTTCTCCCTCCTCGTTTCTTGATATGATCTCAGCACGTGCAACGCAGTGAGCAAACATCATGAATATCTCGATATTTTATGTCATTCGAGAGTTTTCCTTTCTTTTCTTGTTTGCTACCATCTTCTACCGACACAGATGCAAGATGATGTGATCCTTAAAAAGGACTTCGGAGTCGTGTCACCACTTTGAGGAGCAAATAATTAGTGTTTTGTGTATACTCACATTACATACAAAGTACAAAAACTAACATATTTATATCCGTACGTCGACTTAAACATACAGATGGCCATACATACACAGATATCATGAATATGCCCTGTATGTTGCAACGTATTAGTTACCTCTAGCTCGAAAATGTTTTTCACCCAACATTATATATTACGTAATTACTTAGGAGGGCGAATGAAACGATCATTTTTTCTAGAGATTCTAAAAATTTCTTATTACTATCAAATGTGATGCCAACCACACTCGAGTTGGACCCATACTTATGTGAGAGGAAGGTTTATGCACCAAATTTATCTAAAAAGCCCTAAAAAAGAAGAACTTAAGTCCCCATGAAAAGTCTAAGTGAGCATTATTTGTAAATTGTTAGCTTTCCCTTGTTTGATGATGTGTGATCAAAAATATTTTCTGGTGTTTTGATCTCATTGTAAAAATAACTTCAATCTCATGACTTTATCTAAGGCAAAAAAAAAAAAAAAAAAACGGTTTTTAAAATTTTTTATCTTTATTTTGATTTTTTATTCTTTTATTTTCTTTATTTTTCTATTTCCTTCTTTGTCTACCGGTCATCAAGCCTCAACAATGGCCATGGGTGAGCTCAAGCTCATCGGGATCAGGCAAGCTTGGCCTTGCCAAGATTGAGCGAGTCGCAAGCTCATTAGTGTTGGCTAAACCCTGCTCACTAGGTGAGCCCCTAGCTTGCTGGGTTGCTGGCTGTCACTGAGGCATGCAGCCGGCCAAGGAAGAAAAAGGAATAAGGAAAAAGGAAAAAAATAAACATAAAAGAGAAAAGAAAGAAAATAATAAGAAAGAAGAAAAAAAATAAAAAATTAACAAAAATATATTTAATTTTACAAGAAACAATGTTTTATTGACAAAGGACCTAAGCTTGACGCAAATGAACCACGAATAGTCTTCGTGAACCCTGACCTAAGGGTTGGTATCGGAGTTCGAGCGGGGACTCAAGCATGATTGTTATGGACTTGAGTTCGGGTGTTGGAGCATTGGGTGCAGGCAATAGGGGTCCCAGCCCAGCCTTGATGGAATCGGGTATGGGCACCAAGGGCCCAAACCTAAGCATGGGTTGTGAGCTCATCCTCGATAGACCTTGCCCCAGCCGTCGAGGGACATAGTCTTGAACATAGGGACTTGAGAACCAACTTTGGGGCCTCTCTGCCCAAGCGTAGAATTTCAAGTCAAAGCGCCGATAATTAATCATGTTTTGGAAAACATTTTCCATTTTTTTAAGAAAAAATCATTTTTTTTTGAAAATGAGTTTTAGTAGGGAAACTTTCTATTGACTCATTTTCCTAAGTGAATCAAATGCCGAAAAATTGCACAATTTTTTTCTGTGAACTAAGCACATTCTAATTACTAATTTATGCGCCTTACATTTTTATAAAAGATTCAGAAAATGAAAACAAAGTATAAACAAGCACGATCATTAGTTGATTTTACATATTGATATCCTACTGAATCATTTGCTGAAAATTTGCATACAATGTTGGACATGAAGTTTGATTCAGCAAAAATACTGGTGCGTTACTCCAGATCGAGAATATGTCTAAGAAAACTATTTCGGATGATTTTGTATTTGGAGATTTCTTTTTAGAAGATTCAATCGAGACAAGTTCGGAAGCTACTAGGAATCTTGAAGAGGATTGAGAAGATGAAGTGTGCTAATGCGGATGACATTGTTGTGAAGATAGTTCCTGATGTAACGATAGGGATATCGGGGATTTCACGCGCTAAGCGGTTTCATTACTTGGCTCATTAGAAATGGCGACCATGCAACTCGCTGTAGTCAAGTTCTTTTAGATGGGGGCGAATGACGAGATTGCACTTTTAATTTAATTTTCTTATCAATATATTTATAATTATCTCAAGAGTTTAGTTGATAATGGTTTTTTTTTTTTTTTATACCGATCACACCATATTCATCGGTGTCAATGCACGGACTAAGTTTAGGTGTCAATGGCTGTTCCGATCATTGAGTTGCTGTCGAATTTTGGCGTTTCTTACCCCTTTCTCCGTCTTTTATCTGATTTACTTCCCCCTTTTCCGTTACCCCATTTTTTCTCCCCTTTCTGTGATTCGTGTCCGACCGTCTTTCGCTATGCGCTTTCTGTTTTGTGCTGAAAATGATCTCATCCATGACTCCGGCTGGGATTAGGATGTTCTATCTCAATTATGCACATAATTAATCAGCCTTAACCACTGGGGGTTCGCCCCAGTGGCCACCCTTCCAACATGGAAGGGGGAGATGAGGGGTTCAAATCCCCACCTCCTCATGGGGGGATGTGGGTAGGAACGCGTAAGTTTTGAGAGTGGGTTGCGACTCCTACGCCCTGTAAGAGGCAGGGCACAAGTCTGCAAGTGAGTGTAGAGTAGAAATCGAGTAGGACTGACCAAAAAAAAAAAAAAATCAGCCTTTAGTCCTCAGCCGCTGACCTTTCAACTCGGCATAGCAAAAACAAGGTGCTTGGAATCCCGCTCTCCATGAGAGGGGTCCGCTTTAACCCTCCCTAATTATGATAAAATTCAATGGTGCTTCATATGGGAGGATAAAAAGAACAGAAAAGAAATCGGCTTGGGTCCTGCCACTGCCAGAATTTTCTCACCGATGATGTAAGGTCTGGAAATACATTATTTTATTGCATCAGATAGGACCTCGATTGGATAAGTATTCAAGGTCACGAAGAAAGGAGAAATAATAGGGAAATTGACCCGTAATTAAGAAAACAAGACACCAATGGTTGCTTTAACGTGCGAGGGAACTAGCCAAAATGACTCTTACACTTTGATTTGTGCATTGCGAATATATTTTTTGGGTTAAGTAAGTCATGCGCTTTGTGGGAAAGAATTGTTTATGTAATATCTGATGTATGACTTTGGGTTCAGAGTTTTTTTTTTTTTTTGGATTGTGGTTTGTCACTTTATATTCAAACAAATAAGACATTGAGAATCAATCGGTAAATAATAGATGGCCCTTACAGAGTCGTTATAAAATGTTATAAAAACGTTATATCTTGACGACGGTCAATAACCATTACAAAATTTCAATAGCTTTAATATCTGACATAAATGACAAGGATCATCTTTCTCCTTTGCAAATCTTTATAATCATCGAATCATTCAGCAACTTAAATGAATCATTCAGCTACACCGGTTCAGCCCAACAAATCACTGCACGATTACAAAGCTGTCAAGACTCTTTAAGAGAGAGAGGGGGGCGAGGAAGGCTAAGAACAGTTAAGGTAGAAATAGCCATGGTGGTAACAACGACCAATATGGATCGGTAATGCTTGTGGCAACTCTAATACTATGGTCGTCCAAGTAATAATCTTCACATTGTGATCAAAGATATTGTGTAGCATTTTATGAGATCCATAAAATCAAGAAACTCATTGCATAATCTTATTTTCTTTATCTGTGTTTCCTTGATATATTTTGATAACGAGGGGATGATGTATGCTAAATCATTTCATTTCCTCAAACTCCAATATATGATCTCGTTAAAAAAAAAAAAAAATTCAATTTCAATTTTGATGTGAGCGACTATTTTAATCTCTTGCTTCGTATTTAAACTCATGTAGACACCAAGAAAGTTAGCGTGGACGTGAAGAAGATTCGAGCTTGTGTGGACTCATGCTCTCGAAGCTGCTGAAAGATCTACTCATTGAACTAAATCGTCAAGCTGATGTAATGCCTTTGTGGTTTCATTCATCGTCTATTCAAAAGTACTATTAAAAAGTGCCTTTTTAATTATCTGCTTGACCATGAGTGAAACACATTCTATGAAATTTAATTTCCAATAAATTAACTCTATTATATAAAGGGAAAAAAACACAAAAATCCTTAAACTTTGTCCAAAGTGACAGATTTACCCTAAACTTTTTTTTGTGACATGAAAAACTCGAACTTCACCAACCATGACACATTTACCATAATTTTTTTTTTTTTTTGTAATATAGAAAACCCAAAACTTCTATCGTGTGACCCATTTATCCTAAATATAGGGCATTTTGGTCTTTTTACTTTAATTTTTTTTTTCCTTCTCTCTTCCTTCCGTTGGCCATGGCGGAGGGAAGCCGGCGTCCGGCAAGGGCTGCCCTTGTCGGCATCCAGCGAGGGTCCCCCCACCTAGGCTGGCTAGGGTCGCCCTCGCTGGCGTTAGACTGCGATTCCTTTTTTTGTAAATATAGTATATAATAAATATTCTTTTTTCTTTCAATTAGTGTTCCTATTTTTTTTTTTTTGTCTTTTGAAAACCTTTAATTGATGATGTGCAAACCGTTGCCTTTTAATCCCCCAAAATTTGACCCCCCCCCCCCCCCCCCCCCCCCCCAAAAAAAATCAAGCTATTTGAAGTTTTATGTTGTAGGATCATTTCATTCATTCATTTGATTTCGAACGCAATACAAACTTATACGATTGCCACATTCCTTTTTTCCCCATGTATAGAAAGCATGCATGTTTGACTTTTCAGAGATCTGCCATTAGGTGCATCAAATTCTCTATGAAGAAAAATGTCTATCGTTCCACAAAATTTCGTACGAGATTTGAAATGCAATTTTAAAACATGAGGGCTTCTCAAAAGTTGGTGAGGAGATTAAGAGTTTACACTTCAAGAAGTTGCTGAATTCTCAACATCAAAACCTGCTCGGCACAATCACTTAGGATGAGGTCAAATAAGTAAATATAGTAACGTTAGAACATTTGTTGGTAAAAAATTATTGATCACTTGATTTTCCTATGACTTATCATTATCTTATCGGCACTTTTATGTAATGACCAACTCTTGTCTATAATAAGCACATTACTAACTTTTTTTTAATCTCTTATAATTTTAATTTGTCTTTTGTACCAATGCCTTTAATGTATAATCTTTTATATGAATTTATTTATATTTATTTGAATGGCTTACCAACTTTTCTCAAATTATATTATCAATTAACTTTGGGTTACCAACTTCAAATTCGAGTTACTTGCCAATATTAGTTTTTGTTATCATTTATTAATATTTATGTCTTTTTTTATTTTATAAACACCTTAAATTTATTCAATTCTCATATGAATTTACCAATCTTTATTGACATCATTGATATCAATTTTAGGGCTAAGCATGATTTGCTACGTTTATCTATCAAGAAGCAATAAGCTTTTCTATATAATTCTACATGCGAGATTCACCACCAATCATCTCCTCACGTCTCCCTCCTTTCTCTCTCTCTCTTCACCATTTTTGCATCTACCATTTTTTTCCACCAGGACACGAGTCGAAAGCAGGATTTCTCAAGGAAAAGGACGATGATGGTGGCAACACCATGAAAACTTCAAATGAGAATAATTAGGGGGAGTCTCTCAATTTACCGGGAAAGGTTTGGGTCGCATGGTAATTTGCTAATTTTCGTTTTTAGGTTTGTTTGTTTGTTCCTTTTAAATATATTTAAAAACTAGAAATCCACGTGTTCATTTCTGCCAACGTGTACACCACATTGTTCATCAATTTTGCCATTATAGTTTTTTTTTTTTTGCACACAATTTGATTGTCCATATAAAATTATTTAGTTTATCCAATCAAACCATCAAAAAAGAGAAAAGAATTATATAGTAATGCTCTGTTGTTTTCAGGGAATTTTTTTTAGGGAGAACATATACAGTGTTAGGATCACTTGATATAATGAGTCAATGAAAAAGTATACTTAAATTCATAAGAATAATTTTCATTTTGAAAAAGCAAAAACTATTTCCTAGGCCGTTAGCAGTGGGAAAAATTTTTCCTGCCACGTGAAGATGCTTATGCTATCTCAAACATAAAATATATGCCTAGGCCCAACGAAAGATCATCGATGATGACGATAATTACTAAAATTGAACAATGACTTCATTTATTCAACCCTCGCATACAACACCAAACTTGGGTTTTTGTATTTTTGCTTCTTTTTTATAAGAGATGACAAGAAAATTAAGTTTTTTTTTTCCTGTTAGCAGAGTTTAAACTCTTATTCACAATTTTAAGAATATCATTCTTATCAATTCAAAATATGTTTATGATTAAAATGTCTGCGTATACAAGTGCTGAAAGGACAATTAAATATGCATGCGTTAGTACTTTTAAAAAGTAAAATACTATCCAAATTATATCGCGAAAGTTTCAAGTGTTTCATGTTTGAAATATTAGCGCATGCGTTTGTATTCATGCGTTTGCATTCACCAAATAAGACATGCGTTTGTATTCACCAAATACAGTTTAATTAGACAGACGCACATTTTTAAAAATACAAACACGTGCATATTTAATTGTCCTTTCAACACTAATATACGCAGACATTTTAATTATAAACGTATTTTGAATTGATAAGAATGATATTCTTAAAATTGTGAATAAGAGTTTAAACTCTGATAAAAAGGAAAAAAAAACTTAATTTTCTCATCATCTCTGATAAAAAAAAAAAAAAATACAAAAACCCTGAGTTTCGTGTTATATGACGAGGGTTGAATAAATGAAGTCACTGCTCAATTTCAGTAATTATCGTCATCATCAATGATCTTCTGTAGGGCCCAGGCGTATATTTTATGTTTGAGATAGCATAAGCATCTTCACGTGGCAGGAAAATGTTTTCCCATTGCTAACGGCCTGGGAAATTACTTTTGTTTTTTCAAAATAAAAATTATTCTTATGAATTTAAGTATACTTTGTCATTGACTAATTATATCAAGAGATCCTAACACTGGAAAACATTCTCCCTAAAAATAAAAAATAAAAATTCCCCTGAAAACAACATAGCATTACTATAATATTCTTTCTCTCTTTTTTTTTTTTTTTTTTATGGTTTGATTGGTAAAAATAAATAATTTTATTTGGACAACTAAATTGTATGTGGAAAAAAAACTATAATGGCAAAAATTGATGAACAATGTGTACCCGTTGGTAGAAATGAACACATGGATTTTCAGTTTTTAAATATATTTAAAAGAAACAAACAAACAAACCTAAAAATAAAAATTAGCAAATTAGCATGCGACCCAAACCTTTCCCGGTAAATTGACAGGCTCCTCTTAATCATTTTCACTCACAACAAACGTACAAACCATGCACTTTTTGCGTCTCCCTTCCCCATTGTCAACGAGGAAAATTCTCATACGAAGTTTTCATGGCGTCGCCACCATCATCGTTGCTTTCCTTGAGAAATCTTGCTTTGGACTCGTGTCTTGGTGGAAAAAATGGTACTAGCAAAAATGGTGGAGAGAGAGAAAGAGATAGGAGGGAGACAGGAGGGGATGATTGGTGGGTCTCACATGTGGAATTATATAGAAAAGCTTATTGCTTCCTGATAGATAAACATAACAAATCATGCTCACCCCTAAAATTGATATTAATGACGTAAATAAAAATTGGTAAATTCATATGATTGAATAAATTTAAGGTGTTCATAAAAAAACAAATAAATATTAATAAATGATAACAAAAGTTAATAATTTAAAAAAAAAAAACTAATATTGGCAAGTAATTCAAATTTGAAGTTTGAAACCCAAAGTTAATTGATAATATAATTTGAGAAAAGTTAGTAAGTCATTCAAATAAAGATTAATAAATTCATATAAAAGACTATAAATTAAAGACATTTGTACAAAAGACAAATTAAAAATTGTAAGAGATTAAAAAAACAAAGTTAGTAATGTGCTTATTATAGAAAAGAGTTGGTCATTACATAAAAGTGCCGATAAGATATCAATAAGTCATGGGAAAATCAAGTAATCAATAATTTTTTACCAACAAATGTTCTAACGTTACTATATTTATTTATTAATTTAAATCCGACCTCATCCCAAGTGATTGTGCCGAGTAGGTCTTGATGTTGAGAATTCAAAACTTCTTGAAGTGTAAACTCTTAATCTCCTCACCAACCTTCAAGAAGCCCTCATGTTTTAAAATTGCATTTCAAATCTCGTATGAAATTTTGTGGAATGATAGGCATTTTTCTTCTTAGAGAATTTGATGCACCTAACGCCACGTCTCTTAAAAATCAACCATGCATGCTTTCGATTCAAGGGGAAAAAAGGAATGCAACAATCGTATAAGTTTGTATTGCGTTCCGAAATCAAATGAATGAACGAATTACACAAGAACTTATGATCTCTCCATCTTGCTTCTTCTACACTGTCATGCATGAAAACCGCAGCCAAATTCATATCATATGGTGTTGAACATAGCTTGATTTTTTTGGGGTCAAATTTTGGGGGATTAAAAGGCAACAATTTATGCATCATCAATTAAAGGTTTCCAAAAGACCAAAAAAAAAAAAAAAAAAAAAAAAAAAAAAAAAGGAACACTGATTGAAAGAAAAAAAGAACATTTATTACATACTATATTTACACAAAATAGGAAAAAAATCCCTCTCAATGGTTTTTCCCATTAATCTCCAACAGAAAAGATATCAAAGAATCTCCCTATACCAAAAAACCAGAAAGAATAATAGGAATATTTATTTCCTCCCCCTCAATTCTTTCCTTCTTTTCCCCTTTTCGGCCCTAATTTCCCTCCTTTTTACACTTCTTGCCCAGGGCGATTCCAATCGTTACAACGACAACGACGATGACGACAGATTCGGGTGCATGGTAGCCACGATGGCCGAGCTGCACGTAGGGCAATCGCGGCAGCTGAGCTCGCACGCGTTACTCTCTACCAACCAACATTGCTCCGTCAGTCAGCCCGCAGCAATCTCACCTCGCGGAGCAAATCAAGCAAATCACGAAAGAGGGTCAAAGGCCCCTTTTTTGTTTTTCTACCCTAATGGTGTTGTTGGCGTCGAGTACTGGTCGACAGTCTTCAACTAGTCGACGTCATGAGAGTGGGGCACCGGGTGGACGGGGGTGATGGCGCTTGTGATGTAGACCACGTGGGTGGAGACCTCTGTCGTGGCAGGGGAGAGAGCCAAGGACCACAGGATGACAACCGCCGCCACAAGAGCCATCGGAACAACCGCTGTTGCCGCTGCCATCAATGCAACTACAGCAGAGCGCGTGGGGCCAAAGGTGGCGGCGACGGCGGTGTTGTCATCACTATCAATGAGCCATCAACCTAGGGGATGATGCGAAGTTTCAGGTGGTACAGTCATTGTGTTGCGGACGCGAAATACAAGTACAATTGCTCGCCATCTTTCGTATGCAGCCAGTTTTCTTCTTCTTCTTCTTCTTCTTTTGTCAGTACATGGCCAGTTTAATCATAATACAAGTCTACATGAACAATGCGATTTTACTTGAAGGTGTCAAGTCGAACATCTGACATCTTTATTAATGAAAAAATAAAGACTAAATGCAAAAATATCCATAGCTTCCACAAAAATTCAGAGCCCCTTAAAAAAAGCAAAAAGAGATACAAATCTTTCACGCAAAGAACCTGAAAATCTGACCTAATGAAATGAGCCCAATCACTACCGACCATGCAACAATTGCAGCTCCCTCTTTTACATTAGTAACCATCTTTTGTTTCTCCTTTCATGCTCAATAGGATCATAGGTATCGAAAATGTGACGATTGATAATATTAAGGTCACCCACATTACAATATGTTCATGCACGACTTTTGGATGAGATGCCAATTAGACTGAACACAATAACCATCATTGATAGGAGATAACACCAAGTGTTACAGCCATTGAAGAATTCGAACTCCGAATGATGCTTATGGGAGAAAATGGCTTATCCTGTATGATTGGAGGCCTCAGAAAAAGTCCTCCCTCAAGGATGCGCAAATAATTGAGTAGATGTGATGGGCAACAGAATGGCGAACAGGGATAGGATTGGTCCCTGCAAGGTTTCGATAGGTTGCCCATTAGATAAATGGATGGGCCAAGAGGCGACCCCATGGACATTGACACTCTGACGGTGTTCTTGTGAATCCGGATTCCAAGCCGGAGGGGCCCAGGGAGCCGAAAACCCGACGCCATGCACGATTTTGCGCTTGGCTATTTAGAGTGGATATTGTAGGAGCTTGTATAGGTTGTGAAAGTGGGAGTTACACTGACCTCGACCCTTTTTGTTAGTAGGTCGTGTAAGTCTCACTTTTGTACTATCATACTCCTCGGGTTAACCTATTAATAAATAAATCGTAGTTTGTGAAAAATTATTGTGTTTTTACTATCCTTATTTCTAATGGTTGACTGGGTGTGTATTTAATTCGCTTCCGAATGCGTTTAATCTAAAAATTAAAAAAATGGGTCGGCGACGCATTCTGGGATGTCACATTTCTAATCAATCGCCGAGGGATGTTCGCGTACTTGGGATTCTAGGCGTGACATCCTCACCCGAAGTGGTATCAGAGCCTGGTCAAGGTCTGGAGTGATAAGGTGCATTGGGTCATGGAATAATTAGTAGGAAAAACATTTTTCTTACGCTTATGCTTGTAATTGAATAATTTTTTTGTGCGAGTCGCTCAGATTTCTAATTCCATGTTAGAATTGAAATGTAGGTTTCTATAAGGACCCTGCGAGATGAGCGATCCTGAGCAATGAGCCCCTTGAAGAAGGGCTGTAGTAGTTGCGGCGGGTGCTAGAGGGAGGGGCACTAAGACGAGCAAGTGCTAGAGTAGAGCGTCAGCTCTAGCTAGTATCGGCGGAAGAGTACCACCTTAGGCTGGTGCTGGCAAAGGAGCACCGAACGATTGTAAGTTGGATGGGATCATGTAGGCATTAGAAACTCTAGGGAATATGATCGGTCAAGCAGAGACTTAGAACCAAGCTGTTGTTACTGCCGCCGCTGCTGTTGGGAATGCCATTGCTGCTGTCACCGTCGCACCTGCTGAAGTCCCACCAGGAAATGGGAATGGTGAACAGCTCATGCATAAGCTGGAGTAGTTCTTGAAACTAAAACCATAGTTCCTGAAACTAAAACCGCCAAGGTTCACTAGAGCGGGCGATTCAGAAGCTACAACCTTATAGATTTGAGTAACTAGAGAAAGTCTTCAGCAATTCGGAAATTGCAACCTTCTAGATTCGAGAACTAGAGAAAGTCTTCGCATTGCTAAGGTGCTCTAAAGAAGACAAGGTAGTCCTGATTGTCTACCAATTGCAAGATAATGCGAGTACTTGGTGTGAAGCCACCAAAGGGAAAGTATTTCCCAAAAGTACGGTCCCAAAGTGGGATGCCTTCATTAAGGCCTTCTTTAGAAAGTACTTTTCGGATTGTGCGTGAGGGCAGAAAATGGCCGAGTTCCAACGTCTTCGTCAGAGTTAGATGTTCGTGGACCAATACGAAGCAAAGTTTATTGAGTTGTCCAAGTATGCACCAAGGTTGATTGAGGACCCGATAAACATGGCGAGGAAGTTCAGAGATAGTCTGAGGTCAATGACCCGCTAGTATCGCTGAATCTCAAAAACTATGATGAGTTGTACGAGAGGACTTAGCTAATAGAGAGGAATCTAAATGAACGAACCGCTGCATTTGGGTAGCGGTTGTGCCCAACAGAGATAACAACCGGTTTGGGAAGAGGCCAATAATGAGAGGAAAGTATTCCATTCCTTCCAACCAAAAGGATGGAATTGGGAAGCCGGCACCCAACTCAAATGGCAAGTCGTGCAAGTACCGGCCCCTCGTCATCAATTTTCTGTACTGTTCAGGCAGAGCACTTGCACCGTAACACCAGATATGAGCAGTCCAAAAAGAAACACTAAAGTACAAAAAGGACTACTATAACGGTCCCCAGTGTTTTGAAAAGCAGAAGAAAACAAAAAGAAACCTTGCAGATGGTAAGGTTCCCATGAGCTGATCAAATGGTTTGAAAGGCTCTTCCAAGAAGAATGTGATCTCCTCCTTGAGATCATAAGCAAATGGAGCATAATGGAATGGATAGTACCCGAACAAGCATGTATACAACTTTCAATAATTCAGATATAAAAAATAGGCTAATAAAAACTAGTGTAGCATGAAAACTAAATTGCAACTTAACAGTAGCACTGACAGGAGGGAGGGAAATCATAGTGTGGTAATTCAATACATTTGGAGTAAAGCTACCCATAAAATGAAGCATGCAGGATTCATCTGACTAGACAAAATAACAAGATTTTTGCTCAATATCCCAGCAGGAGGTCTTCAAAGTACCATCCAACACGCACAGTTTCTAAGCACATTCTAGGCAACGGAATCAGATAATTGCTATTAAAAGGCATGTAAAGATGGATTAGTATTGTTTCTTGCAAACCTTAATGGTAAAACTCACCATTGCCAGGATCGAACACCTTGGTAATAATATGAACAGACCAAACGTAAACCTTCGACGTATTTCAAAACCTGCAAAGTAGAAATGCCATCAACCATTAACCTCGATACAAAACTGCACTTTCAATAATCAGACAGGTAGGAAAATACTAACAAATGAGAACTTCACAAACAAAACAAATTAACAGTTATCCAAGGGCAAATGTACTGACGAGGCCACACAATCTATAAGAAGGAACTGCGGCTGAAACTGAAGCATTTGACAATGAGGAAGTCATCCAATTGATAAGTCCGTGATATATCTTTACGATGCTAAAGAGGTTGGAAGATAATAGCAATCTAGGACTTCACGAACAAGAGAAAAATTAACATTTTTCCAAGGGCAAATGTATTGAAGAAGCCACAAAATCTGGAATGAGGAACTGCAGTGAAACTGAAGCTTCTGATAACGAGAACTCATCCAGTAGTCCATGACATATATTTACAATGCGAAAGATAAGCATTGTCGACATGAAAAATCCTACCAAGTATCGTACCCACAAAAATATCAAGTCACAAGGAAGCTGCCACTCTTTTCTATCACACTCAAATTTGGCACCTAGCGGCATATGGATTTGAACCATGCAAAGACCAAATGCAACCACATAAGCATCCACTTGAGATACTTCAAAACATTTATTTGCTCTATTAGGATTCAGATGGTACCAGCTTAGTTCACCAAAAACCATTTTGAACAAATGATGGAGCCAGAATGTTCCAGCTTAGTTCCTGGCATCAGAACATTCCAGCTTAGTTGACCAATACCCTTTTACACAACAATAAAAAGAAAAGCTAATGCCCCAATAGCAACATTTCTTCCGGAATATCTTCTACCAAAAAAAAAAAAACATTTCTTACAGAATATCTAACTGTCATACTTAAAATTATCTAAGATAAGCAGAAGAATATATTAGCCTCATCCGAAGTCCAAATGCAGTTTGACTTAATGCTATTCAGATCCTTCTTCCATGAAATCACCAAGCAAAACCTTGGCTGTGAAAACTATCAGGTATACTCCTAAATAAATCAATCTCCATAAAAGGAACACTTCCTATGGAAAATTAACATAAAAAGAACTTCCCTCTTGATTCATATCAGAAAAAGGAATTATCAATATGTCTTTCCTATTTAAAAGAACACAGTTACGCTCCTCAAAGCTACATAACTTCCACATCCACACAGATTTGCAATAAAAGTAGACATCTAAATGTAAAGAAACTGCTATTAAGAGATTCAGAGTCTGAAGACTGCTTTACCATCCAAACAAACTAAATCAATGCCACAAACAATCACAATAATTAAAATCAAGGAGAGTAAGCACAGAACACTGTAAAACAAATATATACTAAGTTACCAAGACAAACGAAACGAAATAAAAGCAAAATAATTATGAGAAATAATACTGATATTAAAGTAAGTAAACTGAATGCTTCAAGATACAAGAAAAAAAATTACCATTTCCTTCTTAACTCTCTCTATCTCCTCCGGAGTTGACACATGAAATTTCTCTGCATAATACCTTTCCTTGTATCCAGGCTCCCCTAATCTAACCTGATTTCAAACCATAGTGTATCAAACTCAAGAATTGATTATTTAGCTCGTAAAGCTTCTCACGTTTCCTTTGAGATATTGATAATGAGATTGACAATAGATATAATTCATCCACAAAAAATTACACATCAAACAGTCAAACTTTTCAATTTATCTGACTACTCAAAATATGTAAAAGGTGGAACATTCTCTTCAGAACACTTAAAAAATGGTATCTTCACTCATAAAATGTTCACTTAAGAGCATACGGAAAAAAGAATCACAATTCAATGGTACACTATGTGAAACTTAGCTTCTCCCATCAGCTCAGCCACCCCCCCCCCCCAACCAAAAAAAAAAAGGACACAAGAAAAAATGAACATAGCAGAAATACTCTGGCCCCCAAAAAAGAGTAGTGTCAACACCATTTAAGCTCATGTATGGTACACACTGGAGTCCATAAGACATCACTCATCATATAAGACTATGCTTTCGGTTAGACAGCGCAAGAGTTAAATAATGCTAAAATCTATTGAAAAGAGAGGTTGGAATAAGCAAAGCTAGGAAGATATAAAAGGAGCCACTTAAAGATTGATTCATTCAACTTGTTAAGTGCACATCTTTTCAGTGCACCTGATCTCTTCATTAAATCCCAACCTACAATCAGAGAACAAAATCAAACTTAATGATAGTCCCCGCCCAAACAAAACCGCATCATCTTTATTGATTACAGAAACTATGACTTGCCCCATATCAATTGCCTTTGATCAACTGAAAGTGCAAAACAGAAGATATTCAATTACCACACAAGTAAAGGAGAAAATCAACTCTTTGCATACCTTGTCAACAACTGGACTTTGTAATTCTTCTGATGACTCTTCTTGATCTAGATCTCATTTCTTCATTATTCTCCAGTGCCTAGAGAAAATGTTGAGCATAAAGTTAAATAGGACTGAGTGCTGGCATATGTATTGTACTCACTAGACTGTACTAAAAGTGTCACATGCTTTAATTGATTATGAGTCCTGAACGACTATTTTCAATGGAATTAAAAAATAAATAAATAAAAAATCTATTTCCACTCCACTTGTTCCACGAATAACACCAAAAGAAACAGAAAGAATTTGGATCATTCTTCGCCGTCACATGCTGCCTTACAAACAGATTGAATTTATAGCATTCGTAAATGACCAAAGTTACCTGCTGTATGCGAGCCTGCTTCTGAAAATTTTGATATTCGTAGACAGCAACAGAGTGGATAAAATGTTCTACTCTGTCTAACATGACCCAGACACGAGAAAGAAATTAAAACTCCTCATCAAAGACTGTCAAATACATTAAATTTTACAAGAAACGAATAGACTAATGGATTCACACAACCATCACAAACTAGGATTTGTTGGATTTTCTACCAAAACCTTAAAATATATATATGAAAAAATAGACTCTGCATATACCAACTGATTTGAGGTGTTCACTAAATAAAATCAAATTCACAAGAGTTAAAACAAAAATATAAGAAAAAAACGCAAAATAGAAAATGTCTTTCCAAAAACAAACTGAAAGCAAATAGTTATGGCAGCTAAAAATAACTAGAAAAGCCTTGTAGAAACCACATCCTAAAGAAGAAATAAACTCTTGCAACAAACAAGAACATGTAACCCCAACAACTAGTATTAGAGCAACCAACCCACGAATTCATCATCCAACCACAACATTACCCAACTGGAAACTGCATATCAAAGGATGCATAATGAAACTACCTCGCCTGCTTTGGTAAGGTAACCTCCCATGGCAGTGAACTCCCTCCTATAAACCATCACTAGTAAATTGATAGCACCCTGAAGAACAGAAAGATGCACAATGAGAATTTTAAGTCCGCATAATTAGTGAGCACACAGAATAAACCCAAGCAAAACCACCAGGTTAGCATGAAATCGTGTCTCTGTTAGGCGAAAAGTTGTGAACATCTTAATTCGCGATTGCTGCCACGCATAATAGTGATCTGATCAAAGGACCTAGATGTGACATACCACCGAAATTCAATAGAACCCGAGCGAACACACAAGCGCGCCGACGAGGAGGAAGGAACACACGCACGCACGCACGCACGCACGTGCCCTGCTGTCGGGGTGAAAGCACGGATGGATGATCCCGTTCATGTCGAGGTACAGGTTGTCCAACTCCATTCCGTTAGGGTTGGGCCTCGAGGGGTCGATCGGCCGGCTCGTCCTCGACGGCGTGCTCCGGCGAGTCAACTCGGAGATGTAGAGAGAGAGAGAGAGAGAGAGAGAGGGGATGTGAGACGGTTCGAGAAGTTTTAAATTAGCATTATAATCTTGGAGAATCCCGGTTAGCTAGAATAATGGATAAGATAATTTAATTTGTAGCCAATCATAAGTGAGTGTATATCTAATGGTGTTTCAAAATCAAACTCAATCGAAAAGATCTTACTTTAAAACTCAACCAATCCTCGGATATTTGGGAAGCCTTCTATGGAATGAAAGACATCAATCGGCGAAAGAGATGGACGACACTTCTTTCTATGAATACTATTTCGCAACGTGCCCTTAATCAATTCGTAAAAAAATTATTTCTGCTTCTAGCAGATTTTCTTTGAAAGGGGGGTTTCCAATATAAAATTCCTAGTTAGCCTTCCACCACCTGTGTCTAGTCTAGATCGTGACAGCTTGAACATTCTAATGCAGTAGAGACATGAAGTCTTCCATGAGAGCCACGAGACCCCATCACATGGAGCACGAGCAGATTTCTTTATGTTTTCTTCGAAAGTGCGTGAGGAGGAATTGGCAAAAATTTAAATAAAAAGAAAAGAAAGTAGAGAAGAAGCAATCAATTGCAAAGAGAAAAGAATGGAGGAGAAATGTAGAATGTTAAGAGAAAGACATTGAAAGTAGGATCCAAAAAGAATGAGAAATGAAATTTTCTGTTAAGCAGCTATGGCTTTTTATTTTATAATGTCTTTAAGGTACTTATTGAAACTGAGTGAAGGAAACTTATAATTTGCAATTGATTGACTTTTTTAACAAAAAAAAAAAAATATTCACCGACTTTTTTCACAATATATTTAATTGATCCTCTTAAAGTAGAACTTTTCGAATAGTTTCATATGCAAGTCGCTCATCCAGATTTTTATTCGCATCTTATTAACTCCATAAGAGGTACATAATATTTCATGGGCCTGAAATTCATTTGTGGGGAAAATTGTCTAAAAGTGCTGAACTTATTAGAGAACGATTAATTTAATTCCAAAATTTTCAATTTAGCCAATTTAGTCCTAATAATGAGATTTTGCAATGTAATCCTTCTGATCAAATTTAATAAGAAAACATCGACATGAACATCAGTTGTCCATGTGACATGGTCGATGGTTACTTGGACGATTTTGATTTTTTTAATTATTATTATTATTATTATTATTATTATTATTATTATTTTGCTTTTTCTTTTCCTTTCCAACTATTGTCAATCTCAATGATGACGGGCGGTCAACCATAGGTGAGAATTGCCCCTACCGGATATCACTGAGGCCCATCGACTATCAGAGAAAGAAGAAAAATAGTAATAAAAGAAAAAAAAACATTAGATATAAAATAAAATGAGATAAAGATTGCAAAAATCTTTCACATCATCACTGGCCGTAGCCGCGTAAATTATATTTTGACCAATCTAGAAACGCAGATACAACGATCCATCTATATAGAAACTCATAAAATACACTACCAACCCCACAGATTATTTAACTTCGACTTTTTTAATTATGTGGATTTTCCTAATTCAAAGTAACTTGCACTGTATCTGTAAAAAGCTGGATTGGGAAGTGGACGACCGAACCATCTCCCGAAGGGAGAGATAATTGAAAATTATAGGCATAACCATCTCGAATGCCCATCGTCATCTCCACTTTCCTTTCCTATCACCGAGTCTCCGCCGTTTTCCTTCTCTTGTCTTCAACTTGCGGTGACTACTCGCCTCGTTAGGAACGTGTGATATGAGGACGTGTGACTTGATTTAAGGCACGGAAAGCGATTGATCAATGCATGGATGGGACCACAGGAATGTGAGGTTCGTGTTGTAATATGGTGGACGAGGACGGTTGTGCTCACGGATGGCCTCGCTCGTCGATGGTGGACCGCTCTGGTGAACCGCCAAGTGGATCTCCAGGATGAGATCGGCTGCGCCGGGGTTCTTGCTCTTTCGCATGCCAGGTACACGGCTTGGTCTTGCTCGGTTGCGCGCTGGTGAGGCCTCAGTCATGCCTGGATGCGCTTCAGTATCGGTCTCGGTCACGTCAGGATGTGAGGCCTGGTGGTCACCAAGAGTTGGTAGGATATTCTCGAATCGATGGAGGCCATAGTGTGAACTTCCGAGAGAGAAAGAGAGAGAGCCAAGGGTGAGAACTACTAAGGGGCTGTTTGTAACCATCCTTTTCTTTTCCTATTTTTTCCCCAAAATAAAAAATGAACATAATTCCGTTTGATAACTACCAGCTAATTTTTCTATTCAATCAGTCATCAAAGAATAAATTTAGAACATAAACAAAAGGTTTTAAAAAAAATCTACCTTTTTGCTCCCAATAATAATTTCTAAAACAAGGTCCTTTTCTGTTTTTTTTTTTTTTTCCTTCACTCTTCTTTCTTCTTGAGCCGATCATCAAGCATTGATGAGAGCTAGCAACTGGCCAAAGATGAGGGCCGGCGTGGTCCATGGTTGACCTCCCCTAACCTCGCCGCCCCTGGTGAGGCTCAATCTTGCCATGGTTGGGGGAGGTTAGCCTTGCCATGGCTAGGCGAGGTTCCACCTCACCCAAATCTAGTGAGGTCAAGCCTCGTCCACCCACCACAAGATTGGCCTCACCATGGCTAGGCAAAGCCAACCTCATTGTGGCTAGGCAACGCTTGCCGGAGGCCAACAAGGTCGACCTTGCCATCCCTTTTCTCTAGCCAATTCTTGGACCTTGCCAAGGCCCCATGACCAGCTAAAGGAGGAAAAAAAGAAGAAAAATTCATAAAAATTCAAAATATCTACGTTATAACAAAATTTGAGAGTTGTACCAAACACTTCTTTGTTCTTTTTCTATTCCAAGAATAGAAATTTTAGGGTAATACAAATGCATTTTTCTATTCAGAAAGTCGTCCAGAGAATAAAAATGTAAAAAATTATTTTTGAGAACAGATGTTACCAAACACACCTTTAGTACCCCATTTGGTCGGATTCCCTCTCTCCTTATAAGCCGAGATCACGAGCCTCACAGCAAGGAAAGGTAGAGCTGGCAGACTAGTTTTCCTCCCTTCTCTGTTTTCTTTCCTTTCGTCCATTTATTTCCTTTCCTCCACTGACATACATGCATGACAAATCCTCCAGTAACATAGCTCTTATTTTCTTTCTCTCTCTCTCTTTTATTCAAGCATGTGAATATTTTGGCTAATCATATTCTGCTCTTCGCCGAGTATATGTCCCTTGAATATTCCTTCCTCATTCCTTTTGTGGCCGAATTCTTGAGATCTCTGCGTAATATTGCTGTCTGGATTTTATCTCTAAATCACTTTCCTGATCATGACCAGACCAAATTAAATAGAATTTACTTGGAGTGGAAATGCAGGAATATCGAGTTCTACCGATCAATTCCCAAGCTCAGTTCTAAACTCTTCGATTGATCCTGATTACGACAAGCAAAGACCAATTTCAGCTACACATTAAGTTGATAGGTTCAAGTTGAAGACGTCAATTTTGCAAGAGAGTTGTCAATTCAGCGAACCAATTGTTGACTTTATGATTGTCCATCAACTACCTATCAATTGAAGGCTATTCCGTTTGACTTTCATAGTTGTTTGTTGATCTTCAAGGGTGTTCATTCGACTTCCAAGGTTGGTGCACCAATGTAGAGAGTCTTATCAAGTTTCAACACATCTAATGGTTAGTTAAATGCATTTAGTCATAGTTATTGAGTCTCTTATTTCATAGATTTTATGAGTTTTTATTGTGGTGATGCTTCAAGAGTCATAATTTGGTGAATTCCCAAAGAGCCCGTTTAGTTTTCGGGAGTTCAAAGATTCTTCTCTTTTGTTTAGCAATATCAATAGATGTGTTGTCTAAATTGTAAGATATGATTTGAATATTGAGAATACATGAGATTTTCCTTATGTATGAGTAAATATATATCCTTAGCTTCTTTATCCTTTCAGGTGGGCTCTTCATTAGTGTTGAACCAAGAAGTGTTTTATTCTCAGTTGGTGGTTTCCTTTAAGCCTTGATGGTAAGTTTCTCCTATTCTGAAGTCCTTTATCCTTGGTGATGAACTTTGTCAATCTTGATCTTTATCCTTGGTTGGTGGTATTTCCTTTAAGCCCTAATGGCGATCCTAATATAGCCTTCTTCTACCCTACATCATCCATTAATCATTCAGAATACATTCATCCCTCAACCGCATCAATTAGGCATAAGAGCTCAAGGTTGAACTCATCTTCAGTGATTCCTTTTATTACCCATCTCTGATCCCACCTCATACTTCCATTTAAAAACAAAAAAGAAAAGGAAATGTCTTATCAGGTTCCAAGAGAATTGACTTTGGAGCAAGCACACAAGGGAGCACGTGACCGTATGGAAAGAGTGCTCACCCTCCTAAAGAAATGACTGAAGGGTGGCAAGAGTTTTTCAACTAAGCCTTTCATTAATGGTGCATCCTTCTTTGAGGGCATTTATTCAAATTAGGTTGAGAATACTTCCAAATAGAAGCTCAACTCGTTAAAGAACTCCAAAAATAATCAAATGGTGAAAATAGCAAGTGCATCAGGCTCCACGACAATGGGCATCTACAAGTGAAGTGTCCAAACCAAAAGGTTATCACCATTTAAGAAATTGAGAAGATTGACTTTGAACTTAAAGAGACTCAGCAAGACATATACCATATAGAGTCTAATCCAAGGAGCAAGACTAGATCATAGAACAAACGAAGGAGAGATGTTGGTCATCCATATCCAATCATGTGACTATGATATCATAGATGGTGAATCTCCAAATTAATTAATTGAGGCAGCTGTGGTTATAGATGGTGTGGTTATAGATGGAGAGGGGATGATTATAACAGCTAGTTATATTACTTGCCACTTTCATTTTGTATGGCCCAAAGTATTTTCTCTCGAAGTATTAATCATTAGCAAATAATATTTAACATATTTTTAGATTTTGAGCAAACCTTGAAGATATCTAGTTGGTTGGAGAGGCCGTTGTGGAAATTTGTTAGAATAAAGTTCCTCCAGTAAGGATAGTTGTGGCTAATTGACTACTTTCAATCTTGGATATGAAGCCATAAAAGATTTGAGGACAAATCTTCAACACCCTAGGAATTTGATGGGAAAGCATCGAGCTCTATCAATCAATTCTCAAGCTCAACCTTGAACTCTTCAATTGATCCTTATTCCTACAAGCAAAGACTGATTTCAACTACACTTTGACTCAATGGATTCAAGTTCAAGATGTCGATTTTGCATGAGAGTCATCGATTTAACGGACTAATTATTGGATTCTATGGTTGTCCATTGATTACCTAGTTGTCTATTTACAAATTCATTGTCGACTCTAAGATTACTTATCAACTACTTTATCAAATGAATGCTATTATGGTCGACTACCACAACTCTTTATTGATCTTCAGGGGCAAAAAGAACCCTTCAAGTGCCAAAAGTTGGTGCAAAGGAACACTTAAGTGTCAAAACTTACGAAAGTAACACTTAAGTGCCACTTTTTATGAAAAATGAGACACTTGAGTGTCACATCCAACGAACCTCGCCGGAAATCCCATGTGACATTTTTGTATTAATTTTTTCGCTTATGTGGCTCGCCGGAAGGCTGACTTAGCAAACCATATGCAAAAACGACGTCATTTTGGTATAATTCAAATTTTAATAAAATAATTAATTAAATTAAATTTTAATTAACTAATTTATTAATTTAAAAAAAATGGGAGGGGGTGGAGGAGGAGGGGGTGACAGCGGCAATGATGGCGTCGTTGGTAAGGTGCGAAGGTAGGGGAGTGCGGCCGGGGCTACGAGACTTGGCTAGGGGCTAGCGGCCCGGCCCGCCGTCGGTGGCCAAGGGTGACCCCCCGAGCGGTGGCCTTTGGGTCGGCCGGGCGAGGGCACGCAGACCCTAGTTGCCGGTCGGGCCGGGCCCCCGCCCCCGGCCAAGGCTTGATGACTCGGCCTTCGTCGCCACCGCCGCCTCCCCTCTCCTTCGCCCCCTCCCCCAAAACTTTTTTAAATTTAAATAAATTATTTAATTTAATTAATTGATATATTAAAACTTTGAATTATATCAAAATGACATCATTTTGACTTTGTTTAACCACATCAGCATGCAAAACAATGTTATTTTGCCCGCAGCTCACCGAAAAATTGACACGTCAGCATTTTGGCATTTCTGTGTCATTTTCATAACTTTTTGCATTCAAGTGTCACTTTGTGCCAACTTTTGGCACTCCAGGGGCCCGAGTGTCGATCTTCAAGGGTGTTTGTTGAGCTTTTAAGGCTAGTGCATGATTAGGAAGTCTTATCAAGTTTCAATACATCTAATGATTAGTTAAAAGCATTTAGTCCTACCTATTGAGTCTGTTAGTTTATAACTTTTATGAGTCTTTATTGTGGTGCTACTTTCAAAAGTCATCATTAGATGAAATCCCCAAGAGTCTGTTCAGTTTTCAGGAATTTAAAGAGTCCTTTTTTTCTTTTATTTAGTAATATCTCAATTGTAAGACAAGATTTGAATTTTGAGAATATATGAGATTTGCCTATGTGTAAAGAAATATCTATCTCTAGTTTCTTTATACTTGGCAAGTGGATTCTTCCTTGTTGGTGAGCTAAGAAATCTCTTACCCTTAGCCGTTGTTTTTCTTCAAGCCTTGATGGGGAGTTTTTCCTATCCCAAAGTCCTTTATTATTGAGGGATGTTTTGTGCCTCCATCCTTGGCCAGTGACCGGTATTTTAGACATTGGTGGTGATCATAATCTATCCTTCTTCTATTATACTTGTAATCCCGCCGCACTAAACTGCATCACACTATTAAAAAATTGTCCAAAAAGCCTAAAAGCAATGCAAATGTTAACAATGCTAATAACATTTTGCTTTGGGTTAGTGAATGCTAATTTTCATATGATATAAATGACTAAATAGGATAGAGAAAATTTAAGTGTAATCAAGTGTCAAACTCGATACATGTTTTCAACATCATTGATTTTGGACGTGATGCTCCCAAAGGTCAAGATATTACACAGAAAAACTTGCATTACCCTCGAACTTAATACCATATGAAGCTCAAACTTCATAAAGACATACATCTGTTAATACCAAAAACTCAGTATGCATATGTAGAAACTTCAAAACCTACGTAACACAGACAACCGATGAATTGAACCAAATTTTTGTTCTCATTCCTTTTGATCAGTACTAATGTTATGAAGCCTAGCCGAAAAAAAAAAAGGAGAGAGACGGGATGTGATGAAGCTTCATTCTCAACAAAAACAAATAAAGGGAGTCAAAAACAATTTCTCCGTAAGATCAGCAAAGAGTGTACTAGATGAGATCCATGGAACTAAGTTACATTTGTATGTATATCCATCTCTAATCCAAACAATGGATTTTATCAATAGATGGGTCATGTCACGCCCCGAACCTCGAGCGCGCCAACATCACACCATGGTCATTCAAATATGCAATGTTCTCAAGCACTCGTCGCCGACCTATTCATGTTAAATGCACATGCGGAAGCGTATTATAAAACCCCTAACAATAAAATACGAGATAGAAAAGCAGGAAGCAATTTCACAACATAACACTTTCATAAATCAACGAAGTTACAAACGAAGGCCTACAGCCAAAACTCTACAAAAGACCGGCTCTTAAAAAAGGACTGTCCTACGATCTACAAGTCGAGCATGTTCTCCAATTCTCATGACTTCGCCTTTGCAATTTCTTAAGGCCAACAAAAGCTATTTGGCCGCTCCGTCTACAAGGGACCTAAAAATGTAATCCCACAACCGGGATGAGATATTGTCTCAGTAAGTTCAACCCCCTAAACTCTTATTAGAAAAAAAATACACCCAATGGTGGCCTAGCCACACCACATAGAGGACTTACCTTGCCTCCGTTCCATTCTGCAGGTTAGCACAATTCAAATTACTCAATCACATTCATATCACTCAAGCATATACGGTAATAGAATTCAAACAATTCAATTACTGGGATCAACTCAGCGATCGATTGATTCAGCGATCAATTGACTCAGTTGATTACATGTCATCGAGGTCATCACACGGTCGTTTTGACTATTCATTCTCGACCCTCAAACACGGCTCTCCAGGCGAATCTAAATTGAGTGGTAATCACGGTTACACTCGGCAACTTTCAATATTTAGTGGCTTTACGGTCCCTCGACCCTTTCAAGATTCAATGGGTTTACGGTCCCACTCGACCCTTTCAAGATTCAATGGATTTACGGTCTCACTCGACCCTTTCCATAAATCCTACAATTTTCTATAATCTACCAAAACATTTTTGGCATTGTCAACCGATGTTCGGTTATTTTCAATTAATAACCAAAGATTATTCAATTTAAGAATAAATCCTAAAATCACTCATAAATCAATTTAGCACAAAATAAAACTCAAATAAATAAACGGACTGCACCACGATGATCAGCATAAAATTCCGGTCACCGATCATCCTCGCCTAATTTCCGGAAAATAATTAATTAATTAAATTTATTCCGAAAATTAAATAAAATAATATCCATATTTTTCACAATACACACTCAATTTATAATATCCAACCATCAATTTCAAATCTAAATACACAGCAACATTCAGCGAAATTCTAAGAATATAGGGTCCCGACAAAATTTTCGAAATTTAATAAATAATTAAATTTATTCCGAAAATTAATTAAATAATAATATTATAATAATTTTTGTAATATAATATTTTATTAAATAATCCAATAATTTCGAAACATTTATTTAAATCAAAATTAAATTCCTTTAAGTCACATAAAGGCTTATATTAATATAAACATCCACTTAGCCATAAATTAAACACACTTTAAGTTAATTAAACACCCTAATCTAATCTACACTTAAATAAATTAAACTAACCACATAATAACACTTAACATAAACTAAACTTCCTTAAGCATAATTAACCATCTAATTGAGGTTTAGTGAGTTAAACTCACCCGATTAGCGAGCCGAGCAGACCAAAACGACGAGGACGTCGAGGAGATCGACTTTCTCAAGGCGGGCCAAGCATCCGAGGTCGGGAAGCCGGCCAAAACGGGCCAAAACTCCGCTGCGATACCCATTTTTTTTGTTGCTGTGATGGTACCAACAGAGGGGGAAACGGGCTAACTTGGGACTGAATCTAGCAGGGGAAGACCGATGGTGGCTTGGACGGGCCGGTGGGGAGGTTGACGGCAGCTCACGGCGGTAGGGACGAGCTCTGGCAACTCCTAGAACGCAGGGACCAAAACCAACCAAGACGGCTGGGCGTCGACCAAGCACGGAGTAGCGGCTGTGCTAGATGGCAAGCAACGACGACGAGCGGTCCAGCGGCATGCGACGGCGACGAGCGATGCTGCTGGCTACTGGCTGCTGCTTTGCTTCCTTGGTTTGCTGGTGGGTCTCGAACAACACAAAGAAGAAGAAGCGGAGGTTGACGCCGATAGGGGGGAAAGAGAGGAAGGCGAAGGGCGAGCGAGCTGAGTGACAGCGATGTTGAGCAGCTCCGGCAACGAGTGAGTAGGCGACTGAGCGGGCGGTCGGGCGTTGTACGAAAGGGGCCGAACAAGCTAGTCTCCCTCAGCTTTTCTCTCCCCAAGTTCAAATGTAGAAGATGATGTTGATGGGTGCCTTTTTGAGATTTAATCTCCACTCTCTACTTGTCAAGCTCTCATCACTTAGCCCCAACCACCATGACATAAGGTGATGTCATCTTCCACTATTTCAAACTCCCACAACCTTATTCTAATTGGTGTAATTTCCTTTTCCGCCGTGGCATGAAATCTTGTACAAACAATTTTTACCAAAAAAAATAAAATCTTATACAACAACTCCTTCAATTCCATCTAATTTTCTTCCAACTGAGCCCAATTAAAGTTTATAAAATTAATCAAATGTCACCATACTTCAATTTATATAATCACTTGACCATATAACCATCTTAAATCTCAAAAGTACGACCAAAAGCGGGTCTACCAATTTTCCGAACCAACTTTGATTAATTTGCTGAAAAACTTTGATTGAATGAAAAATCTTCTGAAGATGAGTTAATGATTCTAAAATGATTTGTGACACATCTGGATTTCCAATTTCTGAATTCAATCTCAATTCACGGTTAATTTCACTCTGGCATAATATTAGCGTGTCCTAATCTACCGGGTAGCTTTTAGAAATTTTCATGCATTTGACCTGTGATTGATCAAGCCACAATGTACGTCTTTGACATATTGGTGACTCTTGATTGTCGTGGTAATCTCAAGATTTCAAATACGGATACATGATACCCAATCAACAGAAAAGTCGATCTAGTGCTGATCAACAAGAATTGTGCGTTCTGATAGAATCATCCACACCTGATCACATGCCTCTGTCGAGTCAACCTATCTCCAGTCTCTAATCGATTTTTAATTGTGCCGTAATGACCCTTGCAGATTAACTCGATCGAAAGGTTGCTTCTTGGTCAAATTCTCGAGTCTAATGTATTAGAATCTCTTAACGGCTTCACCTGATAAATTAGTTTTCACATGAGTGGCCGACTCAAGGAAAATAACTATATGCGTGCCAAGGAAATGCTCGTCTCAATTTATTGAAAATAAAATTGGAAAATCGGGATATCACAAGTCAAACACATGATGATTACAAGTACATATGAACTATGTACAACTAACTGCATCTACAACCTACAAACTAAAGAGCCAAAAGCATATAACTTGCCATGCCTCCTGAATATCGGGGTCTTCTCTCCTAATTTCTCTGCACTAAAGAAAGACTAAACTTTGCAAGGCAACTACTGGAAGCATGGCACTTGCCGGAACAAAAAGAAGAAAAGAATGATGAACGAGCTAATATTTCTGAAGGTCCAAAAGAAAACGAGACTTGAAAAGTTTCAGAGGCAATGATTTAGAATCAGGGCCAGATGAATCAAAACCAGCAGATTTTAGACTGAGATACGAAGGTAACATGGGAGATTTATCGCAATTTGGGTCCATGTCACGATAAAGGTCATCTCTTCTTTCCAAGTGAGAGGACCCGTGCCAATGAACTACACAGAAGGAATATTGGTTCATGAGAGTGGACTCTTGCTCTGTTGTACTTCCATCATAATCCTCACAAGCCACAAGCCCCTTGAAATGCTTAACTGTAGATACAGGAAAATAATCATAATAGATGACCAAATCAGAGTCGTAAAGCAAGATTTAACAATGGGTCAAGCAAGATGAGAGATCTACCACAAAGAAAACTGTAATAAGAAGGATAAAGAAGATAGCCTCGTACTCCCTGCAAGCTGTTCAAAGCAGGTGACAAGGGCAATAGAAGTGAGACCAATAGAGAAAAAAAGCCATGAGGGCAAGAGGAGTGACAATTGCCCACAATTCTTGCAGTAATACGTGAAAATCTTGCACTAACAGATAATTACCACAATTAGTTAGAAATTACAGTTCACATAATAGTACAATTAACCACAAGTCTTGCACTAACACGTAATCAAGAACATCTCTAGGACACAGACCATGGCAGAATAGCAATTTTTTGCCCAACAAGCTGACCATTTTGAAGATGATCCGATGAACATGGTCAGAGCATCGTGTAGTTTTTCAACAATCTCCTCAAGTGTCAGGCAGTTCTCATTTTCTATCTGCAAGTAATGTAGACGAAACAAGTATGATTTCTATATAACTGAAGATGAAATACCATAACTCTGCTCTGAATAAGAAGAGATTAATTTATACAGCAACCTGTCAGTAAATCTAACAAAAATGCAACAAAAAGTGGATTGAACATTCTCTAAGAATTCTTGCACATATGATATTTAATTTTTAACAGTAGTTTCCTTTGGTATGTGGAATTAGTAATCTTCCCTCGTTTATTGTTATTTTAGATTTTAAAAACTAAATGCAAAAGCTTCTGGGGATCACGAGAAGTGACGCCAAAGCTCGTATAATTAACAAGGAACCGTATCACGGACTTTTCCATACCAAAATCAGAAAAAGAAGAAAGAGAAAAATCTGGATGACAGTTTGTATCCAAGAATATCTGAACCGACAATATGCTCTCCACAAAGGATCAGAAAAACTAGTTGAAGTTTTAAAAGACTACTTTTCACTGAAACAATATGAAGAAATTGGCAATAATTACCTGGGCCACAATTGTAATATCCAAGAGGGAATTCCCAAATGCTAGGACACTGATATTTAGAGTTGTCAAGTCCATGTCCTCCATTTGTTTCATCACTTCCTTGATGCAACCCTCGTGCTTCTCACAGTGGACTTTAATTAAAACATTCGTCCCCGATACCCGTGCTTCGACCTCAGGTAGTTGCTGATCGATGAGTGGGTCATATGACTTCTCATCGGATGATAAATATATGACGCCATCACCGCATTGGAGCGATGGCTTCTTTGCAAAGATCACAGATTCCACGGTTCTCGTGGCCACCTCTTCCTCGAGGATCTTCACATATTCCTCGAGCTGTTTCAAGTACTTTATCGTATCTCCTAGAAGCCTTGTCCAGCTATGCAACCAGAACATTTATCAATTTTTTAGCGGGAACAATGAAGACTTATAATGTGATGAATTGGAATACAGTGCTACGTTTTTGGTCCCTAAGTTTACTGGCGATTGATAAAGATCGTTGTAGGTGGTGGAACCTTTGTTATGTTGACTATTTCAATAAGAGGTGAGTCTCAATTTCCAAACAATCCTTAAGCAAGTACCTGTATAAATCAGACTATTTTACCTAGAGTTCAAATTTATGTTGTTTTGTTGAGCATCTTACCTCTTAAAAGGGTTTTGTTTTCCTCCATTGTTTGTAGGGATTAGTTTTCTGATTGATGAAACGACTGTGAATAGTATGAAAAGAATGCTACAAGTACTCTCTAATGATCTGAAATCACTAACTAGCATATACAAATTGCTACAAGGACTCATTCGATTGATTGTCCTTTGATAGTCATGACAGTGAAAACTAAGTAGTTGAAAACAAAATTCAAAAATTCGAAATCACGGTGTTGTAACATTCTTTTTTCAATTCATAGTGGAATATAGCTAAAAGGCTGTCAGTGTGGAAAGTGGACGTAGGCTTGATCTAAGCCGAACAACTATAAACCTTGTGTTTATTTTTCTCTTCTCTAAATTCATTTACTTTATTTGCTGCGATTTACTTTTGAGCATTAAGATAGTTGTTAAAGTCTGAACCCTTCTGCAAAGTCTGTAGTCAATCAAACTCAATTTAAAAATAAAGTATTTTTACTGCATTTCGCAAAAATCTGTTTTCACACCTATTCACCCCCCTCTAAGTGTTCTACTAGCCCTTTCAATATTAAATAATGATTAAGGTGAAATTCCCTAGAGTCCAAAGAAAACATAAATTATTATGACAAATCTTCTTTCATAGGTGGCAAATGGGTTGAAGTAATCCCAACTTAATCACAAGACCTTAAAACAACCTTTCAGAGAATGAAAATTGAGAATCCGAATTCATGATGACATCCATTACAACTGTCTTGATATTAGATATTTCTATCAACTTGATTAATAAATTCAATCATTCAATCATGAATGTATCCATTCATTTCTAAATATAATATGCTTATATTATCACCATTACATGAATGACATATGGTGGGTTGATGACATTATTTGTGAATGATAACCTAATTCATATTTGTCATATTCATATATTTGGATCTCAAAATTTAAGGAAATTTAAGGTTATTCAAGTGGAAATGTATGTAATATTCACTCTATCATATTCAAATGGGAGATAATATACACTCACTCTTTATCAGTTCAATTAGTGTTTACGTGTTTGTTTCAATTGTCCCGATAAGGCTCAGCATCACCACAATATTTCAATTTCTTAATAACTTGTTAGTCGTTGGCGCATTTTGACTAAAAATTTGTTGAGACAGACTCGTAAAAGTTGAATTTTTTTATGTTTTTTCTCCATAACTACAAGTTAACTAAATTAAAGATTTGAAACGTTTTTAAGATGATTGTAAAAGGTTGTGAATTTATGAGTCATACTTGTAAATTTGTGGGTATGTATATTATTTAAAAATACCATTAACTTAAAGTAACTAAATTTGGGCACAAACAATTATGAATAATGTGAAACATAAGCTGGTTTGCACAATTCAGTTCTAAAACCCCTTTGCCAGTACAAATTTAAATTTATTTAAGCTATATTGATATGACAACTTCATAAGATTATCGATCTAAAAATAATAGCATTTACTATCCTCAAATGGCACTTACTGAATGATTAGATATATTCCAAGCACCATAATGATATCCATTATATGCCATTTCATAATAAAATGTTAATATTTAAGTTACAATAATTACTATATGCCATTTAGCATAGCATTATTCTCTGCAAATTTAGCATATTGGTTCAATATACACAATATCAATTGATGTAAATTTATGAAAAGAAATGAATTTTAGATGTATAGTAAACTAATTTGAAACAGTTTCAGACTTAATGGCTAAATTAAAGATCTAGAACATTTTAAAGATGTAACAATCACATTAAGTTCTGAAACGGTTTCAAAACTTAACGATCACATTAAATGGTTTCAGAATAAATTGGCAGTTTAATTATTTGAAACGGTTTCAAATTTAAATGACTAATTAATGCTCTAAAACAGTTTGAAAAGTAATTGTCAAATTAAATATTTGTAACAGTTACAAAGTTAATACCCATAATAAAGACTTCTAATAGTTACAAATAAATATATGGAATAACGCTTTGTAACAGTTATAAAGTTAATGCATTCATGATTGAATGATTGAATTTATGAGTCATACTTGGATCATTAATGTGACCAATAATTAGTTAATCAGGAGATTTGGAGTGTTGAATATTAGTTGTGATTACATTTAATTAAATTATCTAGTTAATGCATTCATGATTGAATGATTGAATTTATGGTGTATCAAATTGATAAATGGTACAAACATCATTAAAATGAATGTATTCAATTAGCTTTTTCTCATTCTTTGAAAGTACTTTGTTTAATCACTATATTCAACTTGATCAATTTGTTTAAAATTTGTCATTTAAAAAAATTAAATGAACATAAGCTTCATTCTTTCATTTTTCTGGTAAAAAGCTAGCATATTAAATATTTCGAATTGGTCACAAATATGTGATCTCTACTTGGTTTTTTTGCCGATAAGCATCTGATTTGTACATCACAACGTATCAAAAGATTACACCTCTCACTCTTGTTGTTGTCAAAATTTCACAACCCATCATTCCAATAGATTGATAATCTTATGAAGTTGTCATATCAATATAGCTTAAATAAATTTATATATGTACCGGCAAATGGGTTTTAGAACTGAATTGTGCAGACCAGCTTATGTTCATTTAATTTTTTTCTAAATTATCATTCTACAACTTTTATTTGTTTCTACTATAGGTGTCTTCAATTCCAATTTATGAATTTTTATTTGCGTGACTTACTAGTTCTCTTCCATTAAGTTACCAACTAGTGATGATTTATCAGGTCCCATTTGAGCTACATACGGTTTTCTTTTGACCTTTAAACATATGACAATCGATGATGGAATGCACCTACACTACACCGTTTTTCATTTTATTATTCGCGTTTTTTAATCTCTAAAAAGCTAGATGTGAATGTGCACATCTATGTAAATTATTATTTAAAGATATCAAAAGAATCTCCCCATTTGGATGATCCAAATTAAGGTCTTGTGATCAAGTTAATCGTATATAAATGAGAGAACGAAAATTGATTATTTCCATATGAATTAATAGATGTGATATTGAGAATCCGGATTCACAATGCAACATCAAGAGTGTCGATGTTCATGGGGTCACCTCCTAGCCCATCCGTGTATCCGATGAGCAACCCATCAAAACCTTGCAATGGACCAATCCTATCGTCGTTTGCCTCCCAAATGATAACCACATCTGCTCAATTGTCTACGCATCCCCCAAGGGGGACATTTTCTGAGACCTCCAATCATATAGGACAAGCTATTTTTTCTCACAAGAATCATTTGGAGTTCGAATTCTTCAATGGTTGTAACATTGGGTGTTATCTCCTATCAATGATGGTTATTGTGTTCAGTCTACTTGACATCTCATCCAAAAGTTGTGCATGGACAATGTTTACTCTGTTTGTGATGTGCGTGGCCTTAATATTATCCACGGTCACATTTTTGATCCCTATGGTCCTACTCAGCAAGGAAGGAGAAACAAAGGACAAAAAGATCGCATTTACTCATGTAAAAGAGGGAGTTGCAGTCATTGTATGGTCGGTACAGATGGGGGTCATTTCATTGGGTCAGATTTTTAGGTTCTTTGCGTGAAAGATTCGTATGTCTTTTTTCTTGTTCTTTTTTTTGGGGGCTCTCAATTTTTGTGGAAGCCTGTGGATATTTTTACATTTAGTCTTTTTTTCATTAATAAAGATGTCAGATGTTTGACTTGACACCTCGAAGGTATGCGGCTAGTTTAATCATAATAAAAGTCTACACGAACAAGGCGGTTTTACTTGAAGGTGTTGAGTCGAACATCTGACATCTTTATTAATGAAAAAAAAGACTAAATGAAAAAATATTCACAAGCTTCCACATAAATTCAAACCCTCCCTAAAAAAAGAAAAAGAAAAAAGACATACAAATCTTTCACGCAAAGAACCTGAAAATCTGACCCAATGAAATGACTCCATCAGTACTGACCACGCAACGACTGCAACTCCCTCTTTTACATGAGTATACGTGATCTTTCCATCCTCTGTTTCTCCTTCCTTGCTCAGCAAGACCATAGGCATTGAAAATGTGACCATAGTTAATATTAAGGCCACCCACGTCACAGAGTAAACCTTGTCCATGCACGACTTTTAGATGAGATGCCAATTAGACTGAACACAATAACTATCATTGATAGGAGATAACACCCAGTGTTACAACCATTGAAGAATTCGAACTCCGAATGATTCCTATGTGAGAAAATAGCTTGACCTGTATGATTGGAGGCCTAAAAAAAAGTCCTCCCTGAGCAATGCGCAGACAATTGAACAGATGTGGTAGCTAGCATAATGACAAACGGCGATAAGATTAGTCTCCTACAAGGTTTTGATAGGATGCCCATCGGATACGTGGATGGACCAGGAGGCGACCCCATGGACATCGACACTCTTGACGGTGTCATTATGAATCCGAATTCCGAGCCAAATGGGCCCGGGGAGCAGGAACTAGGGTGAGCATGGTCCGGGTTGGTCCGGACCACCCCCTAACCCTAGGACCAACCCATACAGTGTCAGTTCTCAATTTTTAGGATCGAGGATCGACCCTATTGAGCCCGGGACCAAGGACCGGACCGACCCAATGGGTTTGGTCCGATTCCAAGGTCAACCCGGGACCAATCGATAATTTTTTTCGTCTTGTTTTTTATATTCCCTAAAAAAGTAAACCTACAAATTGAAATTACACATATATCCACAATGTGGCATTGTGTAACTAAACTATAAATACCAATACATATTCAGCAAATTTAAGATGACACAATAATAGAAATTCCGTACTTGCTAACTGCTCATCGAGATATGGGACAAGATAGGGTCCACAATGCGGCGAGCGGGATGTTGCTACTTTTGATTTTGGCAAATTGAAGAACAAAGAAGACATAATGGAAGATAACGTACTTTGGGAAAGGAATCCATGAGGAGATTTACGGCGTAAACTTCACGCCGTTTTGGACGTCGCGAGTCCGTGATTGTGAGGAGTCCTTGGTCCTCACGGTGAAGAACGTACTCTGGACTGTGGAGGAGGAGGCCATGAAGACCTTTACGGCGTAAACTTCACGCCTTTTGGAATTGGATGCCGTCTGTCCGTGATTGTGAGCTTGAGGAGTCAATAGCTTTAACATCATTTTACTTAGGTTTGAATATATAGAAGAATTATAAATAATATAATACAATATAATATAATATAAATTTTACTTAGGTTTGAATATATAAAAGAATTATAAATAATATAATATAATATAAGGGGTTGGTCCAGGGTTGGACTGACCCAAAACTCTCAGGACCGAGGATCAACCCGCATAGTGTCGGTCTTGGAATTTCAGAACCAAAGACCGACCCAATCCCCTTGGGAACTGGACCAGGATCGGCAGGGTTGGGCTGGTTCAGGGTCGATCCAGGGTCGACCCTAGACCGCTGCTCACCCCTAGCAGGAACCACCTGACGTCGTGCACAATTTTGCGCCTGGGTATTAGAGCGGATATTGTAGGAGCTTGTATAGGTTGTGAAAGTGGAATTAAACCCCGACCTTGACCTTTTTTGTTAGTAGGAGTCGCTTTTGTAGTAAGTTTGTACATATCATACTCCTTGGGTTAACCTATTAATGAATAAATCATAGTTTGTGAAAAATTATTGTGTTTGTACTATCCCTATTTCTAATGGTTGACTAGGTGTGTATTTAATTCACTTTCGTATGCATTTAATCGAAAGATTAAAAGAATGGGTCAACGACGCGTCCTAGGACATTGCATTACTAATCGACCGCCGAGAGATGTGCACATACTCGGGATTCGGTACGTAACATCTCCGCCCGAAGTGGTATGGTCAAGGTCTAGAGTGATAAGGTGCGATGGGTCATGGAATAGTTAGTAGGAAAAACATTTCCCTTATGCTTGTGATTGATTTATTGTTTTGTACGGATCACTCAGATTCTAATTCTGTGTTAAAATTGGAAAGTAAGTTTCTATAAAGACCCTGCGAGATGAGCGATCCTGAGCAAAGAGCCCCTTGAAGAAGGGCTATAGTAGCTATGACAGGTGCCAAAGGAAGGGCACCGAGATGAGCGAATGCTAGAGGTAGAGCGTCAACTCCGGCTAGTACCAGGGGAAGAGTACCACCTCAGGCTGGTGCTAACAGAGGAGCACCAAGCGATCCTAGGTTGGATGGGACTGTGCAAGCGTAAAAAACTCTAAGGAATATAATCAATCAGCAGGCTCAAAACCAAGCTACTGCTATTGTCGTCGCACTTGCTGAAGTTGCACCAAGAAATGGGAATGGTGAACAACTCATGCATAAGCTGGTGGAGTAGTTCCTGAAACTAAAACCGCCAAGGTTCACTGGAGTGAGCGATCTAGAAGCTGTAACCTTTTGGATCCGAGAACTAGAGAAAGTCTTCACACTACTGAGATGCTTTGAAGAAGACAATGTAGTCTTGACTGTCTACCAGATATAAGGTAACGCGAGTACTTGGTGGGAAGCCACCAAAGGGAGAGTATTTCCCGAAAGTACGGTCCCAGAGTGGGATGCCTACAATGAGGCCTTCTAGGGAGAGTACATTTCAAATTGTGCGTGAGAGCAGAAAATGGCTGAGTTCCAACGTCTCTGTCAAAGTCAAATGTTCGTGGACCAATACGAAGCAAAGTTTGCTAAGTTGTCCAAGTATGCACTGAGGCTTACTGAGGACCCGATGGATAGGGTGAAGAGGTTCAAAGATGGTCTGAGGTCAGAGATCAAGGATCTACTAGTACCACTGAATCTCAAAGACTATGATGAGTTGTACGAGAGGGCCTAGCTGATAGAGAGGAATCTGAACGAACGGGCTGTCGCATTTAGGTCGCGGTTTGTGCCAACAGAGATAGCAACCAGTTTGGGAAGAGGCGGATAATGGGAGGAAAGCATTGCATTCATCTCAATCGAAAGGGTGGAATTGAGAAGCCGGCACCCAACTCGAATGGCAAGTTGTGTGAGTACTGCCCCCTCGTCATCAATTTTTCGTACTGTTTTGGTAGTGCACTTGCACTGTAACACCAGATATGAGCAATCTAAAAGAAAATTTGAAGTACAAAAAGGACTAATATAACGATCCCCGGTATTTTCAAAAGTAGAAGAAAACAAAAAGAAACCTTGCAGATGGTAAGGTTCCCATGAGCTGATCAAATGGTTTGAAAGGCTCTCCCAAGAAGAATGTGATCTCCAGACCAGCTAAATCCTCGAGATCAGAAGCAAATGGAGCATGATGGAATGGATGGTACCTAAGCATGTATACAACTTTCAATAATTCAGATATAAAAAATAGGCTAATAAAAACTAGTGTAGCATGAAACCAAATTGCAACTTAACAGTAGCACTTACAGTAGGGAAATCATAGTGTGGTAATTCAATACATTTTGAGTAAAGCTACCCAAAAAATGAAGCATGCAGGATTCATCTGACTAAACAAAATAACAAGATTTTTGCTCAATATCCCAGCAGGAGGTCTTCAAAGTACTATCCAATACGCACAGTTTATAAGCACATTCTAGGCAATGGAATCAGATAATTGCTATTAAAAGGCATGTAAAGATGGATCAGTATTGTTTCTTGTAGACCTTAATGGTAAAACTCACCATTGCCAGGGTTGAACACCTTGGTAATAATACCAACAGACCCAACTAAAACCTTCGAAATATTTCAAAACCTGCAAAGCAGAAATGCCATCAACCATTAACCTTGATACAAAACTGCAGTTGTAATAATCAGACAGGTAGGAAAATACTAGCAATTGAGAACTTCACAAACAAAAGAAATTAACAGTTATCCAAGGGCAAATGTACTGACGAGGCCACACAATCTATAAGAAGGAACTGCGGCCGAAACTGAAGCATCTGACAATGAGGAAGTCATCCAATTGGTAAGTCCATGATATATCTTTACGATGCTAAAGAGGTAGTAAGATAATAGCAATCTAGGACTTCACAAAAAAGAGATATTAACATTTTTCCAAGGGCAAATATATTGAAGAAGCCACACAATCTGGAATGAGGAACTGCAATGAAACTGAAGCTTTTGACAACAAGAACTCATCCAATTAATAAGTCCATGAAATATATTTACAATGCGAAAGATAGGCACTGTCAACATGAAAAATCCTACCAAGTATCGTACCCACAAAAATATCAAGTCACAAGGAAGCTGCCACTCTTTTCTATCACACTCAAATTTGGCATCTAGTGGCATATGGATTTCAACCATGCAAAGACCAAATGCAACCACATAAGCATCTACTTGAGATACGTCAAAACATCTATTTGCTCTAGTAGGATTCAGATGGTACCAGCTTAGTTCACCAAAAACCATTTTGAACAGATGATGGAGCCAGAATGTTCCAGCTTAGTTCCTAGCATCAGAACATTCCAGCTTAGTTGACCAATACCCTTTTACCCAACAATAAAAAGAAAAGCTAATGCCCCAATAGCAACATTTCTTCCAGAATATCTAACTGTCATACTTAAAATTGTCTAAGATAAGCAGAAGAATAAATTAGCCTCATCCGAAGTCCAAATGCAGTTGACTAAATGCTATTCAGATCCTTCTTCCATAGAAATCACCAAGTAAAACATTGGCTGTGAAAACTATCAGGTATACTCCTAATAAATCAATCTCCATAAAAGGAACACTTCCTATGGAAAATTAACGTAAAAAGAACTTCCTCCTGATTCATATCGGAAAAAGGAATTATCAATGTCTTTCCTATTTAAAAGAACACAGTTACAGCTCCTCAAAGCTACATAACTTCCACATCCACACAGATTTGCAATAAAAGTAGACATCTAATTGTAAAGGAACTGCTATTAAGAGATTAAGAGTCTGAAGACTGCTTTACCATCCAAACAAACTAAATCAATGCCACAAACGATCACAATAATTAAAATCAAGGAGAGTAAGCACAGAACACTGTAAAACAAATATATACTAAGTTACCAAGACAAACGAGACAAAATAAAAGCAAAATAATTATGAGAAATAATACTGATATTAAAGTAAGTAAACTGAATGCTTCAAGATACAAGAAAAAATTACCGTTTCCTTCTTAACTCTCTCTATCTCCTCTGGCGTTGACACATGAAATTTCTCTGCATAATACCTTTCCTCGTATCCAGGCTCCCCTAATCTAACCTGATTTCAAACCAGTGTATCAAACTCAAGAATTGATTATTTAGCTCGTAAAGCTTCTCATGTTTCCTTTGAGATATTGATATTGGGACTAACAATATATAATTCATCCACAAAAATAACACATCAAAAAGTCAAATATTTCAATTTATCTGACTACTCAAAATATGTGAAAGGTAGATCATTCTCTTCAGAACGCTTAAAAAATGGTATCTTCACTCATAAAATGTTCACTTGAGAGCATACGGAAAAAAGAATCACAGTTCAATGGTACACCGAGTGAAACTTAGCTTCTCCCGTCTGCTCACCCCCCCCAGCCAGCCAAAAAAAAAAAAAGACAAGAAAAAATGAAGATAGCAGAAATACTCTGGCCCCCAAAAAAGAGTAGCGTCAACACCATTCAAGCTCATGTATGGTACACACGGGAGTCCATAAGACATCACTCATCATATAAGACTATGCTTCGGTTAGACAGCGCAAGAGTTAAATAATGCTAAAATCTATTGAACAGAGAGGTTGGAGTAACCAAAGCTAGGAAGATATAAAAGGAGCCACTTAAAGATTGATTCATTCGACTTGTTAAGTGCACATCTTTTCAGTGCACCTGATCTCTTCATTAAATCCCAACCTACAATCAGAGAACTATATCAAACTTAATGATAGTCCCTGCCCAAACAAAACTGCATCATCTTTATTGATTACGGAAATTATGACTTGCCCCATTTCAATTGCCTTTGATCAATTGAAAGTGCAAAACAGAAGATATTCAATTACCACACAGGTAAAGGAGAAAATCAACTCTTTGCAACCTTGTCAACAGCTGGACTTTGTAATTCTTTTGATGACTCTCTTCTTGATCTAGATCTCATTTCTTCATTATTCTCCAGTGCCTAGAGAAAATCTCAAGCATAAAGTTAAATAGGACTGAATGCTGGCATATGTATTGTACTCACTAGTCTGTACTAAAAGTGTCACATGCTTTAATTGATTATGAGTCCTGAACGACTATTTTCAATGGAATTAAAAAAAAAAAAAAATCTATTTCCACTCCACTTGTTCCACGAATAACATCAAAAGAAACTGAAAGAATTTGGATCATTCTTCGAATTCTCCATCACACGCTGCCTTACAAACAGATTGAATTGATAGCATTCATAAATGACCAAAGTTACCTGCTGTATGCGAGCCCGCTTCTGAAAAATTTGATCTTCGTAGACAGCAACAGACTGGATAAAATGTTCTACTCTGTCTAACGTGACCTGGACACGAGAAAGAAATTAAAACTCCTCATCAAAGACTGTCAAATACATTAAATTTAACAAGAAACAAATATACTAATGGATTAACACAACCATCACAAACTAGGATTTGTTGGATTTTCTACCAAAACCTTAAAAAAAAAATTACACACACATATAATATATATATATATATATATAAATGAAAAAATACTCTGCATATACCAACTGATTTGAGGTGTTCACTAAATAAAATCAAATTCGCAAGATTTAAAACAAAAATATAAGAAAAAACGCAAAATAGAAAATGTCTTTCCAAAAACATACTGACAGAAAATAGTTATGCAGCTAAAAATAACTTAAAATAACTAGAAGAAATAAACTCTTCAACAAACAAGAACATGTAACCCAAACAACTAGTATTAGAGCAACCAACCCATGAATTCATCATCCAACCACAACATTACCCAACTGGAAACTGCATATCAAAGGATGCATAATGAAACTACTCGCTTGCTTTAGTAAGGTAACCTCCCATGGCAGTGAACTCCCTCCTATAAACCATCACTAGTAAATTGATAGCACCCTGAAGAACAGAAAGATGCACAATGAGCATTCTAAGTCCGCATAATTAGTGAGCACACAGAATAAACCCAAGCAAAACCACCAGGTTAGCATGAAATCGTGTATCTGTTAGGCGAAAGGTTGTGAACATCTTAGTTCGCGATTGCTGCCACGCATAATAGTGATCTGATCAAAGGACCTAAATGTGACATACCTCCCTAATCTCCAATGTAGGCATATGTCGAAGGAAGTCATTGCCAATGAAGAAACATAAAAATACAAAATCATCCACTATCCTTTCGAAATCAATCTCGAACGGAGGATTTGATATGTCCAGATCATGCTGCAAGTACTCCCGTAGTACCCAAATGTTGAGGAACTGCCACATTACAAACAGTCATACAAAAGAAAAGCAGGGAATAAGAGACTGAACATGAAATCAGAGTTCAACAAACCTGATATTTCTTCTTGTGGATAGGAATATCGTTTAACATATCATCAGCAGTCTTGCCACGACATTCAGCAGCCAGGTGACCAAATTGGCGGCTCTGAAAACATTTCTCCTGTTGTCCTGGAAAAGTGACCACCTGCAGATTTTTTGGAGAGAGAGACAAAAAAAAAAAAAGGACACCAGAAAATGAGATCCTGCTGCATCCCACAACCCAAAATGGAAAATTGGATAATCTATTTACCTCTCTGAGAATTGAAAAGTGAATCTCATGTGTCGCTAACGAAAGCATAATCAGGTCAGCATCCTGATTATAGTGAACCAAATTAGATAATAACTCAGCGGAATCTAAAGGTAACCAGCCGAGAAGAGGGAAAGCTATTAGTACAGAGGCAGAGTACAAAACAAATTTACCAGGCCATAAAGACAGTCCCGAGTGTCCGGATCAAAACCACGAAGATTCCTTTGCAATCGTATATATGACAAAATCTTGTGCTCTCCTTCCCCAGGAACATTTGCATCAGAAAGAATAACCTTCAAGAATCATCCAATGCAGCCGTATAAATAAATTTAGAGAGAAAGAATCCTGAAAACAGAGTTTTACCCCCAATAGATATGAATTACTCCATGGGCCAGGAATTATCCAATGTGAAAGGCACTAAGAAAGCAAATGCTAAATAAGTATCAACAAACCTTTGTCTGCTGCCAGCCAGGATAACGATATAATCTCACAATTCCAGCGAGCGAACACACAAGCGCGCCGTAGAGGAGGAAGGAACACACGCACGCAGGCACGCACGTACCCTGCCGTCGGGGTGAAAGCACGGATGGATGATCGGCGAGCCACCGGTAGAAGGCGGGGACTCCCGTGGAGCGCGCGAGCCTTCGGACCGGGGCCGGCGGCTGTGCTCCGGCGAGTCAACTTGGAGATGTAGAGAGAGAAAGGAGAGAGAGAGAGAGAGGGGATTTGATCCGGGTCAACTGAATCCCAATTTAATTAAGTTTTAAATTAGCATTATAATCTTTGAGAATCCCGGTTAGCTAGAATAATGGAAAAGATAATTTAATTTGTAGCCAATCATAAGTGAGTGTGTATCTCTAATGGTGTTTCAAAATCAAACTCAATCAAAAAGATCTTACTTTAAATTTTGTAGAGCGTTTCTTTTTTATATATATTTATATTATAAAATATTATGGATAGAGTTGGATTTATTTTACGTGTCTATGAACTTATCCATGCAAAAAGCTTATTCTCATGGCCTCATTGTGCCTCCTAATTTAATTAATGTTTAATTTGGATACAATGGTAAAGATGTCTGAAACTATTCGAAAGGTGAGTGAGGACAACAGACATTTGTTGCAAAACTCGTGAACTCTAGACCGCTAGAGTCTAAACTGGTCGGGATATAAGAGATGTGATTTTAGAATGCATTTATTTCGCGAAAAATATATAATTTGTATGATCGTTTGAATTCCTTACATTTTTGTTGTTCATGAAAATAGTATAAACTGTTTTTGATAATGCAAATATTGTCTATTAACTAATAATTTCAAGTGATATAAGTGATTATTTTTAGAATAAAATATTTTCTAAGCCATTCATTTCCCACGAAATAAACAAGATCTGAATCTTTATGTTTAATTTTAAGTCTCGATTTGCAATGATTTATTTTGCCAATCTTAATTCCAGAAATTAAATTACAAGAGCATCTCCCATGACACCAAGATAAATGTAGACATCAAACCGGCCGCCCTCGCCGGAGTCTCCCTACCCGGTCCAAAAATGATGCAATGCTTTGTCTTTATATTTATTTGCTAAGTTTGTCAGTCAAACTTTTTGATTTTTCTTTCTTTTTTTCTCGTCGTGGCTATTAATGAAACAAAATAGGGAGATCACAATGAAATCCCCTGTATTTCCATGAAAATACTATCATCTCAAAATTTTCTTGACTAAATATAAAATATTTTAGAAAAGTGCAACGATTCTAGGTAATTAATTTGTTCGAATTAAATTGCCGGGACAAATAATTTGCAATTAGAGTTCAGCAAATTTTTTGTAACTATCTTCATTCGAAGACGGCCTTTGTCAGACTTGTGACTTTCGTTGATGACGATACCCCGGTCCGGTCAATATTGTCGTTGACTGGGGGACTTAATTAAAAAAAAATTTAATATTCGAGGACTCGTTTGCACAATCTACAAATTGTAGCCCGCCAACTTTTTTATAAGAATATGCTTTATGTGCTGAGAGAAGCGGCTGTTTCAGATTGTGCGGCGACTAAACATGGTGGAAGGGGAGTCCCTTATTGAGAAAGATGTCACTGAGGCAAGCAGTGTAGCATCTCCTTCAGCACCATTTGTGTAGATATAGTTGCTAAGGCGCTTCGGTGCAGATAATTGGCAAGACGCCCCTGGTGTACCTCAACCGTGTGGTGGAGGGTTGTGTTGCCCGAATCGCTGCGAAGCTCGAAATGATGGAGCCCTGCTCAGGTGTCAAAGACAGGTTTGTAATTGGAATCTGAATACTGTGGTGTCCATTTCCAGTCAAATTACAGATTCCTCACGATGCCAGGAGGTTGGCACTTGTCGAAAGAAGCATGAATTTAATCGCCACCTCTGGTCTATATATTATTGCATAAATGAAACATTTTCTTTAGCGATGTGATTTGTTCTGATGAATTGCAGTCACAGCCAATGCTTTTGTCCTTGATTGTAGGATTGCGTATAGAATGATTGCAGATGCTGAGGAAAAGGGTCTGATTAAACCGGGAGAGGTTAGTTTTGGTTGTTCAAGTTTCTTCATGTAGATTTGTAGCTGTAGGAGAAATGATGTTATCCTTCCTATAGCAGATCAAGGTGGTTTTGTCAAGCAACCATAGTCCTGTCAATTGTAGCCTAGGAGAAATTTGTATGATGTTATACTTTCTCTTCCAGACAGTGGTTTTGTCATGCAGTTTTAGTTTGTTGCTCTGGATCGAGATTTGGATTATTCATAGTCTGTGGTTCGCCTTTCTGGATTCAGAACAAGCATTTCTTAAATTGATAGAGCAGAGAAATTGTTATATGCTCAATTTTCTCTTTGCAATTATTCAGGAGATTTTCTCCAGCTGGTCGCACAAGACTGAGCACTTTCAGAGAATTCATTCAAGGACAGGGGTGCCATTCAACTCGATGCTTCTCTTTGATGATGAGGATAGGAATATTGAAGCGGCAATTCATTAGTTAGACTAGATGTATATTCCTATTTTCTGTATCATTTGTAGAGGTAGCATCTGGAACGATGACTAATTTTTGGTTCTCATGGCTTCTTTGTGCAAATTCACTACTCAGGTGTGAATTTCCATTGATTACTCACAATGTGGAAGTGCAAATGACAGTAAAGTCATTCTGAGTTTGTCCAAAACGTGTGAGGTTTTGTGGTATTTGCTTATTGTAGATTTCTCCCCCTCTTACTCTAATCCTGCTAGATAGGTTTTCTCTTTTGCATATCAATGTGAGATCTTTGATGGAGATATACTAAATCCAAAGCACAGTGATTCACTTCACCCCATATTTGACAAAAGGGGACAAAAGCTACTTGTTTTGAAATTGACAGGTTTAAGATTGTGGAGTCATGATAGGAAATACCACCTTGGTCCCCTTAGTTTGCGCGTGCGTGCAGGTGACTGCATATATGATTTACCTTGAGCTGCCTCTATCAGTTCATCGAAGTGCAACAAGGAATCTCTCTCTCTCTCTCTATGGCCATTCCATTGGAAAAGAAGGACAATCTTGGCCTTGAAGCCTTGAATCTGTACCTATATAATCATTCTACGCACTTTTATAGATCCTGTTAAATATGCAACTTATTGGAGGTAAACTGGCCTTGCCTTCGTTTCCATCTGCAAAATTATTCATAGTGCTTATCGAAAAATCCCAATCTGGTGACTTTGATCCCTCGTTCACTCCTTGATATGAAAAAGCAATGTGTTCCATGGAAACCGTCGACAAAAAGGAAATAAATTTCAAGCAAAGATGAGCTACCATACCACATAGTGACTAATGAAAAGTTTCCATTAACAGCTGACAATAACAAAGAATTCTAGTGAATTAGAGCTTACGCTAACGTCTCAAATTCAGCAGCCCCGCCCGGCCTGCCAAGATCACTATTCTTTGAAGATGGAAAACTCCAGAGTAGGAATTGTGACCAATACATTGTTTCGTAATTCATCATCCTAGAAAAGAATCAAGAACATTTTGATTTGCACAAACCATACAACCGCCAAACATCACTCGACAAAAGTTTAAGAAGGAAAGAGCGATATACTATCGCCATGGTAAGAAAAGTACAAAGATAAGAAAGCAACACTCATGAGAATCAGGTCAGAATATCCACAAAGATCATTTTCCTTAAAGCCTAATCAAAGCGGGCAAACAGAAAGATCGAGAGTCTGGGGGAAACTCTTCGGCCTCCAAAAATTATTGGGAGGAGTGGGACATCGAGAAAGAATTGCGTGAATCTAATCTCGTGGGCTTATTTTGTCTGACATGAGTAACGAGAAATCCTGTGAAAAACTTCCGAATCATACCTAGCGTAAGGGAAGTGTGGAAAGCTGGGCTTGAGTTTCCTTTTCGGTCATGCCTGCACGCCGTTTCCACAATAAGCAATTGTTCAAGTTCTTCCCTATGCCGTTCCAGGTCTTAAGATGGTAAAAGATATAAGTTATCAGGCCAAATTCACTGTAATAAGCAATAAGGAAGAAAAATAAAACAAGGCAATGTGAAATTAGCCAACTGAATATTGACCCTCTTTAAAGCAAGTTTCGCTTTTGAACTCCAGCAAAGAAGACAATAACCAAGACTGAAAACCAAAAGGAAACCTTAGTGTTTGTTCAGTTGAACAAATCAGCTTGGCAAGTACTAGATTCTGATGAAGTTACATTGTGGTTTCAGTGGCAAACCCAATCGTGTCCGTAAGTTTCAGTAGAGTCATGTCAGCTTCTGAATGCAAGTGCTAGAGGAAATTAAGAACTGTAGTGATCATGTACGAGATAAGAAAGGATCATCCGCAAGTGTTGAGACCACATATGGCCAATGCTACATCTAATAGCATGATCACAATGACTGCCGGAACGAGCACTAACAGAAACATTGTTTACCTCCAAGTCCTTCACCGCCTGCTCCCTTGATATTTCTTTCTTATGTCGAGCACGTTTCAACAAGCCTATGCACATAATTTGTAACATCCCGATTTTCCAATTCTATTTTCAATAAATTGAGACGGGCATTTCGTTGGCACGCATATAGTTCTTTTCCTTGAGCCGGCCACTCATGTGAAAACTAGTCTATCAGGTGAAACCGTTAAGAGATTCTAATGCATCAGACTCGAGAATTTGACCAGGAAGTGACTTTTCGACGGAGATAATCTGCAAGGGTCATTACGACACTATTAAAAATTGATTAGAGATCGGAGATAGGTCGACTCGACAGAAGCATGTGATCAAGGGTGGGTGATTTCGCACGATCCTTATCGATCAACACTAAGCTGGCTTTTCTGTCGATTGGGTGCCCTGTGTCCATATTTGAAATCTTGAAATTACCCCGCCAACCGAGAGTCGCCAATATGTCAAAAATATACATTGTGGCTTGAATTGATCAACCACATGTTAAATGCATGAAGATTTCTAAAAGCTACCCAGTAGATCAAGACACGCTAATATCGTGCCAAAGTGAAATTAACCGTGAAATTGAAAGCGAATTCAGAAATTGGAAGTCCTGATGTGTCACAAACCGTTTTAGGATCATTGACTTATCTTCGGAAGATTTTTCATGCAGTCAGAGTTTTTCAATAAATTAATCAAAGAATGGCTAATTTTGGCTCGAGAAATTAGTAGACCCACTTTTAGTTGTGCTTGTGTGATTTAAGATGATTCTATGGACAAAGAAATATGTGAATTGAAGTATTGTGACATTGGATTAATTCATGGACTTCAATTTGGTTCAATTAGAAGAGAATTGAATGAAATTGAAAGAATTGATGTACAAATAAGTGAAATTCGTATGACATGGTGGACTAAGCAAAATGGACTCATTAGAAGCTTGTCTTGGAAGCTTGGAGGTGAATGAAAGGTGACATCACATGAGGTCATGGTGGGCCATGTTTGTGGGGCCAAAGAGAGAGAGAGAGAGAGAGAGAGAGAGAGAGAGAGAGAGAGAGGCCGGTTCCCCCTTCTCCCCTTTCTCTTCCGTCAAAGCTCCTCTCCATCTCCTTCCTTGTTGTTTTGTCGCCCCTCAACCAGTAGAGGAATCAACCATTGGGGGTTCGCCCCAGTGGCCACCCTTCCAACATGGAAGGGGGAGGTGAGGGGTTCAAATCCCCACATTCTCAAGGAGGGATGGGGGTAGGGACGCGTAAGTTTTGAGAGTGGGTTGCGACTCCCACGCCCTGCAAGAGGCGGGGCACAAGTCTGCGAGTGAGTGTAGAATAGGAATAGAATAGGACTGACCAAAAAAAAAAAAAAAAGAGGAATCACCGGAGCAGCAAGTGTAGAATAGGAATAGAGTAGGACTGACCTAAAATAAAAAATAAAAAAAAAAAGAGGAATCACCGGAGCAGCAGTAACCGCTGGAACCAGATCTGCCGCTCACGCACGCTATCACTTAGCCCGCTCGCCCTCCGCCTTCCTCTCTTTTTCTCCCCTACTGGCGTCGATCTCCTCTTCTTCTTCTTCTTTGTTGTGTTCGAGACCCACCAGCAAACCAGGGAAGCGAAGCAGCAGCCAGCAGCACCACTCGTCGCTGTTGCACGCCACTGGACCGCTCGCCATCGCCGCTTGTTGTCTCGCACAGCCGCTGCTCCGCGCTTGGCCGACGCCCGGCCGTCCCCGTCGGTCTTAGTCCGCGCATTCCAGGAGCTGCCGGAGCTCGTCCCCACCGCCGTGAGCCACCGTCGACCTCCCCACCAGTCCATCTAAGCCACCACTAGTCTTCTCCACCCATTTCCGACCCAAGCCAACACCGAATCGGCCCTTTCCCGGCCTCAACCAGCAGCGAGCAGAGAGGAGAAAAATGGGTATCTCAGCCCAGTTTTGACCCGTTTTGGCCGGCTTCCCGTCCCCGAACGCTTGGCCCACCTTGAGGAAAGTCGACCCCCGCGTCGACCCCGTCGATTTGAGCTGCTCAGTTCGTTAATCGGGTGAGTTTAACTCACTAATCCCTACTTAGTAGGTTAATCACGCTTAAGGGGTGTTTAGATTAGATTAAGTAGGTTTAGGTGATTAGATTAATTTATTTAAATGTTAAGTGGATTAAGGGATGTGATTAGTTTAGTGGATAATTAATTAAGGCTAAGTAAATATTTGCATTAAAGTAATCTTGCATTAATTAATTATTTTAGATTAAATAATTATTTCGAATTTATATTATTATTTATTGTATTATATTATTATAATATAATATTATTTAATGTAAGTACACTAATGGTGCCATAAGTTGTGTACAGCGCTTACTTTGGTGCTAAAAGTTTCTGTCGGATCACTTAAGTGCCAAATCGGAGGAAAAACGCTCACTTTGGTGCCACCAGCGAAAGATTCCGGCCTCCGGCGAAAGATTCCGGCCAAAATGATTTTTTTTTTTTTTTAAAAAAAAATAAGCCTTTAAATGACGTCGTTTTCGGTCCTCCTTAAGAAAACGACGTCGTTTTGCCGTCCTACGTGGATGGCTTCATGGAAACGACGCCGTTTAGCTCACATGGGGAAGAAATTAGGGTTTCGGCGAGGTCAAAGCCGTGGCCATCGTTGGGGTTGGGGTCGGAGTTGGGGTTGAAGCTGCGGCCGCCGAGTGGCCATAATCGAGGTCGGGGTCGGGGTCGGGGTCGAAGCTACGGCTGTCGAGTGGCCATCGTCGGGGTAGGGGTCGAGGTTTGAGCCGCGGCCATCGAATGGCCATCATCGCGGTCGGGGTCGAGGTCGAGGTTGGAGCTACGGCCGCCGAGTGGCCATCGTCGGGGTCGGGGTCGGGGTCGGGGTCGAGGTCAGAGCCGCTGCCGTTGAGTGGCCATCGTCGCAGTTGGGGTCGAGGTCAGGGTCAAAGCCGTGGCCGCCGAGCGCAAGGACCGTCAAGGACGGCGACGGCCAAAGATTAGGGTTTTGAATTGGGGGAGACACCAAGCGGCGTCATTTTGGTGTTTGGATGCTGACTCAGCTCTCCGACAAGCCACGTCGGCATCAAAAATTAATAAAAAAAAGGCCACGTCGGATTTCTGGCCAATTTCGTCGGAGTTGGCACCAAAGTGAGCGTTTTTCAAATTTTTTGGCACTTAAGTGATCCGACGGAAACATTTGGCACCAAAGTGAGCACCGTACACAACTTATGGCACCATTAGTGTACTTATCCCTAATTTTCGGAATAAATTTAATTATTTATTAATTTCCGGAAATTTTGACCGGGATAGTCGATGACCGGAATTTTATGTTGATTATCGTGGTGCAGTCTGTTTATTTATTTGAGTGTTAATTTGTGTTGAATTGAATTAATTGTGAATTTAGGATTTACTCCTAAATTATTTGATTTTGATTATTAATGGAAAAATAACCGAGCGTCGATTGACAATGCCAAAAATATTTTGGTGGACTACAGAAAATGGTGGGATTTGTGGAAGGAAATTATAGTATTTTGGCTAAGGCTAACTGTGTACACACACACGGCTATTTATCAAGAATGATAAAAGATAGAATTGATTATATGAGAGAGTGGTATACTATAATGGCCATGAGGCCCTAAATTATCAGCTTTAGGTGAGCATATAAATGGTATACCATAATATCAGTTTTGAGCGAGCATATAGAGTATACTAAATTGGCCTGAGGGCCCTAATCTATTAGCTTTAGGCAAGCATATATAGTATACTAAATTAGCCTGAGAGCCCTAATCTATCAGTTTTGGGCGAGCATATATAGTATACTAAAATGGCATGGGGGCCCTAATCTATCAACTTTGGGCGAGCATATATAATATACTAATATGGCCTGGGGGCCCTAATTTATCAGCTTTAGGCAAGCATATACATAGTATACTATATTATCAACTTTGGACGAGCTATACTATCTGTTTTCTATTTTGGGTGAGTAGTCCTAGACTATGGTCGGACTTTATAGATAGTATTAAATATACCGACTAGGGAAAGGTCGTGGTGACATGTAATCGATTAAGTTGATTGATCGCTGAGTCGATCTGATTAGTGGAATGTGATTGATTGCTGTAGTTATCAATATTATTGATTGAACTGATGTGCATGAAGGAACCAATGCCAAGGTAAGCCCTTTGACTTGTGTTGTGCTTAGGTAGCCCTTATGGCGTATTGGCTTCCTAATCAGGTCTTAGTGGGGTAGAACTTGCTGAGACGTAGTCTCATCCCAATTGTGGGTTAATATTTCAGGTCCCTAGATGACAATCGTGGAGGACCAAAAATCCTGGAGTTTGGAAGATGGAGGCTGAAGAATCGGCAAATGGGTCTGACTAGTGGATGTTAAAACAGTCCCATTTTTTATAAGCCGTCAATTTTGTAAACAGCCTAAGTTTGTAATTAACCAGTTTGTCTATAAAGACTCGTCTTGGTTTGAAAAATATGATCCTACTTTTCTATTCCATTGTTTGATTGTCTAGGGATTTTATTAAGCTTCCGCATGCATATATAAATGAATGGGTCGGCGACCTTCCTGGGACGTCGCAAATTAATCAACCAATTAAGGGATGAGCGCGCGCCCGAGGATCGGGGCGTGACATAATTCCCAGTTCATCAATACCAAAGCAAAAGATTAAGCATCACTCTATTGCTCGGATCCAAAAGTAATGGAAACTACAAAAATCGTGTTAATCTAGTCCATCAAAAGAATCACATTCTTCATCAGATGTAATTAAACCATATCATGGAAAACAGATGATAAGATCGGAAGCTGCAAATAATTGTCGTGAAATGAAGGGCCTATGGGCTAACTACATTTGCAGAATCTCCATCCCACAACACCACGGGATTTTAGTTTTCTTTCCGGATTAATTTGAGCTGCACGAAGAAAAACCGAGGTCAACTTTGACAACAATATAATTCCATCCTCAGGGATGCTAAGTGATGCTAACTGTTTTGGTAAATTTTTTTAAAATTAGATTTGTACTTTAGATTTTGATGAAGAAATAAAAAAAGGAAAATTAGGGCATGTTTGTTAACTATCCAAATAGTGTATGATTCTAATTTTTTATTCCTAAGAGCGGTTTGGGAATTGGTAAAAAAAAATTTCCCAGGAACAACTTTCCATATTTTTGTTCCCTGGAATTAGATTTAGAACAGATTCAAGAATTAAAAAAAAAAAAGTTGATTCTTGTTCCTGAGAACAAATTTAAGAATCAAGACCATATTTCTCTTCTTCTTCTCTGTTCTCTTTTTCTTCTTCTTCATCTACCGCTATCCCGTGGTTGCCATCTGCCGCCATCCACCGCCCACCACCGCCGTCGTGGTCGCCAAGCATGTGTCCGGCGAGCTCACCGAAGGATGGCCAAGCCAGGGCAAGGTCCAACGAGCTCGTCGGCAAAGCAAGCCTAGCCCCGGCGAGGCTGGCCTCGCCGAGGGCTAGCGACGCTACGGTGAGGTCGCCGACCCTCGTCTAGCCGATTGCGGTCTGGCGACCAGCCACTTGAAGAAGAAGAACAAGAGAGAGAAAGGAAAAAAAAGAAAAAAAAATTACTTAAAAATTAAAAGAAAATGATTTGGAGTAGAAATTTTGAGCACGATACCAAATGCAATTCTATTCCAAAATCAGAAATTTTGGATAGTTACCAAACATTTTAAAATGCTTAGAAATTATTCCCAAGAACAGAATAAAAAATAATTATTTCTCGATCGAATTTGTTCCCAGGAACAAAATCGTTACCAAATGTGCCCTTACCGGCTTGAGAAGATAACATGTCAGCCGACATCATCATTCTAGCCCAATTTATGCCAACGTGGCACTTCATGTTAGAAAAAATAAATGTAATATAGTGATAATTTAATGAATAAATTACATTTAGGTTTCATTTACTTCATTTTTGAAAATATTATCTTTAATATGATCATTTGTATCATTTGAAATAATTAGTTAATGAAAAATATTTATATTATTGATAATAATTTATATCTAAATATTTTCGTAGATGATAAAAATATTATTCGTTCATTCATTTTTATAAGTGTACAATTAATTATTTTTAAGATCACCCATATCTCTCACTCCCATAAAGAGAGAGAGAGAGAGAGAGATATGAAAATGTAGTCTTTGAGCAATATGAAAATGTTAAGTGTTATCCTTTTAATAATTCAATATTAGGTACGACCTTATACATTTTCATATAATTTAGGGATTAAATTGAACATGTTAAAAAAATTAAAAGTTTATCAATCATATTAATAAAATTAAAAGTTTGAGGACTATATTGTATATTAAATCAAAGTTTAAGGATCATTTGTTTCACTTTCTCTTAGAGACAACCTTATACATTTTCATATAATATAGGGATTAAATTGAGTACGTTGAACAAATTAAAAGTTTGAGAATCATATTACATATTAAATCAAAGTTTAAGGATTATTTGTGTCACTTTCCCTTAGAAAAATAAATGTGATATAGCAATATACTTAATGAAATAATTACATTTAGGGAATTTTTAAAGTTCAAAGGTGGGATCCAATTTTAAAAAAAAAAAGGTTAAGAGAACCTATTAAATATTTGGGATAAAATCACCTTATTGGCTCATCAACTAATTAGCTCCCATAAAGAAAGAAGGTAGAAGTTATTACTTTTAAGGAAATATTTTTTAAATTATTTGTTTTTACAAAATAACATATTCGAATGTTAACTTTAATAAAAAGAAAGTTTTTTTCTGTCAAAATATAAAAATAAAGTTAAGATTTCATATTAAATAGGATTAATAGCATGACAAACTCCAAATTAGTACACCAGTAACAAATTTATCCCAAACTAATTTTTTGACAACTAAAAATCCTAAACAATACACATTTGATAACTTTACCCCAAGTTAGTACACTAATGACAAATTTACCCTCTATTAGTTTCTGTTAAATTTTACTATTAAATTACTTAGTTGGATTATATATGACAATTTACTAGTGTATCGTTTGAGATTTTACTATTCATTTGTCATAAGTGTACTAATTTTGTACTTTTATGATATTAATCAAATTTAACTAAGGGTATATTTGTCATAAATGCATCAATTTGGGGCATTTGCTAATCAAAATATTTAATTTGGAATAAATATGTTATAATTATATCAGTTTGGATTTTTTTTTTTGTGGTCATATTGTCAAAGATATATCAGTTTATGGTCTTTGATGATCAAAAAAATTATGTTGAGGTAAATTCATTACAAGTGTACAAATTTGAGATTTTTCATGGTATTAACCCTATTAAAGTGAAAATTCCAAATAAGACCTTGAAATGTTCTTATTTTCTCAAATAAAATGCTAAAATGGGTTTTGTTTTAAATAAGGGCTCGAAATGGTTATGGTTGTTTCAAGTAAGGACCTAACCTTGCCAGCTCACCTGAAGGCAAAAAATTCTGATCTATTAGAGGGTATTTTTTTCTAAACATAATTTAAATTTAATTATATTAAAACTTAAAAAAGATTTTTTTTCAAAAAAAAAAAAGGGGAACACGTGAGTGGGAGGGCTCTTTCTCATTTATAGCTATCGCCCCACTGGCAGTGGGGCAATGGCAATAGTCAACGGGGTCACCAACACCTAAGCAAGGGCTAGCGCCCCCTCGCCCGCGGGATCGAAGGTGAGGGCTTGCTGGCCCTAACTAGGGACGGGAAGGGGCGGTGACCCTCTCCTAGACCCCATTTGGGTGAGGGTTCCCGGTCTTTGCCTAGCGCCCCCAAACCTGGGCGGCGAGGTCTAGGGACCCTAGGCAAAGGCTGCCAGACTAGTGCGAGGGCTAGCAACCCTTGCCTAGATTTGGGAGAGGGTCCACCCCCCCCCCCTCTCGTCTTTGGTTGGGCCAATGGGCCCTCGCCTCCAATCAAGGGGTCGCCAACCCTCACCTAAGCACCATTGACCTCGTTGGCTATCGCCATTGCCCCACTAGCGATGGGTCGGTAGCCATTGGTGGGAGGGAGCCCTCCCCCCTGTGTTTCCCCCTTTTTTAATTTTTTTTTAATTTTTGTTTTATTTAGTTTTTGTGAAAAAACAAAGAAAAAAGAAAAAAATTTAAAGATAAAATTACTCTTCACAACTAAAGAGTTCAAACTCTTATTTAAAACAAGATTTACTTTAGGTTCTTATTTAAGAAAATGAAGGTCTTTCTGCTCTTATTTAAAACATTATCCACTTCAAGCCCCCTTATTTGAGAAAATAAAGTCACTTTAGACCTTTATTTGGAATTTTTCCTATTAAACCTCAAAGAAAAGTTATGATAAATTTACCTTAGTCGCAAGACTCGATACCACGCAATAGGGGTGTAGGTGGTTTGGTTTTTTTTTTTTTTAAAAAAAAAAAAACCAATCGATAAGGAAATTTATTGAATCAAATCCGAACCAAAATTAAAATTCTGGTTTGGTTCAATTCGGTTTGGTTCTTACTTTTATTGTATTTTTTTCTACATGCACTCCTTTCAATTTATTTTTAAAATTTAAAAAAATTAATTTTTTAAAATTATTTTCTTTTCTTTCTTTTTTCTTTTTCTTTCTTTTTCTTCTCCTTCATTGGCAGGTTGCTATCCACGTTGGCATTGGCAAGGCTTGAGCCTAGCCAGATTTTGGTGAGCTTGAGCCTCGCCGACGAATGTTGAGGCTCGCAGGCTCGAGCTCGCTAGCATCGATCGAGCTCGGCTTCCTAGGAATTGGGTGAGCTTGAGTATTACTGGCTTGTGGCGAGGCTCCAGCTTGTCTCTAACTAGTCGTTGGCCGCTGCCGTGGTCGTGACCTGCCAATAAAGAAGAAGAAGAAAATGAAAGAAAAGAATAAAAATAAAAATAATCATAAATTCAAAAAAAAATTGAAGAACAAAATAAAAAGAAATTTTTATAGATTTTATCAGTTTGCTTTGCTTAATCGAATTGATAAAAACTTAACCGATCAAAAAAGCTTCGATTTTTAATAAGAACCAAATCCAAAAAACCTGAACTTTTTTGGTTCAGTGTGGTTCGATTTTCGGTTACATCCCTACGGCGCAGCCCATCCATCAGCCAATTCGAGTCCCACTCCACCGAGAGAGAGAGAGAGAGAGAGAGAGAGAGAGAGAGGAAGGGAAGAAGAAATGGGGGAGGAGAAGGTGAAAGAGGAGGCGTTGCAGATGATGGCGATGTTCCAGGTGCTGCCCAGGCTCGTCGTCTTCGATCTCGATTACACCCTCTGGCCCTTCTACTGGTTCGTTCCTTCTTTCCTCTCTTTCCTTAGTCTTGTTCTTCTCTTTTCATCATTCGCCATCGTTCCATCGCAAGTACCTGCGTGAAATTCTGGACACAGCCCTCCTTTCAAGGTCAATTCTTCGTGAACGGACGAGGCGTTCGTGGGATGAATTGGGTTGGCAGCAAAATGTCAAATTTGAGCTCTTGGACGCTAATCTTGTTAAAAGTTTTTGTTTATGTCGATGGGCATTGGTTTTGGATGATGGGCAAATGTAATTCGATATCAGCATCGGTTGTGACTTGCGAATTAGTTCATCTCTTTATCTTGATGTTTTCTTGTTTGAATCTTTTGGTGTTTGAGCTTAATATGATTTGGTGTCGGTACCATTTGTGTTTTGTAGCTTGTTAATTCATTCTGAAACATCTGTATGTCGTTGAACTGCACACCCATCTGCAGCTGGAATGTCTTTTTTTTTCCTTTCGCGTTCATTTGCGCCCTTGAGGCCTAATGGTGTCTCTTCGAAAGTACAATACAAAGATTTGGTGAATCCTGAGGGCTAGGCTGCCCTTTGTTTTTCGTTTGATTAGATGCGTGTTTTGCATTGTGAGTAAAACCTTCTTGCCTTGCTTATGGTGGTTTCTTGTTGACGCCCAGCGAATGTCGCTCCAAACGCGAAATGCCTTCTCTTTACCCCCATGCTAAAGGTATTCTTTATGCCCTGAAAGACAAGGAGATCGATGTTGCCATTGCTTCCAGATCGCCAACTCTGGATATAGCCAAGACTTTTCTGGAGAAACTTAGCTTTTGAAGTCAGTGTTTGTTGCCCAGGTTGGCGTTTAGAATATAATTGTATCTACCCTATGCCGCCTTCACTGGTGTGCATAGTTATTTGAGCATCAGGCAATTCTTCCCTTTTCAAATCTTGAGGTTGCACGGATTTTAACTTTTCTTTTTTCTTAAACACGTAAAACTTTCGTAACATAAAAAATGCCAACACATAAATTTTTGTATAATTATTTTCATCATTTTATTTTTAAAATTGGCATTGTACTTTAGATTTTCACGGAAAAAAATTACTAGCAAAGCGGCGCAACAACCCCATCCTCATTCTAGCTCAACGGAAAAATTCTGAATAAATGCTCAATATGTTCTCATTTTCTCAAATAAGAATCTAAAATAGACATTATTTCAAATAAAGACCTGAAATCATCATATCAATCTTAAAGAATGGTTTGCAATGGTTATGATTGTTTCAAATAAGAGCTTAGCCTCTCGGCAAAAATTTTCAACCAATCAATAATATTTTCGTCAAAATACAAATTAAATTTAAATTAAATTAGATTAAAAATTAAAAAAATTGAAAAAAAAAAAGAAGGAAAAACAAAAGTGGGAGGGGCGCCTGTGGCCATTGCCTATGTAGCATCGACACGGACACGTGACACGTGACACGACACGACACGACACGTCAACACGTCATTTCTTAAAAATAGAGAATTTCGACACGTTCCGACACGTTATATATTAAATATATTTTTATATATAAATACATAAATAAATAATAATAATAAATAGCATAGAATTAATTTACACGAAAAATATTAAATAATATCATTTATTATTTTAATTTGTTACAATAATACACAAAACTTAGAGGAAAAAAATATTGTTTAAAGAAAAATGCTGAAATGATATTTTTAAATTTATTTATTTATCAAATATAGCATTTTTATTACTTCTTTCATAGTAAAAGACTTTTTAAAAAAAAACTGAAAAAAAAAAATTTGACCCTGTGCGTGTATATTTATAGCAATTTTATTACTTCTTTTATTATTTCGTTTGTGTATATTTATATTATGACCCCTCAAGTATTAGAAATTTTTAAAATTGACCCCGTGCGTGCCGGAATCGCGTATTGAAATTCTGGACTCGCGTGTCGGAAAGAGTTGACCACGTGTCGGATTTTTCGACACTCGTTGACCACGTGTCGGAGCGTGTCAGGACGTGTCAGAGCGTGTCAGACACGTGTCGGAGTGTCGGACACGACACGAAGGCTTCTGGAGAGTGTCCGTGCTACATAGGCCATTGCCCCCTCGCTAGTGAGGTGGCGGGCAAGGCTAGCGAGGTTGCTACCTCGCTAGATGCACAAGAGGGGGGCAATCCCCCCTTTTCACTTCTAACAAGGGCCAGCAGGCCTTCGCCCAGATCTGGGAGAGGGTCGTCGCCCTCACCCACTTTTGATGAGGGCTTGCAGGCCCTCACCTTTGGTAGGTGAGGGTCATTGATCATTGCCGTTGCCCCACCAATGATGGGGCAGTGGCCACAAGCGAGAGGGCTTATGTTTTCCTTTTTTAATTTTATTTTATTTTTCAAAAAGAAAAAAATTAAAAAAATTAAAAGACAAAATTGCCCTTGACAGTCAGTGAGTTCAGGCTATTCTTTGAAATTGATATGGACACTTTATGCGCTTATTTGAAATAAAATTCACTTTAGGACTCTCGTTTAAGAAAATAAAAATATTTAGAAAAAATAAATTTAATATAGCGATATATTTAGTGAATGAATTACATTAACGCTCCATTTATTTTTCGAGAAATGAATGATTTGGAAAGTATTGTTTTTAATATGATTGTTTGTATTATTTGAAATAATTAGCCAATAGGAAATATTTTTATTATTGACAACAATTTATATTTAAATGTTTTCGTAAATGAAAAAAAAATATTCTTCATTCGCTCATTTTTTTAAACGATACAAATGATCCTTTTTAAGAAAATATTTTCAAAAATTATTTATTTTTCACGAAATAGATAAATTCAAAGGTCTAATTTGATAAAAGGTTAATACCATAAAAAATCTCAAACTAGTATACGTATAATTCACCGAGCTAATTTTTTGAATACCAAATAAGTAAACCGGTACATCTGTGACAAATTTACTCTCCATTAATTTCCGTTAAATTATTGAGTTGGATGGCGTGTTACAATTGATGGATTTACTGACTTGGGATCTTACAATCTGTTTATAAAAAATATGTTATTTTATGATTTTCGTAGTATCAATTTAATTTAATGGAAACTAACGGAAAATAAATATATCAATTTGTCACAGATGTATTGATTTTAGGTTTTGGTAGCCAAAAAATATAGATGTGTTATTTTAGAATTTTTTTATGGTGAAAAAGTTAATTTTAGATAAATTGACGACAGGCGCGTAGTTTAGGATTTTCTATAATGAAAAAAAGTTCGAATCGAGAGAGAGAGAGAGAGAGAGAGAGAGAGAGAGAGAGAGAGAGAGAGAGAGAGAGAGAGAGAGAGAGAGAGAGAGAGAGAGAGAGAGAGAGAGAGAGAGAGAGAGAGAGAGCAGGGGTGAGCAGTTCCAAGTTTCGATTCAGTTCCATCTGGAACCTAGAACCTACCCTCGGGTACAGGTTCCAAAAAATTTGGAACCTGGAACCTACCCTCGGGTACAATTCCAGGTTCCAACAGGTTCTTTTTCTATTTTATTTTTTTTCATTTTCAGATTTGAACTATAACGTACGCGCATACTCTACGGTAACTTTCCACATCTTAGCAAACATACCAGTGCCAACTGCCAAGAATCTGAACATACATACTCAAAACCAATATACAATTATGGTTACCTCTACGTTGTCCTCATGAAATTCCTTGTGGACTTGCCTAAGATATGATTTTGGCAACTGTAAAGAAATAAACAATTTATCAGCTACAATGGAATAATTATTTGAATTGTAAGTAAAATGTCAAGATAAACAGAGTTAAAGGATATCTTATATCTGTCTAACTTGTAATTTCTACCATTTATGATGTACATGACATCACATTCATACCAGGTAAATGTTCATTGACCGCTTGAACTACTCATGTATTATCTCTACTTCTACAGATACAAGTCATATATCTCTGGTAGCATTGCAGAAATCAAGACATGAAATCTCTGGAGATATTTATCCACGTGATTCAAATCTTTCGGTGAAAAAGTAAAGAAAAATTCTAGTGAAAAAACCCAGTGATTAATATAAAAGAAATGTGGAGTAGTTTAAAGCAAGAATGATACCAAAATGAAACCATCAAATTGAGAATACATCAATTAAAAAGGGTAATTTATTATGCAGAATGAAACCTTGGCATTATAAGTTGCTGCTTTGATGCCGAAGTCACACAAGAATTTGGCAATTGTCAAAGTTTCTTTTCTCGTAAGGACATAAATAATAGTAGGTCCATGATCTAATGGCTCTTGCTAAAGCTTTAGCCTTTCCTCCAGTTCCATTGGTGAATTAGACATCTCAAAAGAACCGCATACCTCCTGGCTTAAATCAGGAGATTCTCCACAGAATTCTCCACAGGGAACTGCAAGGGCCAATTGAATAGCACATCAAATTACAGGATGAATAAGTTCTAGCACAGTTTTCGGACAATTTCCATTTTATGAGTAAGCTTTCATAAAGTCCCTTGCTCCACATCCTACTAGCATATATAAACAGCAATGGTGGAAACATCATGCCATAATCAAAATTCCGAAGATATTCCTCTTTAATAATAAGTTATACCATCTCAATCATCCACACCTTGGAAGGTGTCCGTTTCATCTTCTAAGTATTCAGGTCTAAGATGGTTAATCACCTACCAGACAAATTAGGTAGTGCTCAGAGAAAGATTGGATCAGGAGAAAAGGGTTAACTTGTAGTCAGGCTAAAAATCATGGCCCCATTTCAAAACACAGTGGACTTCATCAATTGCAAATAATGTGATTCCTTGGCCTGCTGCAAGACTTTGTAGTGGCTTTATCAGCCTGTAGGAAGATCCATATCACTTGGTAAAAAAAATGACAAAAGAGATAACACCACTGCACATGACATGTCAAACTCTTACCCTAAAACCGACTCTGGGCAAACATATATCAAACCATATTTTCCCTCCATTGCTTTCTTTTCCACACTATTGTCAGGTTGCCCAGATCCAATAAAGTAGGCAGAGACACCATGTTTTGCTAGCTTTAGACACTGGTCATGCAATAAACTTATCAACGGTGAGATCACAACAACCACCTTGAAAAGTTAGCTTTTCTTTGATTGTCTTGCCAAATCGCTTCCACATTGAGAGGTCGAAAGATGACACTTCTGGATCTCCAAAATTGACCCAAAAGAGATCATGCAACATGTGAAAAAACTACTTCAATGTGAGGATTATATTGGACATTGACATGCTGATATCCAAAATTCACGTTTGCCTCACATTGTGTAACCAGCCCCTGAAAGGCTAAAAGGCTGCCCTTATTCATTACTATCAATACTCTGCATACATTAAAGAATTACACAGAGTGACCAGCATGCGGTTTTGGTGCTGCAACCTGTGCTGATGCAAAACTAAAATAGAATCAGGTATCCCCTTCATTGTTCAAGTTCATCTTGCCAATAACAAATGAAACTTCAAGAATAGATAGAAGGCTTTAACAGAGGGAAGCTAACTTCAAGGTGTTCATTGGGATCAAAAACCATGTTGTGGCAAGTAGGGTTGTAGGGATAAGCGCAATCAATCAATCCAGCATTTACAAGATTTCATTCATGTTGGGAATAATGGATCCTCGAAAACCGGATTCGACACTAAATCGAACTCCTAAATCAATGCAGAAGACGAAGCCCGGGAATAACACGTATCACCGATCGTAAAGCACACCACGGATTCGAGCGTACCTTGTTAGCCACAGATTAAACACCGACGCCAATTAGAGGAAGAAAACTTGGTCCTGTACGATCCGATGGCGCCTTGAAGGAAAGAAGAACGATGCCGTTTGCCTTACTGTTCTTTTTGTCTTTTTGAAGAGAGAGAGCGCGCGGGAGAGGAGAAGACGTACGTTATGTTCCAACGGGTGTCTTCTCTCTCTCTCTCTCTCCTCCCTTTTATACCTTCCCCCTCCACGGGCCCTATTCCCGTGGGCCGGGCCTTTTGGGCCCAGCTTGAGCGGATGGGCCTTAAGCCCATCTCATAAATCCATCATCTCCCACTCGCACATGGTGGTCCAAAACCAACATGGGCGAACAGGCCCTACTCAGCCTCATCAGAGAATAATCCATCATAGACTCTCACTTAACATGGTGGGCCGAACAGAATCCTCTTTTCCTCTCTTCAACATTCATACTGGTGAATAATCCGTGCGACCAGCATACTTTGAGAGCTCGTTGCTATACATCTATTAGGAATATATAGCAGCTCATAATAGGCGTCACTTCCTGAGTAGATTTAGTATGCAGTACCCTAGATCGATCGATCACATTTTATATCTCTCTTGATCTCTTTTAAACAATGATATATATATATTGTATTCACAATTATGATTATCACAAATGATTACAGTCATAATTGGTTAACCGGTGAATACAAAACTACAATGTGATTCTCCAAATTCGATCTTCCTCTTTCCTTCAAACTCTCAATTTCAGTTCAGCTTGCTTTTCTAGAAATGCCCCATTAGATCGAATCACTCATGACCATTGGCAACATCCTAAGATAGCAAACACTAAATAGAAATCTCGAGAATAAGTAAGAGTCATGAGGGGACAAAGAAATTGATGAACTCTCTTCCTCAAGAGTCTCACACGACATAAAAGTTGAGATCAAACTTTTGCCACTCTTATTGGTCGTCTCATGCATACGTAGTATGAAATATGTATTACGGTATTAACTCATTTCCCATGGAGCGTATGTCTACACCTTCAATACCGTACAGATGATAATTCAGACATACCCAATGTCTAACTTGAGTTCACATATCTACTCATTCACAAAATTCATCAGAACTCACATCTGGCATCTTAGACAGATAAAGTAAAATATGTGGGGTATTTTACTTTCGGACATAGTAAGTATTATATCCTCATCTTAACATCTAGTTAAGGCGACATACGTGTTTTAAGCTTGAGTTCTCGATTATCATCTAGATAATAAGCTTAAAAACAGTCTCATCTCTATTTATCACACAGTAAATAGAGGCGATTACCCGTGTGAGTGGGCTAATCTTATATCTGTCCGACATACTTCTCAACTTAAAGTAATGCACTAAGCATTAAGATGCATAAAGATCAAACAAAGATTCATAGGCATTAATGATGAAAACACAAATTCATCAAATGTGAACACTTAGGGAAAATACAATATTCAAGACATCAGTCTCTACGCAATCCTAGAGATTTCATATGGCCACAAAACACATCTCTATGTATTGGCTTTGTCATAGGATCTGCTACCATTCTATGCGTAGTATGTACTCTAAGTTCACTCCTTTTCGTGCAACCATTTCCATAACAAAATTATACTTGGTATCTATAGGTTTGGTTTTGACATGATATTTTGGATCTTTGGTGTACTCTTTTGCTGCTTGGCTACCACAGTGAACCAACAATGAATTTGCAGCACTTCCAATAACACCTAAATAATCCAAAAAATCTCTTAAGCCAAACACCTTCTTATACTGCTGCTAATAATGCCACGAACTCAACTTCCATCGTGGACAAGGCTATACACTTTTGTTTCTTACTGCTCCAACATATAGCGCCATTATTCGGTAAGAAAACAAACCCAGATGTAGATTTTCTTTCATTTAAATCTCCTCTCCAATCAGCATCAGAATAGCCTTTGAGTTGCAGATCATTTTTCTTAATAACTCAGCATATCATCAGCAGTCCTCTTTAGATACCTCAGTATTCTCTTAACGGCTTTCCAATGTGCTTGACCTGGATTGGATTGGTATCTGCTCACCATTCCGACTGCAAAGCATATGTCGGGTGTTGTACACATCATAGCATACATCAAGCTCCCAACAGCACTAGCATAAGGAACATGTTTCATTTGTTCCTTCTCTTGTGGAGTCCGTGGACATAGTCTATGGCTCAATCCTTCACCTTTTGCAATAAGAGTGTCTATGGGTTTACAGTCTTGCATACGAAATCATTCAAGAACCTTATTTATATAGGTTTCTTACAAAAGAGACAACGATCTCTTCGAACGATCTCTCGAAATCTTAACTCCAAGAATGTATGCAGCCTCACCCATATCCTTTCATCTTAAAGTTGGAAGACAACCAACTCTTGATATTATTAACAAACTCCATATTACTTCCGGCAATTAGTATATCATCAACATATAATGATATGATCACAAATTGATCATTAGATCTTTTGATATATGCACAATGATCCTCATCTATCATTGTAAAATCATATGCCATTATGGTATTATGAAAACGTAAATATCATTGTCTTGACGACTGCTTAAGGCCATATATCGACCCCCAAAGTCAACATACCTTTTTTTCTTGGCCTTTCACTATGAAACTAGCAGGTTGTTCCATATATGTTCCTTCCTCTAATTCTCCATTGAGGAAAGCAGTCTTCACATCCATTTGATGTAACTCAAGATCCATACTAGTTACTATTGCCGAATAATGTGAATCAAGTAAATCTCACTACAGGAGAAAATGCATTTTCATCATCAATTCTTTCCTGTTGATTATACCCCTTCGCCACAAGGCGAGCCTTATGCCTTTCTATTGAGCCATCAGCCTTTCGCTTTATTTTGAGAACCCACTTATTCCCAATAGCTCTGCGTCCCTTTTGGAAGATCAACCAGTTCTCAGACTTGGTTTGACTTCATTGACTCTATCTCCTCTTTCATTACATAAATCTATTTTTCCTTACTAGGGCATTTCAGAGTCTCATTAATATTTCTTGGCTCATCCTTATCTCGTGGAGCAATTATAAAAGTTTCCCCTTCAATGTCAAAACGTCGACGGGGAATACTTTGGCGACTTGTTCACCGTATGGGAGATTGTACACTTAGCACATCATTCCCCATCATGCTCCCACTTGGATTAGGTAATGATGATGTGGTCACATCAGGTGGTTGCAATTGAGAATGAGTTGAATTCAATTCATTACATCTCATATTACTTCCACTTGGACGAACTCCACTGACATCATTATCTTGATCCAAGGTTTCAAATAGGAAGTTATTTTCCCTTATTTCGCCCCTCTTAGAAAATTCATCCACTAAGGATGTGACATCCCGTGATTCAAATTCAGTTATACTCCCACTTTCCTACTCACCTATGAACACATACATTTTTGAGTGTTCGCAGTATCTCATGAAAATACTCTTATTTTCTTTCGGGACCCAATTTCCCAAAACTTGTGAGAGGACTCATGAGTATAGGCAGCACAACCCCATTGCTTAAGAAACCTTAAGTCCGGTTTTCTAATTGTCCATAACTCATATGAAGTGGAAATAACTGATTTGGAAGGCATCCGGTTAAGTATATTGGCAGCAGTTAACAACGCATCACTCCAAAAAGTGATAGGTAAGTTAGCATGCGCCATCCTAGACCTAACCATTCCAGTAGGGTTCTGTTTATTCTCTCTACAACACCATTTTGTTGAGGAGTATATGGAATAGACCACTATCTTTCTATTCTTTTTTTCATCACATAATTTTCTGAACTTATCGAGATAAATATTCTCAACCTCGATCGGATCTAAATACCTTTATTTTCTTGTCTAATTGATTTTCTACCAGGTTCATAAACCTTCTGAAACAACTTATGCTTCAGATTAATGTGAAATCAAATAGACATATCCGACTCGAGTATAATCATCTATAAAAAAAAAAAGTGATGAAATAAACAGCCCATTGCCTTCCTCTCACATTCATTGAACCATAGACGTCTAAATGGATTAAATGCAGAGGAAATTCAGCTCTTTTACCTTTTCCAAATGGTTTCCTTATCATTTTCCCTACTAGGCAATGCTCAAATATGGACAAATCGACTTTTTCAATATTACCCAACAAGCCCTCTTTGGCTAGTCTATTCATATGTTGTTGGCCCATATGACCAAGTCTAGCATGCCACCATATTCACATCATTATCATATAAGGTAGAAGACGTGAAACAAGGGAATAACATATTGACATCATCACAGTCAACATTTAGTACAATAAAACCATTCAGTAAGTGACCACAACCATAGTAGTTTGTATCTAAACACAAATCTACACCTTTATTATGGAAGTTCATACAAAAACCAAGCTTAACCAACACTAAGACAGACACTAAATTTCGACGAATCTCTAGAGCATATAGAACATCAAGATGCATCCACCATGCATGTTCAATTGGCAGGTGCCAATCCCTTTAACTTCAGCTCTAGAGTTATTTCCAACATAGATCCATTTAGTTCCAGTTGGTACTCGCCGAAATTTCACAAAGGATCCTCTATCCTTTGCTACATGGTCTGTCGCTCCTGAATCTACATTCCACAAATGATTGGATTCAGCCTATAATGCAGAACTTGACACATAAGCAAAGTTCTCAAATGTACAAGAGGTGTATACCTTCTTTGGCTCACGACAATCGAGAGCATAGTGACCTCTCTTGTCACAATTGTAACATCTCACCCTTGACATTTTCTTCACTTGATGACGTTTTCCTCTCTTGTGTTGGTTAACTCTTGATTTCTTGCAATAAGGACTTGATCCTTTGCATTCCCACATATTGAACGAATCAATACGCTTGCGCTTAGAGCACAAAGCCCTTTCTGAGCTAGAACCAGTATAGAAAATATCTATTTTCGGCTCACATGCCGTCAAGCGGTCCTCTACCAGCTCAAGGTGGCGCACAGCATCCTCAAGATCTTCCATAACATGGTCAAGAGCTTCTAGTGCTTCTTGCTTTTTCAGCACATATTGAATCTTCATATTCAATATTTCATAATTGTTGCCGTTTATATCAGCAATTATATTCTTAGTTTCGAACCATCGTTCGAACACATCGACATACATGCATGAATAATTAATGCCTATCATTTATGCATCCCTATTTGCATAGACCCATCATATTAATAAATAATTTCAAGTAAGGTTTCAGAATTAAAATGTCACTATGTTTCCAATCATCCTCCAAAAATCCTAACTTAAAACTATCATTAATATGATTGTCATATGCAAAATCAATTCTATGAAGTTACAAAAACTTCTATTACTACCCACAGCTAATTACCCACAGCAACCAGCAATAGCAGAAAGCAAATAAAATCTTAACATCCAATAAAATAACAATGCTTTCACATGATACAACTAACTATATCGGTTGCTACATCAACAACAATCAGGTAGTAAACATTACATAATTAATCAAAGAAATAAATAGAGAATTTCCCTTCTAATCTATCAGCCATAATATCTGAGAAATTTGAAGGCACGTTTGCCAACCATGGAAAAACTTTTGGAGAGCTTTCATGTCGCCTCCAAGGCGCATTCACTCGGCGCCATGTGGCGCTCAATCTAAGGGTTGAAGTTTTGGCCAACTCAATCCTATAGTTCTCTCTTACAAAAGCTTCCACCAACCTTCTATAACCCGGGACCACGTTGACCTCCCATAACCGATCCAACACTGCTTGCCATTCAGGTGGAAGAGTGTTCATCAAAGCCGGCACCTTCTCAATATCCGGCATAAGATAACCATTCCAGATGATTTCCTGTATCATCTGATTGACCCTGACCACATGTGATACTAAATCACCGTCATGCCACCGATAATCAGCTAACTCTGTCATCAGCCTCTTAAGTCTTGCATTTCCCTCGTCCGTTCTCGGGATTGTAGGTATCCTTGCATAACGCATCATAGTTCCTACAACAAATGCAGAACTAAAAAATGGATCACTTATAATCCATAATAAATATAAGGGAAAATACATAATTTTCCAAAATTCATGCAACAAATGCAGAATAAAAAATGGATTACTTATAACCCACATAGGCATGACTGAAAAAGAAACAAATTCCTTTTTTTTTTTTTCTTTTTTCGGGTCAACGGTCAAAGTCAACGGTCAACGGTCGTCGGTCAACGGTCAACGGGTCGGGTCAACGGGCGCGCGGGTCGGACCGGTCGGACTGGTCGCAACGGTCGAACCGGTCGGACCGGACGGGCCGGTCCGACCGCTCGTGCGGACCGACCGCATATGCCTCGCGCGTGAGGGGGATGACGTCACGCAGACGTCATCCGACACGTGCCGGGCGCGTGCCTACGTCCGCGAGTCGGGTCGGGTTGCCGGTCGAGTCAGGTCGTCAGCTGGTGACCGCCCGGCGAAACGTCGTCGGCGATGACATCATCCGAGCGGTTACCGACCGTGGATGACGTCATCCCGTGACGTCGCACGCGTCGGTCCGCGGACCGGCGCGTGCCGGTTCGCCGGCCGCCAGTTCGCCACCGGCGCATGTGGCGCACGCGCTGGCGAGGCCAGCGCTTCCAGGCGTGTCGCGCCCACGCGCAGCGGCCGAACAACGCTCGGGTGTCGGGATTTCTCGCCCCGATCCGTACGGCCGAAAGTTTTTTGCGAAAAATCAATCAAAAAACATCAAATTGATCAGGAAAATGTGAACTAGGGCTCTGATACCAATGTTGGGAATAATGGATCCCCGAAAACCGGATTCGACACTAAATCGAACCCCTAAATCAATGCGGAAGACGAAGCCCGGGAATAACACGTATCACCGATCGTAAAGTACACCACGGATTTGAACGTACCTTGTTAGCCACAGATTAAACACCGACGCCAATTAGAGGAAGAAAACTTGGTCCTGTACGATCCGATGGCGCCTTGAAGGGAAGAAGAACGATGCCGTTTGCCTTACTGTTCTTTTTGTCTTTTTGGAGAGAGAGAGCGCGCGGGAGAGGAGAAGACGTACGTTATGTTCCAACGGGTGTCTTCTCTCTCTCTCTCCTCCCTTTTATACCTTCCCCCTCCACGGGCCCTATTCCCGTGGGCCGGGCCTTTTGGGCCCAGCTTGAGCGGATGGGCCTTAAGCCCATCTCATAAATCCATCAATTCAAAACGCATAACAACCAAGTCATTTATGTAACCTTTCACTTGGACAAGCAATGGCATTTCCAATCATGATGAATCTGATAATACTTATATCATTGTAGATATTCCAGGATCTGTCCATTTACCTTCATCATATCATTCAATATGAGATGGGAGAGCACAAGAACAGCATTCTTCTAACAGATAGAGAAGGATCCCGTAATCGATCATAGACATTTTCAGTCCATGGTTCTAGTAAATTAGGAAACCGAACTGCCAAACCACCAAGTGCTATCGTATAGGTTCTAAGAAAGTGAAGCTTGGGATCAATCCGACTCACCAATTTCAGAGTCCGATCTTGAAAGGATCGAACTTGCGGTAGGTGGTGCACGAAGTGAGGTGCTTCAGGGGAGGCTTGGCGAGTGGCGTCGGGGGTAACTTGGTGAGCGGCGTCAAGTTGCCCTGAGCGTGCGGCTGGGCAAGCAGCTTCGAGGGAGGCTTGGCCAAGGGCATCGGGACTCGGGGGTGAGTGGGTGAGCGGCGTCAAGGGTTAGGGCATCCAGCGGAACAGGGAATCGATGTATCCCCCTTAGGCTTTGCGATAAACGAGTCCAGCGACTGGTGTCGAGCGGCGGCAGTATGGCCTGCGGCGTTCGGTGGCGGCATCGGCGACGGGCAAAGGCAAAGGCAGGGCGTCGGCAATGGGTAGAACCAGATTTGGATAGCGATTGGCGTCAAGCAAAGAGGGTTCCGGCAAGCGGCATCGGCGATTGGCATCCGACGGCATCCGGTGGCAGCGGCCTCGAAGGTGAGCGGCATCTGGCGGCGAGACTCAGAGCGGCGTCCTGCGGCGTGACTATGAGGTCTGAATGAAGAGTCGTGAACATGAAGAATGGATCTCGTCTTCTTTTTGGAGCCCTAAACTGGTTTCGAAACCGGTTTTGGTTCAAGTTCCGTAATTGGTTCTGATTCCCAGAAAAAAGGAACCGGGAACCAAACCAGACCCTCCAGTTCGGTTCCCCGGTTCCCGGTTCTACTCGAGAACCACGCTCACCCCTAAGAGAGAGGGAGATGGGGGAGGAAAGGTGAAAGACCAGGCGCTGCAGATGATGGGGATGTTCCAGGTGCTGCCCAGGCTCGTCGTCTTTGACCTCGATTACACCCTCTGGCCCTTCGAGTGGTTTGTTCCTTCCTTCCTTCCCTCTTCTCCTCTTTCATAACGCCCTTCTTCCTCTCTTTCCTTCTTCTCGTTCTTCTCTTTTCATCATTCGCCATCGTTCCATCACAAGTGCCTGCGTGAAATTCTGGACGAAGCCCTCCTTTCATAGTCGATTTGTCGTGACCGGATGAGGCGTTCGTGGGATGAATTGGGTTGGTAGAAAAATGTGAAATTTGTGCTCTTGGACGCTCATCTTGTTACATTTTTGTTTCTGTCGATGTGCATTGATTTTGGATGATGGGCAGACGTGATTTGATATCAGCATCGGTTGTAGCTTGTCAATTAGTTCATTTATTTATCTTGGTGTTCTCCTCTTTGAATCTTTTGGTGTTTGAGCTTGATATGATTTTTTGTGTCAGCATCATTTGTGTTTTGTAGCTTGTTAATTCATTCTGAAACATCTGGAGGTCGTTGAACTGCACACCTTTCTGCAGCTGGAATGTCTTATTTTATGCTTCTGTTTTCTTTAATCTTTGTTCGCATTCATCGGCACCCTTGAGGCCTAAGGGTGTCTTTTTGAAGGTACAACACAAAGATTTGGTGAATCCCGAGTGCTAGGCTGCCCTTTGTTTTTCGTTTGATTTGATGCGCCTTTTGCATCGTGGGTAAAACCTTCTTGACTTGGTCATTGTGGTTTCTTGTTGATGACCGGCGAATGTCGCTCCAAACGCGAAATGCCTTCTCTTTACCCCCATGCTAAAAGTATTCTTTATGCCCTGAAAGACAAGGGGATTGATGTCGCAATTGCTTCCAGATCGCCAACTCTGGATATAGCCAAGACTTTTCTGGAGAAACTTAGCTTGAAGTCGATGTTTGTTGCCCAGGTTGGTGTTTAGAGCATATTTGCATCTACTCTATGCTGTCTTCAGTGGTGTGCTTAGTTATTTGAGCATCGAGCAATTCAACCCAGTTCTACATCGTACATTGTTTTTTTTTTTTTTTTTTTTTTTCTTGTTGTTAACTATGTAACTAAATGGTGATATTTTCTTAAGAAAGCAAGCTATAGGATTTCATTGATTTATCTGGCATGGGTGATGTATGATCATTACATGACTTTTTTCTCATCAAAGGTCGGACAAAAATGAGAGAGAAATGATCTTAATCTGAGAAACTTAATCTTTGACGAATGGGATTAGAAATAGTTATTGAACTGCTTGGCTAAGCGGCGGAAGTTTTTAATCGACCACATGTATCACAATTGTGAGAGATAGTTGCTGTCGGTTGAATGGAGTCCAGCCAATACGCATGCTTATCCATTTGGGATTCTAGAACTATATTTCTTTGTTTATAGATGAGGAAAATTTATAGATGCAAGGGGATCCTTGTGTTCTGAAGCTATCATGTCTTCAACTCGGTTCATTTGATTATTAGATAATTACACAGATGAACCCATCCCCACGTATGAACCATAAAAGATCCATAATTGGACATCTATGTCGAGATTAGTCGATTACAACAAACAACATCAATTACTGACATTGATATTGAACCTCATGCTGAATCGGTGGTTTTTTTGTGGTCAGACATAGTAGGGCATTTCCACTACTCTGTCAGCCTTCTTTGATGCATTATAATCTACTGTTATCCTTTTCATCAAAGGTCGAAGAAATTAAGGCCGTAGGAAATAACTATATACCAATTGTAGCCTACGTAGGACCGACACGGACACGCAACATGACACGACATGAAACGACACGACACGTCGATACGTCATTTCTCAAAAAATAGAAAATTCCGATACGTTTCGACACGTTATATATTAAATATATATTTTTATATATATATGCAAAAATAAATAAATAATAATGATAAAAAGAGCTTATAATTAATTTATACTAAAAATTAATCCAACATTTGTTAATATCATTTATTGTTTTAATTTAACAAAGATTAAATGAGAAATTCAAAAATTGCAAACACAAAAGAGTAAATTTGAAGGAACATGTTTTGTTTTCTTACACTTGTCGGAAATTAGTGACATTCTTATAATCCAAGATAGAGTTCGGAGTTCATGATATAGACTGGCTTGGAGCTCCTTTGCAAAATAAGATTCGAGAAAAATGAAAATCCAGAACAAGAACTCTCAAAATACGACCAAAAGAAAAGGAAATAACTAAATTCACCATGGAAAATGTGACCAAAAGAAATAACTTGCAGGCGACGCCTGTGAGAGGATAAAAAGAAGCAAAAAAAAAAAAAAATCACAACTTTTAAGTCTGCGAGGGCAACGGAGTGATGCTGGCGAGAAGAGGGGCGTTCCATCGTCACTCACGGGAATGTTAAAACTTATAAGTGAGAAACTTGAGAATGAGAATTTTCTTCTTTCCCCTTTATTTTTGTTATTTTCATTATTTTTTCATATATTTATATTTTGACCCCTCAAATATTGAAATTTTTTTAATTTGACCTCGTGCGTGTTGGAATCGTGTGTCAAAATTTTGGACTCGTGTGTTGGAGCGTGTCAAGAAGAGTTGACCACGCGTTGGATTTCCCGACACTCGTTGACTGCGTGTCAGACACATGTCGGAGTGTCAGACACAACATAAAAGGCTTTTAGAGAGTATCAGTGCTTCTTAGATGTAGACTATCCATCTGTAAAAGCTGTTCAGAATGGCAGGTCTATTACATTCATGTTGGAAAGCCTCCGATTCTCTATATCGCTTGGTGCCTCTTGGGCGATGTGACTGTTGGTGTGATCCAAGGTTGGTTGAATAAATTGATCGTGGATTTGACAATCAAATAAGGCATGAATGTGCTTTAAATCCTCATTTATCTAGTACATCAACTGCACTAAAAAATTGCAAAGGTTCGAGTCTGTGTCTGATAAACTCAGTGTAAAAAGAAAATGTTTCTATATGTGCCAAGTGAAACTATGGAACTGACGAAACTTCCTCTGTTGTGATGTGTTCAAGAGTGTTCTGACCGAGCCTACTAGTGGTAGCACTGGAATAGGGCTGGCATTTATGGCTGCTGCCAAGGGTTATAAACTTATAATTACCATGCCTGCTTCAATGAGTCTTGAAACAAGAACTGTGAAGATGAAGATGAAGATGAAGAAATGAATCAAGATACAGAGGAATCAGCAAAGGAAATACTTCGAATCACTCTATTTTAATATGATTATAGTACAAAGCTTCTGTACATCGATGACAGCTTATGAATACAAATCCTCTGTTTTACATCCCTTGTTTTCTATCTCTCTATCACATCACGTATCAGCTATACAATGCAGAGCATCCATTGATGATTGCTCTCTAAGCTCTATCTCTCTATTTTGTTTCTATCTTCGCTTCCTTCTTCATCGAAGAAGAAGAAGACTACTTATATCAGAATAGAACAACCAACTGAATACAACTAACTGTTTCTTAATTTGTTTCACCACTCTAAACCGAATAACAGCACGTGTGTCATTTGAGATCTACATGACTTGGTGATCCACATCTTCTTTATTTCAGGCTTTCTTAATCATTGATAACAATCCATGTCTGCCTTCATCACGAGCTCTTCACTGTTGATCATCAGCTCATTGTTACTTTCCCGTTTTTGTTTTTCCCACGTGTTCTTTGCTTCGCTTTGCTGCTCCGTATAACTCTTTCTCTTCATAGTTCTTTCTCTTCCAACATCAGTGTTATCTGCTGAATTTATAGTGGCTGAGTGAGACTTTGTTCCTATATGCTTAACAATTCGTGTAGATCTCAACTGACACACATGATGTTATTCGGTTTAGAGTGTTGAAACAAATTAAGAAACAGTTAGTTGTATTTAGTTGGTTGTTCTATTATGATATAAGTAGTCTTCTTCTTCTTCGATGAAGAAGGAAGCGAAGATAGAAGCAAAATAGAAAGATAGAGCTTAGAGAGCAATCATCAATGGATGCTCTGCATTGTATAGCTAATATGTGCTGTGATAGAGAGACAGAAAACAGGGGATGTAAAACAGAGGATTTGTATTCATAAGCTGTCATTGACATACAGAAGCTTTGTACTACAATCATATTAAAATAGAGTGATTCGAAGTATTTCCTTTGCTGATTCCTCTGTATCTTGATTCATTTCTTCATCTTCATCTTCATCTTCACATGGTATCAGAGCAGGAGGCCATATTTGCTTAAGAGATTCATTCAGCAGCTATCCATTAAATCAAAAGTGAAGAAATTGAAGGTGCAGCTGATTCCAGTATCACGATAATCGTGTTTGTATTCATAGTGTCACTGTTATCTTCTTCCTCAAGCTGAGAGATTACAACAATGGCAATAAGAACACCAAAGTATCCCTTCCCAATACATGTGAATATCTCTAACTTTGTCACAATCAAACTTGCCAAAGACAATTTTCTTTTATGGCAAGCACAAATTCACAGGTTCCTGAAAAGCCAAGAACTTTTTGGCTTTATTAATGGTGATATTTCGTCACCTCCTCAAATGCTGCAAAATGAAGTCGAAGGGTGTGAATCTGAAGTTGTAAATCTAGATTATATTGACAGGACAAAAACTGATCAGCCGGTATCGTCATGGATAAGTGGAGCTGTCTCTGAGAATATTTTGAGCCTGATAATTGGCCTAGAAACATCCTATGAGGTATGGCAAACACTTCTGAATTGTTTTACACAGAAGTCAATTGCTAGGGAATTCGAACTAAGAGGGAAATTACAAGTTTGTCAAAAGCATGATTGAGCTCTCTCTGTCTATCTCAGAGAATAGAAGTCCATATGTGATCAGTTGAATGCTATAGGAAAACTTGTGGCTGAAATAACCAAAATGTTTGGTGTGTTGGAAGGCTTGGGTCCTGAATATGAAAATTTTCGAACCATTATATACTGTCTAAAGCCTCAACTTGAATATGATGAGGTGATTGCACAATTAGAAAGGTTCGAATCAAGACTGCAGAATTACTCCAGAATCAGTTTAATCCCAATTTAGCTTACTTTGGGCAAAGACAATCTCAAATACAGCTTAAAGAAAATACTGATGGAGAATATATCCCTCAAACCTTTGGCTTTGTAGCTCAAAGAGGAAACTACAGAGGAGGCCGTAGCTATGGTCGAGGTAGAGCTGCTAATAGTAGAGGTCGAGGCTTTGGATATTCTGAAAGGAATCAGAATTACAAAACAAATGCCTTGATTCAAGGTCAAGGAGATCAGCAATACAGACAGAGAAATGCTTTCTCTGGAACTAATCAAGGGTTTCAACCCTATGCCAGTTATTCTTAGAGGTATCAAAACACCAAAACTTATCCATCTTTAGCATTAACCTCAAATAAAAATTTACAGGATGAGAAAGAAACAGGAAATGTTCAACTGGAATGTCAAATATGTAAACGTCCAGGATATGATGCTCTTCGTTGCTGGTATCATTTTGACAACTCCTATCAAGTAGAAGACATTCCAACAGCATTAACAGCAATGCATATTGAGGACCCAAAAGGAAGTGAATGGTATCCAGATACTGGTGCTACAGCCCACATCAGTGCTAATCCTGGTATTCTTCATACTCTTTCTAAGTATAAAGGAATTGATACTATCATGATTGGAAATGGATCATGCTTGCCTGTTACTTACATTGGCGATGCCTGGCTGAATACAAAAGATAATACATTCCCTCTCAATGATGTGCTGATTGTTCCAAAAATAAAGAAGAACCTCCTTTTAGTTTCTAAACTTATAGATGACTATCCTTGCTCATTTGTTTTTGACAAAACTGGTGTTATGTAAAGGACAACTATACCAAAGTAACAGTGAAACTCGGAAGGAAAATTAGAGGACTTTATCAAGTGGATACACAAACCACATAAGCCTTTTTCACTCGGAGACAAAAGGCTGTAGATGAAGATACATGGCACCAGAGATTGGCTAACACAAATTCACAGATAGTGAAACATCTGCAGCATCAAAAGCTAATTCACTATAATACAACAACCAAGAATATATGCAGCAGCTGTCAAATAGCAAAAGTACAGCATTATCTTTTCCCTTGTCAGACTCTACATCAAATGTTCCTTTAGAAAAGATACACTGTGACATTTGGGGGCCCTCACCAGTAAGCTCCTTTCAAAAGTTCAAGTACTATGTGATCTTTGTTGACAACTTTTCACACTATAGCTGGTTATATCCAATGAAGTTGAAATCTGAGTTCTATGATATCTTTGTCAAATTCCAGAAACTAGTTGAAAGACAATACAATCATCGAATCAAAATTGTCCAGAGTGATGGAGGAGGAGAGTTCATAAGTAATAGATTTCAACATCATTTAAAGAACTGTGGCATAAAACAGTTCATGTCTTGTCCACACACACCAGAACATAATGGAGTTTCAGAAAGGAAACATCGACATATAGTTGAGCTTGGATTAGCTATGTTATACCACTCTAAAGTCCCACTGAGATTTTGGGTAGATGCTTTCATGACAGCCAACTATATTGTGAACATACTCCCTACACCAAAACTAAAGATGGATACACCTTATAACAAAATTCATCATAATCAGCCAAGCTATGAACATCTAAGGGTGTTTGGATGTGCATGTTATCATTGCTTGAGATCATATACACAACATAAATTTGATCCCAAATCTCTTACTTGTGTATTTCTAGGATACAGTGAACTACATAAAGGGTATCGTTGTCTTGTACCCACTGATAACCGTATATATATCAGTAGACATGTTGTCTTTGATGAAACATTTTTCCCATTCACAAAGAAGTTGATCAATGAGTATGGATAGTATACAACTCTATACAAACAATGGATTGAAGAAGTTAAACTGTTCAAGTCTCCAAGTATTGAATGAACAGACAGCGCCCTTATTGACCAAACAACTAAATTTCAGTACCATCCTGCTATGGAAGATCATTACACTCATAACTCATATAGTGGAAATATGCCACAAACTACTTCTTTCACACAAATGCAGACTGACTCCACTACAGAAGAACAACCGGTACTTACCTCAACAAATGTTATGCCTACTGACATCATTCCTTATCAAGAGCAACACAATCCTAGCTCTTCTTCTTCTCTAGGTAATGCTGTTGTTCATCATATGCAGACTCGACTAAAATCTGGGATTACAAAACCAAATCCCAAGTATGCATGTTTAGTTGAATATCAAGTCCCTATGGAACCAAGATCTATTAAATCAACATTAGCTGATGAAGGATGGTATAGAGCAATGCAAGAAGAAATGAATGCTCTATATGAAAATCGAGCCTGGATATTGGTTCCCAGAACTGACCAGATGCATGTGATAGGCTATTAGTGGGTGTTTAAGACCAAACTAGCACCTGATGGTAGTCTTGACAGGCTAAAAGCTCGACTAGTTGCCAAAGGTTTTCATCAAGAAGCAGGACTAGACTTCACTGAAACATTCAGCCCTGTTGTGAAACATGCAACAATCCATATAGTACTATTTGTGGCTCTGATGAGACAATGGCCAATACGTCAACTTGATGTTAAAAATGCATTCCTCCATGGAGACTTGAATGAGACTGTATATATGGAGCAGCCACCTGGATTCATACATCCTCAAAACTCTCAATATGTTTGTCTTCTCAAAAAGTCCTTATATGGTCTTCGACAAGCACCAAGAGCCTGGTTTGATAAATTCAGTAACTTTCTCCTCAAAAATGGTTTCTTCTGCAGCACATCTGATCAATCTCTATTTGTTCTTCATACTGGTTCACATACAGTCTTGTTACTACTTTATGTAGATGACATCATCTTGACTAGCAGCTCAACACAACTCTTAGCTACTTTGATTCAGAACCTTAGTCTTCAATTCCATATGAAAGATCTCGGATATCTTCACTATTTTTTAGGAATTGAAGCCAAACGCACTACTCAGGTTCTATTTCTATGCCAAACAAAGTATGCTATTGATTTCCTTAAACGAGCTCATATGGCAGAGTGCAAACCCATCTCAACTCCTTTGCCACTTAGATCAGTTACTATGACAAATACTGATATTCAGCTAAGTGATCCTCTTGAGTACATAAGCTTAGTTGGTGGTCTTCAGTACTTGACCATCACTCGACCAAATCTTGCCTTTGCCACGAATCTACTCTGTCAAAAGATGCAACATCCAACAGTGGTAGATTTTCATCAATTAAAGAGAGTTCTTCGATATGTTAAAGGAACAATGCATCTTGGAATTTATCTCCACTCTAACAGTTCCATAAGCCTTTATGGCTACTCCGATGCTGACTGGGCAGGATGTACTACTACTCGACAATCTACTACTGGTTTTTGCACTTATCTCGGATCTAATCTTCTTTCTTGGTCAACTAAGAAACAACCCATTGTCTCACGATCTTCCACAGAAGCTTAGTATCGCGCACTTGCTTCAACAACTGCTGAACTCACTTGGATCAGTTTTGTCCTACGCGATATTGGTATCTCTCTTCCATCACCAACACTCTTATTCTGTGATAACAGATCATCTATTTCTCTTATAGCTAATCCTATACTACATGCTTGAACTAAGCATATCGAAGTTGATTTTCACTTCGTTCGTGAGAAGGTCTCTTCTGGGTCCATCCAGGTTCGACATATTCCTAGTCATCTTCAGCTCACTGACATCTTTACCAAGTCACTCTCACGGTTGGCTCACTTTACTATTCGAACCAAATTGGGAATGGGATCCTTAACCCTTCCCAATTTGAGGGGGGATGTTAAGCATATAGGAACAAAGTCTCACTCAGCCACTATAAATTCAGCAGATAACACTGATGCTGGAAGAGAAAGAACTATGAAGAGAAAGAGTTATATGGAGCAGCAAAGCGAAGCAAAGAACACGTGGGAAAAACAAAAACGGGAAAGTAACAATGAGCTGATGATCAACGGTGAAGAGCTTGTGATGAAGGCAGACATGGATTGTTATCAATGATTAAGAAAGCCTGAAATAAAGAAGATGTGGATCGCCAAGTCATGTAGATCTCAACTGACACACGTGCTGTTATTCGGTTTAGAGTGGTGAAACAAATTAAGAAACAGTTAGTTGTATTCAGTTGGTTGTTCTATTATGATATAAGTAGTCTTCTTCTTCTTCGATGAAGGAAGCAAAGATAGAAACAAAATAGAGAGATAGAGCTTAGAGAGCAATCATCAATGGATGCTCTGCATTGTATAGCTGATGCGTGCTGTGATAGAGAGACAGAAAACAGGGGATGTAAAATAGAGGATTTGTATTCATAAGCTGTCATTGATATACATAAGCTTTGTACTACAATCATATTAAAATAGAGTGATTCGAAGTATTTCCTTTGCTGATTCCTCTGTATCTTGATTCATTTCTTCATCTTCATCTTCATCTTCACAAGAACCATTCTCCGTGCTTTTGGAGCTGATCTAGTCCTCACGGATCCAGCCAGGGGCATGAAAGGCGCTGTTAAAAAGGCTGAAGAGATAGTGGAAAGAATACCCAATGCATACATGCTTCATCAATTTGAGAACCCTGCCAATCCCAAGGTATACAGTTCACACACCTAGTAATGCTTCTATAGCTAGCTGGTTGGAGAAGCTTAAGTTCTTCCTGCTTTCATAGATCCATTATGAAACGACTAGACCGGAGATCTGGAAAGGTTCAGGAGGCAAAGTTGATGCCCTTGTTTCTGGGATAGGAACTGGAGATACAATAACAGGAGCAGGAAAATATCTCAAGGAGCGGAACCCTAAGAGCAAGGTGTGCATTTCTATCGCCTAGTTATATTTCTAGGCAACTTTACCGTTTCTCATGTTTTTCATTTAATACTTCTGTGTATTTAGCTCTATGCCATAGAACCTGCGGAATGTGCAGTATTATCCGGTGGCAAACCTGGTAAGTCATGATCTTCAACACACTGTTGGATCCCTTTGTAACTGGTAGTGATTTTACACTGGCTAAACTTTTCATTGTGTACTTTTCCTTTTCCTTCTGCACCAATTGAAGGACTTGGATGAGGAAACATACTTTGTGTTTGGGTTTTAGCTGTGCCTTCTCTTATTTATCTCTCTCTCTGATGCATGATTAATATACTGTGTGAAGAAGTTAGGAATGGCTGTCCTGATTTTTCAAGGATACGGGTAGAGTATCAACTACTTGCCTGGAAATTAACTTCATTGTATGATTGATATGATTAATGAACCGCAGATTTGGGTCATCCATTTCCTTTTCCTCTCATGACGGTTCAGCTACTACATACCCTGGTTCTGCCCAGACAGCCTTTTGTTTAGTCACTAGAACTAATGGATTTGCTACATTCATGTGGGTAAACAAAATTTGCTTAAACTTTCTATGCTTTCATATGTTTTGGTGATGTTCAGCATGGTTCTATGATAATTTCATATACACTACAAAATGAATTGCCGAAGGTCCGCATAAAATACAAGGCATTGGTGCTGGCTTCATCCCTGGAGTGCTAGATGTGAATTTACTTGATGAAGTTATTCAAGTAAGTTTTTATCCGTACAAGGGGACAAATTTGTGCTATTTTCTGTGTTTTCTGGTCCTGCCATCATGTTCGATTATCCTCATTCCTAAATTTCATAACATCCATGCTGTTGCACAAGGGAAAAAGGACTAAACATGCAAACAGAAAGTCTGTTCTCTTGCTCATATCCATCCTACTACCTGATAGATCATCATTTGTATTCAACAAAATAACAACAACTCTTCAATTGCACATGCTTTTTACGATTTGGATACCGTTAGCCAATGATCTTTGCGTTGTAAATGTGGTTCCTATCAAGTAATTCACATTGGCTATTACAAGATTCTCTTTCTGACTTTGCAGGTATCAAGTGAAGAAGCTATTGAAACTGCCAAGCTGCTTGCAGTGAAGGAGGCTTAGCTGGTAAAGAGACTTGTCTATCATTAGGCATTGAGACTTCAGAACCCCACCCCAGGAAACGATGCACACACTGGCTAATATCCATTTTTAACTTATTTCTTGAAATATGACATGATCGTGGCACTTCAGAGTTCTCTGCCGCGTGCTTTTTAAGTGGCTTTTTTGTGATTTTTTCTTTTTCACTTGCAGGTCGGAATACCGTCGGGTGCAGCTGCTGCAGCTGCAATTAATATTGCAAAGAGGCCAGAAAATTCTGGAAAGGTCATTATGGTGAGTAAATTTGCTTTTATTGGACGTCGTTAGCAGAATATCATGTATTTTACAAGTGACTTCACAATAACATAGCCATGTAAGCAAGCGCATATCTTCTTGTTCAGCAAGTTCAGCTTACTTAAGTTTTCTTCAACTTGATGTCAAGCTTCAGTTGAATGAAACTACTCCTATTTTCCTTCTCAAAATGATGAAAAACCATTTCTAGCTTGTTCACACTCTTCTTCAGCAGCAACCAGCCATTCGATCATACTCATGCTAAAATATTAACCCTGCTCAAGTGATCTTCCCTAGCTCTGGAGTCTTCTGAGCTATTTCAATCAGTGAAGCAGGAGGCAGAAAATATGCTCTATGAACCTTGACTAATTTCCTCAATGTGTTGACATAATTTGATTTGGTTTAACAAACTCCTGAAGAAGAAATTCCAGCCGGCCCATTCTGATGAAGAATTGTCTGCCGTGACAAGTATTTAATAATGCGCTATGGGGACATGACATGTATGTTTCTTTTTGTTTCCCCCCTTAACAGTTTTTCTTTTCCTTGCTCTCGACTAGGGGTAAGCATGGTCCGAGTTGGGTCAGTCCACCCCCTAACCCTAAGACCAACTTCCAACCTGCACAGTATCGGTCCTCAATTTTTTGGATCAAGGACCGACCCTATTAAGTTTGGGACCAAGGACCAGACTGACCCAGTGGGTTCGGTCCGGTTCCATGGTCAACCCGGGACCAATAATAATTTTTTATTTCATTTTTTGTACTCCATAAAAAAAAACGATTGAGGACCGGACCGATCTAATGAATTCGTTTCGATTCCAGAGTTAACCCGGGACCAACTAATAATTTTTTATTTCATTTTTTTTACTCTTTGAAAGGGCAACCGAGGACTGGACCGACTCAATGGGTTTGATGACGAGCGAGGTCAGCTAAGAAAGGCAAGCAGTGAGGGTCGAGTGGGGTAAACGTCGAACAGAGTGAGCGTCGAATGTTGAGCGGAGAGCAACAAGTCAAGCAAGCATTGAGCGGCATGAGTGGCCCAAAGCGAACTAAACGAGTATCGAGTGGCAAGCAGAGAAGTTGTTTCTTTCGATTTTGGCAAATTGAAGACTAAGATGACAAATATAACAAAAGAGAACAATTACTAGAAAATGATGCCGTAAGGAGTTATTTATGCCCTTTTGGACACCGTGAGGACTCCTCACAAAAACATTTTACTCATTCATAAATTATGACTATTGACATCGTAAAAGACATTAAAAATCTTAGTTATTAAATAATAATGTAAAATTACTTGAAATCTTCACTAAAGAGTTATTTAATGTTGTTGACGCCGTTTATTTTAAGGTTTTCACTATATTATATATATATAGTCAGGGTTGGTCCAGGTTAAACCGACCCTGAACTCTCGAACCAAAGTCTAATCCGCACAATGCTGGTTTAGGAATTCTAGGACCAATGACCGACCCAGTCTCCTTAGGAACTGGACCAAAACCGGAAGGTTGAGCCAGTCCAAGGTCGGTCCAGGGTCAACCCTGGACCGACCCTGGACCGATGCTCACCCCTACTTCCAACCATGTAAACTTTCGTGTTAGCTTTCATAATCGTATTGTAAGTATAACCTTCTGCATTCGGCGAAGGGGAAAGGTGACAATTAATACTTCAGATTTACTCTTTTTACTTCCTCCACTTGCCATGTGTTCTATAATCAAATTAGCCATATGCATAAAGCTGATAGCAGTTCCCTTTCATACTTACACGAAGAAGTAACATTTAGATCACGATGAGCATGACTATAGGAGAGCTAATTCTCGCACATGACAACTTAGTGAGCTGGAAAATATAGATCAGCGTGCTAGCTTTTGGCAGCAAGGCGAAAATTTTCGGACTTCAATATGCCTTCGAAGGCTCCACCAAAAAGGCCATAGGATTGGTGCTTATCACCCTGCGGGGACAACGTAGGTGGACAAGAAACTGTACAAGTGCAAATCATGCAAAGGCTCCTTCAAATAGGCATACTTTCTCAGTAACCCATCTCTAACGTACCCGGCCTTCTCCTACACTCTCTGGCCAGTCCTATCGTCCACCCCAACGAAGGCTTGAACCCTTAAGACATTAGGGAAATCCCCGAACACCTGGTACAGCGCCATTTTCCCGGCTTAGGTCACCTCGTAGGAATGCCATATTAAGTAAATAGGCTACGTTTAGACTAAGGAATTGGGTAGGGGCCGCGCGAACGCAGGCCCCACTGCCACAAATTATGACGTAGGCTCGGCCACTTGGACCGACCTTGGGCTAGCACCCCTCCCGAAGTGCAATGGAGGTCACAAGGCCCAGGCCATGAACCTTCTTGACAGCCCATTGACCCCGCCCAGGTAAGTGATTTGCTTATTTCCCAGGCCTTTGCTTTTACATTGGTCAAACTCACTCACCGATTCAGTAGCCACTCTGTGGGACAAACAGAGAGAGAGAGATATGGAGATGGAGGAGTCGGTCAGAATTTGGGTAAAGAATCAAAAGGGGGTTTCTTGCGAACAGGGGACTTGCGAAGAACATTTGGGTAAAAAGCTAGCAGAAAAGTGGGTTATTTGGTAGTTCATCATTTTCTTATTTATTATATACGTTCAGGCATTGGATTACATGGATTATCAATTAGAAAATTCCTACACATTACAACTTGAAATGATAGAGCGCACAACTGGAATAATTTATGATCATTCATGCTATGATATATGCTTTAGAAAGGCAAATAGATTAAGGTACGGAATAACTTATGATCATTTAGGCTGTAATCATTTAATTAATGAGATGCTTTCGATCATTCAATCATAAATAACGCCATCATTTGATTAAATGTCAGCCACAATCAATTCGAAATAGTTTTCTATTTCTGATATTCCCCGTGTGAAGGCAATAAATTTGACACCGAGGTTATTCATTTCAAGATCCACACCCATGTTCGTTCTCAGATTTCATACATAGAACCTCCAAGAAAATTAATGATTGAATTTAATAGTAAATTCTGTGTGTTACCTAAAAATAGAGTGAGAAAATTTTTTTAACTAATTATTCAATTAGTGAGGCCTAAATCAATTAAACTCGTCTTAACCCATTTGTCCATGCAATATGGTAATCCTCACTCTTTATTCCCTTTGCATTAGATAATTCTTGTAAAACGTGGACGATCGTCATGATTAAGGTGGCGTCTAGGATAACTTCTGCTTTTGGAATTTTGGTGCATATTCTACATCAATGATGGAATGCACCTATATGTGCTGTAAGCATAAATAGTTTGGGCAAAAGCTCACCATCTCGTGGAAACAGTATCAGGACGGGATCATGAAGGCTCGAAAGTGGACGGGAGCGTGATAGCCGCCTATGGCCGGTGAGGTCGCCGACCCCCTCCGATGGTGGCAGCGACAGTGGTGCCTAGCCACCAGCCCTCGTCTTTTTTTTTTCTTTCTTTCTTTTTTTGTTATATTTATTTTTTTTTTTGGTGAATAATATATATTTATATTTTGACCCCTAAAGTATCAAAAATTTTCAAAATTGACCCAATGTGTGTCGAAATTCTGGACTCGCGTCTCGGAGAGAATTAAGCACGTGTTAGATTTTTCGACACTCGTTGACCGCGTGTCGAGACGTGTCGGAGCATGTCAGACACAACATGAAAGTTCCCGAAGAGTGTCGGTACCACATGGGTTGGTGAATGCTAATTTTCGTATGAGATAAATGACTAAATAGGATAGAGAAAATTTAAGTGTAATCAAGTGTCAAACTCGATACATGTTTTCAACATCATTGATTTTGGACGTTATGCTCCCAAAGGTCAAGATATTACACAGAAAACTTGCATTACCCTCAAACTCGATACCATATGAAGCTCAAATTTCATAAAGACATACATCTGTTAATACCAAAAACTCAATATGCATATGCAGAAACTTCAAAACCTGCGTAACACAGACAACCGATGAATTGAACCAGATTTTTGTTCTTATTCCTCTTGATCGGTACTGATGTTATGAAGCCTAGCCAAAAAAAAAAAGGAGAGAGACAGGATGTGATGAAGCTTCATTCTCAACATAAACAAATAAAGGGAGTCAAAAACAATTTGTCCGTAAGATCAGCAAAGAATGTACTAGAGGAGATCCATGGAACTGAGTTACATTTGTATGTCTGTCCATCTCTAATCCAAACAATGGATTTTATCAATAGATGGGTCAAACACATGATGATTACAAGTACATATGAACTATGTACAACTAACTGCATCTACAACCTGCAAACTGAAGAGCCAAAAGCATATAACTCGCCATGCCTCCTGAATATCTGGGTCTTCTCTCCTAATTTCTCTGCACTAAAGAAAGACTAAACTTTGCAATGCAACTACTGGAAGCATGGCACTTGCTGCAACAAAAAGAAGAAAAGAATGATGAACGAGCTAATATTTCTGAAGGTCCAAAAGAAAACGAGACTTGAAAAGTTTCAGAGGCAATGATTTAGAATCAAGGCCAGATGGATCAAAACCAGCAGATTTTAGACTGAGATATGAAGGTAACATGGGAGATTTATCGCAATTTGGGTCCATGTCACGATAAAGGTCATCTCTTCTTTCCAAGTGAGAGGACCCGTGCCAATGAACTACACAGAAGGAATATTGGTTCATGAGAGTGGACTCTTGCTTTGTTCTACTTCCATCATAATCCTCATAAGCCATGAGCCCCTTGAAATGCTTAACTGTAGATACAGGAAAATAATCATAATAGATGACCAAATCAGAGTCGTAAAGCAAGATTTAACAACGGGTCAAGCAAGATGAGAGATCTACCACAAAGAAAACTGTAATAAGAAGGATAAAGAAGATAGCCTCGTACTCCCTGCAAGCTGTTCAAAACAGGTGACAAGGGCAATAGAAGTGAGACCAATAGAGAAAAAAAAGCCATGAGGGCAAGAGGAGTGACAATTGCCCACAATTCTTGCAGTAATACGTGAAAATCTTGCTCTAACAGATAATTACCACAATTAGTTAGAAATTACAGTTCACATAATAGTACAATTAACCACAAGTCTTGCACTAACACGTAATCAAGAACATCTCTAGGACACAGACCATGGCAGAATAGCAATTTTTTGCCCAACAAGCTGACCATTTTGAAGATGATCCGATGAACATGGTCAGAGCATCGTGTAGTTTTTCAACAATCTCCTCAAGTGTCAGGCAGTTCTCATTTTCTATCTGCAAGTAATGTAGACGAAACAAGTATGATTTCTATATAACTGAAGATGAAATACCATAACTCTGCTCTGAATAAGAAGAGATTAATTTATACAGCAACCTGTCAGTAAATCTAACAAAAATGCAACAAAAATTGGATTGAACATTCTCTAAGAATTCTTGCACATATGATATTTAATTTTTAACAGTAGTTTCCTTTGGTATGTGGAATTAGTAATCTTCCCTCATTTATTGTTATTTTAGATTTTAAAAACTCAATGCAAAAGCTTCTGGGGATCACGAGAAGTGACGCCAAAGCTCGTATAATTAACAAGGAACCATATTACGGACTTTTCCATACCAAAATCAGAAAAAGAAGAAAGAGAAAAATCTGGATAGCAGTTTGTATCCAAAAATATCTGAACCGACAATATGCTCTCCACAAAGGATCAGAAAAACTAGTTGAAGTTTTAAAAGACTACTTTTCAACTGAAACAATATGAAGAAATTGGCAATAATTACCTGGGCCACAATTGTAATATCCAAGAGGGAACTCCCAAATGCTAGGACGCTGATATTTAGAGTTGTCAAGTTCATGTCCTCCATTTGTTTCATCACTTCCTTGATGCAACCCTCGTGCTTCTCACAGTGGACTTTAATCAAAAGTCCGTCCCCGATACCCGTGCTTCGACCTCAGGTAGTTGCTGATCGATGAGTGGGTCATATGACTTCTCATCGGATGATAAACATATGACGCCATCACCGCGTTGGAGTGATGGCTTCTTTGCAAAGATCACAGATTCCACGGTTCTCGTGGCCACCTCTTCCTCGAGGATCTTCACATATTCCTCGAGCTGTTTCAAGTACTTTATCGTATCTCCTAGAAGCCTTGTCCAGCTACGCAACCAGAACATTTATCAATTTTTTAGCGGGAACAATGAAGACTTATAATGTGATGAATTGGAATACAGTGCTACGTTTTTGGTCCCTAAGTTTACTGGCGATTGATAAAGATCATTGTAGGTGGTGGAACCTTTGTTATGTTGACTATTTCAATAAGAGGTGAGTCTCAACTTCCAAACAATCCTTAAGCAAGTACCTGTATAAATCAGACTATTTTACCTAGAGGTCAAATTTATGTTGTTTTGTTGAGCATCTTACCTCTTAAAAGGGTTTTGTTTTCCTCCATTGTTTGTAGGGATTAGTTTTCTGATTGATGAAACGACTGTGAATAGTATGCAAAGAATGCTACAAGTACTCTCTAATGATCTCAAATCACTAACTAGCATATACAAATTGTTATGCATGAGATATGACTCATTCGATTGATTGTCCTTTGATAGTCATGACAGTGAAAATTAAGCAGTAGAAAACAAAATTCAAGCTCGATTTTAATTTATGAAGACAAAACTAAAGGATCTAGATGTGGTAAGCAACTAGAAAGAGATTGACACACCTCTAGACAAGTGAGAAGACAGTATCTTTCGACATGTAAAAGATATTGACTTGTACAAATTATACCCATCTAAATTGTTTGATGATAGATGGATAGAATCTTATCAAATTTTAAATGCGTGAATAGTATCTAGTAATATTTTATTACAAAAAGGAATATCCAATCACTAACATGGTGCAAATATGTATCAAACCATCTAAATCAACTCAATCATCATTGAGCTTGAGTGGTTGAACGATTTTCATGAATTCCGACGTAATAATACTTGACATTAGCAATGCTTTGCCCATATGTAGTTGGGTATTAATCTAAAATGATAATCATGATTCACTTAAATTGTCTATCATTGATTTACAGTTTCTTAATTTAAGGGCAAATTGTGTTAGTTTAACTTTACTCCTTAAGAGAACACACGCATGTTCTCATGAATATGATGGTCAAAACTAATTTAATTCATTAACTACAAAAACAAAACAAAAAACCAATCGCAGGAACAGAAAAGCTATTTTCCTCAAATTATTAATCTCTCTGATTCTCTGATCTTGGTCTTTGGTCATGCCCTCTCATGGATTCCTCTCTCGTTATTTGAAGTCAGCAATTGCTTTCTACTTTTTTTTTATCTAAAGTGTATTGGCATATAATCTCTAATCCGTGTACCTAAAAGTTAGATTTTTGAAACTGGTATGCTACCCTCAATAAACATACACTAAAAAAATTATGTCCTCCAATGTCAATTTAAGCAAACAACATGTAAGGCCACTGTCCAAGTACCCATTTGCCAATGTCAATCTCAAAAGTCTACCTTATGTTTCACATTATTCACATATCCAATTGCTTTTTTTGACAATTAATATTCAACTCTTAATTAATATTAAGACTAATATACAATAAACTAAAAATGATCGGTATATTAGCAATATCATGTCTATTAAATAATATATCACATACACGATTGTATGTGAATAATTGATTAGAAGCATAAATTCTCGTTAGTCTTTTAATCACTATCATACTTTGTATGAGAGGCCATATGATAAAATTTTCTACATAGATTTTTCTGCTTAGCTAATGATTAAATTTGATAAATACACCCATTATTTAAAGTAATTAAAGCTTGATTGCGCATTAATTTAATTGCACATATTAAACCACTATATTAATCATTATATCCATACCGACGGTTAAATTTTATAGTCAATTCCATATTCATCAAATGTAATAATGGGTGTATTTATTCGACCTTGTGATTTTCAATTGTCACTTTTAGAGAAAGTTATAACTGATTTAACACTCGCTCTCTACACTGTCAATTTTTAATGCATTACTTGCACTATAAAGGTCTGAACAAAACCACCAAATCATATTATTCTGAGCAAAAGAGTCATTAGTATATCCACCCTGTGCCTTGAAAAAGGGACAAATGGCTCTAATTACTTTTAAGTCAACTAATGACATATAATATTAGCATGCTTATGAAAACCTAATGTTCTTTCGAGTTGGCCTTCCTCCAAGCATAAAATAGACATTTAGGATATGAAGATCACATCGTTCAAAATGGCTGTTCTTGAATAACTTGGTTATAATTGTTGAAGCTCAAAGTTGATGTGTCGGGTATGTTTCAAACTTTTCATGCGATAATTCAGACTTGATTTCTAGCTAAAACTCAAATTCTTCGTTCTGACGATGGTGGAAAGTACGTTGATAAGGAATTTCAAAATTATTTCAAGAATCTTGAACTACTTAATGAAACCTCCTATACTCAAACACCATAATAGAATAAAACAAGGGGATTTCCGTGCGGAGTAATAAGATATGCGTTACTCCAAGCACCCAAACACGAATAAAACGTTATTATTTGTAGATAATGACATTGACCTTAAAAATTTATATATGACATATAATCATCAACTCGTTAACAGAATTTATTTGTATAGCTAATTCCCTAGTTAATTCATTTTTGTAATATGCCTAAAATATTCGCACGTGGATCATATAATTTTAGAATATGCATGGTCGTTTAAAGATATCTTGAACATAAGTTAATGAATTCAGATAAATTTTAACTTTACAATAACATTTGTCTGGTTATATTATTAACTTTTATAATTGGAATTCAAATAAAGTCATTTATATTTCATGTCTAAATCGGGAGATGACAGTGCCTATTCATAAAATAATAATAGAGAAATCACTCTTTGCACAAGTAAATTTATTTTAGATCTTAAAAATAAATGATAGTGCACACTAAATCAGCATGCTTATGAAAAATCATGTATGTCCTCCAAGGTAGATTATAAAATTTGACATGAATGTTATAATTTAGTGATTACTTGGGGTTAATTATTATTTTGGGCCGTATAACTTAAAGATGTACATTACTTTTCATAAAAGCTTATTTGGCATTTGGTTGTTAAAACTTGTTAACAAAATTTGTAATGATATTTAATCCATGAGCCCACCATTATTCTGCTTAATCAGTAAAGTTGAACATTGTGACGTTTGAAATATCTTAATTTATGGTTCATCCACATATATTCGTTAACCTTTGTTGGAGAAAACCCCTATGTTGTTTTGAAGCTGATAAAACTTATATAAATTCTATTATGAAGATTGTCAGATTTCTGTGTCAAAGTCTATCTTATATAGCAAGTCTGCACACTCCGATAAATTCCAGACTGAATGCAAAAATGAAGATTTAATCAAACTCTAAATTATTTTATTCAAGGTTTCAATACGTACAAAATATATTAGGCTTTCTGGTTGAAAATATCACTTACCATATTGGTTATCCTAAGTGGAATCAATTTTGAAGAAACAAATCATTTTTGGAAGGCAAGCTTATTTGGAAAGAATCTACTTATGGAAATCAAGATCCTGATTGTATGGGCGTACAGGATTGATGGGCTTTCATCTCAATCTTCAAACGATTCGAGATCTCCTTGATTGATTCTGTCCAACTGGTTGATTTAAAGAATTCCTCTGGAAAGTGCCAACGGTCAACAAGGTATGGAAGAGTATTTAAAGGGATTTTTCAAGTTATTCGAAGAGAGCGTGAAAGAAGAATTCCAAAGTTTGAAACTTCTAATTCTCTTATTCTTCATCTTTTAGTGCTTAAGCTTATATTCAAAAGTGAGAAACTCTAGAGAGTGATCTTGTGAGAACAGCACAGATACCTCACTGAAAATTCAAAAATTCGAAATCACGGTGCTGTAACATTCTTTTTTCAATTCATAGTGGAATCTAGCTAAAAAGGCTGTCGGTGTGGAAAGTGGATGTAGGCTTGATCTAAGCCGAACAACTATAAACCTTGTGTTTATTTTTCTCTTCTCTAAATTCATTTACTTTATTTGCTGCGATTTACTTCTGAGCTTTAAGATAGTTGTTAAAGTCGAACCCTTCGCAAAGTCTGTAGTCAATCAAACTCAATTTAAAAATAAAGTATTTTTAATGCATTTTCGCAAAAATCTTTTTTCACACCTATTCACCCCCTCTAAGTGTTCTACTAGCCCTTTCAATATTAAATAATGATTAAGGTGAAATTCCCTAGAGTCCAAAGAAAACGTAAATTATTATGACAAATCTTCTTTCATAGGTGGCAAATGGGTTGAAGTAATCCCAACTTAATCACAAGACCTTAAAACAACCTTTCAGAGAATGAAAATTGAGAATCCGAATTCACGACGACATCCATTACAACTGTCTTGATATTAGATATTTCTATCAACTTGATTAATAAATTCAATCATTCAATCATGAATGTATCCATTCATTTCTAAATATAATATGCTTATATTATCACCATTACATGAATGACATATGGTGGGTTGATGACATTATTTGTGAATGATAACCTAATTCATATTTGTCATATTCATATATTTAGATCTCAAAATTTAAGGAAATTTAAGGTTATTCAAGTGGAAATGTATGTAATATTCACTCTATCATGTTCAAATGGGAGATAATATACACTCACTCTTTATCAGTTCACTTAGTGTTTACGTGTTTGTTTCAATTGTCCCGATAAGGCTCAGCATCGCCACAATATTTCAATTTCTTAATAACTTGTTAGTCGTTGGCGCATTTTGACTAAAAATTTGTTGAGACAGACTCGTAAAAGTTGAATTTTTTTTATGTTTTTTCTCCATAACTACAAGTTAACTAAATTAAAGATTTGAAACGTTTTTAAGATGATTGTAAAAGGTTGTGAATTTATGAGTCATACTTGTAAATTTGTGGGTATGTATAGTATTTAAAAATACCATTAACTTAAAGTAACTAAATTTGGGCACAAACAATTATGAATAATGTGAAACATAAGCTGGTTTGCACAATTCAGTTCTAAAACCCCTTTGCCAGTACAAATTTAAATTTATTTAAGCTATATTGATATGACAACTTCATAAGATTATCGATCTAAAAATAATAGCGTTTACTATCCTCAAATGACACTTACTGAATGATTAGATATATTCCAAGCACCATAATGATATCCATTATATGCCATTTCATAATAAAATGTTAATATTTAAGTTACAATAATTACTATATGCCATTTAGCATAGCATTATTCTCTGCAAATTTAGCATATTGGTTCAATATACACAATATTAGTTGATGTAAATTTATGAAAAGAAATGAATTTTAGATGTATAGTAAACTAATTTGAAACAGTTTCAGACTTAATGGCTAAATTAAAGATCTGAAACGTTTTAAAGATGTAACAATCACATTAAGTTCTGAAACGGTTTCAAAACTTAACGATCACATTAAATGGTTTCAGAATAAATTGGCAGTTTAATTATTTGAAACGGTTTCAAATTTAAATGACTAATTAATGCTCTAAAACAGTTTGAAAAGTAATGGTCAAATTAAATATTTGTAACAGTTACAAAGTTAATACCCATAATAAAGACTTCTAATAGTTACAAATAAATATCTGGAATAACGCTCTGTAACAGTTATAAAGTTAATGCATTCATGATTGAATGATTGAATTTATGAGTCATACTTGGATCATTAATGTGACCAATAATTAGTTAATCAGGAGATTTGGAGTGTTGAATATTAGTTGTGATTACATTTAATTAAATTATCTAGTTAATGCATTCATGATTGAACGATTGAATTTATGGTGTATCAAATTGATAAATGGTACAAACATCATTAAAATGAATGTATTCAATTAGCTTTTTCCCATTCTTTGAAAGTACTTTGTTTAATCACTATATTCAACTTGATCAATTTGTTTAAAATTTGTGATTTAAAAAAATTAAATGAACATAAGCTTCATTCTTTCATTTTTCTGGTAAAAAGCTAGCATATTAAATATTTCGAATTGGTCACAAATATGTGATCTCTACTTGGTTTTTTTGCCGATAAGCATCTGATTTGTACATCACAACGTATCAAAAGATTACACCTCTCACTCTTGTTGTTGTCAAAATTTCACAACCCATCATTCCAATAGATTGATAATCTTATGAAGTTGTCATATCAATATAGCTTAAATAAATTTAGATATGTACCGGCAAATGGGTTTTAGAACTGAATTGTGCAGACCAGCTTATGTTCATTTAATTTTTTTCTAAATTATCATTCTGCAACTTTTATTTGTTTCTACTATAGGTGTCTTCAATTCCAATTTATGAATTTTTATTTGCGTGACTTACTAGTTCTCTTCCATTAAGTTACCAACTAGTGATGATTTATCAGGTCCCATTTGAGCTACATACGGTTTTCTTTTGACCTTTAAACATATGACAATCGATGATGGAATGCACCTACACTACACCGTTTTTCATTTTATTATTCGCATTTTTAATCTCTAAAAAGCTAGATGTGGAATGTGCACATCTATGTAAATTATGTAAAGATATCAAAAGAATCTCCCCATTTGGATGATCCAAATTAAGGTCTTGTGATCAAGTTAATCGTATATAAATGAGAGAACGAAAATTGATTATTTCCATACGAATTAATAGATGTGATATTGAGAATCCGGATTCACAATGCAACATCAAGAGTGTCGATGTTCATGGGGTCGCCTCCTAGCCCATCCGTGTATCCGATGAGCAACCCATCAAAACCTTGCAATGGACCAATCCTATCGTTGTTTGCCTCCCGAATGATAACCACATCTGCTCAATTGTCTACGCATCCCCCAAGGGGGACATTTTCCGAGACCTCCAATCATATAGGACAAGCTATTTTTTCTCACAAGAATCATTCGGAGTTCGAATTCTTCAATGGTTGTAACATTGGGTGTTATCTCCTATCAATGATGGTTATTGTGTTCAGTCTAATTGACATCTCATCCAAAAGTTGTGCATGGACAAGGTTTACTCTGTTTGTGATGTGCGTGGCCTTAATATTATCCACGGTCACATTTTTGATCCCTATGGTCCTACTCAGCAAGGAAGGAGAAACAAAGGACAAAAAGATCGCATTTACTCATGTAAAAGAGGGAGTTGCAGTCATTGTATGGTCGGTACAGATGGGGGTCATTTCATTGGGTCAGATTTTTAGGTTCTTTGCGTGAAAGATTCGTATGTCTTTTTTCTTGTTCTTTTTTTTTTTTGGGGCTCTCAATTTTTGTGGAAGCCTGTGGATATTTTTACATTTAGTCTTTTTTTCATTAATAAAGATGTCAGATGTTTGACTTGACACCTTGAAGGTATGCGGCTAATTTAATCATAATAAAAGTCTACACGAACAAGGCGGTTTTACTTGAAGGTGTCGAGTTGAACATCTGACATCTTTATTAATGAAAAAAAGACTAAATGCAAAAATATTCACAAGCTTCCACAGAAATTCAAACCCTCCCTAAAAAAAAGAAAAAGAAAAAAGACATACAAATCTTTCACGCAAAGAACCTGAAAATCTGACCCAATGAAATGACCCCATCAGTACTAACCACGCAACGACTGCAACTCCCTCTTTTACATGAGTATACGTGATCTTTCCATCCTCTATCTCCTTCCTTGCTCAGCAAGACCATAGGCATTGAAAATGTGACCATAGTTAATAGTAAGGCCACCCACGTCACAGAGTAAACCTTGTCCATGCACGACTTTTAGATGAGATGACAATTAGACTGAACACAATAACTATCATTGATAGGATAACACCCAGTGTTACAACCATTGAAGAATTTGAACTCCGAATGATTCCTATGTGAGAAAATAGCTTGTCCTGTATGATTGGAGGCCTCAAAAAAAGTCCTCCCTGAGCGATGCGCAGACAATTGAACAGATGTGGTAGCTAGCATAATGACAAACGGCGATAGGATTAGTCTCCTACAAGGTTTTGATAGGATGCCCATCGAATACATGGATGGACCAGGAGGCGACCCCATGGACATCGACACTCTTGACGGTGTCATTATGAATCCGAATTCCGAGCCAAAGGGGCCCGGGGAGCAGGAACTAGGGGTGAGCATGGTCCGGGTTGGTCCGGACCACCCCCTAACCCTAGGACCAACCCGTACAATGTCAGTCCTCAATTTTTAGGACCGAGGATCGACCCTATTGAGCCTGGGACCAAGGATCAGACCAACCCAATGGGTTCGGTCCGATTCCATGGTCAACTCGGGACCAATCGATAATTTTTTTCGTCTTGTTTTTTATATTCCCTAAAAAAGTAAACCTACAAATTCGAATTACACATCCATCCACAATGTGGCATTGTGTAACTAAACTATAAATACCAATACATATTCAGCAAATTTAAGATGACACAATAATAGAAATTTCGTACTTGCTAACTGCTCATCGAGATATGGGACAAGATAGGGTCCACAATGCGGCGAGCGGGATGTTGCTACTTTTGATTTTGGCAAATTGAAGAACAAAGAAGACATAATGGAAGAGAACGTACTTTGGGGAAGGAAGCCATGAGGAGACTTACGGCATAAACTTCACGCCATTTTGGACGTCGCAAGTCCGTGATTGTGAGGAGTCCTTGGTCCTCACGGTGAAGAACGTACTCTGGACTGTGGAGGAGGCCATGAAGACCTTTACGGCGTAAACTTCACGCCTTTTGGAATTGGATGCCGTCTTTCCGTGATTGTGAGCTTGAGGAATCAATAGCTTTAACATCATTTTACTTAGGTTTGAATATATAGAAGAATTATAAATAATATAATATAATATAAATTTTACTTAGGTTTGAATATATAAAAGAATTATAAATAATATAATATAATATACGGGGTTGGTCCAAGGTTGGACTGACCCAAAACTCTCAGGACCGAGGATCAACCCGCACAGTGTCGGTCCTGGAATTTCAGAACCAAAGACCGACCCAATCCCCTTGGGAACCGGACCAGGATCGGCAGGGTTGGGCTGGTCCAGGGTCGATCCAGGGACGACCCTAGACCGCTGCTCACCCCTAGCAGGAACCACCTAACGTCGTGCACAATTTTGCGCCTGGGTATTAGAGCGGATATTGTAGGAGCTTGTATAGGTTGTGAAAGTGGAATTAAACCCCGACCTTGACCTTTTTGTTAGTAGGAGTCGCTTTTGTAGTAAGTTTGTACATATCATACTCCTTGGGTTAACCTATTAATGAATAAATCATAGTTTGTGAAAAATTATTGTGTTTGTACTATCCCTATTTCTAATGGTTGACTAGGTGTGTATTTAATTCGCTTTCGTATGCATTTAATCGAAAGATTAAAAGAATGGGTCAATGACGCGTCCTAGGACATTGCATTTCTAATCGACCGCCGAGAGATATGCACGTACTCGGGATTCGGGACGTAACATCTCCGCCCGAAGTGGTATGGTCAAGGTCTAGAGTGATAAGGTGCGATAAGTCATGGAATAGTTAGTAGAAAAAACATTTCCCTTATGCTTGTGATTGATTTATTGTTTTGTACGGATCACTCAGATTCTAATTCTGTGTTAGAATTGGAAAGTAGGTTTCTATAAAGACCCTGCGAGATGAGCGATCCTGAGCAAAGAGCCCCTTGAAGAAGGGCTATAGTAGCTATGACAGGTGCCAGAGGAAGGGCACCGAGATGAGCGAATGCTAGAGGTAGAGCGTCAACTCAGGCTAGTACCAGGGGAAGAGTACCACCTCAGGCTGGTGCTAACAGAGGAGCACCAAGCGATCCTAGGTTGGATGGGACTATGCAAGCGTAAAAAACTCTAAGGAATATAATCGGTCAGTGGGCTCAAAACCAAGCTACTGCTACTGTCGTCGCACTTGCTGAAGTCGCACCAGAAAATGGGAATGGTGAACAACTCATGCATAAGCTGGTGGAGTAGTTCCTGAAACTAAAACCGCCAAGGTTCACTGGAGTGAGCGATCTAGAAGCTGTAACCTTCTGGATCCGAGAACTAGAGAAAGTCTTCACACTATTGAGATGCTTTGAAGAAGACAATGTAGTCTTGACTGTCTACCAGTTATAAGGTAACGCGAGTACTTGGTGGGAAGCCACCAAAGGGAGAGTATTTCCCGAAAGTACGGTCCCAGAGTGGGATGCCTACAATGAGGCCTTCTACGGAGAGTACATTTCAAATTGTGCGCGAGAGCAGAAAATGGCCGAGTTCCAACGTCTCTGTCAAAGTCAAATGTTCGTGGACCAATACAAAGCAAAGTTTGCTAAGTTGTCCAAGTATGCACTGAGGCTGACTGAGGACCCGATGGATAGGGTGAAGAGGTTCAAAGATGGTCTGAGGTCAGAGATCAAGTACCTACTAGTACCACTGAATCTTAAAGACTATGATGAGTTGTACGAGAGGGCCTAGCTGATAGAGAGGAATCTGAACGAACGGTTTGTCGCATTTGGGTCGCGGTTTGTGCCCAACAGAGATAGCAACCAGTTTGGGAAGAGGCGGATAATGGGAGGAAAGCATTGCATTCCTCTCAACCGAAAGGGTGGAATTGAGAAGCCGGCACCCAACTCGAATGGCAAGTTGTGTGAGTACTGCCCCCTCGTCATCAATTTTTCGTACTGTTTTGGTAGAGCACTTGCACTGTAACACCAGATATGAGCAATCTAAAAGAAAATTTGAAGTACAAAAAGGACTAATATAACGATCCCCGGTATTTTCAAAAGTAGAAGAAAACAAAAAGAAACCTTGCAGATGGTAAGGTTCCCATGAGCTGATCAAATGGTTTGAAAGGCTCTCCCAAGAAGAATGTGATCTCCAGACCGCTAAATCCTCGAGATCATAAGCAAATGGAGCATGATGGAATGGATGGTACCTAAGCATGTATACAACTTTCAATAATTCAGATATAAAAAATAGGCTAATAAAAACTAGTGTAGCATGAAACCAAATTGCAACTTAACAGTAGCACTTACAATAGGGAAATCATAGTGTGGTAATTCAATACATTTTGAGTAAAGCTACCCAGAAAATGAAGCATGCAGGATTCATCTGACTAAACAAAATAACAAGATTTTTGCTCAATATCCCAGCAGGAGGTCTTCAAAGTACTATCCAATACGCAAAGTTTATAAGCACATTCTAGGCAATGGAATCAGATCATTGCTATTAAAAGGCATGTAAAGATGGATCAGTATTGTTTCTTGTAGACCTTAATGGTAAAACTCACCATTGCCAGGATTGAACACCTTGGTAATAATACCAACAGACCCAACTAAAACCTTCGACATATTTCAAAACCTGCAAAGCAGAAATGCCATCAACCATTAACCTTGATACAAAACTGCAGTTGTAATAATCAGACAGGTAGGAAAATACTAGCAATTGAGAACTTCACAAACAAAAGAAATTAACAGTTATCCAAGGGCAAATGTACTGACGAGGCCACACAATCTATAAGAAGGAACTGCGGCCGAAACTGAAGCATCTGACAATGAGGAAGTCATCCAATTGGTAAGTCCATGATATATCTTTACGATGCTAAAGAGGTAGTAAGATAATAGCAATCTAGGACTTCACAAAAAAGAGATATTAACATTTTTCCAAGGGCAAATATATTGAAGAAGCCACACAATCTGCAATGAGGAACTGCAATGAAACTGAAGCTTCTGACAACAAGAACTCATCCAATTAATAAGTCCATGAAATATATTTACAATGCAAAAGATAGGCACTGTCAACATGAAAAATCCTACCAAGTATCGTACCCACAAAAATATCAAGTCACAAGGCAGCTGCCACTCTTTTCTATCACACTCAAATTTGGCACCTAGTGGCATATGGATTTCAACCATGCAAAGACCAAATGCAACCACATAAGCATCTACTTGAGATACGTCAAAACATCTATTTGCTCTAGTAGGATTCAGATGGTACCAGCTTAGTTCACCAAAAACCATTTTGAACAGATGATGGAGCCAGAATGTTCTGGCTTAGTTCCTGGCATCAGAACATTCCAGCTTAGTTGACCAATACCCTTTTACCCAACAATAAAAAGAAAAGCTAATGCCCCAATAGCAACATTTCTTCCAGAATATCTAACTGTCATACTTAAATTTGTCTAAGATAAGCAGAAGAATAAATTAGCCTCATCCGAAGTCCAAATGCAGTTGACTACATGCTATTCAGATCCTTCTTCCATAGAAATCACCAAGTAAAACATTGGCTGTGAAAACTATCAGGTATACTCCTAATAAATCAATCTCCATAAAAGGAACACTTCCTATGGAAAATTAACGTAAAAAGAACTTCCCTCCTGATTCATATCGGAAAAAGGAATTATCAATGTCTTTCCTATTTAAAAGAACACAGTTACAGCTCCTCAAAGCTACATAACTTCCACATCCACACAGATTTGCAATAAAAGTAGACATCTAATTGTAAAGGAACTGCTATTAAGAGATTAAGAGTCTGAAGACTGCTTTACCATCCAAACAAACTAAATCAATGCCACAAACGATCACAATAATTAAAATCAAGGAGAGTAAGCACAGAACACTGTAAAACAAATATATACTAAGTTACCAAGACAAACGAGACAAAATAAAAGCAAAATAATTATGAGAAATAATACTGATATTAAAGTAAGTAAACTGAATGCTTCAAGATACAAGAAAAAATTACCGTTTCCTTCTTAACTCTCTCTATCTCCTCCGGCGTTGACACATGAAATTTCTCTGCATAATACCTTTCCTCGTATCCAGGCTCCCCTAATCTAACCTGATTTCAAACCAGTGTATCAAACTCAAGAATTGATTATTTAGCTCGTAAAGCTTCTCATGTTTCCTTTGAGATATTGATATTGGGACTAACAATATATAATTCATCCACAAAAATAACACATCAAAAAGTCAAATATTTCAATTTATCTGACTACTCAAAATATGTGAAAGGTAGATCATTCTCTTCAGAACGCTTAAAAAATGGTATCTTCACTCATAAAATGTTCACTTGAGAGCATACGGAAAAAAGAATCACAGTTCAATGGTACACCGAGTGAAACTTAGCTTCTCCCGTCTGCTCACCCCCCCCCCAGCCAAAAAAAAAAAAAAAAAAAAAAAAAGACAAGAAAAAATGAACATAGCAGAAATACTCTGGCCCCCAAAAAGAGTAGCGTCAACACCATTCAAGCTCATGTATGGTACACACGGGAGTCCATAAGACATCACTCATCATATAAGACTATGCTTCGGTTAGACAGCGCAAGAGTTAAATAATGCTAAAATCTATTGAACAGAGAGGTTGGAGTAACCAAAGCTAGGAAGATATAAAAGGAGCCACTTAAAGATTGATTCATTCGACTTGTTAAGTGCACATCTTTTCAGTGCACCTGATCTCTTCATTAAATCCCAACCTACAATCAGAGAACTATATCAAACTTAATGATAGTCCCTGCCCAAACAAAACTGCATCATCTTTATTGATTACGGAAATTATGACTTGCCCCATTTCAATTGCCTTTGATCAATTGAAAGTGCAAAACAGAAGATATTCAATTACCACACAGGTAAAGGAGAAAATCAACTCTTTGCAACCTTGTCAACAGCTGGACTTTGTAATTCTTTTGATGACTCTCTTCTTGATCTAGATCTCATTTCTTCATTATTCTCCAGTGCCTAGAGAAAATGTCAAGCATAAAGTTAAATAGGACTGAATGCTGGCATATGTATTGTACTCACTAGTCTGTACTAAAAGTGTCACATGCTTTAATTGATTATGAGTCCTGAACGACTATTTTCAATGGAATTATATATATATATAAAAAAAATATATAATAAAAAAAATCTATTTCCACTCCACTTGTTCCACGAATAACATCAAAAGAAACTGAAAGAATTTGGATCATTCTTCGAATTCTCCATCACACGCTGCCTTACAAACAGATTGAATTGATAGCATTCATAAATAACCAAAGTTACCTGCTGTATGCGAGCCCGCTTCTGAAAAATTTGATCTTCGTAGACAGCAACAGACTGGATAAAATGTTCTACTCTGTCTAACGTGACCTGGACACGAGAAAGAAATTAAAACTCCTCATCAAAGACTGTCAAATACATTAAATTTTACAAGAAACAAATATACTAATGGATTAACACAACCATCACAAACTAGGATTTGTTGGATTTTCTACCAAAACCTTAAAAAAAATTTACATATATATATATATGAAAAAATACTCTGCATATACCAACTGATTTGAGGTGTTCACTAAATAAAATCAAATTCGCAAGATTTAAAACAAAAATATAAGAAAAAACGCAAAATAGAAAATGTCTTTCCAAAAACATACTGACAGAAAATAGTTATGGCAGCTAAAAATAACTAGAAAAGCCTTGTGGAAACCACATCCTAAAGAAGAAATAAACTCTTCAACAAACAAGAACATGTAACCCGAACAACTAGTATTAGAGCAACCAACCCACGAATTCATCATCCAACTACAACATTACCCAACTGGAAACTGCATATCAAAGGATGCATAATGAAACTACTCGCTTGCTTCAGTAAGGTAACCTCCCATGGCAGTGAACTCCCTCCTATAAACCATCACTAGTAAATTGATAGCACCCTGAAGAAAAGAAAGATGCTTAATGAGCATTCTAAGTCCGCATAATTTGTGAGCACACAGAATAAACCCAAGCAAAACCACCAGGTTAGCATGAAATCGTGTCTCTGTTAGGCGAAAAGTTGTGAACATCTTAGTTCGCGATTGCTGCCACGCATAATAGTGATCTGATCAAAGGACCTAAATGTGACATACCTCCCTAATCTCCAATGTAGGCATATGTCGAAGGAAGTCATTGCCAACGAAGAAACATAAAAATACAAAATCATCCACTATCCTTTCGAAATCAATCTCGAACGGAGGATTTGATATGTCCAGATCATGCTGCAAGTACTCCCGTAGTACCCAAATGTTGAGGAACTGCCACATTACAAACAGTCATACAAAAGAAAAGCAGGGAATAAGAGACTGAACATGAAATCAGAGTTCAACAAACCTGATATTTCTTCTTGTGGATAGGAATATCGTTTAACATATCATCAGCAGTCTTGCCACGACATTCAGCAGCCAGGTGACCAAATTGGCCGCTCTGAAAACATTTCTCCTGTTGTCCTGGAAAAGTGACCACCTGCAGATTTTTTGGAGAGAGAGACAAAAAAAAAAAAGGACACCAGAAAATGAGATCCTGCTGCATCCCACAACCCAAAATGGAAAATTGGATAATCTATTTACCTCTCTGAGAATTGAAAAGTGAATCTCATGTGTCGCTAACGAAAGCATAATCAGGTCAGCATCCTGATTATAGTGAACCAAATTTGATAATAACTCAGCGGAATCTAAAGTAACCAGCCGAGAAGAGGGAAAGCTATTAGTACAGAGGCAGAGTGCAAAACAAATTTACCAGGCCATAAAGACAGTGCCGAGTGTTCGGATCAAAACCACGAAGATTCCTTTGCAATCGTATATATGACAAAATCTTGTGCTCTCCTTCCCCAGGAACATTTGCATCAGAAAGAATAACCTTCAAGAATCATCCAATGCAGCCGTATAAATAAATTTAGAGAGAAAGAATCCTGAACACAGAGTTTTACCCCCAATAGAGATGAATTACTCGTTGGGCCAGGAATTATCCAATGTGAAAGGCACTAAGAAAGCAAATGCTAAATAAGTATCAACAAACCTTTGTCTGCTGCCAGCCAGGATAACGATATAATCTCACAATTCCAGCGAGCGAACACACAAGCGCGCCGAAGAGGAGGAAGGAACACACGCACGCAGGCACGCACGTACCCTGCCGTCGGGGTGAAAGCACGGATGGATGATCGGCGAGCCACCGGTAGAAGGTGGGGACTCCTGTGGAGCGCGCGAGCCTTCGGACTGGGGCCGGCGGCCGTGCTCCGGCGAGTCAACTCGGAGATGTAGAGAGAGAAAGGAGAGAGAGAGAGGGGATTTGATCCGGGTCAATTGAATTCCAATTTAATTAAGTTTTAAATTAGCATTATAATCTTTGAGAATCCCGGTTAGCTAGAATAATGGATAAGATAATTTAATTTGTAGCCAATCATAAATGAGTGTGTATCTCTAATGGTGTTTCAAAATCGAACTCAATCTAAAAGATCTTACTTTAAATTTTGTAGAGCGTTTCTTTTTCTTTTTTTTTTTTTTTGTATTATAAAATATTATTGATAGAGTTGGATTTAGTTTACGCGTCTAAATAGACGAGAACTTATCCATGCAAAAAGCTTATTCTCATGGCCTCATTGTGCCTCCTAATTCAATTAATGTTTTATTTGGATACGGTGATAAAGATGTCTCAGTGAGGACAATAGTCATTCGTTGCAGGATCCGTGAACTCTAGACCGCTAGAGTCTGAACTGGACAGGATATAAAAGATGTGATTTTATAGTGCATTTATTCCGTGAAAAATATATAATTTGTATGATCGTTTGTATTCCCTATAAAAATAAATAAATGTAAAATATTTTCATTGTTCATGAAAATAGTATAAATTGTTATTGATAATGCAAATATTTTTCATTAACTAATTATTTCAAGTAATATAAGTGATTATTTTTAGAATAAAATATTTTCTAAGTCATTCATTTCCCATTAAATAAATAAGATCTGAATCTTTATGTTTAATTTTAAATCTCGATTTGCAATTATTTATTTTGCCAATCTTAATTTCCGGAAATTAAATTACAAGAGCATCTCCCATGACACCAAGATAAATGTAGACATCAAACCGGCCGCCCTCGCTGGAGTCTCCCTACCCGGTCCACAAATGATGCAATGCTCTTTGTCTTTATATTTATCTGCTAAGTTTGTCAGTCAAACTTTTTTATTTTTCTTTCTTTTTTTCTCGTCATGGCTATTAATGAAACGAAATAGGGAGATCACAGCGAAATCCCCCTGTATTTCCATGAAAATACTAACATCTCAAAATTTTCTTGACTAAATATAAAATATTTTAGAAAAGTACAACGATTCTAGGTAATTAATTTGTTCCAATTAAATTGCCGGGACAAATAATTTGCAATTAGAGTTCAGCAAATTGTAGCCCACCAACTTGTTTATAAGAATATGCTTTGTGTGCTGAGAGAAGCGGCTGTTTCAGATTGTGCGGCGACGAAACACGGTGGAAGGGGAGTCCCTTATTGCGAAAGATGTCACTGAGGCAAGCAGTGTTGAATCTCCTTCAGCACCATTTGTGTAGATATAGTTGCTAAGGCGCTGTGCTCTGATCGAGTGCAGTTTCGGTGCAGATAATTGGCAAGACGCCCCTGGTGTACCTCAACAGTGTGGTGGAGGGTTGTGTTGCCCGAATCGCTGCGAAGCTCGAAATGATGGAGCTCTGCTCAGGTGTCAAAGACGGGTTTGTAATTGGAATTTGAATACTGTGGTGTCCATTTCCAGTCAAATTACAGATTCCTCACGATGCCAGGAGGTTGGCACTTGTCGAAAGAAGCATGAATTTAATCGCCACCTCTGGTCTATATATTATTGCATAAATGAAACATTTTCTTTAGCGATGTGATTTGTTCTGATGAATTGCAGTCACAGCCAATGCTTTTGTCCTTGATTGTAGGATTGCGTATAGAATGATTGCAGATGCTGAGGAAAAGTGTCTGATTCAACCGGGAAGAGGTTAGTTTTGGTTGTTCAAGTTTCTTCATGTAGATTTGTAGCTGTAGGAGAAATGCTTATGATGTTATCCTTCCTATAGCAGATCAAGGTGGTTTTGTCAAGCAACCATAGTCCTGTCAATTGTAGCCTAGGAGAAATTTGTATGATGTTATACTTTCTCTTCCAGACAGTGGTTTTGTCGTGCAGTTTTAGTTTGTTGCTCTGGATTGAGATTTGGATTATTCATAGTCTATGGTTCGCCTTTCTGGATTCAGAACAAGCATTTGTTAAATTGATAGAGTGGAGAAATTGTTATATGCTCAATTTTCTCTTTGTAATTATTCAGGAGATTTTCTCCAGCTCCTCGCACAAGACTGAGCACTTTCGGAGAATTCATTCAAGGACGGGGTGCCATTCAACTCGATGCTTCTCTTTGATGATGAGGATAGGAATATTGAAGCGGTAATTCATTAGTTAGACTAGATGTTTATTCCCGTTTTCTGTATCATTTGTAGAGGTAGCATCTGGAACGATGACTAATTTTTGGTTCTTATGGCTTCTATGGTGGATCTTGTGTAACACCACCGGTTCTTCGTGCTTATTTGAGGAAGTATACCTTTGACTTTTACAGGTTTCAAAAATGGGAGTAACAAGTATTTTGGTCGGTAATGGTGTAAACCTTGGAGCATTCAGACAAGGACTAGCAAAATTCTCCGAGAATTTTAACACAGTTGAGAAGAATAAGCAGAGATGGTGGACAAAGTTCACCAAAGATGCAGATTCATCTGAGAAAAGGTAATGGAATTGAATGTAAGGTTTTGTGGGGATGGACTCTATCTATAAGGTACTGAAATGGCGACCAGTTACACTTCCGAATTGCATTACAGTACAATATTCCTTTTACTGATAGAATAGATGAAACCGTGGGTTATACCCTATTGATTACATTAGATGGAAATTTCCTCCAACAGAAAGTTGAAAGTTGCATATTGAATGGAGGACTACTTAGGTGTGAATTTCCATTGATTACTCACAATGTGGAAGTGCAAATGACAGTAAAGTCATTGAGTTTGTCCAAAACGTGTGGTTTTGTGGTATTTGCTTATTGTAGATTTCTCCCCCTCTTACTCTAATCCTGCTAGATAGGTTTTCTCTTTTGCATATCAATGTGAGATCTTTGATGGAGATATACTAAATCCAAAGCACTGTGATTCACTTCACCCCATATTTGACAAAAGGGGACAGCAACAAGGAATCTCTCTCTCTCTCTCTCTGGCCATTCCATTGGAAAAGAAGGACAATCTTGGCCTTGAAGCCTTGAATCTGTACCTACATAATCATTCTACGCACTTTTATAGATCCTGTTAAATATGCAACTTATTGGAGGTAAACTGGACTTGCCTTCGTTACCATCTGCAAACTTATTCATAGTGCTTATCGAAAAATCCCACTCTGGTGACTTTGATCCCTCGTTCACTCTTTGATATGAAAAAGCAATGTGTTCCATGGAAACCGTTGACAAAAAGGAAACGAATTTCAAGCAAAGATGATCTACCATACCACACAGTGACTAATGAAGAGTTTCCATTAACAGCTGATAACAACCCAGAATTCTAGTGAATTAGAGCTTACGCTAACGTCTGAAATTCAGCAGCCCCGCCCGGCCTGCCAAGATCACTATTCTTTGAAGATGGAAAACTCCAGAGTAGGAATTATGACAAATACATTGTTTCGTAATTCATCATCCTAGAAAAGAATCAAGAACATTTTGATTTACACAAACCATACAACCGCCAAACATCACTGGACGAAAGTTTAAGAAGGAAAGAGCGATATACTATCGCCATGGTAAGAAAAGTACAAAGTTAAGAAAGCAACACTCATGAGAATCAGGTCAGAATATCCACAAAGATCATTTTCCTTGGTCTCTTGATTGGGACTTCGAGAAGAAGACACCCCGCTAGTAATGCAAAAAAAAAAAAAAAAAGTGCCTGCACGCCGTTTCCACAATAAGCAATTGTTCAAGTTCTTCCCTATGCCGTTCCAGGTCTTAAAGATGGTAAAAGATATAAGTTATCAGGCCAAATTCACTGTAATAAGCAATAAGGCAGAAAAATAAAACAAGGCACTGTGAAATTAGCCAACTGAATATTGACCCTCTTTAAAGCAAGTTTCGCTTTTGAACTCCAGCAAAGAAGACCATAACCAAGACTAAAAACCAAAAGGAAACCTTAGTGCTTGTTCAGTTGAACAAATCAGCTTGGCATGTACTAGATTCTGATGAAGTTACGTTGTGGTTTCAGTGGCAAACCCAATCGTGTCCGTAAGTTTCAGTAGAGTCATGTCAGCTTCTGAATGCAAGTGCTAGAGGAAATTAAGAACTGTAGTGATCATGTACGAGATAAGAAAGGATCATCCGCAAGTGGTGAGACCACATATGGCCAATGCTACATCTAATAGCATGATCACAATGACTGCCGGAACGAGCACTAACTGAAACATTGTTTACCTCCAAGTCCTTCACCACCGCCGCTCCCTTTTGGGTCTCTACTATAGACTAGATATATTGTTTGCTTTAGACACTAACTCATCACGGTTTTGGAGCAGCCCATACTACCTCAAGGAGGAACCCAAGTCTTATAAGCTAGCCCGGGACTCTCTCCCTAGGCGATGTGGGACAAGAGAGGAACCCCTTCCTTGCGCACGTCCGAGGACTGAGGCGTGGATATACCGCCATCCCTCCTCCCTACGCACTGCCGCTCAAGCCGTCACACCCTTGATATGTCTTTCTTCTGTCGATTATGTTTCGAAAAGCCTCTGCACATAATTCCCTGTTCATCAATACCAAAGCAAAAGATTAAGCATTACTCTATTGCTCGGATCCAAAAGTAATGGAAACTACAAAATTGTGTTAATCCAGTCCACCAATAGGATCACATTCTTCATCTGATGTTATTAAACCATAATATTGAAAACAGATGATACGATAGGAAGTTGCAAATAATTGTCGTGAAACGAAGGGCCTGTGGGCTAACTACATTTGGGGAATCTCCATCCCACAACACCACGGGATTTTAGTTTTCTTTTGGGATTAATTTGAGTTGCACGGAGGAAAAACCGAGGTCAACTTTGAAAACAGTATAATTCCATCCTTAGGGATGCTGACTGTTTTGGTAATTTTTTTAAAATTGGATTTGTAATTTAGATTTTGATGGAAAAATAAAAATAAAATAAAAAAGGAAAATTAACCGGCCTAAGAAGATAACACGTCAGCCGACGTCATCATTCTAGCCCAATTTGTGCCAACGTGGCAGTTCATATTAGAAAAAATAAATGTAATATAGCAATAATTTAATGAATAAATTACATTTAGGTTTCATTTATTTCATTTTTTAAATATTATATGTAATATGATCATTTGTATCATTTGAAATAATTAGTTAATGAAAAATATTTTTATTATTGACAATAATTTATGTCTAAATATTTTAGTAGCGATAAAAATATTATTCGTTCATTTATTTTTATAAGTGTAATCACCAATATCTCTCACTCCCATACACCGATATCTCTCACTCCCAAAGAGAGGAAAATGTAGTCTTTGAGCAATATGAATATGTTAAGTGTCATCCTTTTAATAATTCAAGATTAGGGATGACCTTATACATTTTCATATAATTTAGGGATTAATTGAACACATTGAACAAATTAAAAGCTCATAAACCATATTAAACAAATTAAAAGTTTGAGAACCATATTGCATATTAAATTAAAGTTTAAGGATCATTTGTGTCACTTTCCCTTAGGGCCGACCTTATACATTTTCATATAATATAGGGAATAAATTGAGTATATTGAACAAATTAAAAGTTCATGGATCATATTAAACAAATTAAAATTTTGATAATCATATTGCATATTAAATCAAAGTTTAAGGATCATTTGCATCACTTTCCCTTAGAAAAATAAATGTGATATAGCAATATACTTAATGAAATAATTACATTTAGTGAATTTTTAAAGTTCAAAGGTGGGATTCAATAAATAAATAAAAAAGGTTAAGAGAACCTATTAAATATCTGGGATAAAATCATCTTATTGGCTCATCAACTAATTAGCTCCCATAAAGAGAGAAGGTAGAAGTTATTACTTTTAAGGAAATATTTTTTAAATTATTTATTTTTTATGAAATATAATATTCAAATGTTAACTTTAATAAACATAATTTTTTTGTCAAAATATAAAAATAAAGTTAAGAGTTCATATTAAATAGGGTTAATAGCATGAAAAACTCCAAATTAGTACACTAGTGACAAATTTATTCCAAACTAATTTTTTAACAACTAAAAACCCTAAACAATACACATTTGACAACTTTACCCCAAATTAGTTTATTGGTGACAAATTTATTCTCTATAAGTTTCCTTTAAATTTTACTTTTAAATTACCGAGTTGGATGACATATGGCAATTGGATCGATATATCTGTTTGAGATTTTACTATTCAATTATCATAGATGTACCGATTTTGTACTGGGTATACATTTGGGGCTTTTGTTAATAAAAAAAAAATAATTTGGAATAAATATTTTATAAGTGTACGGTTTAGGCTTTTTGTGGCCATATGTGGTGAATTTGTCAAAGATATATCGATTTGGGGTCTTTGAAGATAAAAGATTTAAAAAAAAAAAAAACTATGTTGAGGTAAATTTATTACAAGTGTATCAGTTTGGAATTTTTTGTGGTATCAACCCCATTAAAGTGAAAATTCCAAAAAAAATGGCTTGAAGTACTCTTATTTTCTCCAATAAGAGATTGATATAGATTTTGTTTTAAATAAGGGCTCGAAATGGTTATGACTATTTCAAATAAAGGCCTAACCTCGTCGGCTCGACTGTCAGCAAAAAATTTTCAACCGATCAAGGGGTATTTTTTTTTGTCTAAACACAATTTAATTTTAATTTAATTATGTTAAAATTTAAAAAAGATTTTTTTTTAAAAAAGAAGGGGAACACACGAGCGGGAGGGCTCCTCTCACTTATGGCTGCTGCCCCATTGCTAATGGGGCGGCGATAACAGTCATTGGGGTCGCTGGCGGTTGGGCGAGGGCCGACAACCGCTAGTTGGAGGCAAGGACCTGCTAGCTCTAGCCAACGACAAGAGGGGGCAGCAACCCTCTCCTAAATTTGGGTGAGGGTCGCCACCCCTTGCCCTCATTTGGGTGAGGATTGCTGGCCCTTGTGTAGCACCTCTAGACCTAGACAACGAGGTCCAAGGACCTTAGGCAAGGGCCACTAGGCTGGCGCGAGGGCTAACAACCCTTGTCTAGATTTGGGAGAAGGTTGCCACTCTCTCTCATCTTTAATGAGGGCTAGTGGGCCCTCGCCTTCAGTCGGCAAGGGTCACCAGCCTTCACTTAAGCACCAGTGACCCCACTAGCTATTGTTGTTGCCCTACCGATGATGGGGCGATAGCCATTGGCAAGAGGGAGCCTTCCCCCTTGTGTTTTCCCCTTTTTTATTTGTTTTTGATTTTTTAAAGTTTTGTTTTATTTAGTTTTTTATGAAAAAAATAAAGAAAAAAGAAAAAATTTAAAAAGACGAAATTACCCTTCACAACTTGTGAGTTCAAACTTTTATTTGAAATAATATTTAATTTAGGTACTTATTTAAGAAAATGAATGCACTTTGAGCCTTTATTTAAAATATTATCCACTTCAAGCTATAATTGAGAAAAATAATGGCACTTCAAACCTTAATTTGGAATTTTCCCCTATTAAATATCGAAGAAAAGTTAGGATAAATTTACCTTAGTCGCAGGATTCAATACAACACAATAGGGGTGTAGGTGGTTTGGTTCAGTTCGGTTTTTAAAAAATAACTAATCAATAAGGAAATTTATTATACCAAACCAAAATCCAATCCGAACCAAAACCAAAATTATGGTTCGATTCGGTTTGGTTCGATTCTTACTTTTGTTTTAATTTTTGTTTTGTTTTTTTCTACATGCACTCCTTTCAATAATTTTCTTTATTTAAAAAAATCAAAATTTTAAATTATTTTCCTTATCTTTCTTTTTCTTTTATTTATTTTTCTTCTCCTTCATTGGCCGGTCATTGTCCATGTTGGCGCTAGCAAGGTTTGAGTCTTGCTAGATTCCGATGATCTTGAGCCTCTTCGGCTTGTGGTGAGGCCAAGAGACTCACCCAGGTGGTGGCGAGCTCGAGCTTGGAATAGGGTGAGCTTGATCTCACCAAAATTGGGCAAGCTTAAGCCTTACTGGGTTGTGGCAAGGCTCCAGTTCACCTCTGGCTAGTCGTCGATAGCCATCGTGGTCATTAACCTGCCAATGAAGAATAAGAAGAATAAGAAGAAAAAGAATAGAAATAATTAAAAATTTGATTTTTTTTTAAATAGAAGAACAAAATAAAAATAAAAAAATATTAATTTTTATCGTTAAAAGCTGAATCAGTCAAAAAAAGTCAAAAAAGTTTCGATTTTTAATAAAAATCGAATCCCAAAACCCCAACTTTTTGGTTTGGTGCGGTTCGGTTTTCGGTTGCATCCCCACGGCGCAGCCCACCCATCAGCCAATTCGAGTCCCATCGAGAGAGAGAGAGAAAGAGGGGAAGGAGAAATGGGGGAGGAGAAGGTGAAAGAGGAGGCTTTGCAGATGATGGCGATGTTCCAGGTGCTGCCCAGGCTCGTCGTCTTCGATCTCGATTACACCCTCTGGCCCTTCTACTGGTTCGTTCCTTCCTTCCTCTCTTTACTTAGTCTTGTTCTTCTCTTTTCGTCATTCGCCATCGTTCCATCGCAAGTACCTGCGTGAAATTCTGGACACAGCCCTCCTTTCGAGGTCAAATCGTCGTGACCGGACGAGGCGTTCGTGGGATGAATTGGGTTGGCAGCAAAATGTCAAATTTGAGCTCTTGGACGCTAATCTTGTTAAAAGTTTTTGTTTATGTCGATGGGCATTGGTTTTGGATGATGGGCAAACGTAATTCGATATCAGCATCGGTTGTGACTTGCGAATTAGTTCATCTCTTTATCTTGATGTTTTCTTCTTTGAATCTTTTGGTGTTTGAGCTTAATATGATTAGGTGTCAGTTCCATTTGTGTTTTGTAGCTTGTTAATTCATTCTGAAACATATGTATGTCGTTGAACTGCACACCCTTCTGCAGCTGGAATGTCTTTTTTCTTCTTCTTTTTTCGCGTTCATTGGCGCCCTTGAGGCCTAAGGGCGTCTTTTCGATAGTACAATACAAAGATTTGGTGAATCCTGAGTGCTAGGCTGCCCTTTGTTTTTCGTTTGATTAGACGTGTGTTTTGCATTGTGAGTAAAACCTTCTTGACTTGCTTATGGTGGTTTCTTGTTGACGCCCAGCGAATGTCGCTCCAAACGCGAAATGCCTTCTCTTTACCCCCATGCTAAAGGTATTCTTTATGCCCTGAAAGACAAGGGGATCGATGTTGCCATTGCTTCCAGATCACCAACTCCGGATATAGCCAAGACTTTTCTGGAGAAACTTAGCTTGAAGTCGATGTTTGTTGCCCAGGTTGGCGTTTAGAATATAATTGTATCTACTCTATGCCGCCTTCACCGGTGTGCATAGTTATTTGAGCATCAGGCAATTCAACCCTGCTCTACATATTTGTATGTACTCTATTTTTTTGAACTATTTGGCTAGATGGTGATATATTTTTGGTCAAGCAAGCTAGAGCATTTTATTAGTTCATCTGGCATGGGTGATGTATGATCATTTCATGACTTTCGTCTCATCAAAGTTCTGACAAATTTGAGAGAAAAATTATCTTAATCTGAGAAACTTAATCTTTGATGAATGGGATTAGAAAAAGTTATTGAACTGTCTGGCTAAGTGGCGGAAGTTTTTAGTCAACCAGATGTGTCACAATATGTGAGAGACCTTGTGGAAGTTAGAGTTGCTGGTGGTTGAATGGAGTCCATCCAATATGCATGCTTATTTATATGGGAATCTAGAACTATATTTCTTTGTTAATAGATGGGGAAAATTTTTACATGCAAGGGACCTTGTGTTCTGGAGCTTTCATGTCTTCAACTCTGTTCATTTGATTATTAGATTATTACACAGATGAACCAACCCAGCATATGAACCATAAAAGATCTATAATTGGGCATCTATGTTGAGATAAGTCAATTACAACAAACAAGATCAATCACTGAAATTGATATTGAACCGCATGCTGAATTGGTGATTTTTTGGGTCAGACATAGTAGGGTATTTCCACTAATCTGTCAGCCATCTTTGATGCACTATAATCGACTGGTATCCTTTTCATTAAAGGTCAAACAAATTAAGGGAATAGGAAATAACAACATGCCAATTGTAGCTTTAGGAGAAACGCTTATAATTTTATTTTTTCCTATAGTAGATCAAGGTGGTTTTGTCAATCAACTATAGCCCTGTCAATTGTAGCCTTAGGAGAAATTTGTATGATGTTATACTTTCTCTACCAGACGTAGTGGTTTTGTCATGCAATTGGAGTTTGTTGCTCTGGATCAATATTTGGATTATTCATAGTCTGTGGTTCACCTTTCTGATTCAGAACAAGCATTTCTTAAATTGATAGAGCGGAGAAATTGTTGTAAATATGCTCAATTTTCTCTTTGCAATTATTCAGGAGATTTTCTCTAGCTGGTCACACAAGACTGAGCATTTTCAGAGAATTCATTCAAGGACAGGGGTGCCATTCAACTCAATGCTTTTCTTTGACGATGAGGATAGGAATATTGAAGCGGTAATTCATTAGTTAGACTAAATGTTTATTCCTGTGTTCTATATCATTTGTGGAGGTAGCATCTGGAACGATAAGTAATTTTTGGTTCTTATGGCTTCTATGGTGGATTTTGTGTAACACCACCAGTTCTTCGTGCTTATTTGAGGAAATATACCTTTGACTTTTGCAGGTTTCAAAAATGGGAGTAACAAGTATTTTGGTCGGTAATGGTGTAAACCTTGGAGCATTCAGACAAGGGCTAGCAAAATTCTCCGAGAATTTTAACACAGTTGAAAAGAATAAGCAGAGATGGCGCACAAAGTTCACCAAAGATGGAGATTCATCTGAGAAGAAGTGACGGAATTGAATGTAAGGTCCTGAGTGGCTGGACTCTATCTAGAAGGTACCAAAATGGTGACAAATTATACTCTGCAACTGCATTGCAGTGTAAGCTACAATATTCCTTTTACCGATAGAATAGACAAAACCGTGGGTTATACCCTATTGATTACATTAGATGGAAGTTTCCTCCTCCAACAGAAAGTTGAAAGTTGCATATTGAATAGAGGACTACTCGGGTGTGAATTTCCATTGATTACTAAGGATGTTGAAGTGCAAATGACAGTAAAGTCATTCTGAGTTTCTCCAAAACGTGTGAGGTTTTGTGGCATTTGCTTACTGTAGATTTCTTTTCTTTGTTTAAGTTTAAAATGGTGGGGGAGGTAACAACCATCTTCTTCAGACTTGCCGGCAACAAGCCTCTTACTCTGATCCTGCTAGATAGGTTCTCTCTTTTGCATATCAACGTGATTTCTTGAACTAGGGAAATCTTTGATGGACGGATATACTAAATCCAAAGCACTGTGATTCACTTCACCCCATATCAATAAAAGGGGATAAAAGCTACTCGTTTTAGAAGTGACAGGTTTAAGATTGCGGAGTCATGATAGGAGACACTACTTTGATCCCACTAGTTTGCACGTGCGCACAGGACTGCATATATTATTTAGGGATATATTCAGCAGAAGTCCTAAAACTTGTCAAGAAAGTGCAATTGAGTTAAAACTTACAAAAAGTGCAATTAAGTCCTAAAACTTGTCAAGTTTGTTCAATTCAAAGTCTAAAGTTAACACCGATTCTTTGATGTGTGGCCGACATAATATTTTAAATGAATTTTTTATTATATATATGGCTTTTTAAAATTATTTTTATTCAAAATCTTTAAAAATAAGATAAAAAATTAAAAAGGAAAAGTTAAATTTATTTAAAAAAACAAAACTATTAAAAATAAAAACAAAAAAGGTTGCCGGTGGAGCTTTTGCCGCCGCCCATCACCAAAGGGGCCGGCGACGGCCGTCGGACGGGCGGTGACGGTTTGCCGCCGGTCCGGGCGGGTGGCGGTCTTCACCCGGGGTGGGCGATGGTCGTCGACCCCCGCGAGGGCCGGCGAGACCTCGCCTGCCCTGGGCAAGGCCTCGCCGGGCCTCGCCTGGGGTCGGCGATGCTCGCCCAGATCTGGGCGCTGAGCAACCAAACCTCATGGTCCTCCTCCTCCTCGGCCTCGCCATTCTCGTCGTCGTCGGCGGCAGGGGCGGCGTCGTCCTCGTCGGTGGAGCTGGTGGAGCGGGCGACGGCCTCGAGCTCCTCCTCGTCCTCCTCGTTGGCCGGCTCGTCGAGTTGTGGCCGCTCCTCCCCTCGAACCCATCCAACAAGGCCTCGTCGGACGACGCCGCTCGCCGGATGCGGGCGAGCATCACCGACTCCCGGCCGATGGTCGCCGGCCCCGCGAGGCTGGACAACCCTCGCGGGGGTGGCGTGCCCAGATCTGGGCGTCCTCACCCGACCTGGCGGGGGTGGCCGACCCTCACCTAGGGTCGACAAGACCTCGCCGGCGAGGGCCGGCCACCCGCCGGGGCTAGCGACAATCGCCGTCCCCTCCGACGATGGGCGGCCGCGGAAGCTCCACCGGCCTTTTTTATTTTTATTTTTAATAGTTTTGTTTTTTAAAATAAATTTAGCTTTTCCTTCTTAATTTTTTATCTTATTTTAAAAGATTTTGAATAAAAATAATTTTAAAAAGCCATATATATAATAAAAAATTCATTTAAAATATTATGTCGCGCTTACGTCGCAATTTCGTTAACTTTTTTGACGGTGTTAACTTTAGAACTGAATTGAACCAACTTGACAAGTTTTAGGACTTGATTGCACTTTTTGTAAGTTTTAAAACTTAATTGCATTTTCTTGACAAGTTTTAAGACTTCTGCTGAACATATCCCTATTATTTACCTTGAGCTGCCTCTATTAGTTCATCAAAGTGCAATAAGGAATCTCTCTCTCCTCTCTCTCTCTCTCTCCTTATGGCCATTCTGTTGGGATAAAAGGACAATCTTGGCCTTGAAGCCTTGAATCTGTACCCATATAATCCTTCTAGGCGCTTTTATAGATCCTAGTGAAAATGCCACCTATCAGAGGTAAACTGGCCCTGCCTTCGTTTCCTTCTGCAAACTTATTCATATTGCTCATCGAAAAATTTCACTCTGGTGACTTTGATCCCTCATTCACTTTTTGATAAGAAAAGCAATGTCTTCCATGGAAACCGTCGACAACAAGGGGACAAGTTCCTAGCAAAGATGAGCTACCATACCACATTGTGACTAATAAAAAGTTTCCACTAACAGCTGAGAATAATCCAGATTTCTAGTGAATTAGAGCTTATGCGAGCATCTGAAATTCGGCGACCTCCTGCTCAGCCTGCCAAGATCACTATTCTTTGAAGATGAAAAAATACAGGGTAGGAATTATGACAAATACATTGTTCCGTAATTGATCATCCTAGAAAAGAATCAAGCACATTTTGATTTACACAAACCATACAATTGCCACACATCACTCAACAAAAGTTCAAAATGATACTATCGCCGTAAAGAGAAAAGTACAAAAATAAGAAAGCAACACTCATGAGAATCGGGTCAAGATATCCAGAGAGGTCATTTTCCTTGGTCTCTTGATTGGGAGTTTGAGAAGAAGACGTCCTGCTAGTAATGCAAAAAAAGTGCCTTCACGCCATTTCCACAATAAGCAATTGCTCAAGTTCTTCCCTGCTCCGTTTCCACAATAAGCAATTGTTCAAGTTCTTCCCTGCGCCGTTCCAGTTCCTAAGATGGTAAAAGATATAAGTTATCAGCCCAAATTCGCTGTAGTAAGCAATAAAGGCAGAAAAATAAAACAAGGCTATTAATGTGAAATTAGCCAACTGAATATTGACCCTATTTTAAGGAAGTTTCACTTTTGAACTCCAGCAAAGAAGACAAAATCCGAGACTAAAACCAAAAGGAAACCTTAGTGATTGTTCAATTGAACAAATCAGCTTGGCATATACTAGATTCTGATGAAGTTATGTTGTGGTTTCAGTGGCTCGTGTTCATAAGTTTCAATATAGTCAGGTCAGCTTCTGAATGTGAGTACTACAAGAAATTAAGAACTGTAGTGATCACGTAAAAGATAAGAAAGGATCATCTGCAAGTGGAGAGACCACATATGGCCAATGCTACATCTAGTAGCATGACACAATGACTGCCAGAATGAGCACTAACTAAAACATTGTTTACCTCCAAGTCCTTCACTGCCTGGTCCCTGGATATTTCTTTCTTCTGTCGAGCACGTTTCAACAAGCCTATGCACAGAATTCCCTGTTCATTGATACCAAAGCAAACGATTAAGCATCACTGGATTCCTCAGATCCAAATGTAACAGAAACTACAAAATTGTGTTTATCTAGTCCACCAATAGAATCACATTCTCCATCAGGTGTTATTAAACAATAATTAGAAAAATACATGGTAAGATCAGAAGCTGCAAATAATTGTTGTGAGACAAAGGGCCTGTGGTCTAACTACATTTGGGGAGATATCTCCATCACATAACACAAAGGGATTTTAGTTTTCTTTTCGGATTAATTTGAGTTGCAGAGAGGAAAAACCAAGGTCAACTTTGACAAAAATATAATTAAATCTTCAGCATGCTAACTGAAGCTACAACTTTGCTGCACGTCATTATTCAGGACCCTACCACACATTTTCAGGAAAACCTCTGATGTTATTTCAAAATTGGACTTTGAGCATACAATCACAACCAGTTCAGAGCAATAACCTTACCGAAACAACATATACTACACCACAAGCAAGGAGCATATAAGCTGCAATGTTCTGAAGAAGAACAAGCTCTTGCTCCTCCTCAGTATAGTTTGGGAAAGCTCTTGTCATCACTGCAACACTGGTTAAAAAGGGACAACAATTTCAGAAGACAAGGTATATAGATTGTTTAACCCTAAATTTTAACAGCAAGGTTCCAATAACTTTCATATGGCAAATCAGATTATTCAATGCTCGAACCAAAACCATGTTCAAGACTAGACAAAGCATCATTTTTCACTCGATCTGTCCGTGACTATATCAACCGGAATGCAATTCCAAAATGCTAGTATTTTATACTCTGAATGAGTGAAATTGAGGACAGAACGTGGGTCAATCTGGTAGGTCCATAAGATGACACTTAAAGGAATCCAGAGGAAATAAAGGAGGAGTCTTTAACAGTACATACAAGATCTGCAGCATGCCCCTCCCAGCCCAATATTCCAATACCTGAAAAAGCGTTCACTAAATATGTTCATCAGGGGGCGCAGAGAGATAGTACAAGCTCCAACAAGAACAAAAACAGAGACAACGAAAACAGCAACCCATCTCGAGCATGCTCAGCAGCTAACAAACTCCACCAATCAATCTTTACTGAGAGTTTTCATGCTATGAGATTTGTCCAATTGACGAAAGCACAGTCAGAGACCGGCAAGCGCAATTCTCTCCAGACTTTTCACACATTTACACGGGCGTTTCCAAAAACCACAGTTCCAAATGCATCCAGACGATTCAAAGAGGAAAAACCAAGACCAACCTTCCAGAACTTGATAATGAATCCCCACTCGGTCTCCGCGAGCACGACGAAAAACGCTATCACCACCGCGTAACACCGGAAAATGCCGTCGAAAACCTAGCGACGACACAGGACCCGGCACGACCATTAGATTCAGATAGCAATGAGCAACACCACACACACACACACACAGAGGGAGGGAGGGTACGTCGTATCCATTCTCGAAGGAGCGGACGGCGGAGAGGACATTGACGGCGATGCAGAGGATGGCGCAGATCGCGGTCACGACGCTGAAGCACCGGCAAACGACCAGGAAAGGGTCGGGCCTCGCCCGGACCCTCCTCCTACCATTGCTCCCCGACCCGGAGCTCGTCTGCGGCCGCAGCTCCGGCGGGTGCGAGTTCTCTCCTCCGTCTTCTTCGTACTGTCTCGTCATCTCCCTCTAACTCTCTCTCTCTGCTCCTCCGACGCAGAAGACCTTCGCAAGCTCCCTAGAAAGCCCGCCCGTCAACTGCTTCTAACCATCACCGTTCGCCGCGCTCCGCACGTCGTCGGCTCCGGATCTCCGCGAGCGATCTTGGGCAGGAGCGCGTGTAGAGCTTCGATCATGAAGCGCGGAGCTTTTTATGGGTTGTCGTCGTCGTCGTCGTCGCCGTCTTCTTCTTCTTCCTCCTCGAGCTCTGGCTCAGAACGAAACGAATTGCCAGATACCTTCACCTGCCATTCAAGGAAGTCGGTTAGAGGCACGTCCCCGGTCGCGAAACTGGTGGGAGCTGGCACGTGGCAGTCGCACACCGGTTCACGAGTTTCATTTGAGAGAGCTAACCAAAAAATAACCGCGCTTGACCTTTCGGCAAATCACCCATTTACAATTTTACCTGTCTTTACATTTAGAAGTATCGTATACGTATTTTTACAATTTTACATGTCTTTTTTAGAAGTATCGTATACGTATAAAATGGCGATGGTCACAGTCAGGCGAGGCGAGCTAACCTCAAGTGAGGATTCTCCTCAGCGAGTTCCTTACTAGATCTGACGAGCTTTAAGCTCCCTAGAGGTTGGCGAGGCCAGAGGCCCGAGCCTTGTAGTTGTTAGCAGCTAATGCAAAGAGGAAAAAGAAAAGAAAAGATATATAAATTAAAAATTCAATTTAAAAATATATATATTTAATAAGGACCAACGTTTCATTAACTAAGAACCTGAGCCTAGATGCCAAAAACCTGCGCTCGGCCTTTGTGATCTCTAACCTAAGTGCCGAGACTAGAGCTTGAGCCTTGGATCCGAACATTGCCTCCATGAACCCAAGCTTGAGTGTCGGGGCATTAGGCACCAACAGCCAAGTTTTGGGCACGACTTAAATTGACCCGGGCGTGGGTAGTAAGGGCCCAAGCCCGGCCTATCAATGGACCCAAGCTAAAGCACCAGGAACTTGATCTTGAAACCCAAGGACTTGCGAACAATGTTGAGGTTTTCGTATCCAAACATAGAGTTTCAGATCCGAGCGTCAATATTTAGTCATATCTCCATTTCTCAAAGGTAATTAGTTTTCTAAGCAAATCAAATGCGAAATATGAGAAAAATATTTTTCGATGTTTTTTTTTTTTTTAAAAAGATAATAAGGCTTAAAAGAAAATGAGGTCAAGAAGAAAGAGTAGTTAAGGCGAGAAGAAAGACCAACTTAATCCAACAATGCAACATGTCCAATACATCACTCGAACCAAAAATGCACAAAAAACCCTCCAAGAATGGTCAATTATATGGACATGTCTCAAGGATGGATTTCACAATAAGCGCCTCAATTACAAAAGAGAGATTTCAAAAGGAAAATCATCACAGGAAAAGGGGGAAGGGGGAAAAAAAGAAGAAGACATATACCAGGCAAATATGAAAACAGGGAGACAAGATGAAAAAACTAGACGCTGTGAGGAGAAGATTGCCATCAACAAACAGCGAAAATATCATCAGACGCTACATAGAATTTAAATAAGATTTTGTGAAGCCATGAACGCATCTAAACATCCCCTCTTGTGCGTCATAAACATCCCATCTTCATTTACAATTGGGATTATGACGTTAAACACCGGAGACAAGAACTAGGTATCGAAAAATTTAGCTCAGTATGGCAAAGACTGAAGATAACTCATGAAGAGGAACCTTGAAAGGCCTTCACTCCATCAGTGTCTCTGTCTACATGCTTACTTCCTCAGCCTGGAATCTGAATTGGTCAAGGACAAGCATGCGTATCGCTGACCGAGAAGTGGTCAGAATACCGAGAAACCTCTGGCATGACAAAAAGGAATTAGCACAATAGTGAAGGAGACTTCATCAGCATATGCTTCCTTTTCCCCTTTTAACAAGAGCATGTAGTCTTACGGCCATCTGAGAACTAAAGAAGCATTCTCCCTCTGTAGGTCACTCATGGGCAAATCGTCCATAGATAGTGTAATTGGCTGGAAAATAGTAGCACTTTCAGCGGATATCCACAAAAAGACAAATGCATATTAAAATTATATGCTATCTCATTGGACAAACACATCAATGAAAAATGCTGTATCGAGATTTTGGAAACTGGATTTACTGCAGCAGCAAGGAAAAGGAGATTTAAGAGTTTACATGCGCGCCACAAATCTTAATTGAAAGAAAACCAACAATAGAGGAATTTTTCAGAACTCTTATCAACGTCAGCAGACATGAAAGGGTTGATTTCATAGGCATCATTCTTGCATTGCTGTGCCAAAGGAAGGGATAGTGGTAGAAAGATCTCCTTGAGCAAAAAATGTCTATTTACCCGCAAAGGATTGAAGTGTCATCTTCATGGTAAAGATTAATTGGTAACCTAGAACAGATGAACTACCTGTGTCCAACTCATTCACTGGATAAAGAACCAAATGACAGCTTCATACGAGCAAAACCCACTAAACCTCAAGTGAGGAAGAACTTACTTCATGCCTGGAGAAAATGGTAGCATGCTCAGACGTTATGTACAATGCGCATCTAATCCTGAAGCTTTAGCCGGTTAAAGAACACCAAGAAGTGATACTCAGGGGCCCAATAGACGAACCCAACAACAGGCCCCCCTTTAATGTACTGCACGGATAGAAATCATATTGTTAGGAGATTTTGAGGAATTGAAGATCCAGTGACCTGAACAAGATGGAGAAGACTATTAGAAACACTAACCTTTCCGTCCAAAATAACCAGCTCACCGTCCACCCATCTTGGATTTTGAAATCCAGGTTCAGCAAGCCTTCCCTGGCCTTTATATCTCGCAATCTGAATGGTCATAAGATCAGTAGCTTTTCAATCTATTTGACAAGAGGTTATGAAAATTGAGGAGTTGAGTAGAGTAGCAGTTTAGATCACAAAATAAACTATACCACTCCAAGTTCTTCTGGAATGATCCCTTTATGCGGAAGCTGATATTTCTTACCAATCTTAGCACGGAATGCCACCTGTTCAAATAAGAGGATACGAAGTAAATTAAACAATCTTAGGAAAAGCTGATCAAACATTAAACTTAATTAGATAATCTCAGGAAAAGCTGTCAACCCCAAGCACAGTAGCAATACCTACGACATAAAATTTATGAGCTATTGAAAATTATGAACAAAAAGCAGGCAATTATTTCAACTTTATAGACAGCCACTAAAGTTCAGCAAACTGTTTTCGCAAACCTTTTTCGTTGTCGAAAAAGGATGGTGGGGCCAGTTACTGCAAAACCTATCTAGACTAGCTTCATTTTACTTGGTGCAGTCATCCTTAAAGATTTTATGGGCTATTATTATATCAATTATCCAAACTTAATAAACGATCTTAAGATGAAAGGTGATTACCTTTCCAGCTGGCACATAGCGATCTCCTGTGAGTTTTAAGGCTTCAACGTATTCATAAAACTCGAGCTCCGTTCGATCCTTGGTCTGGCCATCCTCTTGCCACTGTCCAAATTTACGTCTCAATTGAATGACCTCTGATGAGTAAATTCCATGTGCACCAATGTACAGTCCTGACAAATAAGATTGTACAGGGATATCATTTACTTTTAATGGAAGTAAAATGGGATGCAAGTAATGTTTTGACCATGAATGATAATCCATACTAAATACCAAGAAGCAAAGTACCATTTAGAGGATCAAAAGAACTTGGTATTTCAATGCGATTAAAAGTCGTTGATCCGGAAAGGGATCTGTGACTTTGAGTTTGGCTGAGAGTGAGGCTTATCAATTCACCAACATCTTTTAGGACCTGGACCATTGAAAAGAAAAAATAACAAAATATTCAAACATCTGAAACCAAAAAGAAAGAAGAAATAAATGGATTACTCAAATTAAGAGAATTTTACACGACCTTCATTGGTATTTTCTCCCCACCAATGAACTTGGCGAGATCAAGCATAACTTGGTCAATACTACGACCACTCCGGAACTTAGCTTCCCTACCCACAGAAGACTGTTTCCTGCCACTGGAGTCCTTTCCACTGACATCCTTAATCATTGAGAAACAAAATGAAGAATGACCCTTTTTCTCTAGCATTGCTGGCACTCGAAGTAAGTCTTTTGTAGGCACATTGGTAGAAAGTTTCTGCACAAGGCCACCAACAACAACTTTAACAGCAAACTCATTTTTCCCTTCACTTTCAATAACTCCAGGAATCGCATCCATTTCCATCTCATCTCTCTCTTGATCACTTTCACTCTTGACTTCATCTTCAGCTTCCAAATCTTCAGCGTCCACGTCATCTTCTTCCTCTTCATCATCCATCATCTGCTCAATCACCTTAGCTATAAGGTCCTTGTCAACTTTCCCTGGTGCTGTAACTTTCATAACCTTGACCCTAACACCAGGAATCATATCTCTCAGAATATTCTGAAAACCAGGAAGTTGCTCAGAAAGATCAGAACCATCTTCCCTGCCACTACCATCCTCATCATCTTCTGTAGTGGCAATGACTACATCATTTTTTCCCTCAATTGAGTCCGCTGGATTAGTATTGCTTTCGGTAACAGATAACACAGAGCCTATCAAAGGATCTTGAATAACTTCCCTCCGCTTCAAGTACACAGCCTGAAAACCAGGTGAATACCCTTAAACACACATGCAAAATCAAGTGTCACAGTCTAGCTAGCAGAAAATACTCCACATACAAAACTTACTAAGATATGAAAGCTTCAAAAGTGGAGTCAGGCATGAGTTTCATCTTTCAAGTGAAAACACAAACACAATGCACATGTAGGCATGAAAGAAAGTATATCCTAAGGACAAATGCAGAGGCTTGTCCACGAATCCAGGCAGTTCTGCTATTTAACACAATTAAGGGAATATAAGTAGAGCATATACAGCATTTCGCATAAACAGAGATGCCCAACTAGATAAATAAAGCTATTGCCAAGTATCCTTATTTAAGTAATAACAGAGGATGTCAAAGGAATTTCGCCCAAGGCCATTAAAAGAAAGTTAGGAGCACTTTTTCCTATTATATCGAATTGTCATGATTAATGAGGGGTAGCTATTTTAAATTTTGTTGGAAAGTCCCCAAGCGACAGTTTGTGGGTTTTTCCCTCATTTCAAAACTTCTCAAATCCCAGGCAGTAGTTGATTATATTCAACGGAATACTGTTGTTTTGAATAGTCCATTCTGGCACGAATAACAACAAAACATATTCTTAGGCTGTCTATTTACTAGCAATGACATTGTCCACACACCACAATTAACATATCCAGATACATTATTAGCTATTTCTATTCTGTTAACATCATTATTTCCACAGAACATCACGCCCTGATTCCATAAGACATATCCAGGTAATATTTGCTTATATAAGCTTATTTTTGCAATCGCAGGAGACAGAGCATCAATAAAGATCTCTAGCAAGGTTATACAACGTTAATGCCCCCCCTCCCCCAAAAAAAAACAAGAAAAAAGAAAAAAAAGACACAAAAACCAAAACCTATCATGGGGCCCATTCGTTTGAAGAAAAACTGTTTCTAAGAAATTGTTTTCCAACTTTCCAGTGTTTGGATGATGGAAAACTAATCAGTTTATGGAAAACGTTTTCCATAGATTGAAAACAATAAGGTTAGATTGGGGGAAAACGACTTCCTTTTCTGACAAAAAGGAAAATGATTTCTCTAAACCACCAAACAAATGAAAACTAACCACTTTCCTTGAAAATGATTTTCATTAAAAATATTTTCTTTTATCATGGAGTTTTCATTGAAACAAACACACCCTTAATAGGAAAAGCGATCTCGACAACCTTTTGAATTTCAATAGCAAGACATTACAACATCAAAGCAAAGAAAATGGCACCAAAATTCTGCGTTTGCCCAAGCATGCCAAGGCACAGTGCACAGAGACACAGAAAGAAAGAGAGAGAGAGAGATTCATATGAAGAACATTTGAAAAGAACTGTCACAAAGAGCACTTTATACTGATGACAAACACCCAGGCAACAGATATACCTAAAAAGGAAAAGATATACCTGTTGCCCGTATTCGCCTTTCTTGTCCACCTTCAAGAAAACTTCAAACAAGGGAACACCACCTGCAGCTGTCACAAGTTGCCTGAAAAGATACTTTATTCAGGACTACAAGGTTCCAAAACAAAGAATTTGACCAATAAACCAATAGAATATAGAACTAAGCATGAAAATTTTTCTTCCGGGCCGGGCAGGCCCAACCAACAACACACACATACAATCCAAAAACAACAGAAAAAAGAAATGAAAAGAAACCAAAAACAGAGACTGCTTCCAGTCAAGTAGGTGTACTCCAAAGCTACAGCTGGCAGCCGGAACTCACAAGCAAACTGCTGCATATCTAGTATAAATCCACAAAATGAGCCAACATGGAGCTCGATGTTGATTAGCCATCCCTTTATATTATAGTAGTTGATTAGGAAAATAGAAATATACAAATGCAGACAATTTGTCATCTATAGAAAATTTCCTCATAGTCATGGAAACTGCAAAACTAATTACCACTGGAAAATCTATCCTCGTTATTATTTGGTGTTTCATTTTGCACAATTATAAAAGGCATGACAAGATGTCAGTCAATAAGACTTTCTGCACTGTATGAGTAAGAAGACCTTAAGATAAAAGGTAGTTGACACTCAATATTACAGGGCTCTTTTTTGCCGCTTAACTGTGACATACAAAAGGAACACTTCCAGTCCCAGTAGAATTTACACATGCAAGCAGTGATAGCCAAAAAGTGCATCACAGCAGCATAATCTTAAGAAGCTCTCACTTAAACCTGTGTATGAGCTCACATAGATACAGGATTTTTAAACATATTCATTGGAAGAAAAATAATGAAATAGTTTGATTGTAAAATAGGTATTCAACATCTTGCATTCAAAAGAGTACCAGACAAAGCCATCAGCGTGCTTTTCACATAGAACCATAATCAAACCTAACCTAATCTAACAAGAACATGAAGACATAGTGGAAGAAAAGCAGAATGTGGACATTGACCCCACTGTTATGTGGACATTGACCCCACTGTTGACCAAAGCATTCCTGTCAATTTAGGCACCATCACAACGGTTGACATTCCCTAGACAGACACAAACTGTCTCAACTTAACAGATTATGACACAATTGAGACCCTCAAAAGACTAATATCAGAGACTACCGACCTCTCAGCTTTGTAAGAAGCAGTTATAAACTCACTGCTAATGTTCTTGATAATTTGCTCAAGGTGATCAGTCTTAAATTAGTTTCAGCCTCTGACACACTTTTCCCCAGGTAGGGAAATTCTTAATTCTGTCATAATTGCTGATGATTGCCAATATAGCCACTTCAGATCTTCTTATCCAGGCATCATATGTAAAGTTGACATTGACAAGGCCTTTGATCATGTTTATTGGAATTTCATTCTCTTTTTGGAGAGAAATGGATTTAACAGGTTCCCTTCTAATGGGTCAAATGAAATGTCAGTCTCTATGTTGCCTTTCACCAATTGCTCAACACACCATCTCTGGCAAAACAAAATTGTGAAACCTATCTATGTATATAGTTACAACCTCTAACGATGTCCCAAGAAAGCCTCAACTAGGCCTGTGAATTATTTTTTAATTCAAATAGTTCTTCACTTCATATCAGACATAAATACATGGGATGAATTTGTTGTTAGAAAATAATACTTTTAATTATGCGAGCTTACCGAGGGCTGTAACTCCTTGCCACATATCTTCCATGCTCTGCAGTAACACGAATTATTATACCGTATGGATCATATGTATCATTTGAAGTCCCAGCCCACCATCCCACCTATAAGCAAAAACCATGAAAAAACAAAGAACATAATGCCATGAGGATGCAAGGATAATGTATTAAATGCTTCACCAGACTCAATAAAAAATCCAAACCAATGTTAGCTGAGAGTTAATCAAGAAAAATATACAACACAAAGTCTAACTACTTCAATTGCTATCAACATGTAGAATCTTGGGCACTCAAGGTTGGAAGATGAATGAAAATGCAAGAATTTGTGAGTGCAAAAAGGTTTGGTTTTTTCAACTTATTGAATCTCAACACATGGTTCAGCATACAGAGGGTTGGGCACTGATTCAAAGGCAAAGGGAATATTATGTTGAAGCATAAATATAACAGCTAGCACCAAGGAAAGTGAAAGTTTGGCCTTAGCACCAACTGCTTCAACTGCCAATCCCTTAATCTCAACCATAGCACCACTTTCATTATTTACTAGATTCTTTTGTGCAATTTTACTAGTCCTCTCTAGTCAGTTAGAAAATTATAGGGCGACAGTTCCAATTCATTTCAATCATTGCATGAAGTGAAAATGGAAAAAGTTGATAATAAAATGCCCAAGAACTCAACGTTCTTAGAACCTTCATACCTAGTTATTTCCTTTCCATTATACGATTGCTTATCTCCTCCACAACATCTTGTTATCTACTCTTAGAACTACTGTTTTTCTTAGTTATTCAATAGAGTTCATATCAGGAAGTATGATGAAGTGATAATGGATCATGGCACCAGATTTTTTCTCCAAAAAAAAAAAAGAAAAGAACTCGATGATCATTTTACACAGAGATTCATCAAACGAGATAGGAAGCATAATCATAAACTATCACAATATATATACAATCATAAACTATTGCAATATATATATATATATATACCGATATATACAGAATAATTATGTAACAATGTAAGCCTTTCCCAAACTCCAGCATGTCCTTCTAGGACTACCATAGAGTATAGCACCTAGAATAAGCAAAAGCATGTACCAAAGAAACCTACCAATCCAGCACCAGCATTATCTCGCATAAAAGCCGCATCATGATAACGTTCTTCATTTATAGCACTCTGAAATTCAAAACAGAAAACAAGAGGCAATATAATGTCAGTGCTGGAGAATAATGGAATCAAAAAATGATTCTTGAAGTCCAAATTCCTACTTTCAAGTAAGACATCACTCTGCCAACAGTGTCGCCAGTGGATGCCGCTGCAATTGCCACCTTAAGCCTCCCAGCTTCTTCATAGTCCTCTTTGAGTACAGCATTACTTAATTGTGACTGTTAAAACAATGTAAAAATTTAAAATTTGAGTAACATTTAGGATAAAGACGGTTAAAGTATATACTAACTAAATAATTCGAGAAAAAGGAATCCAGAGTAGGAGACATGTTTCTAATACAGCCTCCAGGTTCAGTCAACTCAGCAAGTCTCTAATTCTTTTACCACCCTATCGTCATTTCAGATGTCCTTATAGAACATTATAGTAGTAAATAGTAATATTAAATATGTCATGTGGGACTCTCTAGGAAGACAACATTTTATTCACTATAGCGACTATACAAATTCATAATTCCTGTGTACTTTCCAGCTTTTTAGGTCGTACTTTCTGGTACTTTGTCAACATGCGATTGACATCGTATTATCAAACTATAAATAAGACAAAAAGAAGCTCTAACCCCTAGCAAATCACACTTCCCAATAGTTTGTTGTCATGCCATTGCCATGACATATTTTAATGTTCATACTCTCTCGCAAACTTCACCTGTTTCTAAGTTCTTCCATATATGGAGGACGCTGAATGCCCTCTTCATTCCTCTACAAACTAACACTCAGTCACCGTAGGTCAAAATGACCCTTTTGGTGTTGCATACAACTGTATCAGGTTGCCGAAAGATCGACAGCTAAAGGCTCCATCGGCAGGTGAAGTTTGCTTCCATTGAAGTGTTTACCTTAGAATCACCAACAGAGACGTGTCTAGCCTCTTTTCATGGGTGCAAAGAATCTGAACAGTGTTAAATTAGATGCTCATAAAGCGAAGGCAACAAGAAAACGTGCATGATCATTTTCAGCTACGGCGTTCAAATTGCCAAGATTCTTCTTCTTCTTTTTTTTCCTTCCAAACTTAAACTACTGCATTTCAAGGAATTAACCAACTCAGTGAAGAGATGCCATTAGAACTTTAACAAGTACGTCATGTTATCAAACATATTTTAAAAAAAAAAATCCAAAACAGACAGCAGATAATTTAACCAATTACCCAGATTACAGTTTTAATAAAGAACCCCGTTTAATCTACAATGGTTCCTCAAAAAGCACAAAGATACAAAGAGGAAAGAACAGGAAAGCTGATAACGAGGCACCTTCAATATCGAAAGCAGACGCTCTTGCCCGTCGATTTCCTCAAAGTGCCGCTTCCACCGATCCCAATCCCAGCTCTCCTCCTCCTCCCCATCCCCCTCTCCCGCCGCCCCCTTCCTCTCTCCCCCCGCCGGGCCGGCCCCGGCGCGGGCTCCCTCGGGCTCATTCGCGCGCGCGCCCACGTAGGAATCGAACGCCCTCATCGCGGACCTCAGCAGGTCCTGGATGGCGGAGTCCCACCGCCGCCGCGGCAGGGCGGAGGAGTCGTCCGGCGGCGGGGGCGCCGCGTCCGAGGGGCCACCGTTGCTCCGGCAGTGGCAGAGCGCGGAATCGGGCGCCCTGGAGAGCGATTGCGAGGGGAACGCCGACGGCGGCGGGGAGGGCAGAGGGACCGCCGCGCCGCCGCGCAGGGCGACGACCTCGCCCCCGGGAACATCAGCTGGTGCGGGCTCGGGCCCGTCACCGAGGCCATCGCCGCGGACGCTCGAACGCCTCCCGCGCACAACTTCTAGAGAGAGAGAGAGAGAGAGAGCAGCTGGCCGGAGGTGGACAAGGCAGCGGCGACGGCGGTGGCGGTGGCGGTGGCGGCGGCGGCGGCGGCGGCGAGAGAGAGCGGCGATGGCGATTCGGGGTGCGCAGCGACCATGGAATAGCTGGAGGAATGGAGGAGATAAGGATGGTTTTTTTTTTTCCTCTTCGACATAGGTTCCCTTTCCGATGATGATGACGTGGAATTTTCCCATTTTTCGTTTTTATTTTTTTTTACTTTTTTGGGAATTTTCGACGCCCGTGAATTTTTTTGCCCGACACGGGGTCTGAGATTTGGCTCGGAGTTTTCTATGATTCGGGGCGTGTGGACTGTAATTAAAAATGGAAATTTTTTATAATTGTGTCAATTGAGGAAATTGGAACGGGTGGACAATGGCACTCGGTTACGCTGTGTCCGTTATTGTCTATTTATTCGAATTCGCGTGGAATATATTGACAATAATCCACAAGAATATGACGTGGACTGAATTATAAAATCGAATGGAAAGGTATTATTTCTGATTTCATATTATATATATGTATAATGTCCTTAAAAGACTTATGGAGAAAACAGGCGGGAGAACCACCATGGCATGAGAAACCCATGCTATCCTCCTATTCCCCCTCTATCGGGAAAACAAACATAATCAAGAAATTATGGGATCTCACGATAGTGAAGATAGACATAACGTCAGAACTTTGTAACTATAATTAAAAATGAGAATTTTTATAATTGTGTGAATTGAGGAAATTGGAACGGGTGGACATTGGCACTTGGTTACACTATCGTCCATGACTGTCTATTTATACAAATCTGAGTGGAATATATCGACAATAATGGAGAAGAATATGATGTGGACCGAATGAAAAATAATATAATTTCGTTTTTATCGTGAATTCTCGATGAATTATAAAACCGAATGGAAAGGTATTAATTATGATTTCATATATATATGTGTGTGTGTGTATCTATAAGATTTTAGAAATTATTAGTGGGGTATGCAACCAAACCGATTTTACCAGAAACTATACCGAACTGCCCAAAAAACATGTCTAGAAATCGGTTCCAATTGGAATTGGTCTAGGAACGAGTTCCAAGTTTTTGGAATTGATCTCAAAACCGATTTGATAAGTTAAAAAGTCAAAACTCTAATTTCTTTTTATCCTAAATTCTAACCTCAACACTCATTCACCCTTTGTCCTTCCTCAAAACCCATTTTTTTATGGATGAATGGAGAATAAAGTTTTATAATTTATGTTTTATGTTATGTGTTTAAATTTTTTATTGTTTGTAATTATACGTGACTACGTATTCATAGCATGGATTATTGTTTTTAGCGGATGAGCATTTCTCTTGTTCATCTTTTATTTTGAATTGTTTCATTACTCATAACCTCATATGATTTTATATATAAAAAATGAACGAAAAAAGGAATAATAAAATGATACAAGCTCTTCGATAAACCTTGGAATCCGATCGAAAAAACAGAATATATTCTAGAACCGGTTCCAAGCAAATAGGATAGGTTCCATGATATAAAAATTGAGAATCGATTATAATAGAGTAGATTCCAAGTTTTAATTTTGGAACTTACCCATCTTGGAATCGATTACCTCTAATTATTAATGTCGTATTCCAAGTTTTTTTTTTTTTTTTTTTTGGTTTTGTTTTGGTCAAAGTCATTTTCCGAGTTGTTAAAATTTAATTTATAATATCATTCTTCAACTTTTAATTTGTTTAACATGGTCTTTGAGACCTAGCCTTACACATTGGATGTAATTCTTTTGCATCGATCAAAAATGAGAAAAATCGTCTTAAGTCCTTGAACTATTATGTTCATGTTGCGAAACACGCGATAGATAGAAGTGTGCATGTGACTAAAATGGGAATTTTTATAATTGTGTGAATTGAGGAAATTGGAAAGGGTGGACATTTTTTTTTTTTTTTGTCAGTCCTACTCTATTCCTATTCTACACTCACTCGCAGACTTGTGCCCTGCCTCTTGCAGGGCGTGGGAGTCGCAACCCACTCTCGAAACTTACGCGTCCCTACCTCCAGCCCTCCCTGAGAAGGTGGGGATTTGAACCCCTCACCTCCCCTTCCATGTTGAAAGGGTGGCCACTATAAACGGGTGGACATTGGCACTCGGTTACGTTGTCGTCCATTATTGTCTATTTATTCGAATCCGCGTGGAATATATCGACAATAATCCACAAGAATATGACGTGAACCAAATGAAAAATAATATTATTTCATTTTACCGTGAATTCTCCGTGAATTATAAAACCGAACGGAAAGGTATTAGTAGGGGTATGCAACCAAACCAATTTAGCCGGAAACATGACTAGACTGCCTAAAAAACATGTTTGGGAACCGGTTCCCATTTGAACTGGTCTAGGAACAGGTTCTAAATTTTTGGAATTGGTTTCAAAACCAATTTGATAACCCTAATTTCTTTTTACCCTAAATTCTAACCTCAACACTCATTTATCATTTGTCCTTCCTCAAAACCCATTGTTAATCTTTCCTCTTCCCATAATTTTTTTTGGATGAATGGAGAATGAAGTTTTATAACTTATGTTTTATGTTATGTGTTTGAATTTTTTATTGTTTATAATTGTATGTGATTACGTATTCATCTCATGGGTTATTGTTTTTAGCAGATTAGCATTTCTCTTGTTCATCTTTTAATTTGAATCGTTTCATTACTCATAGTCTCATATGATTTTGCTATAAAAAATTAACAAAAAAAAAAGGAATAATAAAATGAAACAAGTTACCACCGGCCGCGGTGGCTCCACCGGATAAGACTCTGCTGATCCTCAACGAAGAAGTGAAGGGTTCAAAACCCAGGGGAGGCGTTAGGTGTATTAAGTGTGACTCAAGGGTGGTAGGTCCTCCGCTTAAGTGTCACTTGGGGGTTCTGACACGGATTTGTCATTGCATGGCCGCAGTTCCTCCAATACAAAAATAAATAAATAAATAAATAAATAAATAATGAAACAAGTTCTCGGATAGACCTTAGAATTGGATCAAAAAAACATAATAGGTTATAGAACCGGTTCCAAGCAAATTGGGTAGGTTCCATGATATAAAAATTGAGAATTAGTTATGATAGGGTAAATTCCAAGTTTTAATACTGGAACCTACCCATCTTGGAACCGATTACCTCTAATTATTATTGTCATATTCCAAGTTTTTTTTTTGTTTTTTTGTTTTTGCTTTGGTCGAAGTCATTTTCCGAGTTGTTAAAATTTATTTGTAATATCATCCTTCAACTTTTAATTTGTTTAATATAGTCTTTGAGACCTAGCTTTAAACATTTGATGTAATTCTTTTGTGTCGATCAAATATGAGAAAAATCATCATAAGTCCTTGAACTATTATGAAATATGCAAATCTAGTTCATGTACTATTGTGAAACATGCGATAGATAGAAGTGTGCATGTGACTAAAATGGATATAATTGCTATGGATGGTCCTATACTAAATAAATGAGTCTCTCCTCGAGATGGAAAAAAATTCTATTTGAAAATAAGTTTTGTCCCATCTACTAAAGCTTGAAGAATTCCCAGGTGTATTTGGGACCAATACTTGTTGTATCCTTGCGGATGTTTCTCTTGCTAACCACATAATTATGAGTGCAACTATTGTGATTCCCAATACAAGAATCAAAATAGGTTAAATTTTTTTTTTTTTAAATTAACTCCTTAAAGTATTGTTCGCTTTAACCCATTTTATGCCGAATATCGCAATTATGTTCTTTGACATATAAGGGTCTGCATTGTAATGTTTCTATTTCTCTTTATTTCCATTCTTTTGTTTCGCAACACAAAAAAAGAACAAAAATTCATTTGGTAACGTCAACTAATTTTTCTATTCCCCGAAGTAGAAAAGTGGCTAGGGAATAGATTTGGAATAGAATAAGAAATAAGAAATAATAATTTCTTGTTCTTGGGAATAATTTCTAGAAATAAGTTATTTTTTTATTTTCTATTTTTCTTTTTATCTTCTTTCTTGCTGTGGTCATCGTCCTTGGATCTACTGCTGTGCGTAGCCACCGCCAACCATCGTTAGACTACCGGTCACTTAGCCTCGCCCATCGCCCGTTGCTTGCCGTCGAACGTCGCTCACCACCAGTTGACCGTCGTTGTTTGCTGCTCAATCGTCACCCGTCGCCGACCTCTGACCGACCATCATAAGCCGCTTGACGCTGGACACCATCCCCCACCGGTTGATCGCCGTCGTCCATCGCTCGACCATAGCCTGTTGGCCACCGATTATCGACAATCGGTGGCCGACGGGCTACGATCAAGCTATGGCGGTGGCTCGCAATGATCGGCAAACGGTGAGAAAGAAGAAAAAATGAAAAATACAAAAATACAAAAATTTATGGATAGTATCAAACGCATTCATATTTTTTTTCTATTTCAAGAATAAAAATTTTGTATAGTTACTATACAAGTTATTTTATTCAAAAATTGTTTTAGGGAGTAGAAATAGAAAAAAAAACTATTTCTCAAAAGAAATTGTTCTCGAAACAAAAAATATATATATTTTGGTAAGGTAAAAATATATTTAACTTTAACTAAATTATACAAAAGAGGGGGTCTCGACACCAAAACTTACACTCAAAAGACAACCTAGTGAGAATGAGTGGAAGGGTGCCAAGACAAAACAAAGTAGCCAAACGGAGGCAACAACAATCAAAAGCAGGGGAAAAGCCCACCCATACGAGGCAACAAAACAACCTAAAACAACGGACAAAACCAGCGAAAAGCGGCAACAACAGAAGGAGCAAGCCCGCCCTCTCATCGGCGATGGCAAACAACGAAGCTAGAATTGGATCCCCAACTATGGAATCCCAGCTGAACACACAGCACCAACCACCCAAGAACAGGCCTAATCTAACTCCACCAAGCAACGCACAGCATTGACAGTTCTAGGGCCAGCCCCTTCGACTGAAACCTCACAGGAGAGGTTTTAGTAGCCCCATCTTCAAAGAGTCCAGCAACAACAAACAAGAACACAGGCAAATTAGAAGGAATAGTTCGTCGTTGTAGCAGCAAAATTAGAAGGGTCAATGCCCTAATTGCGCTGGAACCTCCTATTCCTAGTAGTGTCCGCAACGTTGGTGAAAGTCAAGGCCTTATCCTTGACAACTTTGATGAGGTGATTCTTTAGAGTTGGGACCGCCAATGTTTCTTCCCTAAAGAGAATGCTATTCCTCTTCTTCCAAATCATATGGCAAAGTGCTCCAAAGGAGAATTGAGCCATGCGTTGATGAAAATCATTGCCTAAGAGGAACTTCAAAGCCCATTGGAGATTGTCCGCCCAAGTCTTGTTTCACCGGACAAAAAAAACAAAATATTACTATTCATACCCTAAGTAGTCACTTTTCCAAGAGGTTACTCATCTTAGGATTGCACCCATCTCAGCAAGTTTAACTTTGGAGTTCTAAAGCTAAACATTACTATAACATCAAAAGGTATATATATCTCATAATTGCTCACCTCTGTTTGGTGTAGAGTTTGGTTCACTCCTTCCTCCTTTGCCATCCTAGAAGCTTAGTAGGAGGTCCTTTGGCCCCTCGATCACTTCCCATTCTCGTCGAACCGGATTATTACAGTAGATCAACCGTGGTCCAACTTGAGAATCAAATCGGAGTGGACTGAACGAATCAATCTTAGGTGGCTCTTGGGGGATCAATTCGGTTTGGTTCGGACTAGACCGGACCTTATTTTTATTTTTATTTTGAAACAAACTCTAATTAGTAAAAAAAAAATTCTTTTAATGTTGGAAAACTTCGACTAATTCTAGGATGGAGCGGGCAAGTTCTCTGTTCCTCAAATTGAAAGCTGACTCGACCCGGTCTGTCTTAAGATTTCGGGGTGGGAATTAACATACCTTGAAATCCAGCACCCTAATAATGTAACTACAGTTCAAATGGAACCCACCAAACCTCCTCGAAATAACACGACAGCTTAAACCGGTTCTTCAACCCGGTTCGCGCATCGACTCGGGTTCAGACGAACTTCCCGGCCCAGCTCGAGAGAAATTCGGCTCAATCCTTCGTCGTCGTCGTGGATAAAACCTTAGACGTTCCCTCCACATTGTCCACACCCTCTCTCTCTCTCTCTCTCTCGCGCGGAGCAATGACGATGGCGGTTTGCTTCTCCCCTGGCGTACACCTTCGAATTGGAGGTACTGCGCGATTCTCGCATGTTCTGCTAACGCAAGTTGGGTCCTTCGTCATCTTTATCTTCCTTTGCGCTTGGTTTTGAATGCCATCTTGAGTGATTACTTTCCTCTGAATCTTGGCAGGGGGTTGGCGTCCTCTGGTGACCCGACCGCTGAAGCTCCACTGGACAGTGAGTCTTTCTTGATCTTAGTACTGGCTTATGCTTTGTGGGTGCCCTTTCATTTTTTATGTTTCCCACGGAACCCGTGATCCTTGCATCTGTGGATGTGGATGTGTCTAGTTTCCGGAAAGAGTAATGCTGGGTGTGGCAAAGAGTGTTCACGGAATTTGGTTTACTGAGTGACGGCTTGGACTTGTACCCATTCGTGCTTCGGGTCTAAACGACCGTTTGTTCTGCCGCGCCCGCAACTGGGGAACTCAGTTCTGTAAAATTTCATAGTTTACCGGGAAGTGCTCGATAATTAATGGTTGTCATTTTTTGTGTTGTTTCCATCGAGTTAGTCTTATCCGACACTTCCACTGTCGATTATGTACTGCTCTTAGATAATGTTACATGGGACGTAATGGTGAGGCCGGAGGAGAAAAAAACCCTTCGAGGGTAGACATAGAAAAAGAAGAGGGCAAAAGGGTTTTGGAGCCTTGATGCGTATGGCGTGCTTCTGTATGGTCAAATATATAAATGGTGTTGCAAAATTTCAACTGATACTGCAGGATCTTCTTGGACTGGATCCATTTGGTCAATACCCGAATGATTTGGAGTGAATTTGACTTCATCCTGTCTTTCAACCCCTGATATTGTTGATGGCCCTCCATATATCACTTCTTCTAAGTCTGCAGTCAGCTTAGTGACTCTGCCTATGTACCTTTCTGTTGTTTATTGGTTCTTTGGCTGACTCTGCAAGTCTGGTCTGCTTATGTACACACACTGATCATATACCTAAATATGGAAATTTGACCATGTTCTTGCAATTTTGCTAACCTAGTTCTGGCATTGGTCTCTGAAGGATAATTCTATAACCTGGAATATAGTGTCTTTGAGCCTTAATGACCATAACTGTTTGTACTTCATCCAATGTGGTTTTCGTTAGGTAATTTACCATACATAAGCAGGCAGAGCACAAAAATCCCCAGCTTAAAATCTATCTCAAGAAATCTACTTCATTATAAAGAAGAGAGCACAGCTATGAACTGTTGCAGTTTCATTCTGGCTGTTTTCATCCAATAGGTGGAAATAGAGCCAGTGAGTGCAGCCTCCAAAATTTAACTACAATTACTTACTGATTAGTTTATCTCAACTGTTCTCTCATTGTTTAGAAAAAGGTTTCTCTTTTTAGCATAGGAATTTTAAAATACAAACAAGAAAGGCTTGTGTTTTCTGATATGCCGTGACCATATGTGATTTGGCTTCCACATAGTCCATAGCAACTCAGATGGTTGTATAGTGTCTTAATGAATTGGCTTTCTACTTGTGGCAGAGAAGCTTCAAGTGGCACAATGGAAGAAAATCGGTTTTCAACTTCGGTCAATGAGATGTAGTGCGTGTTGGGAGGTTGCAGTACCTTCTAGTGCCGAATTGGTATCATCAAGTTCAGCCACTTTGAGGGACCTATTCGACTCTGGTGATATCATTAGAAACATCAAGGTTGATGTTCCACAAGTTTCTCAGTTTGCCACAGATACCATAAATGGATTAGTTATCGCAGATCTGGACCCTGCAACAGCGAAGCTAGCAATTGGGATCCTGGGCCCGTTTCTCTCGGCTTTTGCTTTCCTTTTCGTTGTGAGAATAGTAATGTCATGGTACCCGAAACTTCCCGTTGGGAAGTTCCCATATGTAATCGCCTATGCTCCTACTGAACCACTTCTCATACCAACAAGGAAGCTGATCCCTCCCCTCGGTGGAGTTGATGTGACTCCAGTTGTTTGGTTTGGACTGGTCAGCTTTCTGAATGAAATACTAGTGGGTCCTCAAGGACTGCTTGTCCTTCTGTCTCAGCAAGTCGGCTGATAAAATTTTGTATTATGAATATATATGATAATAGATGAATTCTTGGTTCGCTTTTCTCGGATTTTACTTCCTGGTCGGAGCTATCCTGCTGCCTTTTCTTGTCGTGTATGCATCAGCACTAAAACCAGACATGTCCAAATGGTAAATACAGCATTTTGATGCCCAACTCTCTGGTGAGCTTTTCCTCTGCAAAAACTCATGTCGTAAAGAGGAATTAGACAGGAACCAACTCCACCTCAGAGAGCCTCGCAATAATAGCTTGTTCCATAGCAGGATTAACCGCATTTTATATGTTTCAAATCTATTTACTTACTTTTGAGGGACATTTCAATGTTCATTTTCAAAATTACAATGGTCAAAAAAGTAGTTCTTACTATTCAATATCTCCATGGGGAAAAGAAGTGCCAAAAATGATTAAAAATAATTTTTGCTTATTAAGTTCATTGACAATGAATAATAATGAAAGGGCTTTTTTTTTTTTTTTTTTTCAAATAAGACATCAAATTGATGGTAATGGAAAAAACAGGATATGTCATTTTATTACTATTACTCATTTTGTCACTAAAAATACTTTCTCTTATCCTCATGAATCGGACAATCTAAGCCTCTTGATTAGTATCTAATGACTTCTCATACTATCCTTGAAAGTTCCAAGAGCAAGAAACTCTGAGAAGTAAGTTCTCTTAGGGAAGACTAGAAGAAACTAGAGCATTCAAAGTGTTTGTGGTTTTGGAATAATAAGATTTTTCAATCACATGAGCATGATATAAAATTAATAAATATAACATACCTGAATCAAACGTAACCATTATTAATCCATCAAGTGAGAAGATGTCTTCCCATGGGTATGAATCTTCACCATTTTCCTCTATGATAGTTGTGATGGGTGTGTATTTTTCTCTCAACAATTTTATGGAAATAGCAAAAGCGTGATAATGGAATACATATGCTCCACCGAAAAGAGATCTTATATAGAGGGAGTAATGGGACCAACCTAGAGTAGCCAAATCTCAACCTTCCATCAAGGTTTAAGATATTAATTTTACATTCGTAATTGGATGTCACAATATATTTTATATACTATATTTAACCAAATTGGGCATATATAAAATATTGAATAATAAATTTGATAAGCCACATAAATGGGTTGGACCTCGTTAAGTCCAACATTCTCCCACTTGGCTAAAGATTCTATTATCGATCTAATTCATGAGGCTTAGCACAACATAAGTAAGCATATACAACATCCCTTAAGTAAGGTTATGTCTGACATTTATGCTGAAGAGAATTGGAGTCGATATCCATGTTCCAATGCCATAGTACCGTTCTCCAATTACTATCCCAGCACAAACATTAAACACAACATCTAATGGGTTAATAGTCATGAATTATTAGGTTTTATAAAATAGATATGTTCATGAGGTCCATGTGTAATTTTTTATTTCAAAAAACTTCAAAGGTGCACATATTATAAGAAGCAAAAAATGATTAATCCGAATCCATTACATGAGGTGATCACGAAATAAATAAAAATACATCATATGTACAAAACCATGGTCTAAATTAAATGCCATTAACCAAACCCATACTAACAACATGCTTTCAAAAATGATTGGGTGGTAAGCCTTTCATCATGGGATCCGCTGATATGGCTTTCATACAAATATATTGAATAATCACAATTTGATTTTGGACTCTTTTTCCTACAACTAGGTACTTAATGTCAATGTGTTTGGATGTAGCACTCGACTTGTTGTTTTCGAGAAGAAAACAACAACTTGATTGTCACAGTGAATTTTTAGTAGTCTCGAAATATTATCAACTACCTTTAGCCCCATAATGAAGTTCGTCAACCATAAATCACAAGAACTCACCTCAAAACATGCCTACCAACTTAGCCTCCATAGTGGAAGATGCAATTAAGGACCGTTTTGCACTCTTCCATGAGATAGGTCCACCGGCTAGCTTAAAAATGTAAACTGATGTGGATTTCTTAATGTCAATGCACCCATCATAAGTAGAATTAGAATAATTGATAACGTCAAGGTTATTTGTTCTCTTGGTAAGCATAAAATCTTTATACCTTGTAAGTAATGCATCACTTCCTTAGTTCCTTTCCAATGACCCATTTCTGGGTTTAATTGGTAATGGCCAAGCATTCCAACAACATATACTATGTTTGGGCGAGTACATGCTTAAGCGTATGTAAGAGTCCCACAACAAATGCATAAGAAATATGCTCCATTTGCTCAAGCTCCAGGTGATTTCTAACGCATTGTAGTAAGTTGAATTTGTCACCCTTATGCCGGAAGAGCAACTATGCATGTTAAATCTCTTGATAATCTTTTCAATATGGGCTCTATGAGATAATCTTAAGATCCCTTGAGATCTATCTCTGTGAATCTCAATGCCTATTACATGAAAGGCTTCACCAAAGGCTTTCATCTCAAAGTTATGTGAAAGAAAATTCTTGGTCTCATACAATATGTCCTTATCATTGCTAGCAAGTAGTATATCATCTACATACAATACTAGAATGATAAATTTACTCCCATTGATATGAAGATATATACACTGATTCACTGCATTTTCTTTAAAGTTAAAATTATTGATTACATCATGAAACTTAAGATGCCACTGTCTTGAGGCTTGTTTTAAATCATAGATTGACTTTTTCAGTTTACTTTTGATGCGTTCCCTGTCCTCAACCACATGTGGTTGTGCCATATAAACATCTTCTTACAAGTCTCTATTAAGAAATGCCGTTTTCACGTTCATTTGATGTAGCTCTAAATCATAGTGAGCTATGAAGGCCATGACTATTCTGAAAGAGTCCTTCTTTGACACAAGGGAACAAGTATTGTTATAATCCACTCATTCTCTTTGAATGAAACCTTTTGCGACTAGTCTGGCTTTATGCCTTTCAACATTACATTTAGGGTCCAGCTTAGCTTCTTTTTTTTTTTTTTTAAATAGCTTTAGTCCCCTTAGGCTTGTTTACTTGATCTTAGAGATCATTAGTTTTCATTGAGTTCAACTCATTTTTCATGGCTTCAAGCCACTGAGTTGAATAATGATTGCTTGTAATGGCTTCATCGTAAAAGATAGGATTAGTTCCTATGCCAACATTATGGTCTGACTCATCTAAATACACGATGAAATCATTAGAGATAGCTGATTTCCTTTCTTGTCTTGATCTTCTAAAAGTTTTTCATCAATTGGAGGGAGAATAAGCTTTATATTTTGAGGTTCTTCGTTAAGTACCTTCTACTGAAGGTAATAGTACACTAGACCTTGAATAATAGGAACTAAAATTTGATGCCGAGTAGAAACTTGATCTCAAGTTTCCTTAAGGTCTACTGTTTTGATGGTAATATAATCAGCATTTTCCAAAACATCGCATTCCTAGTCTCATTAAATTTAGTGGTACAAGAGGGGCAGTAAAATCTAAAACCTTTTGATCTTTCAGGATAACCAATGAAGTAAAAACTTGTGGTCCTTCGGTTGAGTTTCTTCATTTGTTGGTTATATATTTTTGCCTTAGCTAAACAACCCCCTACATGAAAATATCCCAAATTCGATTTCTTTTGTGTGTCTATAGTTCATAAGGTGTTTTAATTATAGATTTACTATGGATCCGATTAAGGATATGCATGGTAGTTTTGAGAGCTTCAACTAAAGATGCTCTGGTAGAGTGTTATGACATATCATACTTCATAACATATCTATTATAGTACAATTTTGTTGCTTGGCAACACCATTTTATTGGGGAGCACTTGGCATTATATACTAAGAAATTATGCCACATCTCTCCAAAAATAAAACAAAAGCACTAGGATTATGACTTGCGTCGGAGAACATTCCACAATATTTTTCTCCATGGTCAAACCTTACAACTTTAATCTTTAGGTTGAGTTGATTTTCAACTTCGACTTTGTAGATCTTAAACATGTTTAGCACTTCAAATTTATCATGGATAAGCTAGACATGACCATAACATGAGTAGTTGTCGATGAAAGTGATAAAATATTTATGACTACTAATACCATGAGTCGAGAAAGGTTCACAAATGTCAATGTGAATGATTTGTAAAAGTCGCCCACTTCTTGTGGCTCCATGTTTGTTGCCCTTTGGGAATTTTCATTTAATACATTTAATACAAGTGTCAAAATTGGAGAAATCTAGAGAATATAGAATTCCATCCTTAATGAGGGTTCCATTCTACCTCATGATATATGGCCCAAACTTTCATGGCATAATTTTGAGGAATTTTCATTCTTTGATTTCCGTCTCTTATTAGTTTTAGCAACTTTATCATTCACATTCATTAAAACTAATGATTCAGTAAATGATGAATTTAAACACAATTTGTAGAGGTTTCTCTCTAACAAACCATAATTAAAAGTCTCACCATAAAGAGAAATAGAACAACTTTTATCCTCAAACTTCAACGAATAATCGTAGGCGTCAAGTTTTGAAATATTGGGAACATAAACAGTATAAACTAAATCCAAATTGAAACCACTCTTCAACACTAAACAGAGAGTGCTAATAGTTTCAATTGGAACCTTTGCTCCATTTGCAATGACAATGTAAAGGTCCCCTCCATTTAGATTCTTCCTTGAAAGGAAACTTGCAATGAATTATTTATGTGTAGAGTCACACCAGCATCAATCCATCGTGTATTTAAAGGAGCATCAACAATATATGACTCATAACAAACATGACTTGATAAAGTATTACCTTTCTTCTCCAACCACTATTGGAATTTCGAGCATTCTTTCCTCACATGTCCTTTAGCTCTACAAAAGTGACACTTAGGATCACTTGGTCCTTTTGAACCAAAGGGACTTGCCTTGTCAATTATATAGTTGGGTACCCTTGTTTCCATAATAGTGATTCTTGCAATATATCTTTCATTTTCCTTTATTGGAATAGAGGTAATTACACGAGCATTGTCAAGTTGTTCGGATTTTAGCCGCTCTTCTTCTTGGATACAAATAGAAATTAGCTCACTCATCTTCCATTTCCTTTTTTGCATATTATAGTTGATCTTGAAAAAACCAAATTGCATAGGAAGAGATGTCATGATAAAGTGAATAGGGAAACCTTCAAAGATTTCCATATATGAGGACATAAGTTGAGTAGCCATATCATTCATCCATATGTAATGTACTCACAAAAAACACCGATCCCATTATACTTAAGGGTAATAATCCTTTTGGAAATAAGAGCACAGTAACATGTTCCTTGGAAGTGCGCTCATACCGCTCCTCAATGTGAGCAAGGTACTCCTCAGCATTAGAAGAATCATGTATGGCTCATCGGATGGCTGTCATTATGGAACCTTTCATAATCATTAGAGTTATGTGGTGAGATTGCTCCCACATTTCATGAGTAGCTTTATGCTCATTTGATCTTTTAGCCATGAGTTTGGCGGGAGTGTCAACTTGTAAGGCATAGTCCAAAACATGATCCTAAGAATGATACTTAGGCTTCGCATGAGAACATTTCTGTTTCTTTGGATTTTTGTTCTTTTGTTCCCCAGAACAAAAAAAGATAGAAATCCGTTTGATAACGCCAAGTTATTTTTCTATTCCCCGGAATAGAAAGTTAGCTCGAGAATAGATTTGGAGCAGAAATAAGAAACAAAAAAAAGTTACTTTTTGTTTCCGGGAACAATTTCTAGAAATAAGCCAATTTTCTTTTTTTCTTTTTCTTTTATTCGTCTCTCTTGCTACAGCCACCTCTAACCGCTTGGAGCCACCGCTGATTGCCTGTTGCCCATTGCCGTTGTCGGCCGTCGCCGCCACTGCTGCACGACTGTCACCGCCGATTGCTGCCACACAGCCCATCGGCCGCTGACGACCGCTGACCGCCGTCCACAGGTGGCAGCCGATGGGCTGTGCGGCTATGGTCGGCGGTGACGATCGGCGGCCGATAGTCGTGCAGCGATGGCGGTGACCGATGATCCGTGAGTAAGAATAAAAAACGAATAAATGCAAAAAAGAAACTGTTGCGTTACTAAATACATTTCTATTATTTTTCTATTCCAAGAGTAGAAATTTCGTGTAGTTACTAAATTCGTTTTTTTACTCAGAAATTGTTCCCCGTAATAGAAATAGAAAATAACTATTTTTGAAAAAAAAAAACTCTTCCCCAGTCAAGAAGTATTGTCATGCGCGCCCTTATTTGTTGGCAAAAGAACACATCAAGTGCCAAAACTTGGCATAAATGGACACTTAAGTGCTAAAACTTATGAAAGTTGGTGCCACTTTTTATGAAAAATGGGACATTTGCGTGTCACATTCGACGAATCTTGCTGGAAATCCTATGTGTCAATTTTTTTTATTAATTTTCTTGCTTACATGACTCACTAGAAGGCCGACTCATCCAAAATACACAAAAACGATGTCATTTTACTATAATTCGAATTTCAATATAAAGATTAATTAAATTAAATTAAATTTTTTATAAAGGAAAAAGGAGGAGGAAGGCAGCCGACGACTAAGGGTGGCAGACTTTGGCTTGGCCTGGCGAGGGTTCGACCCTTGTCGGATCTTGGGGAGGGTTGTGAACCTCGGCTCAGATCCGGGTGAGGGCACGTAGGCCTTCGCCGTCGATTGGCTGGGGTCATCGACCCTTGGCCAAGGCTTGGCGGCTCTAGCCTCCCCACCTTCCGGTGACGGCAGGGAGGTGGTGGCAACGGTGAGGGTTGAGCTCTCAGCCGCACCATCGGCCGCCTTACTACTACTACTACTACTACTACTACTACTACATTATTATTATTATTATTATTATTATTATTAGGGATATGTTCGGCGAAGTCCTAAAACTTGTCAAGAAAGTGTAATTGAGTTCTAAAACTTACAAAAAGTGCAATCAAGTCCTAAAACTTGTCAAGTTGGTTCAATTCAGTCCTAAAGTTAACACCGTCAAAAAAGTTAATGGAATTGCGACGTGGCGTTGACGTCATATTTTAAATGAATTTTTTATTTTATGTATGGCTTTTTAAAATTATTTTTTATTCAAAATCTTTAAAAATTAGATAAAAAACTAAAAAAAAGAAAAAAAGTTAAAATTTATTTAAAAAATAAAACTAATAAAAAAAAAGGGCTACCGGTGGAGCTTTCGCCGTCGCCCATCGTCGGAGGGGTCAGCGACAGCCGCCGGACGGGCTGGTGACGGTCGCCGGTCCTTGCCTGGGCGAGGCCTCGCCGGCCCCGGGTGTGAGGGCCGGCCACCCCGCTAGGTCGGGCGAGGACGCCCAAATTTGGGCACGCCGCAGGCTAGGTCTCGCCGGCCCTCGCGGGGGGCCGGCAACCATCGCCCGCCCGGGCGAGGCCTCGTCGGCCCTCGCCGGGGTTGGTGATGCTCGCCTAGATTTGGGCATCGAGCATCGAACCTCATGGTCCTCCTCCTCCTCGGCCTCGCCATTCTCGTCGTCGTCGGCGGCGGGGCAGCGTCGTCCTTGTTGGCGGAGCGGGCGACGGCCTCGAGCTCCTCCTCGTCCTCCTCGTTGGCCAGCTCATCGAGCTGCGGCTGCTCCTCCCCTTTGGACCGTTCGATAGGGCCTTGTCGAACGACGCCCGCCGCCCGATCCGGGGAGCATCGCCGACCCGGGCTAATGGTTGCCGACCCTTGCGGGGGCGGCGTGCCTAGATTTGGGCGTCCTCGCCCCGACTCGGGCGGGGGTGGCCGACCCTCACCTCGCTCGGGCGAGGGTCGGCCACCTCGCCGGGGTCGGCGACCGTCGCCGTCCCTCCGGCGGCCGTCGCTAGTCCCTCCAGCGATGGGCGGCGGCGGAAGCTCCACTTGCAGCCTTTTTATTTTATTTTAATAGTTTTTTTAAAAAAAAAAATTTAGCTTTTCCTTTTTAATTTTTTATCTTATTTTTAAAGATTTTGAATAAAAAATAATTTTAAAAAGCTATATATAAAATAAAAAATTCATTAAAAATATTATGTCAACGCCACGTAGCGCCACGTCAGCAATTCCGTTAACTTTCTTGACGATGTTAACTTTATGACCGAATTGAACCAACTTGACAAATTTTAGGACTTGATTGCACTTTTTGTAAGTTTTAAGACTCAATTGCACTTTCTTAACAAGTTTTAGGACTTCTATTGAACATATCCCTTATTATTATTATTATTATTATTATTATTATTATTATTATTATTATTATTATTATTATAGCTATATTAGGGTGCAAAATAACTTCGTTTTGCACTAAATTCGCCAGAAAATCGCCACGTCAGCGTTTTGGTTGAATTTTCTCACCGTTAGCACTTAACTGATTCATTTGCTACGATTTTGGCACTTAAGTGTCACTTTTCCAACTTTTAGCACTTAAGTGTCCATTTATGCTGATGGTCGCCGACCCTTGCGGGGCGGCGTGCCTAGATTTGGGCGTCCTCGCCCGACCCGGGCGGGGTGGCCGACCCTCACCTCGCTCGGGCGAGGGTCGGCCACCCCGCCTGGGCCGGCGACCGTCGCCGTCCCTCCGGCGGCCGTCGCTAGTCCCTCCGGCGATGGGCGGCGGCGGAAGCTCCACTTGCGGCCTTTTTATTTTATTTTAATAATTTTTTTAAAAAAATAAATTTAGCTTTTCCTTTTTAATTTTTATCTTATTTTTAAAGATTTTGAATAAAAATAATTTTAAAAAGCTATATAAAATAAAAAATTCATTAAAAATATTATGTCAACGCCACGTCGCGCCACGTCAAAGCAATTCCGTTAACTTTCTTGACGATGTTAACTTTATGACCGAATTGAACCAACTTGACAAATTTTAGGACTTGATTGCACTTTTTGTAAGTTTTAAGACTCAATTGCACTTTCTTAACAAGTTTTAGGACTTCTATTGAACATATCCCTTATTATTATTATTATTATTATAATTATTATTATTATAGCTATATTAGTGTGCAAAATGACGTTGTTTTGCATTAAACTCGCCAGAAAATCGCCATGTCAACGTTTTGGCTGGATTTTCTCACTTTTGGCACTTAACTGATTCATTTGCTACGATTTTGGCACTTAAGTGTCACTTTCCTAACTTTTAGCACTTAAGTGTCCATTTATGCCAAGTTTTAGCAATCCTGGTGTCCTTGTGTCCTTCTTTGCTCTTGTACAACTCAATTGTTCAATAGAGGAAATATAACTTGTAACGGTAGCGGGATTGTATGCTAGATCAAAAAAATTACATTCATGACTTTAGTACCTTTAAGAAATCCACAAAAATAAATGAAATAATTTAATTCATTATCACAAGAAATTGAATAATAAATGGTTCATTTACAAGGTAAAATACACAAACCTTATCAAAGGAAATCCTAGAATCATCTATAACCTTCCGTTGAGCCAATTATAAACACTTTAAATGGATTCTTTCATAATTTACCAGCAAATTTCATAAGGCAATAATAAATAAAATTAAATCATTGTCGGGCAAAATTAATTTGACTTGCGTATTAGCAATTTATTTGCTTATCATATTATCATTGTACTCAAAATTAAAATTTTAACTTCCCGTTGGGCCAGTTATGAATTTAATCATGAGCATAACATAAGATAGTTTATCATAATCTATATCTATTTAAAATAATAATCTTCCATTGGGCTGATTACTACTCAAATACTTTCGAACCACAAAAAAGAATAAAAAAATATATTCATCATCACAGTCATACTTGACAATTTTAACAAAACCCAATCGCCATTAACAATATTCGCTTTCCAAGTACACGTGTGCCGAATAAAGGAAAAGGGAACAACACAAAATTAGGTTATTCAATGATCATATCATAGAACAATAACCAAAATATACGACAATATTTACCAATTTAAGATGTTTTGTTAATAAAAATTCAAAAGCATCCAAATCACAGACATTATTTGCATAATATATTCAAAAATTAATTATCATTATATATTTATTCCATCATCAACGATATACTATGAATCAATCATTAAAAAGGGGCGAAAGATCATAATAAACATTACAACCATGTTCATGCATTGAATAAACCGATGCTTTGATACCACATATTAGAATAATAAGATCTTTCAATCACATGAGCATGATATACAATTAATAAATATAGTGCATCCAAATCAAACATAGTCATTATTGATCCTATGAGTGAGAATATGTTTTCCTGTGAGCACGAATCTTGACCACTCTCCTCTATGATGGTTGTGATGAATGTGTATTTTTCTCTCAATAATTTTGTGAAAATGGAAGAAGCATGATAATGAAATGCATACATTCTCTACTGAAAATAGATCTTACATAGAGTGAGTGATTGGACCAACTCTAGAGCGGCCAAATTTCAACCTTCCATCAAGATTTAAGACATGAATTCTACATACCTAATTAGATGTCACAATAGATTGCCCATAATATAATTAACTAAATTGGGCATATATTAAATATTAGACTTGTTAAGTCACATAAGTAGATTGGACCTTGTAAAATCCAATAGGTTTCTCTTGCAGCACCACATAGAGGAAGTTTTGCTCACTTTTTCTCATTGCAAAGGAAGGAATGGTTTGGTTCTTGCTCATTTACCGGTGCAATTCTGTTAATTTTTTTTTCTTTAGCTTTAATTGGAGGAAATGTGCAATTGTGACGCCATGAATCATATAATTTATACACAGATTCATTCCATTAGACTAGCAAATTCTACACACTTGCATGTGGAGAAAAACGAGAATAGTTATGTAATGGAAAAATGATCTTATTAGAAAAGATAAAATTTAGATTGTAAAAAGAGTGAAAGTACCTAAATTGAACTATAAAAAGTACTTGCAATTATCTTAATAAGTTCAATATTCGGTTTTATCCAATTTAAATAAGAAATGCAAATAGATTTCAATAACTCGCAGGAAAGAATTATGATTGTTGCGTGGTTATTAGTTTCACAAACTAAGCATGGATATGGCTTAAAAACCTTACTTGCCCTAGACAATTGTGTAGTACTTGCGCATAATTTGTACAGGCAGTAAAGTATTTTCATCTTTAAGATAAAATTTGTTTAAGAAAATGATAAAAAAATTATCACTTTTCGACCTTATGATGGTTTTATTGTTTACATCCCTCTAAACAAAACCTCACTTTTTTTTATCAGTCCCCATCTTATTCCTACTCTACACTCACTCATAGAGACTTGTGCGCCCGCTCTGCGCGGGCGTGGGAGTCGCAACCCACTCTCGAAACTTACGCGTTCCTTACCCCATCCCCCGGAAGGTAGGATTTAAGCCTCACATCCCCCTTCCATGTTGGAAGGGTGGCCACTGGGGTGAACCCCCAGTGGTTACAAAACCCCACTTTTAAAAGACCAAATTGCTTCTCCTTATAGACTCCCTAGACATCTTGTTTAGATTTGGGCGGTTTGGTTTTTAGCTAATTTTAAGTAATGTGGGTGGGTGTGACAATTGGGAATTAGGGATGGATGCTTTTGGAAAAGAATGTGACGTTTTTGCGATAGAGACGTGGAGATCATTAATGGACTAGTGTAAAATTGTAGCGCATGATTCAGGCACAGCCGCACGGCCTATGGTATTTTCAAGAGTAGAGCCTGCGTAGAGCATGCCTAAACTGTCATTAAGCAAAATAGGAGACCGTTTTGGGTATTTTCTAGCTTCACTTATAGGTATGCCTTGATTTGTTGTATTAGTCATATCAAAAAATGACGGCACGATTTCCACAATTAGTTTTTTTTTTTTTTTTTTTGAGCAAAGATTTCCACAATTAGTTAAGACAGTTAATTTTTGCCTTTTTGAGTACGGAAAATAGATAAAAAGTCCAATCGCTACGCCGTCACGAGGCTCATTTTTTCAGTGTTAATTGATCAAAATAGCCTCCTCTCTTTAAGTTGTTTCTTTTTTTATCGTCCTAGCCGACGAAACCGGGTTATTCATTGAAATAGCAATTTTGTTCTCAAGATTAAAAAAATAAATAAATAATTGGGGAAAGAAAAAATGAAAAATCAAGAAAATAGGACCGGCAACCGGCTGACCACCGGCTCTTCCCCTTCCCTTGCTTCCTCTTCCTCGTATCTGCAACTTCCATCGTCACAACCACGTCCCCTCTCTCTCTACATTCTCTCTCTAAAAACCTTCGTCTTTTCCACATTCATGAATTCGTCTGAGCATGGGCAGTAGCTTCCTCACTCCCCCCGCGAAGCGCCGTCCCACGTCCCAAGCCTCGGCCGCCTCGATGCCCGACCCCAGCCCTAGCCTCGCCGCCGCCGCCGCCGCCGCCGCCGCCAAGCGCTCCCGGGCCCCTCCGCCGCCGCTCTCCGTGCCCCCCGGGCACGCCGCGTTCCGCCTCCTCTGCCACGCGTCCCGCATCGGCGGGGTCATCGGGAAGTCCGGCGCCGCCATCAAGCACCTCCAGCAGCTGACCGGCGCGAGGATTCGGGTCGAGGACGCGCCCCAGGAGTCGCCCGACCGGGTCATCACCGTGATCGCCCCGAGCGCGGTCGCGGTCGCGGCCAAGGTCTCGGTCTCGCCCGACGGCGGCGGCGGCGGCGAGGGCCGTGACGAGAGCCCGGGGGCGAGCGATGGGAGCGGCGATGTCGAGGGCGAGGTGGAGGTGTCCAAAGCGCAGGAGGCGCTGGTTAAGGTTTTCGAGAGGATCCTGGAAGTCGCGGCGGAGAGCAACGGAGTTGCCGTGGGGGTTGGGGTGGTTTCTTGCAGGGTTTTGGCGGGGAAGAGCCAGGCCGGGTCGGTGATCGGCAAAGGAGGGAAGACTGTGGAGAAGATAAGGAAGGAAAGTGGCTGCAAGATTAGGGTTTTGACGGAGCAGCTGCCGGCATGCGCTTCTGCCGGCGAAGAAATGATAGAGGTAAGGCTAGTGATTGCAATGTTCAAGGTAGAGTTATGCCCATTTATAGATGATTAAAGAGTCTTATGGTTGTGGCGCGGCGGCCCTTTTGGAAAGGTTTTAGCATTTATAAGAAAGTTTGCATCTTGAATCAGCATGAAATATCTGGTGTGGCTATTGAGGCGAGGCCCTGTTTGGCTTTCCTCTGGAAGATTGTTACTTTAAGTGATAGGGCTTAACTAGGATTCTTGCTGCGGCCTTAAGTGAATGAAAGAATGTGAGAGCAATATCCAGGGTCTTCTGAGAAACTTTAATGTGTGATAAGACAGAGATGTCTCTGAAATATGCTTCGCAAGTTTACATGTACAAAATGTCATTTGGTTTCCTTGACCGATAAAATTGACTGTTGTTCGTTAATGAATGAGAACGGGAGTGTTTTTTCTTTTGTTCCCATTTCCTTGCCTTTTGCTGTCTAAAATATTGCATTGATGATCAATTAGATGTTGCTACCTTATGGTTCACCTCATGGGAAGGGCAATGGGGTGGTCTACTCGCAAAAGATTTGTTACATAAGGAATACAAACAGCTTGTCTGCTAATTTTATTCAGAGTTTCAACCTTATCTTGTTATGATGCTATTATTATTTGTTTGTGTCACTAGAATATGGGAAAGCAGTTTTATTAAGTGTAGTTTGTTGAGCCCAAGGATGCCATAAGGAATAAACCGGTGTTTCTCCTTTTAAAATCATTATTGTGGTGTTGCTATGTGTGTAAGTGTCCTCTTATGTGGCAGATTGAAGGGGAGGTTCATGGAGTAAAGAAGGCACTTGTTGCAGTCTCTGGCCGCCTTCAAGAATGTCCACCAGCTGATAAGATACCCGACAAGGCTTGGACGACTGGTGGCAGAACTCTTGATTCTTTATCCCTCCATACTTTGCCTGACTTTTACGTAGATCTTCCTCAGCGGAACACAGGGTTACCTGCAATGCCGAGTGGAGCAGTTAATTATGGTGCAGGAGTTCATCCCTTGGCTGTTGAAGTGGACCGGGCCCCTACCATTGAAGCGAAAGCACTTCAGCAAGAAGTTAGCTACAGGATTCTTTGTTCCAGTGACAGGGTTGGGGGTGTCATTGGAAGGGGGGGCTCCATTGTTAAGGCTCTTCAGAATGAATCAGGTGCTTCAATAAGTGTTGGACCTACTGTCGCTGAGTCTGACGAGCGACTAATAACTATTACGGCTTCTGAGGTGTGTTAGTTGGTATCTTTTACTAATTTACATCCAGTTAGCCTTTGATGGACTGTGATGTATGTGATGTTGGCTTTGAAATACAATGCAGAATCCTGAATCACGCTACTCACCTGCACAAAAGGCTGTTGTTCTTGTTTTCATGAGGTCAATTGAAGCTGGCACCGAAAAGGGTCTGGATTCTGGCTCAAGTCCTGTTACTGCTCGTCTTGTAGTCCCGTCAAACCTCGTTGGTTGCTTGTTGGGAAAAGGAGGCTCTATCGTTTCAGAAACACGGAGGATAACAGGAACTAACATTTGGATAATCGTGGGTGACCATGTCCCTAAGTGTGCTTCAGAGGATGATGAAGTGGTACAGGTGTGATGCCGCAGCTATTTAAAATTTATCATATATTTCTTGCAGAAAAATTATACTTGAGTATATGAACAGTTTGAGCATTCAAGTCAACATGGGGTTAGTGTTGTATGCTACAGTTTGAAATTGATGCCAAAGGTCTAAAACTATCGTGGTGCAACTGTTCAAGAGTTGATTAATCTTTCTGTCGGATTGCTTGTTTGTCTTTGCAAGTAGGCAAGCTTTATCCACCTATCAAGAATCAACTATTTTGATTCTCAAGGTTTTTCATGGATGCTTGGAAATGACCTGAGTCTCATGAAAATATGATAATTATGTCATCATGTTGTGATTCATCTTCGTCGTGCACAAGAAATGTGGCCTATGTTCTATGCAAGATGAAGCACAATATAGTGGACCAAAAAAAAAAAAAAAAAAAATAGAGTTTGTACGTTTTGGAGCCTCTATGCAGATTCTACTGCAAGCCGCTGAGAGATGTGCCATCTCCCAGATTTACGAGAATTCATGCTAATTAGATGCTTCTTACAGTGTTATTAATATTCTGGGGGATTTACATGAAACTCTTAAAAGTTGTACGGTTGATATGTGATGATAGCTTTGTGTGTATGCTAAGGTTCTTATGTGTGTGGACCATATTGATAACTTTTAGCATGTCTAGTAAACACAACTTGTTGAGAATAGTTTGCAGATATACATAGGTTTCTACTATATTCTAATTAGTCTATTATGCAGATTTCAGGGGAGTTTTCTAACGTTCAAAATGCGTTATACAATATAACTGGTAGACTACGAGATAATATTCTTTCCAGCTCATCGAACAATTTGGGAAGCAGGACGGCTTCCTCTGTTTTGGCGGAGAGTAGTCCTTATGGAAGACTAAAGGATCCTGTTGCTCTGGGTTTGGACACATCATCTGGTGTTTCTCCAGGTCTTAGCAGATACACGACTTTGACAACTAGTACAGATCAACTTGAATTAAGGCATCATCTTGATCATCCTTCCGCACAGAGGTTGTGGACATCACAGGTGTGTTCTCTTTGCTCAAATTTCTTTGGTGCATACTTAATGTATGTGGGGATCAAATGGATATTTTTCTGAGCACATTCACCTCTATGGTCATTTTATTTGCAGGGAGTTGCTGGAGTTCCACAAAGGAGCAACTCAGATGTTGGCAGAGGTTTGACATCACTAAGAAGTGGTACAGAACTTGGCAGGTTGGTAGTCTGTGGTCTACCTATAAGAGCATATCGCATTACTTATTTTGTCAAGAATATGAGAGGTGGCATTTAAAGGTAAAAAGGATTTGGGTTTATGGATCATGTTGGCTTTTCTTTCTTTTTGAGGGTGTGATCGAGCAATTTCCATGTTCTAGATTTCCTTTATCACTTGAAAGTTGGCCCAATTGATTTTAGTATTTGAAGACTTAGTCATGGCAGTCCATGGCAAGAGACCTGCATGTTACTGTTTAACCATTAATTCACTATTGATGCTCTTTGTGGGACTGCTGTTAACTGGGATTCTCAGTTTTTGTTCTTGAATCTTGCAAACTTATTAGCCATTCAGTTCCAAGTTATTAATATTTTCCTATTAGGGAATTTTGAAACACGTCTGCAGTTGTAGAGACCAAATTACTCAATTGCAGCAAGATAATGTAAACGATGCTTGTCTTGTGCATACGCATAGAGTGAAGTGCCTAACTAATGTCAGGAATTTGTAATGGATACCACAGAAAGCATACTTATTAGTTTTAGCCTTGCAACTCTTCTGTTTACTAATCCGCATAACCTAACTGGTGCAGTGGGAGTAAATCTGCTATTGTGACGAACACTACAGTCGAGATCGTTGTACCTGAAAATGTCATCCACTGTGTGTATGGGGAGAACGGTAGCAATTTGAGTAGACTGAGACAGGTAGACTCATACATGCTTGTTTGGCAGATTACCTGTTTCATTTGGTGTGCTTAATTTGGCAAACAAAAGTTCTGCTCTACTTTTCAATTTGTGTTTGTAGTCAGTTGAAATGTTTCCATCACTCTGTCTAAGCCCTCATCTTACAGAAGCACTGTTTCTGTGCATGTTTTGAAGGCCAATTATATTCTTGCCCAATGCTATGTGCCCTTGTTACTCCCTGAACTCGAGTTGACTGATACACTGGAATACATGAGTATCTTGTCTCAACTAGTGTTTTGATACTTCTGTTTGTTTCTTTTGGCCTAAAAAGTTGTAGACTACACTCTTGTTTTGAAGGCAAAGAGGGTAAAGGAATCAAATTTGAGATATTTTAGGTTTTGATAAAGGTGAATGGCCAATGTGCCAAAATTTCCATTCCTTTATCTTTTGACTTTTAATGTTCAGGATGTTGAAAACTATGGAAATTCTTTTATTGGTTCAGTGCTTTGTTCTTTGCCTTGAATACATAAACTACATTTCATGTGAAGGTGCAAAATGTCAACATACCATTCTTCTATTCTTGAATATTAAAGTAAATGGAAATTATCATAATACTTTCATCCTTTCTTTTTATTCTGTACTGTATTTTAATCTGTAGCTATCAGTTTTTGATTTAGTATAGTTCAGTTCAACTTATGTTTACCTTATGATGCCTTTTCAATAGATCTCTGGTGCAAAGGTTACGGTGCATGAACCTCGTTTGGGGAAAAGTGAGAGTACCATTGTCATCTCTGGCACACCGGATGAGGCTCAAGCTGCGCAAAGTCTTCTTCATGCGTTTATTCTCACCGGTTCATGACTACACATTCACTAACGAAACCATTGGCTCTGCATTTTTGAGCAGTTTCTTCTCTGTAAGGGGTACACAAACATTAGAAAGCCAATTCATTTGGAAAGCTTTTTGTCATAAATTTCATAGTTAATTCTTTTTCTGCAGAGAGATATTTATATTTCATTCTTGTACATTGTAAAATAGGAAATTGAAAAAAATAAAATGTCTATTTCAAGATTCTCCATTGGATCAACTTTTCTCTTTAGATTAATTCTTTTCTGCAGGCCAGGGACTCTATACTTTTACTTAAATGTTTTATTACATATCCTTTTATTCACTCATCGAGTTTCCTTCTAGTTTCTAGAGGTGCTATGAGGACCCATGCGGGCATCTGCCGAGCCGTGAAGAAGAGGGAGAGGGAGAGATTGGGCGAGAGAGAGATGTTGCGGTTGATACTAAGGCAGGACTAATAATTTTTGGACTGGGGATTTTGAATGGCCTTGATTATTTTTGTATTTTAGTGATAAGATTCTGTTTGTTTCACGGAAAATGATTGATTCCGAAATGTTTTACCTTAAAACGATTAATTATATCGTTCACAAAAATGAATGAACAGTAAATGTTTTAATCGTTCACGAAAATGTTTAGTCATAAATTGTTATCGATAATGAAAATATTTTTATTGATTAATTATTTCAAGTGGTATAAGTGATTATTTCAAGAAAATATTTATTAAATTATTTATTTTTCACAAAAAAAAACGGTTCCTAATCTTCATAAAACGGAGTAGCATGGGCAAGTACAGCTAGCGCTCTTTGGTCGTGCAACTTTGAATGAGACAAATGGGATAGGTCATACCTGTCTGAAAATGGAGATGGATTCTCATCTATATGCTAAGGAGTGTACAATCTTTTCCAGAGCTCGAAACAGTCTCTACGGTCTCGCCATTTCTGCTCACTTGATTTACGTCGGGCGAGAACAAGCAAAAGTAGACAAGTTTCGCGTTGTTAATTAGTTTCGAATTGCGCAAGTTAACGGGATCAATCTGTATATAGATACAACATGAATTTTGTCGAGGACCGCTACTGATGCACTTGTAAACAAGTTGATCAAGAAAACCTTACAGTATTTAATGCACCGACTTCTTCTTCTTCGTTTTTCGTTTGTTTGTTTGTGTAATATGTAATCACTACTTTGAGAGTTGACCTGTACCGATGCTTAATTCCATCCTTGAGACCCTTGTTAAGGCTCCATTTGACCATATAAAACAACCACAGCAAAAATAGCAAAAATAGGAGTGCATTCATTTAATGGAAAATGAATGACTTGAAAAACATTTTCCAAAAATAATAGATTACACCGTTTAAAAAAAATAAATGGAAATTTTTTCATCGCCCACAAAAATAGTTGAGTAAAGATTGTTGTCGGTGATAAAATATTTTTTGTTGACTAATTTTTCTAAATAATAAAAACAATCATTTTTTAGAAAATGTTTTCACATTGCTCATTTTCTGCGAAATGAACTCACCCTAAGGATCCTTTCGTTTCATGGAAAATATCATGTTTTTAAAATATTTTTCTTATAAGTCATTTTCTAGGAAAATGACTCTATTTTCCGGTATTCGCCGAAATCTAAACTTTGAGTGAAAAATATTTTCCATTGTTCGTTAGCTAATTTAATTGTTCGGGAAAAATTATCAAAAGTTGAATCTTAATATTTTTAATTGACCAAAAAATTAATTATATATATATATTTTAAATGAATTTTTAATTATTTGTATTTTAAAAAATCAAAAATTTTATTATTTATTATTTTTTCTTTCTTTTTTCCTTCCTCCTCCTTCCTCCGCTGTCGCATGCTTGACAATGGCCGGCTGCCCGGCGATCGACCAAGACCCAGTCGCCAGATTCGACAAGCTCAAGGCTCGGCCGATCTCGCCCGAGCTCGCTAGAGGTTCACCAGGCCCTAGTGAGCTTGGGCGAGGCTTGAGCCCCGCCCAACTCATCGGATCTGGCAAGCTGTGAGCTCTGCCCTAGGCTAGTGAGAGCTCCGCCTCGCCCGATCTGGCGAGGCCCGAGCTCGGCTTCGCCAGATCGGGCTAGGCGGAGCCTCGCTGACCTAGGGTGAGGCTCAAGCTGGCTTGCGGCCGGTTGCCGGCCACCAGCCGCTGCCAAAGAAGAAGATGAAAAGGAAAGAAAGAAAAGAAAAAAAGAAAAAGAAAGCATAAAAATAAAAACGGAAATGTATTGGTAAAAAAAAGCAAGATGTAAGAAGTTATGGAAAATGTTTTCCACTTCTTAGAAATGGAAAACATTTTTCTCACTTTTAAATGTTGTTTTTTCCAATGATGGAAAACATTTTCCTAGACTAGTTCATTTTCTGTGAAACGAACGCTGGAAAATCCGGAAAACGTTTTCCTGGAAATCATTTTCCGCGAAATGAACGAACCCTAAAATTATCGTCATTTTCCATGATCGTCGAAAATGGTCACTAAGGAACATATTATTGCTAGAATTTGGACTGAATAATCTTGGTCGTTGATCCTGTGAATCCCACATGTAGTTAACTTGTTTTAGACTTTTATGATTAAGCCGGTCCCGTGGATTGGGTCCGCGCAAGTATTTTTTTCTCACGAGGCCATAGAAGATCTCGAAGTGGCAATAATGCGAAACAACTCCCACAAGAAGTAAGGCTGACAGAATGATTTGGCGTTCGAAATTCTTTAGGAACTTATTGCAGTCTCTACGACAAATGCATCGTGCGTCAATCTCCACGTCTCGTAGCCTTATCATAGGTAGAACCAGACTGTTGTCGTCGCCGGCGAGCTGCCGACAGTACAATACAATCGACGGGTCTAAGAGTCTTGAAAATTTATAGAGAACAGAAGGGAATTGCATTGCGTGTCATAGAAGATTCAACAGCAGAATAACATAGTTCGAACTTCCAAACGAAATATACGTACGCCTTTCACAAACCAACAAGCATACTGAAGAAATACAGAGCTTGCGAACGAAAACGTAGCACTTATTTATTACCGAGCATGGCTGTGCATAATCATGGACGAGTCGCCCGTACTAGCGGAATAAAACCGCTGTTAAGCTTACCAGTTGGTCACGGGCACATCTGTTTCCGATCTGGATGTCCTACCTTTTGCTCTCTGCCACTTTGGGTCTAGTTTCCTTGAATTGATCGATGGAATCGGTGCGCCATTCTTTTCGGGCATGGCGGAGAGCTCAGCGAGGCAGCCCAAGGCTTGTGCGCTCTCTGCATTGTCATTTTTGTTGAAAGTCCTTAGCGTCAAGCACAACTCCATCGAACTCTATGCGAAAGTAATTGTTATTCTCCAGGGAATTCAAGTCGGCGTTGTTCTTCAGCACATCATCTGTCTTCCATGGGATAGAATTGTCAAAGGGGCGGGTGCACGTGATTGGCTTTCGATGGCCCTCCTCGCTACCGGGGATTCCTGTGGTACCATAAGCAAGTTTACAATCGCGCCACAGGTCGTGCAGAGACTTTCCGAGCTCCTGGATGAAGAACGTCTCAGAGTAGGAATATTTCATGAGAGCATTAAGCTCCGTGACAAAGCCGTGCTCGAGGTCATTGCAGTAGTCGAGAAAATAAGGCCTGACTGCATAACCATCGTCCCATCTCGATCCTGAGCCCTTCCTCGGCCAGCCTTTGGATGCATACCCGCCTTTCAATCTCACATAATCGGCAATGCCATTGAAAAGCCGTCTAGGGGCCATACCGTTGCCAGTAGTTCATTGCCAAACGTGGGTCATTTCGTGGTACACCACTCCGGCGGACTCTTCTTTTATGTCTCCTTGATAGCGTCAGACTTAATCCGCGTTCAACAGAATGACGTTGTCTTTAGTACTGGCGACTGCGTGTGGGGAAGCAAAGCTCTCAATTCGGAGAGTTACTGTATCGTACCTCTTGCCCTCACCTTCCTTTTGATTGAAGGTGCTCAAAACTTGTTCGGTGGCACCGAATAGGACACGAGCTTTGTAGTCACTGCTCAATTCATCAGCATATTGGTTTCCCCTGGGGGGCTCTAGAGAACGGTCAATGATTTCGTACATCGTTGCATGCGCCGATGTCAGGGGAATCAAGAACAGGAGGGTGGGAACGAATTGTTTCGGAGACATTTTGAGCTATGATCGTTGGATGCACGATAGGTTTCCCAAGAAGATGTGACTGTATTTATACACTGGATTGAAGAAGAAGAAGACAGGAAGTCTTGATTAGTCAGCATCTCTGAGTGATACTCTTTGGCATCACATGGCAAGTGTGTCTGCAGTTTAGTTTTCTACGTAGTCTTTGCCGTCTTCTCATAAACTGATGAAGACGTCGCCTCATGGGCTACGGAGGAATCAGAGATCGGTCAGTCTCCTCATCATATGTTCGATCGAAGTGTTGCATTTGTTTTGGGCGACAAACACTTCGAAGTTTCCAAGGAAACCAGACGTGAATGCATCCAGCAGAATATCCTTTATTCTAATAGTACCCGAAAAAAAAAAAGACATTTGCACTTATCAAACAATAATGAAAGATGGATGGTTTCGTCAATTTCAATAAATTTTGACTATCCATCCATGTTTAGGATGTTGGTGTTGGAGAAATATTCATTTAAGTGTTTTGAAGCTGACAAAACATTTCCATTAGTTTAGTCTGAAATCTTGTAAACTTTTTCATCAAAGTTTGAAGACCTCCAGACTGCCAGACTCAAGACTCAAAGTCTATCATCATTGATAGTTTCTAGTCTGTCAAAGAAGACTTATCCAAAATTGGATGTTTTGTTAAGGATTTGACTTTATCGATTAGAGAAGATCTCTTGGCTGGATATAGCATGTCGGAATCCATTATTCAATCTTGGATTGTGGATCCATTGATTGGCGAACTATACTTGAAATGTTCTACTTATGGAAACCGAGATCCTGATTGTATGGGCGAGCATGATTGATGGGCTATCGTCATGTTTGTGACATCCAGATTTTTGGGTTTTAATTTCAACTGGATAAATAGGGCCGTTTTCGTTCAGTTGAAGCCAGAGATTGTGAAATTGGGATGCAAGTACGCCACAGTGGTAAGGAAAAAAATACCAATTTGATTGATCAGGTGTTGAATGAATTAATGGGGGTCAATTTGATTTAATTTAAGTGAGATTAAGATTCAATTGGAAGATAATTAAGTGGAATTAAAGAAATTATTGCACAAAGTTTTATGCCCCGGCGGAAAAATAAAATGGACCCATTGAAGATTGTTGTGGGGAGAGATTTGAAGTTAGTGGAACATGACATCACTTGGTGGGCCAATTTGTTAGATTAAAGAAAGGCAAAAAGAAAAGAAAAGGCCCCCCTTCTTCTCTCTCCTCCCTTTCTTCTTCCTCCCTCTCGTGCGATTCCTCCGTGGACATTTTCTTCTTCTTCCTCGAACGCTTCCAGCAGCTCGACGCCCCGCTTCGTCCGCCCGTCCGACCGCCGGCAGCTTCGCTCGTCGCCGGCAGCTCACCGCCGGAGCCGCCGCGGTCATCGCCGTTGCCATGCGTTTGCATGAAGCCCCCGCGCCCGCTTCGCCCAGCTCGCGCTAGCCCACGCCGTCGTTGCTCTCCGTCGCTGTCGCCGCCGTGAGCCACCACCGGTCGCCGCCCGAGATACCGCCGCCCCTCTCCGCCGTTCCTCGCACCCGAACCGCCGCCGAGCAGCCTCCGTCGGCCTCAACTAGAAGATGCAGAAAATGGGTATGGCAGCCCCTTCTTGGCCCGTTTCGGCCGCATTCCCGGTCTCGGATGCTCGGCCCGCCTTGAGGAAAGTCGATCCTCGCGTCGTCCTCGTCGTTTTGGTCCGCTTGGCTCGCTAATTTGGTGAGTTTAGCTCACTAAACCTCGATTAGAGGGTTAATTATGTTTTGGGGTGTTTAGTTTATGTTAAGTGTTATTATGTGATTAGTTTAATTTATTTAAGTGTAGATTATATTAAGGCGTTTGATTAACTTAAATTGTGTTTAATTTAAGGCTAAGTGAGTGGTTATATTAATATAACCTTTGATGTGACATAAATGAATTTACTTTTGATTTATTTAAATATTTCGAAATTATTAAATAATTAAATAATATATTATTATTCGAAACTATTAAATTATTATTATTTAAATTATTTTTGGAATAAATTTAATTATTTATTAAATTCCGAAAATTTTGTTAGGACCTTAAATTCTCATAATTTCGTGCTAAGGTCATTTTCTTTGTGTAGTCAGATTTTGAAATTGATGATTGGATATTATAAATTGAGTGTGGATTGTGAAATATAGGGATATTATTATTTAATTAATTTTCGGAATAAATTTAATTATTTAATAAATTCCGAAAATTATTTTGGGACCATAAATTCTCAGAATTTCGTACTGATCACTCTTGTGTATTCAGATTATGAATTTGATGATTGGATAATGCAAATTGAGTGTTGATTGTGAAAAGTATGGATTTTATTTAGAAAATCCCAAGTGTCAGGTTTGGCATTGAAATTGGATTTTTTTTTTTTTTTTTATGATTAATATCATAATTGGATTATGTGGGTGAAATGTAAAGTATCCAGGGATCGATATCGAATTGTTGTGTGCTGGTTAAAAGGCTCGGGTCGCAGTAGTGGCTAGGCCGACTGGATCTTTATTCTTCTAGAAATGCCATTGATAGAATGACGTGGCTTGGTCACAGTAGTGGCGAGACCAACTGGACTTTTATTCTTCTAGAAATGCCGTCGATAGAATGACGTGGCTTGGTCGCAGTAGTGGCGGGACCGACTGGACCTTCATTCTTCTAGAAATGCCGTCGATAGAATGACGTGGCTTGGTCGCAGTAGTGGCGGGACCGACTGGACCTTCATTCTTCTAGAAATGTCGTCGATAGAATGACGTGGCTTGGTCGCGGTAGTGGCGAGACCGACTGAACCTTTATTCTTCTAGAAATGCCGTCGATAGAATGACGTGGCTTGGTCGCGGTAGTGGCGGGACCGACTGAACCTTTATACTTCTAGAAATGCCGTCGATAGAATGACGTGGCTTGGTCGCGGTAGTGGCGGGACCGACTGGACCTTCATTCTTCTAGAAATGCCATCGATAGAATGACGTGGCTTGGTCGCAGTAGTGGCGGGACCGACTGGACCTTCATTCTTCTAGAAATGCCGTCGATAGAATGACGTGGCTTGGTCGCAGTAGTGGCGGGACCGACTGGACCTTCATTCTTCTAGAAATGCCGTCGATAGAATGACGTGGCTTGGTTGCGGTAGTGGCGAGACCGACTGGACCTTTATTCTTCTAGAAATGCCGTTGATAGAATGACGTGGCTTGGTCGCAGTAGTGGCGGGACCGACTAGACCTTCATTCTTCTAGAAATGCCGTCGATAGAATGACGTGGCTTGGTCGCAGTAGTGGCGGGACCGACTGGACCTTCATTCTTCTAGAAATGCCGTCGATAGAATGGCGTGGCTTGGTCGCAGTAGTAGCGGGACCGACTGGACCTTTATTCTTCTAGAAATGTCGTAATGTTAGTAGATAGCCGACCCGTGAGTAGGCTATGCCATTGTGTGGCAGTGAATAATAATTGGGATGCGTACTAAGTGCGATCGTGATTTATATGAAAGTGATGGCGTTCCAATTGTTTGAATTATTATTACTACCTGAGATTATGTGATACAAATTGTGCTAACATGCATGAAGGAATTGAGGCGAGGTAAGTTCTCTGTGTGATGTGACTAGGCCACCCTTGGGCGTATTTTCTTTCTAATAGGGGTTTAGGGGGTTGAACTTGCTGAGACGTTGTCTCAGTGGTTATTGAATAAGCATTTCAGGTCCCTGGTGGACGGAGCGGCCATATAGCTTTGGTTGGCCTTAAGGAGTTGGAGAGGTGAAGTCATAAGGATTGGAGATCGTGTACAACTTGTAGGTCGTAAGATAACCTCTTTTTAAGAGCCAGTCTTTTGTAGACTGTTGGCCGTAAACCTCTGTTTGTAATTCTGTTGAATTATGTTTAAGTGTTATGTTGTGATTTTGCTTTCTGCTTTTCTATCATGTATTTCATTGTCAGGGGTTTATAATACGTTCCGCTTGCGCAATAATAAATTAATGGGGTCGGCGACACTACCTGGGAATGTCGCATTTGCATGACCATGGTGGGATGTTGGCGCGCTCGAGGTTTGGGGCGTGACAATGTTCCTTAAATAACTTGAAGATCTTCCTAATTGATTCTGTCTAACGGGTAGATTGGAAGAATTCATTTGATAAGTGCCAACGGGTATGATGGCATAAATGAGTATATATGGAAGACGTTCCAGTTATTTGAGTGCGTGTGCGATAGAAGAATTCCAAAGTGTGAAGCTCTTTGTTCTCAATCAATTCAATATGCACGGCCATACCGTTGCCAGTAGTTCATTGCCAAACGTTGGTCATTTTGTGGTACACCACTCCGGCGGACTCTTCTTTTATGTCTCCTTGATAGCGTCAGACTTAATTCGCGTTCAACAAAATGACGTTGTCTTTAGTACTGGCGACTGCGTGTGGGGAAGCAAAGCTCTCAATTCGGAGAGTTACTATATCGTACCTCTTGCCCTCACCTTCCTTTTGATTGAAGGTGCTCAAAACTTCTTCGGTGGCACCGAATAGGACACGAGCTTTGTAGTCACTGCTCAATTCATCAGCATATTGGTTTCCCCTGGGGGGCTCTAGAGAACAATCAATGATTTCGTACATCGTTGCATGCGCCGATGTCAGGGGAAACAAGAGCAGAAGGGTGGGAACGAATTGTTTCGGAGACATTTTGAGCTATGATCATTGGATGCACGATAGGTTTCCCAAGAAGATGTGACTGTATTTATACACTAGATTGAAGAAGAAGAAGACAGGAAGTCTTGATTAGTCAGCATCTCTGAGTGATACTTGATATAGCTAGTACGAGTACCTAGAGGGGGGTGAATAGGTATATAAAAGATTTTTCTTGATAATTGCACAATACTTAGACAGTTGAAGGATTTGCGATAAATAATAATCAATATAAGACTGAGTAAAGGAAAAAGAGAATTGAACACGCGGTTTATAGTGGTTCGGCTTGATTCAAGCCTACGTCCACTCTTCTGCACTGACAACCAATTGGCTGGATTCCACTATGAATAAAGAGATGTTACAGCGTTGATCTTCCTTGATTTCTCGGTGTAGATGATCTACCACGCTCGCTCAAGGTATCACCAAGTACAGACACTCTCTGTGTATACAATTTCGCTCAGAATGTATCGACTAATAATCAAGGTGCTTCAGACTCTGGAATTTCTCTATTGATCACACACACTAAAATAACTAGAACGTCTTCCTTTTATACTCCTTTATGCCATCATACCCGTTGGCACTATGAATTCCTCCAATCTACCCGTTGGACGGAATCAATTAAGAAGATCATTCGAGCTATTAAAGGAACCTGACGATAGCTCATCAATTCTGTTTGCCCATACAATCAGGATCTTGGTTTCCAAGAATAGAACCTTCCAAGAATATTTCGTCGACCACCGGATCTTCAATTGATCTAGATACGAATAAAAGAATCCGTTATATTTATCCAACCAAGAGATCTTCTCCAGAGGATAGGATTAAATCCTCAACCATATACTTCGGCTCTGGATTTCCTTCGTCACTGGATCATAAAGACTGTCAATGAGAATAGTCTTGAGTGCTGAGTCTGGTGATCAGAAAGTCTTCAGACTTTAAACAGACGGTCTGCAAATATCCAGACTAGACTGATAGAAACGTTTTGTCAGCTTCAAAATATTCTGGAAAGATTTCTCCAACAATCTCCCCCTTTTTGATGGTGACAAAACTTTCCCGTAGATTTGAACAATTTTACTGCAAAAACATTTCTCAAGCAATATGGCTATCTCATAAAGATTAATAAAACAACCAGACTCTGCATCCACAGAAAATTGGTTAGTCTTTCATGAGTAATACGATATGACAACACTTGATATAAATGCAAACAGTCAAGCATCAAAATGCACAGCTAGTTCAGTCAAATTCAAGTTCACACCCAAGTTCACTCAAGTCATACTAAAAAACAAACATATTCAACCACAAAAACAAATTTAAATTCAAAGTTTAAAGTTCAAATTGGTTCAAATTTCTTCTCCCCCTTTTTGTCATCATGAAAAATGTGAGAAAGGAGTCAGGTCTGCTTGGGAATGCGCACGATCTGGAAATCTCCCATGGACTGGACTATGCCTTCTAGCTTCTTCAAGTCTTCCCTTAGATGAGCGACCTCCTCTCCTTTGGCATTGGCTTGAATTTGTAGAGCTAGGTCTTTCATTTTGTCTTCCAGGGTAACCGAAGATGCTTGTCCAGCATTCTTCATGGCTTGAATTTCACAGTCTAGAGCATAGATTTGGCCCAGCATTTCCAGAAGAACATCAAGAATACGACGAAAATCTGCTGAATTGTCCGTCTGTGTACTTGCATTTGCTTTCTCGGATGGAGTGAATGCAAACGATGGAGCTTTTGTATAATCTTGCAGATTTGGTGTTGACGTATCGTGTCCTTCTTCAGGCAATTGAGAAGCCTGAAACTCTTCTGGATCTGCTGGAGATTGTCTTAGACCTTCACTTTTGGCAACATGAGGTGTGGACCTTTCTTGCTCGCCAACTCCCCCTGTCTCTAGGACATCAAATGGGGAAGAGTGATGATCATGCTCTTCTGTATCTTGATTCCCCTTCTCTCCAGATTCAGCTGCAGACTTTTATTTCTCTTCTTCTCCTTCTTCTTCAGCTTCTTTCTCCTTCTCTCGCTGCTCTTCTTCTTCTCTGTTCTTTTGAAGTTCTGTTGATTGAGGTACAGAACGTCTGGTCCTTATCAAGGCAGAGATTGTGATATCTTCCTCCTCATCTTCATCCTCCAAGATGAGAGTTCTCTTCTTTTTGGATGGGGCACCAATGGCCTCCTTCCCTTTTCTCTTTGAAGCAGACGGTACTGGAGTCTTCACTCTGAATTTCTCCATTGCCTTGGAAAGCTCTTTCAGACGCATCTTCGTAAGCATCTTCAAACCTACCACCATTTTATCGCACGGTTGAACACAAAACGTATGTAGCGGTTCAATATTCATGTGTATGAAGATCTTGGTCACCAGACCTGGGTAAGGCAATTGGCCTTTGTCCTTCGCTATTGCTCTGTATATGTGAAAGAGAATGATGTGAGGAAGAGATAACTTCATCCCTGAGTTAATCGCATACATCAATTTTGCCTCGGAATTGGACACATCAATCTTTGATGTAGACTTGGGCTTGATGCAATTGATCACAATTATGTGAAGCACTATATTGATGGCGCGCATCCTTGAATAGATGATTATTCCCTCTGTATCTCTATCTTTGACAAGCTCCAATGAGGCACGAGCAATTGAGACTTTGATTGGTTGATAGCGTCCTCGTTCAACTCCAATTATGTCCGCCAACATGTCCACGTCCACCACATGGTCTTGGTCTCTAACACTGAATGATATTCTATCCGCATCTAAGAAGCTAAGATTCGAATAGAAGTATGCTATTAATTGCGTATAACTATCTGTGGTATCAGTGCAAAAACGTTCCAGTTGAAGCAGATTGAACTTCTCCCTTAAGTTCAAATTAATGGCATCCAAGAAATCGAAATCAACACTCCTAGGGTTTATCACCCCTTGTTTCAACAGTCTGAAGAACAAATTCTCTTGCTCCTTTGATTTAAACAGCTCAATTCTTTTTCCCTTCACCCTTGTAGCAACACCCATTCTAGGTTGAAAATCACTGAACATTTTATCATCATCGTTCCCGTCAGTCGGATTCGGTCCCGACATACGAGGGTCACTTGGAATGTTTGCAAGTGCTTCCTTAGCCTTTCCTTTGGGAGCAATTCCCAAATCCTCCATTCGTTTCAGAAAGATATACTCATTCCCATAATTCTTATCTTTAAGAAAATCATCAACGTAGTTCAATGGAGTCCCAGTACTTTTCAACGCACAGTAGAGTTTGTAAATAAAATAGGGTTTTTGGACTCTTACAGGGTCTGCGTCCTTGATTATTTCTTCCTCTAGTTGTTAACCCGCACCTTGTGGGGTAGATGGCGTTGAGTGACGTGGTGGAGAGTGAATCGGGCTCTGTTGCTGACTCGATAATTCTTCCTCTTCGGTGAGATCGAAATGGGTAGGTCCCTCCTTCATTCTCTGTAGTCCCCTGTTCGCGATTCTTGAAGACTTCATCAAAGAAGACATCCTTCATTGTCGTTGAAAGATTCATTTACTTGCTTTCCCAAGAAAAGATGACAACTTTCTCGAAGATGAACACGAAGTAGAAACCGGATTGGGAGGAGAATGTCTTTTAGGGTTTTGAAGATTGGGCGAAAAAAGAAAACTGTATATATATAACTCAGTTTTGAAAAGGAAAGTTCAATCGGCACAAGGAAAGTGTACGAACACCTCTTTTTAAAATCATTAACTATCAAAATTAATCCTTTTGAAAAGACAAGATTCCGTTTTTCACGGAAATTATAAATTAACTGAACGAAAGATCGTACCTTTTCGAGTTTAGATATAATATCAACTTACAGTCTATAGCCATGAATGTCTGAGTCTGACGGTTTAGAGTCTGAGGGTTGGAGAGTCTCTAGACTTTAACTTCCTCGAGTCTCAAAATGTTGAGTCTGGAACGGATAAAATCGAATTGATTTTTCTCCAAAGGCTTTGTGAATATATCCGCTAGTTGACTTTTCGAATCAACAAATTGAATTGAGATTTCTCCATTTTGAATATGATCTCTAATGAAATGATGTCGAATCTTTATATGCTTTGCTCTTGAATGAAGAATTGGATTTTTGGGGAGATTTATTGCGCTGGTGTTGTTACATCTGATCTCTGTGCATGAGTCTTTAATCCCAAAGTCTTGTAGCTGTTGTTTTATCCATAGAATTTGCGAACAGCAGCTTCCAAGAGCTACATACTCTGCTTCTGTTGTTGAGAGAGCCACAGTGCTTTGTTTCCTTGAAAACCAAGACATTATTCTGCTTCCAAGCAACTGGCAAGTTCCTGAAGTACTCTTTCTATCGACTCTGCAACCGGCCAGATCTGCGTCTGAATATCCCAGAAGATTAAAATCTCCCTTCTTAGGATACCAAAGACTGATGCTTGAAGATGAAGCAACATATTTAATAATACGTTTTGCAGCACTGAGATGAGATTCTCTAGGATCTGATTGAAATCTAGCACATATGCAAACACTTAACAAAATGTCAGGTCTAGAAGCAGTAAGATAAAGAAGTGAACCAATGATGCTCCTGTACAGCTTTTGATCAACTTTCTTCCCTTCTTCATCTTTGTCTATCTTCAAAGAACTTGACATTGGTATATTAGTCTTTTTGCAATTTTCCAATCCAAACCTTTTGACAAGATCATTAGCATATTTTTCTTGGTAAACGAAAGTTCCTTCCTTCAATTGCTTTACTTGAAGACCAAGAAAGAATGTTAATTCTCCCATCATACTCATTTCAAACTCATCCTACATAAACTTAGAAAATTTCTTGCATAGACTTTCATTAGAGGATCCAAAAATAATATCATCCACATATATTTGAACAAGTAAAAAGTTTTTGTTTTCCTTTTTGATAAATAAAGTAGTATCTACTTTACCTTTGACAAAACCATTCTGTAATAAGAACTTACTTAGTCTATCGTACCAAGCTCGAGGTGCTTGCTTTAAACCATACAAGGCCTTTTTCAGTCAAGGCGAGTCGGCTTCTTTGGGTCTTCAAACCCAGGTGGTTGTTCCACATAAACTTCCTCATGGATAAATCCATTTAGGAACGCACTTTTGACGTCCATTTGGAATAACCTGAAATTTTTATAACAAGCAAACGCAAGTAATAGTCGAATGGCTTCTAACCTTGCTACTGGAGCGTAGGTCTCATCATAGTCTATTCCTTCTTCTTGCGTGTATCATTTAGCCACGAGTCTTGCTTTATTTCGTACGACTTTTCCTTCTTCATTCATCTTGTTTCCAAATACCTATTTGGCTCCAATAACAGTTTTACCTTTTGGTTTAGATGTCAATTCCTAGACATCATTAATGTTGAACTGTCTGAGCTCTTCTTGCATAGCTTCGATCCAGCTTTCATCAGATAAAGCTTCTTCTATGCTTTTTGGTTCAATTTCAGAAATGAGAGCCACAGCACTAGACTCTTCACGTCTTTTGGATCTGGTGCGAATTCCTTCATTAATTTCGCCGATAATGAGATCTTTGGGATGATTTGGACTTATACTTCCGATTCTTGGTTGATTTGTCGGATGACGATCTCTTTCTTTATTTGAATCTTTATGAACATCTTGATCTTGGTCTTCAGTCTCGAGATACTTCTTGAGTTGTAAGCTTTGGAAGGTCGCGGGTTCGGACTCTTCATACTAAGTCGATGGATTCATCTTGCGTAGAGTCTTGAAATTTGACATTCATTGACTCCTCCTGAGGCCGACTCTTTTTGTTATAGACTCGTAGGCTTTGCTTGATGTAGAATATCCAAGGAAGATGCCTTCATCTGATCTTTCTTCAAACTTACCAACTCGATCTTTTGCATTTTTCAATATAAAGCATTTGCAACCGAATACATGAAAGTATGAAACAATGGGCTTCTTACCTTTGAGTAACTCATAAGGGGTTTTCTCTAGAATAGGTCTCAGGAAGACTCTATTGATGATATAGCATGCTATTGAAACAGCTTCAGTCCAAAATTGTGAAGAAATTTTACTTTCAATTAAAAGAGTTCTAGCCATTTCTTGAAGAGATCTATTCTTTCTTTCCACAACTCCATTTTGCTGAGGAGTATATGGAGAGGGGAACACATGCTTAAATCCAGATTCATCACACAATTTTGTAAAATCTTGATTTTCAAATTCACCTCCATGATATGTTCTTATACTTGAGATAACACATCATTTTTCATTTTAAACCTTTTTAGCAAAATTTTCAAAATATGAGAAGGTTTTTGACTTACTTGCAAGGAAATATACCCAAGTAAAAGCGGGAGTAATCGTCCACAATTACTAGGCAATATTTCTTACCTCCAATACTCTGGGTTCTGGTTAGTCCGAAGAGATCCATATGTAGCAACTGTAGTACATGATTAGTAGAGACATGATTTATTGGCTTAAATGAATTTCTTACCTGCTTTCCCAGAATACATGGTGTGCATGGATCGGACTTTTGGTATGGTAATTTGGGTAGACCTCGAACAAGCTACTTTGATGAGATTTTGGCTAATTGCTTCATGTTGACATGACCAAGCTTTCTGTGCCATAAGCTTGCTTCATCTTAAATTGAGATTAGGCATTATGATTCATTTAGTTTCATGTTTAAGAGGTAGATATTTCCATGTCTTCGACCAATGAAAGACTGAGTAGAATCTTTACTGATTCCAGATCATATTCCTTCTTGAAATGAGATCTTGAAACCAGTATCACACAATTGGCTAATGCTGAGAAGGTTATAGTTGAGTCATTCCACTAGAGAAACATTGCTTATTGTGAGATTTCCAATTTTCACAGTTCCAAATCCCACAATACTTCCTTTACCGTTTCCTCCAAATGAAACTTTTCCACAATTTACTTGAACAAGCTTTATGAAGCAATTTGAGTCTCCTGTCATGTGTCTTGAACATCCGCTGTCAAGATACCACTTTACCTTTTTCTTGATGGAGACCTGCATTTAAAAGAGAGTCTCAAGCTTTCTTTGGTACCCAAATTTTCTTGGGTCCTTTGGTGTTAGTAGGATAAACATTATTAGGCCATACTTTCTTAATAGGTTTCCAAACCATAGGACACTCTTTTTCAAAGTGATCATGACTGTTACACTTTAAACATCTGAGAGCATTTCGACCTACAGACTTTACAAAAACTTTCTTGAAATGATTTTTGTAAGCCTCTCTCGACGGTCTTTTCTTAATTCTTTCTTTTACTTTAGGAAAATCAATCAAGGGAATTGTTTCTGCTGTCATACCTAGACCAAACTTATTGAAATAAGGTCTTTGAACTGAAAAAACCTTTTCAAGTTTTTCAGATCCTATCAAAAATTTCTTTGAAATATTTGATAAGTTAGCTTTTAAAAAAGCATTTTCTTTCAAAAAATTATCTTCTTTTTCTTTAAGAGTAGAAACATTCAAGTTTAAACTTTTAACTCTTTCTTCTAAAATGTTTTCCTTTTGTTTTAGAGCTGAGTTTTCCTTTTTAAGTTCGGAAATTCTTTAAGAGAAGTCTTAAGACTAAAACACAGTTCATCAATGTATTTAGAAACTTTGACAGGAATTTTAAAATCACTTACTTCAAATTCATCGTTCGAGTCGATCCAGAATGAGTCCGAGTCGAATGTGCCATCGACATATGTTGGCATATTCATTATCACTTTCTTCACACTCTGTATCACTACAGGTTTCGGCTTTAAGAGCTTTTCGAAACTTTTCAGCTTTTCCTCTTTTCTTCTTCAAAAGAGGATAGTTGGGTCTGATGTGTCCCTTTTTCTTACATTCGAAGCAAACTACATCTTTGTTTGATTCCTCATCATCAATAGACTTGGTCTGCTGTCTTTGGAAACTTTGTTTCCTTGAGTTGAACATTATTCCTTTTCTATTCAGTTTTCTGAATCTTCTTATCATGAGAGCAAGCTCCTCATCGTCCAGATCATCTCCTGAATCTGTATCATCAGAATCATCATTTGATTTTAATGCAATGGATTTCTTACCTCTTGGATCTTCGTCTTCATTAATTCGTTCCACTTCATAAGACTGAAGAGTTCCAATCAGCTCGTCGACAGATAGTGGCATAATTCTTTGCGTCTTTCTTATTGAAGTCTTTATATGATTCCAATCATTGGAGAGTACACGCAATAGCTTGTTTACCTTCATGGGATCAATTTTTCTCCTAGGTTCTCAAGACCGTTGACAATATTTGTAAAATGACTAAACATGTCAGTTATAGATTCTCCTGGTTTCATTTTGAAGGCTTTATATTGACCGATGAGAATGTTAATCCTGGTCTCCTTCACTCGATATGTTCCTTCATAGGTGATATGTAATCTGTCCCATACTTCTTTTTCTGTAACACAAGAAGATATTCTGTTATATTCAGTTGGTGACAAAGCACAATATAAAGAGTAAATTGCTTTTGCATCGAGTGCTTGTCTCTTGATTATCTCTTCTTGAGTCATTCCGCTGGTCTCAACAATTTCTTTCCCTCTTTCAGAGACTGATGCAGCTATAGGAGTAATTCCTTTTTCTACGACGTCCCATTCCAGAGGATCTTTTGATCGTAGGAAAGCTTTCATATTGTTCTTCCAGATGTTGTAATCCTTTCAATCAAAGTAGGGTGGTCTGGTATTGCTTTGCCCTTCCACCAGCCCTGGTGCTAGCATACTAGCCATGGATCTTTTACTCTGAAGTAAAACACTTCAAATAAAGTAAGAACACGAGCTCTGATACCAATTGATATAGCTAGTACGAGTACCTAGAGGGGGTGAATAGGTATATAAAAGATTTTTCTTGATAATTGCACAATACTTAGACAGTTGAAGGATTTGCGACAAATAATAATCAACGTAAGACTGAGTAAAGAAAAGAGAGAATTGAACACGTGGTTTATAGTGGTTCGGCTTGATTCAAGCCTACGTCCACTCTTCTGCACTGACAGCCAATTGGCTGGATTCCACTATGAACAAAGAGATGTTACAGCATTGATCTTCCTTGATTTCTCGGTGTAGATGATCTACCACGCTCGCTCAAGGTATCACCAAGTACAGACACTCTGTGTATACAATTTCGCTCAGAATGTATCGACTAATAATCAAGGTGCTTCAGACTCTGGAATTTCTCTATCGATCACACACACTAAAATAACTAGAACGTCTTCCTTTTATACTCCTTTATGCCATCATACTTGTTGGCACTTACCAAAGGAATTCCTCCAATCTACCCGTTGGAGGGAATCAATTAAGAAGATCATTCGAGCTATTAAAGAAATCTAACGATAGCCCATCAATCCTGTTCGCCCATACAATCAGGATCTCGGTTCCAAGAATAGAACCTTCCAAGAATATTTCGTCGACCACCGGATCTTCAATCGATCTAGATACGAATAAAAGAATCCATTATATTTATCCAACCAAGAGATCTTCTCCAGATGATATGATTAAATCCTCAACCATATACTTCGGCTCTGGATTTCCTTCGTCACTGGATCAGAAAGACTGTCAATGAGAATAGTCTTAAGTCTTAAGTCTTGAGTCTTGAGTGCTGAGTCTGGTGATCAGAAAGTCTTCAGACTTTAAACAGACGGTCTGCAAATATCCAGACTAGACTGATAGAAACGTTTTGTCAGCTTCAAAATATTCTGGAAAGATTTCTCCAACAATACGATTTGGCATCACATGGCAAGTGTGTCTGCAGTTTAGGTTTTCTACGTAGTCTTTGCCGTCTTCTCATAAACTGATGAAGACGTTGCCTCATGGGCTACGGAGGAATCAGAGATCGGTCAGTCTCCTCATCATATGTTCGATCGAAGTGTTGCATTTGTTTTGGGCGACAAACACTTCAAAGTTTCCAAGGAAACCAGACGTGAATGCATCCACCAGAATATCCTTTATTCTAATAGTACCCGAAAAAAAAAATAACATTTGCACTTATCGAACAATAATAAAAGATGGATGGTTTCGTCCATTTCAATATATTTTGACTATCCATCCATGTTTAGGATGTTGGAAACTATGTTAATCCTTTTATTGGTTCTACGAAGCTTTGCTCTTTTGCCTTTTTTACATAAGCTACATTTCATGTGAAGGTGCAAAATGTCGACATTCCATTCCTCTTTTATTCAATGTTTAAGTAAATGGAAAATTCATTGAAAGGATACCAGGGTATACTACTGAAGTAACAAATCAAAAGAGAAAAAAATCAGAATGTTTGCAGATTCAAGATATTTTAGTGAACCTACATTTTGATCAACCTTTGGACTCGAAGCTTTTGTTTGTGATGGACTTATAGTTGAATTCCTTTGCAATAGCTCCCCCTCTCCCTGCTCATGGTAGAAATCTGAGAAGAAGAAGCTAAAAGAAAACAATGCTATAAAAAATGTGCCGAGATGTATAAACATGACCGGTAGATCGATGAAGACAACAATATCCTTTGTGATTCTCACCATGTCCCAAGAATAGGCACGGCAAAAAGCGCTTGTCAAATTTGTTCATTGCATAGTTGCTTAAATATGGATAATAACGAGAGCCAAACACTTGGCATAATGAGTAATCAGGATCCTTCTTGAATAAGACCAAGTATGGACTTTGGTTGCGGTCACGGGCACATCTGTTTCCGATCTGGATGTCCTACCTTTTGCTCTCTGCCACTTTGGGTCTAGTTTCCTTGAATTGATCAATGGAATCGGTGCGCCATTCTTTTCGGGCATGGCGGAGAGCTCAGCGAGGCAGCCCAAGGCTTGTGCCCTCTCTGCATTGTCATTTTGTTGAAAGTCCTTAGCGTCAAGCACAACTCCATCGAACTCTATGCGAAAGTAATTGTTATTCTCCAGGGAATTCAAGTCGGCGTTGTTCTTCAGCACATCATCTGTCTTCCATGGGATGGAATTGTCAAAGGGGCGGGTGCACGTGATTGGCTTTCGATGGCCCTCCTCGCTACCGGGTATTAGTGTGGTACCATAAGCAAGTTTACAATCGCGCCACAGGTCGTGCAGATACTTTACGAGCACCGGGATGAGGAACGTCTCAGAGTAGGAATATTTCACGAGAGCATTCAGCTCCGCGACAAAGCCGTGCTCGAGGTCATTGCAGTAGTCGAGAAAATAAGCCGTGACAGCATATCCATCGTCCCATCTCGATCCTGACCCCATCCTCGGCCAGCCTTTGGATGCATACCCGCCTTTCAATCTCACGTAATCGGCAGTGCCATTAATAAGGGCCATACCGTTGCCGTCCATTGCCAAACATGGTTATTTTGTGGTACGCCACGCCGGTTACTTGCCCTCGCCTTCCTTTTGGCTGAAGGTGTTCAAAACTTGTTCAGTCGCGCCAAATAGAACACTGGCCTTGTAGTCGCTGCTCAATTCATCAGCATATTTGTTTCCTCCGGGGACTCTAGCAGAATGGTCGATGATTTCGTATATCATCGCATGCGTCGTTGTCAGAGAAATCAAAAGCAGAAGCGTGCGAATGAATTGTTTCCGAGACATATTGAGCTATGATCGCTGGATGCTCGGGAGGTTTCACAAGAAGATGTAACTGTATATATACACCGAATAGAAGAAGAACAAGAGAGGGAAGTCTTGATTAGTCAGCCTCTCTGAGGAGCTATTGTGGAATGACATGGGCAAGTGTTTCTGCAGTTTAGATTCTTTACGTTGTCTTTGCCGTCCTCTGGCAAACTGATGAGAACGTCGCCAGATGGGCTAGGGAAGAAGCACAAAACTGTCACTCTCCTCATCATTTGTTCAATCGAAGGGTTGCATCTGTTTTGGGCAACCAACACTTCGATGTTTCCTAGGAATCCTGACGTGAATGCGTCCAACTGAATAGCAGCGATGTCTTAGGAAACTTGGCAATAAGCCATTGAGACCAGACACGAAGAAACTCCAATATTCAATGTGCCCACAGCTCTCATTAATGAGTTACTTTTTTTTTTTTTTACTTATTTCTCTATAGAGCACGTTTCATCTTTTAGTAAGAAATGGATGACAATTTGCAAATTCTAGCTTTCACTTGTGTTGTAATTGGTCTTGAAGGAGCTTTGGTGACCCACCATTTTAAAAATCATAGTAATCCAAGGGCAATTAGTTTTTTAATTTTACTTTTTTCTTCATAAATAAAAGTAAGAACATTTTATTTTAGTTTTTTAATTTTACTTTTTTCTTCATAAATAAAAGTAAGAACATTTTATTAATAGACTTCTGCGCAACATAATGTGGCCGAGAGAGAGAGAGAGAGAGAGAGAGAGAGAGAGAGAGAGAGAGAGAGAGAGAGAGAGAGTAGTTGAAAGTGAACAAAAGCTCCTAAAGCTAGTCACAAAAGTACAATTGAGTACTAAAACTTTTTAAAAGTGCAATCGACACCCAAATTTGCCAACTTGATGCAGTAATGGACTGAACAATATTGATGTATTGGAAATAAGACAAATGGGTAATTTAAAACGAAACAAAACAAATAAACATCAGTATCTAACTCAAATAAAAGTTAGTAGCGTGAAACTAGTTGGTAATGTGATTGGAGAAAAGTTGGTAATCACTCTGATTGACATTGGTAGTTACTTAAAAAAAGAGTTTGTAAAGTTTGAGAGTTCATAAGTAATGCAAATTGAAGCCTAAACTCAGTAGAGAAATGATTAAATATAAGAAAAAGACGTAAATGTTGGAAAGCATGAGAGTTGAAACTCAACACAAATTGGAAATTTAATAAGAGGAAGTTTCATAAGTTACACAAATGAAGTTTGATAATTTAATATGATGGATGATAATTTTAATCTGTTGCTGAAAAAGGAAATAAAATTTGGTATACAATGAGAGAAATTATTTTCCTTAAAGATAATAAAGTTGATATCTAAACAAATCAAACAAATATTTATAACTAACTCAAATAGGAGTTGGTAGAGATTTGAGTAAGTTGGTGATCTACTTGAAAGAGTGAAAAAAAAATTAAAATTTCGATGAACAAGGAAATTTTAAGTGATAACTAAATAAAAAATTTCGAAATAGAATAGACCATAAATGAAAATCTTAACCATTGGGCTAGATGGTGAGAATTGAATGAACAATGCTTCATTTGTTGCACGTAAGAGATTTTATGCATGGTGCCAGCCAACGACTCTATTTGGCTAACTATTTTTTTAATCATAAACTTCATATTAAGGCGGTAAAAATGGGTCAAATCATTAGGGTTTCATCTGATTTTTCTTTTATAAGGAAAAGAGATCTAATAAGAAATATGTTGTTCTTGTAAGAGTGTTGATGAAAATATAGATTTTGATAATAAATTTTTAAATAATCCTAGTGTTGATAATTTTGAAAAAAATTGGATGAGATTAGACTATTATAATTTGACATATTCACTACAATTGAATTTCAATTTTTTTTGCCACGTTGTTTATTTTTTGAAAGAAAATTTTACGTAATAGGAAACGTAAGCACATGTAATATAAAATGAAATTGTATTTTCAACTTTTCTAATGTATTAGTATTAAAACCTATGTTGTTATCTAATAGTTAGTAACTCAATTGAACAAAAATATAAGTCACTCAAGTAAAGGCTGGTAAGTCAATGTAATGGTTAATATATTTGAGGCGTTGGTAATAAGGGTAGCAAGAGAATAATTTTTCCATCGGAGAACAGAGAAGTTGGTAAAAACATCGAATAAACGTTCAGTAACTAACTCAAACAAGAGTAGGTAACCAAATAAGAGAAAAGGGCAAGACACATAGATAAAGGTTGGTAAATTCATCAAATTAGGATTTTGATACCTTTACGGCTTTTGTAAGGCAGACAAAGAAAATATGGTAAACAATAACGAAGGTTCAAAAATCAAAATAAAAATCAAATACATGTTTGTAAGTAACGAGAGTTGGTAAACCAGAACTAATTGATAATTTAATCCGTAAAAAGTTGGCAGGTTACTAAAATAGACATTGATAGATACATATAGAAGATGGTGAATTAAAGTCTTCGCCCAAAATAAAATTTAAGTCACTAATAAGAAAGAAAAATAAATTCAATAAAAGGTCAAAACTCAAGAATTTCTAATTGTTAAAAAAATTATCATTACGTGCTGGTAAGCTATCAACAATTTACCATAATATTAGGTGGCCTATAACTTCTTATGCCGTGACTGAAAAAAATTCCGTTTCGGAACAAGTCAAATTGTCCAACATAAATAAGTGAAAGGAGAAAGTGAGAGAAGAGAGAATGAGAAGATTAGGTGTATCAATTCTTTAGCAGTTCGTTTCCCACTCAGGAATCAGGAATTGGACTAGAGGGGCCAATTCCCAGTTTCTGGATTAGGAACTGGACCACTTGGTCTTGGAACTAGATTAATCGGATTGGTCTGATTCCTAGGTGGGCCAATGAAACCGGTGGTTTTTTTTTCTTTTTAAGCATTTGGTCCCAAAAAGCAGTAATCCAGAAGACATCATGATGATTCATATTTAAATTGGTTTTATTTGCGGGAGAGAACTCAGATTGTCTTTGGCCGTTCGTTGTTCTGAGAACTGCACCGAACAAGACGAAACATGAGTACACGAACTCTCTTCGAGTCACTATGATTAAAGGGGGCTAGTCAAGCAACAACGCAGAACGCACACGCATAAAGCAGGCAATGAGAATATATATATCAGAAAAGAATAAGAAACTAGCAATAATAGCAGCCAGAAGAAACTCTCTTGAAAATTCAGCGAGAAGCAAAGCAATATCAGAAAGGGATTAGGGCTTTTTACTTTTACATATTTGTAAGAAATTTTTAAAAGAGTTAATTGGTCTGATCAAGATGGTCCGGATCGAAGATCACTAATTCTAAAAAATTGAGAACTGAGAATTGGACCGATGCCTTTAGTAACTGCTCAGAAACGACCAGTTCGGTTTAGTTCAAATGGTTCCTGTTGCTCACCCTACATAAGGTCACCAACTGATCCTACAAATCATTATCGTGCGCAGGGGATTGGCAACGAGAGGCGGAGGGCTTATCTTCTTCGTAAGAATAGAGACCTTAAAGTATTATCGGAGACGTAAAAATGGAAAACAGGACTTTATGTGATAAAAGAGAGTGTTAAAATATACTCTTATATGGCAGAATCAGTAACATCTGAACCATATATAATCTCCTTTACAAAGTAGTTTCATATATCAACAGTAGAGTAACATAGTTCAAATTATAAAACAACGTACACGTATGCCCTTGCCAACAAGCACACTGAGGATACATAGTTCACAACACGTAGCGCTTATTTATAGCCGGACCATTGGCGATGTATGTTCCGATGGCTGCGCATAATCATGAAGAAGTCATTCATACTAGCTGATAGAAACTGCTAGGAAGGAATCGAAACTGCGGGTGGGTGGCTTTCGATAGCCCTCCTCGCTGCCGGGGATTCTTCTGGTAGCATAAGCAAGTTTATAATCGCCCCACAGCTGGTGCACAGACTTCCCAAGCAGCTGGACGAAGAACGCCTCGGAGTAGGAATACTTCATGAGAGCATTGAGGTTGGCGACAAAACCGGGCTTTAGGTCATTGCAATATTCGAGAAAATAAGCCGTGTTTGCAAAACCATCGTCCCATCTCGATCCTGAGCCCTTCCTCGGCCAGCTTTTGGATGCATGCCCGCCTTTCAATCTCACGTAATCAGCAATGCCATTGATAAGACCTCTAGGGGCCGTACCATTGCCGGTCCATTGCATGACGCGCGTCATTTCGTGGTACATCACTCCAGCGAACTCTTCCTGCATATCTCCTCTGTAGTGTTGGAGATAATCTACGTTCAACCGGATGAGGTTGCCTTTAGTCCTGGCGACCGTGAGTGGGTCGTTGAAGCTGTAGGCTAGGATAGATACCCCATTGTACTTCATGTCTTCGCCTGGCGTTTGATTGAAGGTGCTCGAAATTGCTTGAGCAGCACCATTTAGAACCGAGAATATGTAGCAGATGTTCAATTCAACGGCACATTGGTTCTCTCCGGGGACTTCGTAGGAATGGTCGTCGATTTGGTCCCTCGTCGCGTGTGTCAACTCCAGAGAAATCAAGAGCAGGAGCGCGAGAACAACTTGTCTCGGAGACATCCTGAACTATGATCTTTGGATGATCGGTAGGTTTCACAAGAAGATGTGACTATTTATATAGAAATAGAAGAAGAACAAGACAAGAACATCTTGATTAGACAGAACCTTACAAAAAGAAAACATCTTGATTAGACAGCCTCTCTGTTTCTACGATGTTTCAGCCGTCCTCTTGTAAACTAATGAAGAAGCACAAAGCTGTCGCTCTCCTGATCATATATTTTATCCAAGTATTATATTCGATTTTTTTTAGTAAACCTGATGTGCTCACAGCTCACGTTATTCTTTTTCGACACCCCACATCCCAGTAAAAAATGGGGATGATACGGCTGATGTTTCATTCAAAGGAATCAATCTCAAACTATATGCAAAAGTCAAACTTCAAAAAGTCAAAAAGTCCCCATCGATATGCTGTCACTCTATGAACCACTATTACTTTACAATACTTTGCATAGCATACTTTTGAAACGTTCCTAAACAATCAAGGAGTATAAATGCTCGATTTGGCTTTTTATATGACAATAATTTTATTTCGTAATTTATACTATATGTAATTCACACTATTTTTGGAACATGAGCTCTACAAATTAAAAGAAGATAGAGTGTCACTCATCTTAGAATGCCTATGATCAAACAACAAATGTTACTTGAAACGTTGAACTCGACCTCCTATCAAATTAGTGAAAAACAACATTAAAGATGAGTAACAAGCTATCTCAACTACGAAAAGATTATACTAAGTGTTGTTTAATAATCATTTTGTTCTTGAGAATTATTTATGCTTCAAAATAATTTTTTTTGATTCTATTTCCTAGACGAGTTTCTCAGCATTTAAATATGTTTGGTAACTATACAAAATTTTTATTCTTAAAATTGAAAAAGAGCAGGAATGCGTTTGGTATTATTTTTAATTTTTTTTATAACTAAGAATTTCTTTTAATTTTTTTTAATAATTCTATGAGATTTTTCTTTCTTTTTCTTTTTTTCTTTCTCTCCTTCTTCCTTGTTTTCAGCCATTGCCAAGCCCAACGATAGGCTAAAGGAGGAAGAAGAAGAAAAGAAAAAGAAGAAAAGAAAAGAGCAAAAAAGGAAAATGGCTTGATTCTAAAATTGTTCTTGAGAACAAAAATGTAACTTTTTTCTATTTTTTGTTTTTTTTTTCTAAATCTACTCTCGGGAGTAAAAAAATTAGTTGATGTTACCAAACAAATTTTTGTTCTTATTTTATTTCAAGAAAAAAAAAAATATAAATAGCCAAGAATTGACCGGTTATAAAAAAAATGCCCTAAGTCTAAATGTTAATGAAACAACTTTTACACGTTAATAAATTACACACCCAAAGCGATTATTTAAGCCATTCGTAATGTGGACTTGAGTGTGAAACTTGGTCATGCCATTACGGTCTCCACTAAACCCCATTCCAAACATACTTACGGTTAAGAGAAAGCTCTTTCAACTTAATACAAAAGCCCAAACTTGACAAACCCATAATCAAGCGGAAAACCAATGAAACATGGCTCCAAAGCTAAACATGCACTGTTTATCAAGTGCAGAAAACTTCATAAGTTTGTTTTGGCAACGTGCTGCTCCACCCCTAAACTATTATTTTTATAAAATTCTATAGATCAACAACTCAAAAATCAAATTCCGCAGCTCGAATCTCACATAATTCAAAATTTAAGCCCTAATCTTAAAAGCTAATCCGATTGAAAGAACGAGGGGCGGGATCACTTATGACACATTGCCTTACGGAGGTGAATTGGCTTGGCGAGATGTCCGTAATAAGCACATGGGGTAAACCCTCTTTTCTTCTTCTTCTTTCCTTACTTTCCTTTCTCCCCTCTCTTTTCTCGGTCCCCAGCGTCCCTTTCGCTCCCATTGTTGAATCCCCCTTTCTCTAAGGAGGGTCCCACCAATTTTTCTGCTTAGACCCGGTCAAAAGTCCCAAATATTGCAGGCTTATTATTACTGTATTTAGAAAATTTTACTGTTTTAGTAAGAAATACATGACCAATAAATGGCAAAGTCTAGCCTTTAAGCTATATCGTGATTGATCTTGACGGAGCTTTGGTGACCCACCATTTTTAAAATAAAGTGATCGAGAGTATTTTAAGTAAAAGACGCGTTATTTTTTTTTAATAAATAAATAACGGTATGAATGGTTTATTAATAGCGTTCGGCACTACCTATTGGCCGGCCCACAAAATCAGGGGAAGATATTTTCAGAAGTTTAATGCAATGAGAATATACGTACTAAAAGTGAAGGCAAATAAATATTGATGAAAGACAAGAAATTAAATACATTGGCAACTTGCGTATGTGATCATTTCTTTTACAATGAATATCATAGTATTTATAGCCTAATAATCATTTCTACAATAAGTGGTTATTGCTCTAAATGTAACATGTAATTTGTTTGATCACAATCATTATTCACAAGAAGTTTCCAAAGTCACTAGGATACTACACCAAGGGTTACTAGTGACCCTTGCCGGCATAATGAGAATAAAGAAAAGAGAAAAAAAAATCATTTATTTATAATTACAGAAATTCTCTATGTCAGTGCTGGCAATGCCACATAGGATGATAGATGTTCACATCGACAATTTCTAAATTGGCTAGAATGACTTAATTGGCAAATTGTCAAAAAAATTTATAATTAAATTGGTTTAATTAAAACATTTAGGAGTAAATTGATATAAGTGCAATAGATTTAGTACCTTTTTTGTGGGATAATTTTGCTGATTTCAATTCATACACATGACTTTTCTTTCTTTCTTTCTTTCTTTTTTTTGGTGAAAGGTAATTATATTGAGCTATAACCAATATTTAGAAATAAATGGCACCAAAACATACACTCATAATGAACAAAGGCATAATGAGTGGAAGGGTGCTGAAGATGACACATGACTTTTCTTGGTTGCCCATAAAAGTGAAGGTTTTCGTGAATTTGTCTTATTTTTCAAAAAGGTTCCAAAAGAGAAATATCTCTCTATTGTTTCTTCCGAAGTAACCATAGTTTTGAATTTGAAAACCAACTTTTTGAGGACTCGCGTAGAACAAGGTCTTGATCAAATTTTTGAGAACCTAGAACTCTTCAACAAAATGGAGTGGTAGAAAGGAAAAATTGTACTCTTCAAGAAACACAGTATTTCATCGAAAATGGTCGTCGACAAAAGATCTTTTACAAAAGCAACGAATCTTTGGTTTTTTGAATTCAATCGGGTTTCTATGCCGATTCAGACAGGAAGCAATTGGTATAGCTACTCTAGAACTAGGCTAAACAATAAAGAATACAGGTAAAGTAAACTGATAAGATAAATTGCTGAGAAAATTGTTCAAGTGTCATTGATGATAATTCCCATACAACAGGTTCACTTTGGGCATATAGGGTCATACATAAGGTAACCATCAAAAGGGGTTATAATTCAAATTCCGAACCTATCCGAGATTTTAGGCCTCTACTCAATTTGCTGATAACAGCATAATCTTATCCATTAGCGGTTATCATTAGGCTCTGTTTCTACTTCGACTTCCTTCATGTAGTTTTACAATTGGTCAGCTTTCTTGATTCTCACCTGCCGCCAATTCTATATTGTCAATGCCAATCACCCATTTCGCCATCGATAGATAGTTTGCAGCTGATATTTCGACAATACGCTGTGTGTCTTCCTTGAATTATTATGATTCGGATGTCAACACACAGCTAGTTATGTTTTGAATTTTGAGTTTAAAAGTAAAGAAACCCGATATTGCTTATTTTCATAGTTTTGGTTGTAAGTGTTTTATTCTTAACAAAGGAAAAGAAAATCTTGGTAAGTTTGATGCTAAGAGTGATGAAGATATCTTCTTTGATTATTATTCTTTGCATGGTAAAGCATATAGAGTTTCCATAAAAGAACCTTGGTTATCGATGAATCTATTCTATTCATGTTAAATTTGATGAGCCTTATTCCTCTTTGAAGAAAAGCATGACATATAGACTTCTGGAAGAGATTTGCCTAAAGATTGCAAAATCTTATCCAAAAAAAAAAAAATGCATGATATACAGACTTTTGGAAGAAAAGCATGATCTCTCTTCACTTAGTTTAAACCTTAGGTTGGACCTTTTAACATGGCTCCAAGGCCAACTCGTAATTCTTCTTGTGACAATATTTCATTTTCTTGTACGGCATCCGTCCATCTTATTCTACGTTCATCAATTCCATGTGCTATTTTTCGTCCAATTGGCACATGACAAAGGGGTGTTATGAATATCAAATTGTCCAAAATTTGTCATATCGATAAGATATATCACAAAGTTTGCTTCCTAGTGCCCGACATAGCAAAGACAAAGACCATTAATTTGCAGAAGTGTTAGAGCAATAGTTATCTCTCTCTTCGTCAATCTTTATTAGCTCACTATCACGACTCAGATTTGATCCTCAAAACTGGAGTAGTGATGCAGTCATCAACCATCAAAATTTCCAATCAAACAACCTTGGAGAAATTATCTAGTAAGCTCGGGTAAAGATATGGGTGCACGATCATTCGACGGGCAATGAGTGATCCGTCGTTCTTATTAGTGATCGCGTCTGTTAAATCAATTTGGTGTGAAATCTTTGTAAAATTTTATATTAGAGTGTCATCATCAGGGCTAACCAAATAGGAAAATAAACAGCAGAATTCAGAAATATCTCCAAACAAATTAGATTCAAACTTTGAAATTCAGAGTCTGATTGCCCTCTCTTGCTCTACAGCCACCATTTTTCCTATGACAAGACCCTAACACTTTTAACCCACGTTAACCTGGTGGCTCGACCTAAATGATACGCAGCCCCAATTTAGGATGTGGTATTCAAAACGCTAAAGATCGTAGCATTCTTATAATCAATGGGAGACAATACCAGTTTGCACTCATCTAACCGCTTGTGCAGACTATGTAACCTTTTTTCAACCCATCCTACATCGAACGCCATCGACATGGGCAGTTCTATTTCGGCAAGCAACTAAACTTCTTATCTCGACTGCGAGCGACTTTATGTGTAGAGCAGAAGCTAACATAGATCGAGAATTCAACGTTAAATCCCATAGATGATCGTTCTTTTTGTGCAAGCGTGTTTTCCAAGCGAAGCATTTGGATACAGTGGGCCCTCAATTTTTTTTCTGTGTTTTTATATGTTAAAACACGGCAAAAGGTCCTCAAAGTTTGGTGGCCAAGTACTTGACTAGATATAAAATACTCCCTCCATCCAACTTGGGCATCTCTCTTTCTCTCTCTTCTTTGTCTCTAGATGGCGTTGTTGGAGGTATGCCCTAAAGCTATTAGGAATTTTAGTTGTACTATCATTATTATTATTTAATTAATGGCAATGACGTATTCATTCATTTGTCCAATTATTTTATATTTATGAATGATTCCATAAGATCAGTTGCAACTAGACATATTCTTGAGACGTCAAGAATATATGTGATGAGTTTATGGTTAGATTGAATCTTTAAATCGTTCCTAATCGATGGATTATTGAGTGGATATTAATAATTCTATTGAGACCGGTGTGTTCTTAACTTCACCATTAAGTATTAAATACGTACAGGAATGATGAGTCACATATCATTGGGTATCATGATACCTAAGTTAGAATATATATGTTTGTATTAGACAAGTTCACTGAACATGACACATATGGAACGATTAGTGACATGGAAGCTTTTAACGTGGTCAATGTCTAATGGTCATGCTTTGATCTTGTGTAAATAATCTTTAAACCTGAAGCATAATGTTAACTTGTGTATTGAACAACTATGGTTCACAGCACGTAATGTCGGGTCGTTGATTCGTCTTTATACCTGATAATCATAGTTTGTTAATATACGAAATTGCACATGTGCGTCATATGGAATTTGTCTCATTGTTGCATGCAAGGTATAATAATGATGTCTTATGCGATCTAATTATGACACTGCATTGAAATCCTCAGCTAGGGTTGTAACTGAGAATAAATTGTTTATGTGTCGAATAAAATGTATGTCAATTAGATTTGTGTATATGATCGAATTGGTGACTTGACAAATATTTCATCGTCTTTGTTTGATCGGGATATAGTAAGACAGATGGATTGAATTACATTGTAGCCAAAATTAACATATTTATTATGTTCTTAAAGCATTTACACTATCTGGGTAGCCATGATATATTGCTAGATGTCAATCATGACTTGTAGGACCCAAAAATTAATCGAAACAATCAATTCTTTTGGGAGTACTAACGTGTTAGTACAAGTCTTACTACCAGTTTAGTGATGAACCTAGGGATGTTACACACCATAAATAATTAAGATAATGTGGAACAAGAGAGAAATAATGTTGTAAATGTGTTTGCAATTACTACAATCGAATTGAGTCGATTTGAAATTAAATTAATAATTTAATTTAATTTGTATTACAGTCACGAGCCTACGTGCATATGATACACTCGCATGCCCAAAATGAATACATATTAATGTATTTCAAATGTATATATAAAGATTATATCATTTTTATTTTTTAAGAGTATTGTTGCTGACCATTTCACACGAATTGTGCACATGCACGATGCATGGATGGTCAGCGGTTTGCTGACCACATGCACGATCGTGCATGGACGATCAGCAACGCCCACACGATTAGCAACAAGATCAGCAACTGTTGCTGATCGTTTCAGCTTTTACTGCTTAAACAAAGGGCTTAAAAAAGCAGTCGCTGAAAATTGAGAGCAAAGTGTGTGCGTGTTCTTGTGTTTTCAAGACGCAAGAAAGAAAATGATTTTCTCTCGTTTGGGCCGTGACTAAAAACATCAAGGATACAGTGGATTGTCTCCACGAGATTGCTAGCACGATTATAGTAGTGATTATTTGAAAGTTCTCTCTTCCGTTCGATATCCATTGTTGGCGTGTCTAAACTAGAGATCCGAAATTTTGGGACTTGAACTGTAGAACATCTAAACCAATTTGTATAAAGCGCACTCCAAGAGATAATTTATTTAACTCCATTTTTATATTTATATTTTTGATTAAAACGTACAAACAACACATTCGGAGAATCATGTATAAAATATATCATCTTTGTTTCTGTTTTTTTTTTTTTTTTTTAATTTTACATATACATCCTTCATGAAACCCCAACAAACGCGCCAGCAAAGAAGGGGGCGCATTTCAACACCATCCGCAACCACCCCTCCTCATGCGCAACATGACCTTTGGTGTCACAACCAGCTCGTGGAGGTCGAAGCCGCCCCCATGTTCCTCATCAAACCAACTTCAACTCCAGCTCCTGGACCTCAGCCCCGAGACCGACATCACGCATTTTGGTATCGTATTCCCTCAAATGTGGCGGCACCACTGGAGGTACTTCAGGAGGGGACTGAGCTACTGGCATCCCTGGACTAAACTTGTCGGCAACTCACATGATGTCGTCATCGCTCGAGGCGAGGCAAGCCCTTCCAAGGTCTATCTCTGGAATCCTGTTGAGTCTTGGTACTCGTCTCTCCCGCCTTGGGATTGCAAAGTTCCGCTTAAGCGTGCCGTCTTGAATTTGCCCCATGTGAACCGTAGTGGGAGTTCCGACCATGTTGTGATGGTAGTGACTGGCATGAACCGTCCGGCTTTTGTGATCTGTGATCTCTCCAGGAGGAGGCCGGGCGAACTCAAGTGGATTAAGTGTGATTGCAATGTTGAGGACCCGAATTATGGGAACAGTTCAGAGCGGTGCATGGAGTTTGCCAATGCCATTGGTGCGAATGGCAAGTTCTATGCCCTGAGTTCGCAGGGGACGCTTGCATTTATAGAGTGTGTGGGTTTGGGCACCAAGATTGTCGCTGTGTCCAAGCAGGGCGGTTCCTAATGCCTCGTGGAGGAGCTTCAGGGAGTGTTTGCTCGAGATTGAGGGCAAAGTTTTGGTGGTTTTTCTCGTGTCCAGGAGGACAGTGAATGTTGTGGATGATGTGGAAGTTCTGAGGCTCAACGTTGACAATTACTCTTGGAGCAGAGCGAGTAGTATCGGGGATTGAGCACTTTTTATGGGGGCTAATTGTTGTTTCCATGTCTTGGTGAGTGAAGAGGGGTGGGTGATGTAGGAGAAACTGCATCTACTTCATACAGAAAGCAGAGGATGACGTTTGGTGGATGTTTGACATGGAAAATAGCTGCATTTCGCGGTGTTGGAATGATGAAAATCGTCCCGTTGGGCTAAACTTGATTTAGAACCGTCTCTGGGACAAGAAATAGTCACGATGAATTGGTATCAGCCATTTACATTTACGGTTAAGAATTGATGATTACACTTCTACATCAATACAAAACCCTTGGACTGAGCACCGAAACCTGCTGGTTATAGGCCAATTCGTAACTAGTCTTTGGAACTGGTTAAACATGTCCGGTAAATATGATTAAATTTGACACAGATAACGTTGAGTATCAATCAGAATGGAAATTTTTAGTTCATGAAATGATCAAAATTTCAGATTACAAGACTTGTCAAGCGTGTAACAAGCAACCCACCAGATTACTTCTACTGTCTCCTCATAGTTTCCAGGCTTGCTATTAGCATTCATTGATTTCTGATTCATGTTATTGACTGCATAATCATTGAAGTCGCCGTTACCCAGGCCGTCATGCAAGGTCCCACTAGGAAATCCTGACTCGAGACGAGTATTAGCCACTGAAACAGAATATGCTCTGTATATAATCCAATCATGCCTTTAAATCAATATGAAAGTCCAAAAGTAAAAGAGTGAATGGGAACCATTAATTGAAAAATGTGCACATATACATGTAAAATTACAAAAAGGAATGATGGAATATCAGTCAGAATACACACTTTATAAAACCCTATAACTCATTCCTCATTCGAAAGAAAGGCAGAAGACGAACTGCAAGATTTCTGGGAGGACATAGTGTGCAGCAACTCGATTGGTAGAGATGGAGGTGCAAGATATGTTGGGACTGGCAATTTCGATGGGAGAACAGGAGGCGAAGCGTCAAACTTCAGAAAAGTTAGTACTCTGCCTATGGGAGGCCGTACCTTTGGGTCGCACACCAGAGGCTTGTGATCATCAAGCGCTCCATTTGACTCACATCAAAATCCTTGCCTAACTTCGGATCCACTGCATCCTTTAACTAACCAACTCCATTGAGCTCCCAAACCCACCTGACAAGTTGGACCTGGTTTTCTGGTGCTCTTGATTTGATAACTTTTCTTCCACACGCTATCTCTCAGAGGACAACTCTGAAGCCGTAGACATCGGATTCCTTGCTTGCCTTGCCCATGTAGATACATTCAGGAGCCAAAATATCCCAAGGTCCCAGCCAATAGTCATTTGTGGCCCCTTCGCATGGTCGACTATCCAAGCCAGGCCAAGGTCTCCCAACTTCGCATTGAATTCTGAGTCGAACAAGACATTGCTAGATTTTAAATCCCTGTGCAAGATGCATTATTTCAAATCCTCATGCAAGTACTTCAGTCCCAACGCGATCCCTTTAGCAATGCTGTATCTCTTTTCCCATGTCAATGGCGTTTTTTCTTTGAACAAATGAGAATCTAAGCTGCCATTGGACATGAGTTCATATACAACGAGGAACTCATTTCTCTCATGACACCAGCCGATGAGTTCCACTAAATTTTTGTGCTTGAGGTGTCTAATGGTACCTACTTCTGTCGCATACTCCTTTGGGCCTTGTTTGGACTCTGAAGTCATCCTCTTTATAGCAACAGAAGCATTCACATCGGCAAGCTGGCCTTCGTACACTCTGCCAAAGGCCCCTTCCCCAAGCAACCGGGCACCTGCAAAATTGTTTGTTGCCATGGTCAACAGGCCGTAGGAGTATTTCTTGGGTCCCCTCGACTGTTCAAATCCTTCACCAATTGATTGAAAATCATCTTCTTCTATTTCTCCTTGGCCAATAACGGTACCAGCCAAATCCTGCGACGAGGAGAACCAAGACAAAATAGCGTAAACCTTAGATAGCCCATGCCCATGACCTGTTCTTTTTTCTTTGAATCGTACCACCCGTAGAATTAAATGTCACCTGAGCATGAAGTTGTTCACCGTTGAGTATGCTGTACTTTACCCACGGGACACAAGCGTGACGGGCAGAAACCAAGCTATCTACATCGATACCAACATGATAACAGCCTGGATCCAGTCCATTATTTGTGAAAGTATCGAACTCTACTGCAACAAATGCAAGACCGGAGTTGGTAGAGTTCGTGAGGCCTAGAGAGCCTCCTTTTGAGCCTCCTTTTGAGCTTTCAGGAATCCGTGATCCATGGGGGGGGCGAGAAAAAGAGCCAATCCATCAGCAAATTCCGTGCGGCTCTTAGAATCGATAGCAAAAGTAAATCTACTGGTGAAATCTACCACATTTTCTGTTGACCTATCCCACAGGTGCACGGGTTGATCATAAAGAGCTCGACCGACTATTTCATTGCCCCTCTCGGCTGCCTTGACTAAAGAAAGTTCCATTGTGGGGCCTAGTGCACTCGCATTGTCCCAGAATGTTATGTTTGATTGGAAGTGTTGTACTTAATAAGTACGTCCATGATAGGGTGTAATGAAAATGCACCGTTTTGTCTTGATACAATACGATGGAATTACACATTTGAAAATGTGTGAATGAGTCATATAAAAGACTCCTAAAACAACCGTTGGCAAGTTGGTAGAATGTATGCTTAGAATTCTCTCATTGTCTTGTCCCCTTTCCATCAAAAGAAAAGGAAGCGTTACATTTCTCCTTTACAAGAACAATCGGCATTTACGCTGTGGAAATCGAACGTTTTTCTCGTGATTACATTCAGACCAACGTGATGTAATATTGTTCGTGATTCATCCGTAATTCAATGATCGTTCCGGGGCAAATTGTTAACTGTGCATCGGAAACAGGTAAGTCGTCTTCCGCTGACTTGAACTCCAATAGGAAGGATGTGAAGTTGAAACAAATCTTGTCGAAGGATTCAGAATTTGCAGATTGGATGATTACTAAAAATAAGAGTGTTTGTGCTATAGCCCTTTCTGTCAAATGCATTCTCACTGAGCAGCAAGCCATTTTGATTCAGAAGCTGCAACAACGGCTGATCTTCTTGTTCACTATATGTCGCTTCGTGGAGACTACATGCAGCTGCACACGAAATCCTGATATTTGAAGGGACATGTAGCTAGTCATCTCATCAAGTGAATCACTAAATGGAGATGAAAAGGTCAAGCGTGCAATCTGGTGATGATGTCCATGAAAAGAAACTGTTCGAGCAAAAAAAAAAAAAAATCTTTTTTAACTCATTACATACGATATACAGACCAGGAAAGATTGGAAAGAAGCCATCTTCGAAGCGCTTCCTCATGATTCACGATTATTTTCCCAAGGAAAAGCCAGCAAAAACCCATTTGAAGTGTGTCCAAGGGTGTACAGAAGTTAGTTCAAGTTTGAGGACTCGTTTCACCAATTTTGACCCAAGGAGTTATCTACCCCAACTCGCACAGCGCAGTCATATTTGCGATTTTCCCGGAAACAAATTTTCAGAGTCGTCTGGTTAGGAGGTGCATAAGAAAGAAAGAGAAAGTGCAGAGGTTTTATAATGAGATCACTACGAATCTGCAAAGTAAGGCCAAGATCTGCTTAGTACTTAAACAATATCAAATTGCCAAGCATCGCATTTTCTTTTGTTCATGGACCAATTGTTTCGGTCTTCTGTTCACTAAGAATATTTGAACAAGTACTAAATAGAACCATTTATCGTATTGCATTAATATTACCGCTTTAATCCTTGAGATATGGACATGAATGACCTCATGCTATTAGGTAAGGCCAATAATAATTGTAAAACCGAACTCTGCTCCTGTTTAGGTCAATAGATTAATGTCGACAAGTTCAACTATCAAACCAACGAACCAACCATGGCCGATATTCAGGAGTTTCCTGATTCAATATTAGGCCGACATTCCTTACCGCTAACACCAAAATCAATTTAGCAGTTAGCCCATGGTACTCAATCAACCGATAACACTATCAAACAGATAATGTTCATTTGGGAAAAGAAGAAATGAAGCAATGTAAGGCGACAGGGGCACATTAAAAATGCAGAATTCTGCAACAACCCAGCAAAATGGCATTAAGAACAAAGAGAAGAGGATGTGACAAAACCGAGAATTCCGAAACCAGAACAAAGTATCTCCTTTTATTGCCTTCACCTTTGGAGCTTGGATCGTGGATGTAGGACTCGTCACAACAAAGCCAACGGCCGCTTCACGGCGAGGACGAACAGAAATGATATAAACCAGGTTTAATTATGCTGCAGATACTAAGTCGAATCGAGAAACCTAGGCAGTACATGACGGCCAAACCGAAGAAGAACAATCCGGTTCAAGGAGAAATAGTGCTAAGAAAGAGTCTCCATTGAGTATCTTTCGATGGTTGACTGGAATTTTTGTGTCTTCATTCCTAATACATGTCTGCTTCTAGATAACTATGTTCTTTTTTACTTCTCGTAGAAAATTCGTACTCGTGTGCTAAGAAAAGAGGGAGTCCCAACCATGCCACATGTTCCTTTTTCTTTCTCTCTCCCTCTTATATATATATCTTTTTATAGGGTTAATAAACAAAGTCTTCAAAGGTTGCTTGACCTAAAAGTCTAATAACAAAGGATCAATATTCCCGTTTTCTAGCCAAAAGGCCATCTTACATTGAACGCCACTTAAAATGACATGCTCGCAAAAATAGATACTAAACTTTTATCATATCATCATGATCCATCTTTAGGAAGAACATGGACATTCATGGAATTTGGTGGACTTTTTCAGGAAGATTTTTTTAAGATTTCGAAGGTTCAAAATTGAAAACTGAAATTTGTAAGAAATAAAAATTTAGTGATTAACGTTTTTTTCCCATGTGATTAGTTGAAGATATTTATAGTAAAAAAAATTGATTGACGTCCCCTGAAAGCTACTTGTCATCTTTGTTTTGCAAATAGTATGGATTAGTAGACTTAATTCATTATGTAAATCTAAATAGCTTCTCGATGTGTCCAACTCAACGTGTCAATTTTCACAATGTTAAAAATGATATTATGAGCTAAAGTTAGCCAAGTAATACCCAATGCTTGTCTATCCAGTAAATCTTAATCATTTTGCTTCATCGACTCTAGTTTCTTTCTAATAGGGCTAAGTGCAAAGTTCTCTAGTATAGATAATCCTCAATCTATACCTTCTAGAATTCAAAACTATTCCTATTAAACTTGTTGATTTTCACTTCTTCTTTTTTTCCTTCTGTCACCATTGACTTGCTTTAACTCAATTAAGTTTGGCTTTGGTACCAATTATCGCAAAAACAAGCAATCAAACAATAAAATTTAAGAATGAGGAAATAAATGGAACATCATATTTATGCGATTCAGTCGGTGGGACTTACGACATAGGGATATTAGCACAAAATGTTCATCATAGATCAAGTGATAAAATAGAAATCATAATTACATTCAAGTCACTTGAGCACTTTCAGTGTTTCCTAACCGCAATTACACCAAATGATTCATAGATTACTATATTTAACCCTCATAATTCCTCACTAATCTCACAAAAGAATTCATAGGTATCACGACGATATTTATTAAGTTGAACACTAAAAGCTCATCTTGAATATAATTAATGAAGAAAGCCCTCTTCGTACATGTATTGGAATTTGATCCAAAATAGGATAATCTCTTTCGGCAAACCCATTTAAACTATGAAACTCACTTGCCTCAAGATTTCATTACAGGGTAAACTTGAGACCTATTCTCAACATGATGCAGCTTTCTCATAATTCTATCGTGTTGAAGTTTTTCATCAATTCTTCGAGAAAAGCTTAGGCTTCTCTAGAATTAACATCTACAAGTCTCTAGTTCTTTTTTTTTTTTTTTCAGGCACCATTACAAGTCCCTAGTTTTACACGTGGTAGTTGAAGTTTGTGGCCAAGTTAAAAACCCAAAAGAGATCTCCAACAAATGCAGAGATATATTGCATGTATAAGTCAGTGGATTCAGCCCATAAAATCGGCAAGGCTGTTCGGTCATGTATACAACAGATACAAACCAATTTTTTTTTATTCATAAGCTTATAATCCTATCTCAATATTCCTTTTCACCCTTTGCTGTGTTTTCCCACAAACACTCATACACCACATTTTCACATCAAAATCCACATCAAATACTGTTGGAAAAATATGGCTTCGAATCAATAGAGCATTCAAGTTAGACTTTGAAGTGTGATATCTCTTTCTTTAATGATTTATTTGCCTCACAAAATTGCTAATGATCACCAGCAAATATCCTCCAAGATACAACAAAGTTCTAAAATAAGAATACTAGATATGAATTCTAGTATTACTCCAATGTCTCTTTAGGAAACAATTGAAAATATGGTTGTAGTTTTAGAAAGAAGACTCGAAAAGAAAAATGATCTCAAATCGTTCTTCTGGAAAACTGACTTGTATATATAAATCGATTTGAAAGAACGTAGGCAACTCTTCTTGAAAAATTGCAAAGTGAACGAATGTATTCTTTCGAAAAAGAAAGTTGCCCAAATGAACAAAGATATCCATTCGGAAGAAATTGAAAAATGAACAAATGCAACTCTTCGGGAAATGTTGCAAACTGAACGGGTATCATTTTCAAAGGTTGTCTTGAAAAGACATAAATAAAAAATTCGGAATAATAAATAAATAAATAATTAATAAATATAATTTCCAATTTTCATAATTTTCGAAAATTCTCAATAAACAAAATCAACCTTTGAACTAATTAAAGTTAATAATATAACCGAACGGAATAAAAATAAATAAATAAATAACAAAGGGATTAGTGTTAAGTGCATCTAATAATCACGCACGCACTTGTACGCAGGTATGATGAGGTCTAAACCAAACCTAATCTTTTCTTTAAATACATTAAAGAAACCCCATACTTATTAATTGGCTCATTTCTTCTCACTTTTTTTTTTCTATGTGGGACAAGGAAACATACACTTAGTTTGTTTTACAAACAAACTTCCAACAAATACTACCACCAATATCTCACATGATAAGGATCAAACAGAAACTAGAAACCAAAGGTCCACTTGTAGACATTACAAATCATAGAACCGAATAGTTGCAATCCAGAATCCATATAAACAGTGAACTTACATTGTATTCCGAAGCAATGCAGAAGAAGATGAATTGGAAGACTTCTTGGAAGAGCTAGTAAATGTGGACAGTTCGGTACTGTAAGTGCTCTGTGGTTCACTTCTTCTGAAGCTGCTGGACGAAACATGCAACGGTTCGAGCATCGAAGATGGAGGCATGATATATGTCGGGATGGGCAACTTTGGTGGGAGAATGGGTGGCGAAGCATCGAAGTTCAAAAAGGTTATCGCTTTGCTTATGGGAGGCCGTTCCTTAGGGTCTGGATGAGCACACCAGAGGCCTACAATCATCAAGCGCTCCATCTGTCTCCCATCGAAATTTTCTCCTAATTTTAGATCCACCACATTGAATAGCTTTCCGATTCCATAGAGCTCCCAAACCCATTCCACAAGTTGAATTTGGCCTTGTGATGCCTTGGGTTCGATAGCTCTTCTTCCACATGCTATTTCTAAGAGGACTACTCCAAAACTATAGACATCGGATTCCTTGCTTGCCTGACCTGTATAGATACATTCAGGAGCCAAATATCCCATGGTCCCAGCCAATAGGGTCGTTTGCGACCCTTTGGCATGGTCAACTATCCGAGCGAGGCCAAAATCACCCAATTTAGCCTCGAATTGTGCATCAAGTAGGATATTGCTGGACTTTATATCTCTATGCACGACACATTGCTTCAAATCCTCGTGCAAATATTTCAGCCCTAAGGCAATGCCTTGAGCGATATTGTACCTCTTTTCCCATGTTAGCAGTGTTTTATCTTTGAACAAATGAGACTCTAAGCTACCATTAGACATGTACTCATACACGAGGAGGAACTTGTTTCTCTCATGACACCAGCCGACGAGCTCCACCAAATTTTTATGCTTGAGATGTCTAATTGTCTTCACTTCGCTGGCATACTCCTTTACGCCTTGTTTGGACTCCGGAGTGATCTTCTTGATGGCGACATGGGAATTTGCATCAGCAAGGTGGCCTTCATACACTCCTCCGAAACCCCCTTCCCCGAGCAACCGAGTATTGGCAAAGTTGTTAGTCGCAATGGCCAAGACATTATAGGAGTACTCCTTGGGTCCCCTTGACTGTTCAAATCCTTCGTCAATTCCTGGAGCATCTTCCTCTTCTTCTTCACTTCGATCATTTCTATTTCTCTTTAGCTTATAAGCATACCAGCCAAATCCTGCAACAAGGATAAGAAACACCAAAGAGCTTAAGCCTAAGATAGCCCCCTTCACCCAGGACTTACTCTTTTTCCCTCGTGTTGGTGTGCCAACGGGAGTCACATTGGTCGTGCCATTTACATCGTCAAGGATTTGTAGACTAGAGTTGAATTCCCATGAGAAAATTGTATGAGCCTCAAACAACTGCCCTGTCGTTGCCGAGAAACCGAAGACCACCCATTCTGGCAAGTACTCTCTCAGGTTGACTGGCTGATAGTAAAGGCTGGTATGATTGTCCTCATCATCTCGAAAAACAAAACTCAAGTTCATTGCTGTAGAATTGTATGTGACCTGAGCATGTAGTTGTTGACCATCGAGTATCTTGTCATTCATCCATGAGACACAAGTATTACTGACAGAAGCCAGGCTGTTTACATCGATACCGACATGATTACAGAGCGGATCCCATGTATTTGATGAATGGTCATAGAAAGTATCAAACTCTACCGCAACAAATGCAGTACTAGAGTTGGTAGCGTTTCCATCCGGACCTATGAGGCCTAGAAAGCCTCCTGTTGAGTGATCAGGGATCTGCGATCCACTGGGAGCAAGAAAGAATGCCAGTCCATCAGCATGAGAAAGGTTCGCACTGGAATTGATAGAGAAAGTAAACTGGCTGACGAAATCTGCCACATTCCCTGATGACCTATCCCACAGGTGCATGGGTTGATGATAGAGAGCTCGACCGACTAACGCATCGCCGTTCTCTGTTGTATCGAGTAAAGAAAGTCCCATTTTGGAGTCCTGTGGGCCCGCATCGCCCTGGAATGATATGTCTGATTGGAAGGATGTGAGGTTGAAACAAATATTGTCGAAGGATTCAGAATTTGCAGATCGAATGATTATTAAAAAGAAGACTGTTTGTGCTAGAGCCCTTTCTGTCCAATGCAATCTCAATGAGCTGCGAGCCATCGACATTCAGAAGCTGCAAAGACGGCTGATCTCCTTGTTCACTATATTTCTCTTCGTGGAAACTGCATGCAGCTGCACGTGTAATCCTGATATTTGAAGGAACATGTAGCTAGTCATCTCATCAAGTGAATCATCAAATGGAAATAAAAAGGTCAAGCGTGCAATCTGGTGATGACGTCCATGAAAAGAAACTGTTCGAGCGGAAAGAAATCTTTTTTAACTCATTACATACGATATGCAGGGCAGCAAAGATTTGAAAGAAGCCATCTTCGAAGCGCTTCCTCACGATTCACGATTATTTTCCCAAGGAAAAGCCAGCAAAAACCCATTTGAAGGGCGTCGAAGGGTGTACAGAAGTTAGTTCAAGTTTGAGCACTCCTTTAACCAATTTTGGCACAAGGAGTCATCTACCCCAACTCACACGGCGCAGAGCCATATTTGCGATTTTCCCGGAAACAAATTTTGGGAGTCGGGTGGTTAGGGGGTGCATAGGAAAGAAAAAGTGCAGAGGTTTTATGACGAGATCGCTACGAATCTGCAAAGTAAGACCAAGATCTGCCTAGTACTTAAACAACATCAAATTGCCAAGCATTGCATTTTCTTTTGTTCATGGACTAATTGTATTTTTTTTTTTTTTTTGATGCCGAGGATCCAGCCTAGTTCACCGGCCTAGCTCACCTTCAAGAGCACAGCACTGGGACTCATGGACTAAATGTTTCATCTTCTGTTCACTAAGAATATTGGAACAAAAACTAAATGGAACCATTTATCGTATTTCATTCATATTACCGCTTTAATCCTTGAGATATGGACATGAATGACCCATGTTCTTTGGTAAGGCCAATAATAATTGTAAAACCGAACTCTGCTCCTGTTTAGGTCAATAGATTAATGTTGACAAGTTCAACTATCGAACTAACGAACCAACCATGACCGATATTCAGGAGTTTCCGGATTCAATATTAGGCTCACATTCCTTACCGCTAACACCAAAATCGATTTAGAAGTTAGCCCATGGTACTCGATCAACCGGTAACACTATCAAACAGATAATGTTTACTACGGAAAAGAAGAAATGAAACAATGTAAGGCGACAGGGGCACATTAAAAATGCTGAATTCTGCAACAACCCAGCAAAAATGGCATTAAGAACAAAGAGAAGCATGGGACAAAACTGAGAATTCCGAAACTAGAACAAACTATTTCTTTTGTTGCCTTTACCTTTGGAGCTTGGATCGCGGAGGTAGGACTCGTCACAACAAAGCCAACGACCGCTTCACGGCAAGGACGAACAGAAATGATATGAACCAGGTTTGATTATGCGGAAGATATTTTAGTCGAATTGACGAAAGCCTAGGCAGTACATGACGGTCAAACTGAAGAAGAACAAGTCCTCCTTAAGGAAAAGGGATAGTGCTAAGGAAAGTGACTCCATTGGGCATTATTCGATGGTTGACTGGAATTTTGAGTCTGCATTCCGAGAAAATATTGGGTGGTCCGGGACCACCACATCAGCGTGGTCCCGACCACGTCAGCGTGGTCCCGACCACTCACGCGATGCCCCTGCATTCCTAGTACATTTCTCCTTCTAGATAGCTACGTTCTTTTTTTTCTTCTCCGCTCGTGTGCTGACAAAAGAAGGAATCCTAACCGTGCCACGCGTTTCCCAACGGACCACATGTTCCTTTTTTGTTTTTCACTTTTCATAGGGTTAATAAACGAAGTCTTCCAGGGTTGCTTGACCTGACCTTTAAAAAAAAAAGGTTGCTTGACCTAAAAGTCTAACGATAAAAGGATCAATATTGCCTTTTCCTAGCCAAAAGGCCATCTTGCATTGAACACCACTTAAAATGACATGCTGGAAAAAATGGATAATAAACTGGTACAATATCATCACGATCCATCTCGAGGAAGAACGTGGACATACATGGAATTTGTGGACTTTTTGGGAAGTTTGTTTTAAGATATAAAAGGTTCAAGATGAAAATTGAAGTTTGCAACATATAAAAAGCTGAGGTATTTTCCCATGTGATCAATTGAAGAGATTTAAAGAGGAAAAAAATGATTGACATCCCTAAAAGTTACATGTCATCTTTGTTTTATATAATGGCATGAATTAGTAGACATAATTTATTAGGTAAATCTAGCTTCTCAATGTATTTGAATCAATGTGTCAATTTTCATAATGTTAGATACAATGTTCCAAGCTAAAGTCGGCCACACCCAATCTTTGTCTATTTAGCAACTCCCAATTAGTTTGCTTTATTGACTCTGGTTTTGTTCCAACATGGCTAAGTGCAACATTTCTCTACTATAGATGATCCTCCATCTATATCTTCTAGAAATTAAAACTATTCCTATTGAACTTGTTGATTTGCACTCTCTTTTTTCCCTTTTGTTGCCATCGATTTGCTTTAACTCAATTGAGTTTGGCTTTGATACCAATTATTGCAAAAACAAGAGATCAAGCAATAAAATTTAAAAATGAGAATATAAATGGAACATCATATCTACGTGATTCAATTAGTAGGACTTACTGAATGAGGACTGCAGCACAAGATTTTATGATAGATCAAGAGATAAACTAGAGATCATAATTATACTTGAGTCATTAAGTGTTTCCCAACCCAAAAAATTACACCAAATAATTCACATAGAACAATATTTAACCCTCATAATTTCTTGCCAATCATATTGATACCAAAATTTTGCCTAAACATTTATGATTAAATTGCATAGAAATTTAAGGACTAATTCGACCTTAATAAAAAAAGATTTTCACATCACATAGGCATCGATATTATTTGCATAGACTAATTTTTATTTTAATTTATTTTACTACATTTCGGATAAACATGTATTAAATTAAAAATTAATTTTTAATTTTTTTTAAAGAAAAAAACGCAAACGCCCACGGGGGCTCGGGTTTCTCTTACCTCATGCGGGCCTGGGCCCAACTCACCCAGCTCATTTCCGCAGCCCGACCCTTCCTCTTCTCTCCTTCTTCCTCCTTCCTCATGCCACCAAGGACAAGAGGGCAGACGGCGCAGAGTAGCAAAGAAGCAGAGCAGCGCAACATGACCGGGGTAGGCGGGCGACGTGACTGGAGCAACTCGCCGGCGGCAGACCCACCTGCCCCACGTACGGTCGAACGAGTCGTCCGACCCCCATAAAAGGAGAAGGGTGGGGGGGGGGGGGGGGGTTCCGGTTCGAAGGGGAGGTTTTCGGAGAGAAGGAGAGAGGGAACCGAGAGAGAGGACCCGAGTCGGTGAGAGTTGGCCGAGAAAGAGACAGTGAGAGCTGGGTAGGGCCGCCTCCGGCGACTAGCTCGCTACCCCTTTTTCTGCCCTGCTTTCTTCGGTCATAGCCCAATTGCGGCAGAGGCTTGCCGTCGCTCACTTACACTTAATCCCAAGCGTCGTCAAGCCTTCCCCGGTCGGTCGCTGCCGGGTGCCGCTTGTGGTCTCGTGCCGACCGTGGTTGCGTTTGCGTAGTCGAGCCTTAATCGGCTCGGTTCTTCTCTCCCGGTCGGCGCCCGTCAGGTGTTCGATAATATGCCTGACTTAGATCTGCTTTTTCCTACCATCCCACCGCGATCTCGAGCTTGGTTGTCGACCTGCGGCTCCGATTGTGTCGTTATCCTTAGGTTTAGGCTTACTTTGTGGGTTGGGCTTTGTTTTTATTACGTGTATTTTGTGGGTGTTGCCAGAACGGGCTCATTCATGGAGCCCAGTCTGGCTGAGGGCCCGACCACTCGGTTCATCTGACCCGAGCCGGTCCCGACCTGGGTCCGGTTGTTTATGTTATAATAGTATATTATTATTTTTAATATTAAGTTTTTTTTTGAAAAATAAATAAAAAATGAAAAATCCGTGAATAATTTTATATTTTCTAAAAATTAGGAATAGCTTAAAAAAAGGGTTTTTGAGTAGTTTTCTTTAAAAATGCATGAAAAATATTTCTAAATAATCAAACCTCAAAGCTTAAATAAGATTAGGTACGCCGTACTAGAATGGTATTATTTAATTAACTGATATAATCAAGTTCTCGATTCTAATTTTTCTAGTTACGTAAGAGTAAAGTATTTCTCTTAATACTTTATATAGGTTTCTAATCGACCCATAACAAATCAATTAGATGTGACTTTTATGAAGATGATTTATAAGTTAGACTTAGCCCATAAGTCACGAATTTGTGGGCTTAGAAGAGCTCTGACTAAGCCTAGACTTAGCAAGTCATTAGTCTCCATGCCCACAGGAGTGTTCGAAGAGGTCGCGACAAATCTCACAAAAGAATTCACTGTCATCACTACAAGATTTATGAAGTTGAATATTGAAATCTCATCTCGAATACAATTTGCGAAGAAGGTCCACTTCTTATATGTACTACAATTTGATCCAAAATAGGAAAATCCCTTTTGAGAATCCCACTCAAGTTATAAAACCTACTTGCCTCAGGATTTCGGGGTTGAACTTGAGACCTTTATTCAAGATGACCCAGCTTGAGAATTGTATTCAAGATGACGCAGCTTTCTCATAATTCCGCCGTGTTAAATTTTTCCATCAATTCTCCAAGAAAAACTTAGGCTCCTCTAGGATTAACATCTCCAAGACCCTAGTTTTATAGTTGGTAGTTGAAGTTTGTGGCCAATTTAAAAACCCGAAAGCGATCTCCGACAAACGAAGAGATATATTGCATGTACAAGTCGATGGATTCAGCCCCCAAATAGGGAAGGCCGTTCGGTCATGTATACAACAAAGGCCGTTCGGTCATATATTGCTTGTAATCCTTTCTCAATATTCCTTTTCACCCTTTGCTGTGTTGTCCCAAAACACTCATACACGCATTGTCACATCAAAATCCATATCAAATACTACCACGGATATCTCACAGAATATGGAGCAAACAGAGACTGTAAACTAAAGGTCTGCTTGCATATATTACAAATCATAGAACTAAATTGTTGCAATTCAGAACCCATATAAACAGTGAACTCACACTGTGCTTCTGAAGCAATGCAAAAGAAGATAAATTGAAAGACTTCTAGGAAGAGCTAGTAAATGCAGACAGTTCAGTACGTAAGCGCTTGGTGGTTCGCTACTTTTGAAGCTGATGGACATGACATGCGACCATTCGGGCGTCGAAGATGAAGGCACGATATATGTTGGGATGGGCAACTTTGGTGGGAGAATGGGTGGGGAAGCATCAGAATTCAAAAAGGTTATCACTTTGCTTATGGGAGGCTGTTCCTTTGGGTCTGGATGAGCACATTAGAGGCCTACAATCATCAAGCACTCTATTTGTCTCGAGTCGAAATTTACACTGAACTTCGGATCTGCTGCATCAAATAGCTTTCCGATTCCATAAAGGTCTCAGACCCATTCCATGAGTTGAATCTGGCCTTGTAATGCTCTCGGTTCGATAGCTCTTCTTCCACATGCCTTGCCTGTATAGATACATTTAGGGGCCAAATATCCCATGGTCTCGGCCAATATGGTTGTTTGTGATCCTTTGGTGTGATCGACTATCCAAGCTAGGCCAAAATTGCCCAATTTAGCCTCGAATTGTGCATCAAGTAGGGTATTAATAGACTTTATATCCCTATGCACGACACGTTGTTTGTTGCCATGGTCAACACGCCATAGGAGTATTTCTTGGGTCCCCTCGACTGTTCAAATCCTTCACCAATTGATTGAAAATCATCTTCTTCTATTTCTCCTAGGCCAATAACGGTACCAGCCAAATCCTGCAACGAGGAGAACCAAGACAAAAGAGCCTAAACCTAAGATAGCTCATACCCATGACCTGTTCTTTTTTCTTTGAATCGTATAACCCGTTGGTGTGTCGGGGACTTGAAGAGTGGAACTGAAACTCCATAAGAAAATAGTATGAGACTTGAAATATGTTCCCGTTGCAGCTGAGAAACCGAAATTTAAGACAGCTGATAATGGAGGTTGGTTGAATTATTACCAGAATCTGTGAAAACAACACTCATATTCTTTTACGTAGAATTAGATGTCACCTGAGCATGAAGTTGTTCACCGTTGAGTATGCTGTACTTTTCCCACGGGACACAAGCGTGATGGACTGAAACCAAGCTATCTACATCGATACCAACATGATCACAGCCTGGATCCAGTCCATTATTTGTGAAAGTATCGAACTCTACTGCAACAAATGCAAGACCAGAGTTGGTAGAGTTCGTGAGGCCTAGAGAGCCTCCTTTTGAGCATTCAGGAATCTGTGATCCATGGGGGGCGAGAAAAAAACAATCCATCAGCAAATTCCGTGCGGCTCTTAGAATCGATAGCAAAAGTAAACCTACTGGTGAAATCTACCACATCTTCTGTCGACCTATCCCACGGGTGCACGGGTTGATCATAAAGAGCTCGACTGACTATTTCATTGCCCCTCTCGGCTGCCTTGACTAAAGAAAGTTCCATCGTGGAGCCCAGTGCACTCGCATTGCCTCAGAATGTTATGTTTGATTGGAAGGATGTGAAGTTGAAACAAATCTTGTCGAAGGATTCAGAATTTGCAGATTGGATGATTATCAAAAAGAAAAGTGTTTGTGCTATAGCTCTTTCTGTCAAATGCATTCTCACTGAGCTGCAAGCCATAGAGATTCAGAAGCTGCATCGACAGTTGATCTTCTTGTTCACTATATGTCGCTTCGTGGAGACTACATGCAGCTGCACACGAAATACTGATATTTGAAGGGACATGTAGCTAGTCATCTCATCAAGTGAATCACTAAATGGAGATGAAAAGGTCAAGCGCGCAATCTGGTGATGATGTCCATGAAAAGAAACTGTTCGAGCAAAAAAAAATCTTTTTAACTCATTACATACGATATGCAGGGCAGGAAAGATCTGAAAGAAGCCATCTTCGAAGCGCTTCCTCATGATTCACGATTATTTTCCCAAGGAAAAGCCAGCAAAAACCCATTTGAAGTGTGTCCAAGGGTGTACAGAAGTTAGTTCAAGTTTGAGGACTCGTTTCGCCAATTTTAGCCCAAGGAGTTATCTACCCCAACTCGGACAGCGCAGAGTCATATTTGCGATTTTCCCGGAAACAAATTTTGGGAGTCGACTGGTTAGGAGGTGCATAAGAAAGAAAGAGAAAGTGCAGAGGTTTTATAATGAGATCGCTACGAATCTGCAAAGTAAGGCCAAGATCTGCTTAGTACTTAAACAATATCAAATTGCCAAGCATTGCATTTTCTTTTTTCATGGACCAATTGTTTTGTCTTCTGTTCACTAAGAATATTTGAACGAGTACTAAATAGAACCATTTATCGTATTGCATTAATATTACCGCTTTAATCCTGAGATATGGACATGAATGACCTCATGCTATTAGGTAAGGCCAATAATAATTGTAAAACCGAACTCTGCTCCTGTTTAGGTCAATAGATTAATGTCGACAAGTTCAACTATCAAACCAACGAACCAACCATGGCTGATATTCAGGAGTTTCCTGATTCGATATTAGGCCGACATTCCTTACTGCTAACACCAAAATCGATTTAGCAATTAGCCCATGGTACTCAATCAACCGATAACACTATCAAAAGATAATGTTCATTTGGGAAAAGAAGAAATGAAGCAATGTAAGGCGACAGGGGCACATTAAAAATGCAGAATTCTGCAACAACCCAGCAAAATGGCATTAAGAACAATGAGAAGAGCATGCGACAAAACCGAGAATTCCGAAACTACAACAAAGTACTACATTTTATTGCCTTTACCTTTGGAGCTTGGATCGCGGATGTAGGACTCTTCACGACAAAGCCAACAACCACTTCATGGTGAGGACGAACGGAAATGATATAAACCAGGTTTGATTATGCTGAAGATATTTTAGTCGAATTGACCAAGACCTAGGCAGTACATGACGGCCAAACTGAAGAAGAACAATCCGGTTCAAGGAGAAATAGTGCTAAGAAAGAGTCTCCATTGAGTATCTTTCGATGGTTGACTGGAATTTTTGTGTCTTCATTCCTAATACATTTCTGCTTCTAGATAGCTATGCTCTGTTTTTCTTCTCGTAGAAAATTCGTACTCGTGTGCTAAGAAAAGAGGGAGTCCCTACCGTGCCACATGTTCCTCTCTCTCTCTCTCTCCCTCTCTCTCTCTCTCTATATATATATATATATAGGGTTAATAAACAAAGTCTTCAAAGGTTGCTTGACCTAAAAGTCTAATAATAAAGGATCAATATTCCCTTTTTTCTAGCCAAAAGGCCATCTTACATTGAACGCCACTTAAAATGACATGCTCGCAAAAATTGATACTAAACTAATATCATATCATCATGATCCATCTTTAGGAAGAACATGGACATTCATGGAATTTGTGAGACTTTTTCAGGAAGATTGTTTTAAGATTTCCAAGGTTCAAAATTGAAAACTGAAATTTGTAAGAAACAAAAATTTAGTGATTAACGTTTTTTCCCATGTGATTAGTTGGAGATATTTATAGTAAAAAAAAATTGATTGACGTCCCCTGAAAGCTACTTGTCATCTTTGTTTTGCAAATAGTATGGATTAGTAGGCATAATTCATTATGTAAATCTAAATAGCTTCTCAACGTGTCAATTTTCAAAATGTTAAAAATGATATTATGAGCTAAAGTTAGCCAAGTAATACCCAATGCTTGTCTATCCAGTAAATCTTAACATTTTGCTTCATCAACTCTAGTTTCTTTCTAATAGGGCTAAGTGCAAAGTTCTCTAGTATAGATAATCCTCAATCTATACCTTCTAGAATTCAAAACTATTCCTATTAAACTTGTTGATTTTCACTTCTTCTTCTATTTTTTTTTTTTTCCCTTATGTCACCATTGACTTGCTTCAACTCAACTAAGTTTGGCTTTGATACCAATTATCGCAAAAACAAGCAATCAAACAATAAAATTTAAGAATGAGGAAATAAATGGAACATCATATTTATGCGATTTAGTCGGCGGGACTTACGACATGGGGATATCAGCACAAAATGTTTATCACAGATCAAGTGATAAAATAGAAATCATAATTATATTCGAGTCACTTGAACACTTTCGGTGTTTCTTGACCGCAATTACACCAAATGATTCATAGATTACTATATTTAACCCTCATAATTCCTCGCCGATCTCACAAAAGAATTCATAGGTATCACGACAAGATTTATCAAGTTGAACACTAAAAGTTCATCTTGAATATAATTAATGAAGAAAGCACTCTTCGTACATGTATTGGAATTTGATCCAAAATAGGAAAATCCGTTTTGGCAAATCCATTCAAACTATGAAACTTACTTGCCTCAAGATTTCATTAAGGGGTAAACTTGAGACATATTCTCAACATGATGCAGCTTTCATATAATTCTATCGTGTTGAAGTTTTTCATCAATTCTGCAAGAAAAGCTTAGGCTTCTCTAGGATTAACATCTCCAAGTCTCCATTTTTTTTTCAGGCACCATTACAAGTCCCTAGTTTTACACGTGGTAGTTGAAGTTTGTGGCCAAGTTAAAAACCCAAAAGAGATCTCCAACAAATGCAGAGATATATTGCATGTATAAGTCGGTGGATTCAGCCCATAAAATAGGCAAGGCTGTTCGGTCATGTATACAACAGAGACAAACCAAATTTTTTTTATTCATAAGCTTATATAATCCTATCTCAATATTCCTTTTCACCCTTTGCTGTGTTTTCCCACAAACACTCATACACCACATTTTCACATCAAAATCCACGTCAAATACTGTTGGAAAAATATGACTTCGAATCAATAGAGCAATCAAGTCAGACTTTGAAGCTTGATATCTCTTTCTTTAAGCATTTATTTGTCTCACAAATTGTTAATGGTCACCGGCAAATATCTTCCAAGATACAACAAAGTTCCAAAATAAGAATACTAGATAGCAATTCTAGTATTACTCCAAGGTTTCTTTAGAAAATAATTGAAAAGATGGTTGTAATTTTGGAAAGAAGACCCAAAAAGAAAAAAATGATCTCAAATTATTCTTCTGAAAAACTCACATGTATATATAAATCGATCTGAAAAAACATAGGTAACTCTTCTTGAAAAAATGCAAAGTGAACAAATGTATTCTTTCGAAAAAAAAGTTGCCCAAATGAACAAAAGTATCCATTTGGAAGAAATTGAAAAATGAACAAATGCAACTCTTCGGAAAGGTTGCAAATTGAACGGGTATTATTTCCAAAGGTTGTCTTGAAAAGACATAAATAAAAAAATTCGGAATAATAAATAAAAATTATTATTAATTTTTTTTAAATAAAATTTCCAATTTTCATAATTTTTGAAAATTCTCAATAAAAAAAACCTTTGAACTAATTAAAGTTAATAATATAACCAAATGGAATAAAAATAAATAAATAAATAACGAAGGGGTTAGTGCTAAGTGCATCTAATAATCACACACTCGTACGCGGGTCTGGTGGGCTCTAGTTCACACTCAATTTTTTCTTTAGATACACTAAAGAAACCCACACTTATTAATTGGCCTATTTATTCCCACATTTTCTTTCTAAGTGGGACAAGGAAATATACACTCTGTTTGTTTTACAAACAAACTTCCAACAAATACTACTACCAATATCTTACATGATAAGGATAAATAGAAACTAGAAACCAAAGGTCCACTTGCAGACATTACAAATCATAGAACCGAATAGTTGCAATCCAGAACCCATATAAACAGTGAACTTACATTGTATTCCGAAGCAATGCAGAAGAAGATGAATTGGAAGACTTCTTGGAAGAGCTAGTACATGTGGATAGTTCAGTACTGTAAGTGCTTTGTGGTTCACTTCTTCTGAAGCTGCTGGACGAAACATGCAACGGTTCGAGCATCGAAGATGGAGGCACGATATATGTCGGGATGGGCAACTTTGGTGGGAGAATGGGTGGCGAAGCATCGGAGTTCAAAAAGGTTATCACTTTGCTTATGGGAGGCCGTTCCTTAGGGTCTGGATGAGCACACCAGAGGCCTACAATCATCAAGCGCTCCATCTGTCTCCCATCGAAATTTTCTCCTAACTTTAGATCTACCGCATTGAATAGATTTTCGATTCCATAGAGCTCCCAAACCCATTCCACGAGTTGAATTTGGCCTTGCGATGCCCTGGGTTCGATAGCTCTTCTTCCACATGCTATTTCTAAGAGGACGACTCCAAAACTATAGACATTGGATTCCTTACTTGCCTTACCTGTATAGATACTTTCAGGAGCCAAATATCCCATGGTCCCAGCCAATAGGGTTGTTTGTGACCCTTTGGCATGGTCGACTATCCGAGCCAAGCCAAAATCGCCTAATTTAGCCTCAAATTGTGCATCAAGTAGGATATTGCTAGACTTTATATCCCTGTGCACGACACATTGTTTCAAATCCTCGTGCAAGTATTTCAGCCCTAAGGCGATGCCTTGAGCGATATTGTACCTCTTTTCCCATGGCAGCGGCATTTTATCTTTGAACAAATGAGAGTCTAAGCTACCGTTAGACATGTATTCGTACACAAGGAGGAACTTGTTTCTCTCATGACTCCAACCGATGAGCTCCACCAAATTTTTGTGCCTGAGATGTCTAATTGTCTTCACTTCGGTGGCATACTCCTTGACGCCTTGTTTGGACTCTGGAGTGATCTTCTTGATGGCGACGTGGGAATTTGTATCAGCGAGGTGGCCTTCATAGACTCCTCCGAAACCCCCTTCCCCAAGCAACCGAGTATTCGCAAAGTTGTTAGTGGCGACGGCCAAGACATTATAGGAGTACTCCTTGGGTCCCCTTGACTGTTCAAATCCTTCGTCAATTCCTGGAGCATCTTCTTCTTCTTCTTCTCCACTTCGATCATTTCTATTTCTCTTTAGCTTATAACCATACCAGCCAAATCCTGCAACAAGGATAATAATCACCAAAGAGCTTAAGCCTAAAATAGCCCCCTTCACCCAGGACTTACTCTTTTTCCCTCGTGTTGGTGTGTCAACGGGAGTCACATTGGTCGTGCCATTTACATCGTCAAGGATTGGTAGACTAGAGTTGAATTCCCATGAGAAAATTGTATGAGCCTCAAACAACTGCCCTGTCGTTGCTGAGAAACCGAAGACCACCCATTCTGGCAAGTACTCTCTCAGGTTGACTGGCTGATAGTAAAGGCTGGTATAATTGTCATCATCATCTTGAAAAACAAAACTCAAGTTCATTGCTGTAGAATTGTATGTGACCTGAGCATGTAGTTGTTGACCATGGCGTATCTTGTCATTCATCCATGAGACACAAGTTTTACTGACAGAAGCCAGGCTGTTTACATTGATACCGACATGATTACAGAGCGGATCCCATGTATTTGTTGAATGGTCATAGAAAGTGTCAAACTCTACCGCAACAAATGCATTACTAGAGTTGGTAGAGTTTATCGAACCTGTGAGGCCTAAAAAGCGTCCCTCTGAGCGTTCAGGGATCTGCGATCCATTGGGAGCGAGAAAGAAAACCAATCCATCAGCATGGCGGTAGTAGCTCATATTGGAATCGATAGAGAAAGTAAACTGACTGACAAAATCTGCCACATTCCCTGTTGAACTATCCCACAGGTGCATCGGTTGATGATATAATGCTCGGCCAACTATATATGTGGGTTCCTCCGAAGGCGCACCTAGAGTGAGTTGGATGATGGAGTTCAGCACGGAGGCATTGCCCTGGAAAGTAATTCTCTGATCGTTTAATTGAAAAGATGGGAGATTGAAAGAAATGTTGTCGAAGGATTCGGAATTGCCAGATGGAATGCTTAACGAAAGGATGAAAACTGTTTGTGCTAGAGCCTCTTTCATCCGATGCATTCTCACTGAGCCATGAGCTATCATTGTATTACAGATTCAGAGGCTCGTCTGGTTCTTTCACTAGCTTCTGTTCATCGCAGAAAGCACCTGCAGTGCGGAAGTCTGAAAGTTTAAGTCATTCATGAAAAATTAAACAGAAATACAAAAGATAAATGCACAATCTTTGTGATGGAAGCTATGAAGAGAGCATTGCTACTCTCTCTACCGTCTCCAGATCTATTAAAGTTCATCAAGTTGGCAAGTTGACCAACTTACTAGGTGAAGAGACGCTTCGCCACTTTTAGATTTCTCGAGTTTCCAAGTTATGCAAAAGATAATTAAGATAGGAAGATATTTATATTAGAAGAATATTGTAGAAAGCCAGCAAGGTTATAAATAGGAGCAACTTGCTCTGAGTAGAAAGGCTCCTGTGCGTTGAGTGTTATTCTAAAATAATAAAGAGAACGTTTATTATATTCACGTTTTTGAAACTCAACAAGTGGTATCAGAACCACGTCTTTGAAGTTCGACAATTGTTTTCAGAGACCAAGTGCTAGGGAACATATCAGAGCTAGTCGCCCAAAATTGGAGTATCAAAGCCAGGTTATCAAGGATCAAATCAAAGTGAGGGGCCAGGGACCGTATCAAAACAAGTGGTCAGAGAGTAGTTTGTTGGGAACCATGAATCTAGCGACAAGTGATTGTAGTACAATGTTCATCGTATGAGTAGTTCAGGCATTGTGAACCCAGCCAGCACGAATTGTAGTACACGAAGACAGTGGAATAAGACCATTGTACGAGTACGCGATCGGGGACCACTGTGCCTAAGGGTGGAGTATGCTGAAGCTCCGCTAGTGCACAAGTTAGGGATTGTGAAGTTGGTTGGGTGAGGATCAGGCTTACTCGGTATCGTGTGGACCATTATAACAAGTCACATGGCAGACATCTCTAAGTGAGCCGTGTTGAGAAGCTCAACAACTGGAATTTCCACGTACTGTTTCACCTGTTGCCCCAGAAGAAGTTGGGCAAGGCAAGCAGGACAGATTCACTTGCTGGGTCAAGACTGAGATATCATTGGAGGAAGAAACAACACATCATCCTCGAATGACAGTGATAGAAGAAATTTAAAGAAAAAGAAGCCGATAAGGGAGCTGAAGAGTTTGAAAGAAATATTGGCAGCATGGTTGCTAGACCCGCATCGTAAGAGAGAGTGGGCGGTGAGGGGGAGCGTTGAAGAGAGCACCACCACTCTCTCTCCCTGCTCCAGATTCTTCTTGGAAAGTCCATCAAGTGAGCATGTTGGCCAACTTGATTATTGAAGAGAAGCTTCGCCACTTAGATTTCTCTAGTTGCCAAGTTGTTATACAATAAATAATTAAGATAGGAAGATATTCATGTTAGAATATCGTAGAAAGCTAGCAAAGTTATTAATGTCAGAGTCCAAGGGCCAGGGACCATATCAGAGCCAGCGGCCTGAGATCGAAGTATCAAAACCCAGGTTGTCGAGGATCAAATCAGAGCAAGTGATCAAGGACCTTATGAGTACAAGTGGTCAGAGCCCAAATTATTTGGGACGTGAATCCAGTGAGAAGTGACATGGACATGAATGATCTCATGTTATTTGGTAAGGCCAATGACAATTGTAATACCGAACCCTGTTCCTATGTAGGTCAATAGATTAATGTAGACAAGCTCAATTAACGAAGCAACAAACCAACCATGGCCGATATTCAGGAGTTTCCAGATTCAATACCAGGCCGACAGTCCCTTGAGCTAACACTTCAATTTAGCAGTTAGCCATGGTACTCGATTGACCAATAACACTATCAAACAGATAATGTTCACTTTGGAAAAGAAGAAATGAAGCAATGTAAGGCGACAGGGGGCACGTTTAAAATGCAGAATTCTGCAACAACCCAGCAAAATGGCATTAAGAACAAAGAGAAGAGCATGCGACAAAACCGAGAATTCCGAAACTACAACAAAGTACTACATTTTATTGCCTTTACCTTTGGAGCTTGGATCGTGGATGTAGGACTCTTCGCGACAAAGCCAACAACCACTTCATGGTGAGTACGAACGGAAATGATATAAACCAGGTTTGATTATGCTGAAGATATTTTAGTCGAATTGCCCAAGACCTAGGCAGTACATGACGGCCAAACTGAAGAAGAAGAAGTCCTCCTTAAGGACAAGAGATGCTGCTAAGGAAAGTGTCTCTATTGGGCATTCTTCGATGGTTGACTGGAATTTTGAGTCTTCATTCCTAATTCATTTCTCCTTCTAGATAGCTACGCTCTTTTTTTCTTCTCCACTCGCGTGCTGAGAAAAGAGGGAGTCCTAATCCTAACCGTGCCACGCGTTTCCCAACGGACCACATGTTCCTTTTTTTTTTTTGACTTTTTATAGGGTTAATAAACGAAGTCTTCAAGGGTTGCTTGACCTGACCAAAAAAAAAGGTTGCTTCACCTAAAAGTCTAGCGATAAAAGGATCAATATTGCCTTTTCCTAGCCAAAAGGCCATCTTGCATTGAACACCACTTAAAATGACATGCTGGCAAAAATGGATAATAAACTGGTACAATATCATCACGATCCATCTCGAGGAAGAACGTGGACATACATGGAATTTGTGGACTTTTTTGGGAAGTTTGTTTTAAGATATAAAAGGTTCAAGATGAAAATTGAAGTTTGCAACATATAAAAATTTCGTTACAGAGGTATTTTCCCATGTGATCAATTGAAGAGATTTAAAGAGGAAAAAAATGATTGACATCCCCTAAAAGCAACATGTCATCTTTGTTTTATATAATGGCATGGATTAGTAGACATAATTTATTAGGTAAATCTAGCTTCTCAGTGTATTTGAATCAATGTGTCAATTTTCATAATGTTAAATACAATGTTCGAAGCTAAAGTCGGCCACACCCAATCTTTGTCTACTTAGCAACTCCCAATTAGTTTGCTTTATTGACTCTGGTTTTGTTCCAACATGGCTAAGTGCAACATTTCTCTAGTATAGATGATCCTCCATCTATATCTTCTAGAAATTAAAACTATTCCTATTGAACTTGTCAATTTTCGCTTTTTTTTTCCTTTTTTCGCCATCGATTTGGCTTTGATACCAATTATTGCAAAAACAAGCGATCAAGCAATAAAATTTAAGAAAGAGAAAATAAATGGAACATCATATATATGTGATTCAATTAGTTGGGCTTGCTGAATGAGGATTGTAGCACGAGATTTCATGATAGATCGAGAGATAAAATAAAGATCATAATTATACTCAAGTCATTCAGTGTTTCCCAACTCCAATTACACCAAATAATTCACATAGAACAATATTTAACCCTAATAATTTCTTACCGATCATATCGAAACCTAAATTTTGACTAAACATTTATGATTAAATTGCATAGAAATTTAAGGACTAATTTGACCTTAATAAAAAAGAATTTTCACATCATATAGGCATTAATATTATTTGCATATACTAAGTTTTATTTTTATTTTATTTTACTACGGTTCGGATAAATGTATTAAATTAAAAATTAATTATTATTTTTTAAGAAATAAAAAAGCAAACGCCCACAGGGGCTCGGGTTTCTCTTACCTCATGCGAGCCTGGACCCAACTCACCCAGGTCATTTCTCCAGACCCTCCCTCTTCTCTCCTTCTTCCTCCTTCCTCATGCCACCAAGGACAAGAGAGCAGACGGCGCAGAGTAGCAAAGAAGCAGAGCAGCGCAACATGACCGGGGTAGGCGGGCGACGTGACTGGAGCAACCCGCCGGCGGCAGGCCCAACTGCCCCACGTACGGTCGAACGAGTCGTCCGACCCCCATAAAAGGAGAAGGGGGGGGGGGGAGGTGGTTTTCCGGTTCGAACGGGAGGTTTTCGGAGAGAAGGAGAGAGGGAACCGAGAGAGAGGACCCGAGTCGGTGAGAGTTGGCCAAGAAAGAGACAGTGAGAGCCGGGTAGAGCCACCTCCGGCGACTAGCTCGCTACCCCTTTTTCTGCCCTGTTTTCTTCGGTCATAGCCCAATTGCGGCAGAGGCTTGCTGTCGCTCACTCGCACTTAGTCCCAAGCATCGTCAAGCCTTCCCCGGTCGGTCACTGCCGGGTGCCGCTTGTGGTCTCGTGTCGACCGTGGTTGCGTTTGCGTATTCGAGCCTTAATCGGCTCGGTTCTTCTCTCCCGGTCGGCGCCCGTCAGGTGTTCGATAATATGGCTGAGTTAGATCTGCTTTCGCGTTCTTGGTTTGGGGCTGGATCGACGTTCCCTTTTGTGTCGTTAATCCTACCATCCCGCCGCGATCTCGAGCTTGGTTGTCGACCTGCGGCTCCGATTGTGTCGTTATTCTTAGGTTTAGGCTTACTTTGTGGGTTGGGCTTTGTTTTTATTACGTGTATTTTGTGGGTGTTGCCAGAACGGGCTCATTCATGGAGCCCAGTCTGGCTGAGGGCACGACCACTAGATGACCCGAGCCGGTCCCGACCTGGGTCCGGTTGTTTATGTTATAATAGTATATTATTATTTTAATATTAATTTTTTTAAAAAAATAAATTATAAAATGAAAAATCCGTGAATAATTTATATTTTCTAAAAATTAGGAATAGCTTAAAAAAGGGTTTTTGAGTAGTTTTCTTTAAAATGCATGAAAAAAATATTTCTAAATAATCAAACCTCAAAGCTTAAATAAGATTAGTACCGCCGTCTTTGGAAGAGTATTAATTAATTAACTGATATAATCAAGTTCTCGATTCTAATTTTTCTAGTTACGTAAGAGTAAAGTATTTCTCTCAATACTTTATATAGGTTTCTAATCGATCCATCACAAATCAATTAGATGTGACTTTTATGAAGATGATTTATAGGTTAGACTCGGCTCATAAGTCACGAATTGGTGGGCTTAGAAGAGCTCTGACTAATCCTAGACTTAGCAAGCCATTAGTCTCCATGCCCACAGGAGTTTTCGAAGAGGTCGCGACAAATCTCACAAAAGAATTCACTGTCATCACTACAAGATTTATGAAGTTGAATATTGAAATCTCATCTCGAATACAATTTGCGAAGAAGGTCCACTTCTTATATGTACTACAATTTGATCCAAAATAGGAAAATCCCTTTTGAGAATCCCACTCAAGTTATAAAACCTACTTGCCTCAGGATTTCGGGGTTGAACTTGAGACCTCTATTCAAGATGACGCAGCTTGAGACTTGTATTCAAGATGACGCAACTTTCTCATAATTCCGCCGTGTTGAATTTTTCCACCAATTCTCCAAGAAAAACTTAGGCTCCTCTAGGATTAACATCTCCAAGACCCTAGTTTTATAGTTGGTAGTTGAAGTTTGTGGCCAAGTTAAAAACCCGAAAGCGATCTCCGACAAACGAAGAGATATATTGCGTGTACAAGTCGATGGATTCAGCCCACAAATAGGGAAGGCCGTTCGGTCATGTATACAACAAAGGCCGTTCGGTCATATATTGCTTGTAATCCTTTCTCAATATTCCTTTTCACCCTTTGCTGTGTTGTCCCAAAACACTCATACACGCATTGTCACATCAAAATTCATATCAACTACTACCACAGATATCTCACATAATATGGAGCAAACAGAGACTGTAAACTAAAGGTCTGCTTGCATATATTACAAATCATATAACTAAATTGTTGCAATTTAGAACCCATATAAACAGTGAACTCACACTGTGCTTCGAAGCAATGCAAAAGAAGATAAATTGAAAGACTTCTAGTAAGATCTAGTAAATGCAGACAGTTCAGTACGCAAGCGCTTGGTGGTTTGCTACTTTTGAAGCTGATGGACATGACATGCGACCATTCGGGCGTCGAAGATGAAGGCACGATATATGTTGGGATGGGCAACTTTGGTGGGAGAATGGGTGGGGAAGCATTAGAGTTCAAAAAGGTTATCGCTTTGCTTATGGGAGGCCGTTCCTTAGGGTCTGGATGACCACATTAGAGGCCTACAATCATCAAGCACTCCATTTGTCTCGCGTCGAAATTTACACTGAACTTCGGATCTGCTGCATCAAATAGCTTTTCGATTCCATAAAGGTCTCAGACCCATTCCATGAGTTGAATCTGGCCTTGTGATGCTCTCAGTTTGATAGCTCTTCTTCCACATGCCTTGCTTGTATAGATACATTCAGGGGCCAAATATCCCATGGTCTCGGCCAATATGGTTGTTTGTGATCCTTTGGTGTGATTGACCATCCAAGCTAGGCCAAAATTGCCCAATTTAGCCTCGAATTGTGCATTGAGTAGGGTATTAATAGACTTTATATCCCTATGCACGACACATTGTTTGTTGCCATGGTCAACACGCCATAGGAGTATTTCTTGGGTCCCGTCGACTGTTCAAATCCTTCATCAATTGATTGAAAATCATCTTCTTCTCCATTTGGACCATTTCTATTTCTCCTTGGCCAATAACGGTACCAGCCAAATCCTGTAACGAGGAGAACCAAGACAAAAGAGCCTAAACCTAAGATAGCCCATACCCATGACCTGTTCTTTTTTCTTTGAATCGTACCACCTGTTGGTGTGTCGGGGACTTGAAGAGTGGAACTGAAACTCCATAAGAAAATAGTATGAGACTCGAAATATGTTCCCGTTGCCGCTGAGAAACCGAAATTTACCCATTCTGGCAAGTTCTCCGTCAGATGGGCTAGATTATAGTGGAGGTTGGTTGAATTATTACTAGAATCTGCGAAAACAACACTCAAATTCTTTTCCGTAGAATTAAATGTCACCTGAGCATGAAGTTGTTCACCGTTGAGTATGCTGTACTTTACCCACGGGACACAAGCGTGATGGACAGAAACCAAGCTATCTACATCGATACCAACATGATCACAGCTGGATCCAGTCCATTATTTGTGAAAGTATCGAACTCTACTGCAACAAATGCAAGACCGGAGTTGGTAGAGTTCGAGAGGCCTAGAGAGCCTCCTTTTGAGCCTTCAGGAATCTGTGATCCATGGGGGGCGAGAAAAAAAGCCAATCCATCAGCAAATTCCGTGCGGCTCTTAGAATCGATAGCAAAAGTAAATCTACTGGTGAAATCTACCACATATCTCTGTTGACCTATCCCACAGGTGCATGGGTTGATCATAGAGAGCTCGACCGACTATGTCATTGCCCCTCACGGCTGCCTTGACTAAAGAAAGTTCCATCGTGGAGCCCAGTGCACTCCCATTGCCCCGGAATGTTATGTTTGATTGGAAGGATGTGAAGTTGAAACAAATCTTGTCGAAGGATTCAGAATTTGCAGATTGAATGATTATTAAAAAGAAGAGTGTTTGTGCTATAGCCCTTTCTGTCAAATGCATTCTCACTGAGCTGCGTGCCATCGAGATTCAGAAGCTGCAACAACGGCTGATCTTCTTGTTCACTATATGTCGCTTCGTGGAGACTACATGCATCTGCACACGAAATCCTGATATTTGAAGGGACATGTAGCTAGTCATCTCATCAAGTGAATCACTAAATGGAGATGAAAAGGTCAAGCGCTCAATTTGGTGATGATGTCCATGAAAAGAAACTGTTCGAGCAAAAAAAAATCTTTTTAACTCATTACATACGATATGCAGGGCAGGAAAGATTGGAAAGAAGCCATCTTCGAAGCGCTTCCTCATGATTCACGATTATTTTCCCAAGGAAAAGCCAGCAAAAACCCATTTGAAGTGTGTCCAAGGGTGTACAGAAGTTAGTTCAAGTTTGAGGACTCGTTTCACCAATTTTGGCCCAAGGAGTTATATACCCCAACTCGCACAGCGCAGTCATATTCGCGATTTTCCCGGAAACAAATTTCGGAGTCGTCTGGTTAGGAGGTGCATAAGAAAGAAAGAGAAAGTGCAGAGGTTTTATAATGAGATCACTACGAATCTGCAAAGTAAGGCCAAGATCTGCTTAGTACTTAAACAATATCAAATTGCCAAGCATTGCATTTTCTTTTGTTCATGGACCAATTGTTTCGGTCTTCTGTTAACTAAGAATATTTGCACAAGTACTAAATAGAACCATTTATCGTATTGCATTAATATTACCGCTTTAATCCTTGAGATATGGACATGAATGACCTCATGCTATTAGGTAAGGCCAATAATAATTGTAAAACCGAACTCTGCTCCTGTTTACGTCAATAGATTAATGTCGACAAGTTCAACTATCGAACCAACGAACCAACCATGGCCGATATTCAGGAGTTTCCTGATTCAATATTAGGCCGACATTCCTTACCGCTAACACCAAAATCAATTTAGCAGTTAGCCCATGGTACTCAATCAACCGATAACACTATCAAACAGATAATGTTCATTTGGGAAAAGAAGAAATGAAGCAATGTAAGGCGACAGGGGCACATTAAAAATGCAGAATTCTGCAACAACCCAGCAAAATGGCATTAAGAACAAAGAGAAGAGCATGCGACAAAACCGAGAATTCCGAAATTAGAACAAAGTATTTCCTTTTATTGCCTACACATTTGGAACTTGGATCGTGGATGTAGGATTCGTCACAACAAAGCCAACGGCCGCTTCACGGCGAGGACGAACAGAAATGATATAAACCAGGTTTGATTATGCCGCAGATACTTAAGTCAAATCGATAAAAACCTAGGCAGTACATGACGGCCAAACCGCAGAAGAACAATCCTGTTCAAGGAGAAGAAATAGTGCTAAGAAAGAGTCTCCATTGAGCATCTTTCGATGGTTGACTGGAATTTTTGTGTCTTCATTCCTAATACATTTCTGCTTCTAGATAGCTATGTTCTTTTTTTCTTCTCGTAGAAAATTCGTACTCGTGTGCCAAGAAAAGAGGGAGTCCCAACCGCGCCACATGTTCCTTTTTCTTTTCTTTTTATTATCTTTTTATAGGGTTAATAAACAAAGTCTTCAGAGGTTGCTTGACCTAAAAGTCTAATAATAAAGGATCAATATTCCCTTTTTTCTAGCCAAAAGGCCATCTTATATTGAACGCCACTTAAAATGACATGCTCGCAAAAATTGATACTAAACTATTATCAATCATCATGATCCATCTTTAGGAAGAACATGGACATTCATGGAATTTGGGAGACTTTTTTCAGGAAGATTGTTTTAAGATTTCAAAGGTTCAAAATTGAAAACTGAAATTTGTAAGAAATGAAAATTTAGTGATTAACGTTTTTTCCCATGTGATTAGTTGAAGATATTTATAGTAAAAAAATTGATTGACGTCCCTGAAAGCGACTTGCCATCTTTGTTTTGCAAATAGTATGGATTAGTAGGCATAATTCATTGTGTAAATCTAAATAGCTTCTCAACGTGTCCAACTCAACGTGTCAATTTTCACAATGTTAAAAATGATATTATGAGCTAAAGTTAGCCAAGTAATACCCAATGCTTGTCTATCCAGTAAATCTTAACATTTTGCTTCATCAACTCTAGTTTCTTTCTAATAGGGCTAATTGCAAAGTTCTCTAGTATAGATAATCCTCAATCTATACCTTCTAGAATTCAAAACTATTCCTATTAAACTTGTTGATTTTCACTTCTTCTTCTATTTTTTTTTTTCCCTTCGGTCACCATTGACTTGCTTCAACTCAATTAAGTTTGGCTTTGATACCAATTATCGCAAAAACAAGCAATCTAACAATAAAATTTAAGAATGAGGAAATAAATGGAACATCATATTTATGCGATTTAGTCGGCGGGACATACGACATGGGGATATCAGCACAAAATGTTCATCATAGATGAAGTGATAAAATAGAAATCATAATTATATTCGAGTCACTTGAACACTTTCGGTGGTTCTTGACCGCAATTACACCAAATGATTCATAGATTACTATATTTAACCCCCTCATAATTCCTCGCCGATCTCACAAAAGAATTCATAGGTATCACGACAAGATTTATCAAGTTGAACACTAAAAGTTCATCTTGAATATAATTAATGAAGAAAGCCCTCTTCGTACATGTATTGGAATTTGATCCAAAATAGGAAAATCCATTTTGGCAAATCCATTCGAACTATGAAACTTACTTGCCTCAAGATTTCATTAAGGGGTAAACTTGAGACATATTCTCAACATGATGCAGCTTTCATATAATTCTATCGTGTTGAAGTTTTTCATCAATTCTTCAAGAAAAGCTTAGGCTTCTCTAGGATTAACATCTCCAAGTCTCCATTTTTTTTTTCAGGCACCATTACAAGTCCCTAGTTTTACACGTGGTAGTTGAAGTTTGTGGCCAAGTTAAAAACCCAAAAGAGATCTCCAACAAATGCAGAGATATATTGCATGTATAAGTCGGTGGATTCAGCCCATAAAATAGGCAAGGCTGTTCGGTCATGTATACAACAGAGACAAACCAAATTTTTTTTTATTCATAAGCTTATATAATCCTATCTCAATATTCCTTTTCACCCTTTGCTGTGTTTTCCCACAAACACTCATACACCACATTTTCACATCAAAATCCACGTCAAATACTGTTGGAAAAATATGGCTTTGAATCAATAGAGCAATCAAGTCAGACTTTGAAGCTTGATATCTCTTTCTTTAAGCATTTATTTGTCTCACAAATTGTTAATGGTCACCGGCAAATACCTTCCAAGATACAACAAAGTTCCAAAATAAGAATACTAGATAGCAATTCTAGTATTACTCCAAGGTCTTTTTTGAAAATAATTGAAAAGATGGTTGTAATTTTGGAAAGAAGACCCAAAAAGAAAAAATGATCTCAAATTATTCTTCTGGAAAACTCACATGTATATATAAATCGATATGAAAAAACATAGGTAACTCTTCTTGAAAAATTGCAAAGTGAACGAATGTATTCTTTCGAAAAAAAAGTTGCCCAAATGAACAAAAGAATCCATTTGGAAGAAATTGAAAAATGAAGAAATGCAACTTTTCGGGAAATCTTGCAAATTGAACGGGTATCATTTTCAAAGGTTGTCTTGAAAAGACATAAATAAAAAATTCGGAATAATAAATAAAAAATATTATTAATTTTTTTAAATAAAATTTCCAATTTTCATAATTTCTGAAAATTCTCAAAAAAAAAAAACCTTTGAACTAATTAAAGTTAATAATATAACCAAATGGAATAAAAATAAATAAATAAATAATGAAGGGGTTAGTGCTAAGTGCATCTAATAATCACACACAAATCGTACGTGGTCTGGTAGGCTCTAGTTCACACTCAATCTTTTCTTTAGATACACTAAAGAAACCCACACTTATTAATTGGCCTATTTATTCCCACATTTTCTTTCTAAGTGGGACAAGGAAATATACACTCAGTTTATTTTACAAACAAACTTCCAACAAATACTACTACCAATATCTTACATGATAAGGATAAATAGAAACTAGAAACCAAAGGTCCACTTGCAGACATTACAAATCATAGAACCGAATAGTTGCAATCTAGAACCCATATAAACAGTGAACTTACATTGTATTCCGAAGCAATGCAGAAGAAGATGAATTGGAAGACTTCTTGGAAGAGCTAGTACATGTGGATAGTTCAGATCTGTAAGTGCTTTGTGGTTCACTTCTTCTGAAGCTACTGGACGAAACATGCAACGGTTCGAGCATCAAAGATGGAGGCACGATATATGTCGGGATGGGCAACTTTGGTGGGAGAATGGGTGGCAAAGCATCGGAGTTCAAAAAGGTTATCACTTTGCTTATGGGAGGCCGTTCCTTAGGGTCGGATGAGCACACCGAGGCCTACAATCATCAAGCGCTCCATCTGTCTCCCATCGAAAATTTCTCCTAACTTTAGATCTACCGCATTGAATAGATTTTCGATTCCATAGAGCTCCCAAACCCATTCCACAAGTTGAATTTGGCCTTGCGATGCCCTGGGTTCGATAGCTCTTCTTCCACATGCTATTTCTAAGAGGACGACTCCAAAACTATAGACATCAGATTCCTTACTTGCCTTACCTGTATAGATACTTTGAGGAGCCAAATATCCCATGGTCCCAGCCAATAGGGTTGTTTGTGACCCTTTGGCATGGTCGACTATCCGAGCCAAGCCAAAATTGCCTAATTTAGCCTCAAATTGTGCATCAAGTAGGATATTGCTAGACTTTATATCCCTGTGCACGACACATTGTTTCAAATCCTCGTGCAAGTATTTCAGCCCTAAGCCAATGCCTTGAGCGATATTGTACCTCTTTTCCCATGGCAGCGGCATTTTATCTTTGAACAAATGAGAGTCTAAGCTACCGTTAGACATGTACTCGTACACAAGGAGGAACTTGTTTCTCTCATGACTCCAACCGATGAGCTCCACCAAATTTTTGTGCCTGAGATGTCTAATTGTCTTCACTTCGGTGGCGTACTCCTTGACGCCTTGTTTGGACTCTGGAGTGATCTTCTTGATGGCGACGTGGGAATTTGTATCAGCGAGGTGGCCTTCATAGACTCCTCCGAAACCCCCTTCCCCAAGCAACCGAGTATTCGCAAAGTTGTTAGTGGCGACGGCCAAGACATTATAGGAGTACTCCTTGGGTCCCCTTGACTGTTCAAATCCTTCGTCAATTCCTGGAGCATCTTCTTCTTCTTCTCCACTTCGATCATTTCTATTTCTCTTTAGCTTATAACCATACCAGCCAAATCCTGCAACAAGGATAATAAGCACCAAAGAGCTTAAGCCTAAAATAGCCCCCTTCACCCAGGACTTATTCTTTTTCCCTCGTGTTGGTGTGTCAACGGGAGTCACATTGGTCGTGCCATTTACATCGTCAAGGATTTGTAGACTAGAGTTGAACTCCCATGAGAAAATTGTATGAGCCTCAAACAACTGCCCTGTCGTTGCTGAGAAACCGAAGACCACCCATTCTGGCAAGTACTCTCTCAGGTTGACTGACTGATAGTAAAGGCTGGTATAATTGTCATCATCATCTTGAAAAACAAAACTCAAGTTCATTGCTGTAGAATTGTATGTGACCTGAGCATGTAGTTGTTGACCATGGCGTATCTTGTCATTCATCCATGAGACACAAGTTTTACTGACAGAAGCCAGGCTGTTTACATTGATACCGACATGATTACAGAGCGGATCCCATGTATTTGTTGAATGGTCATAGAAAGTGTCAAACTCTACCGCAACAAATGCATTACTAGAGTTGGTAGAGTTTATCGAACCTGTGAGGCCTAGAAAGCGTCCCTCTGAGCGTTCAGGGATCTGCGATCCACTGGGAGCGAGAAAGAAAACCAATCCATCAGCATGGCGGTAGTAGCTCATATTGGAATCGATAGAGAAAGTAAACTGACTGACAAAATCTGCCACATTCCCTGTTGAACTATCCCACAGGTGCATCGGTTGATGATATAATGCTCGGCCAACTATATATGTGGGTTCCTCCGAAGGCGCACCTCGAGTGAGTTGGATGATGCAGTTCAGCACGGAGGCATTGCCCTGGAAAGTAATTCTCTGATCGTTTAATTGAAAAGATGGGAGATTGAAAGAAATGTTGTCGAAGGATTCGGAATTGCCAGATGGAATGCTTAACGAAAGGATGAAAACTGTTTGTGCTAGAGCCTCTTTCATCCGATGCATTCTCACTGAGCCATGAGCTATCATTGTATTACAGATTCAGAGGCTCGTCTGGTTCTTTCACTAGCTTCTGTTCATCGCAGAAAGCACCTGCAGTGCGGAAGTCTGAAAGTTTAAGTCATTCATGAAAAATTAAACAGAAATACAAAAGATAAATGCACAATCTTTGTGATGGAAGCTATGAAGAGAGCATCGCTACTCTCTCTACCGTCTCCAGATCTATTAAAGTTCATCAAGTTGGCAAGTTGACCAACTTACTAGGTGAAGAGACGCTTCGCCACTTTTAGATTTCTCGAGTTTCCAAGTTATGCAAAAGATAATTAAGATAGGAAGATATTTATATTAGAAGAATATTGTAGAAAGCCAGCGAGGTTATAAATAGGATCAACTTGCTCTGAGTAGAAAGGCTCCTGTGCGTTGAGTGTTATTCTAAAATAATAAAGAGAACGTTTATTATATTCGCGTTTTTGAAACTCAACAAGTGGTATCAGAACCACGTCTTTGAAGTTTGACAATTGTTTTCAGAGACCAAGTGCTAGGGAACATATCAGAGCTAGTCGCCCAAAATTGGAGTATCAAAGCCAGGTTATCAAGGATCAAATCAAAGTGAGGGGCCAGGGACCGTATCAAAACAAGTGGTCAGAGAGTAGTTTGTTGGGAACCATGAATCTGCGACAAGTGATTGTAGTACAATGTTCATCGTATGAGTAGTTCAGGCATTGTGAACCCAGCCAGCACGAATTGTAGTACACGAAGACAGTGGAATAAGACCATTGTACAAGTACGCGATCCGGGACCACTGTGCCTAAGGGTGGAGTATGCCGAAGCTCCGCTAGTGCACAAGTTAGGGATTGTGAAGTTGGTTGGGTGAGGATCAGGCTTACTTGGTATCGTGTGGACCATTATAACAAGTCACATGGCAGACATCTCTAAGTGAGCCGTGTTGAGAAGCTCAACAACTGGAATTTCCACGTACTGTTTCACCTGTTGCCCCAGAAGAAGTTGGGCAAGGCAAGCAGGACAGATTCATTTGCTGGGTCAAGACTGAGATATCATTGGAGGAAGAAACAACACATCATCCTCGAATGACAGTGATAGAAGAAATTTAAAGAAAAAGAAGCCGATAAGGGAGATGAAGAGTTTGAAAGAAATATTGGCAGCATGGTTGCTACACCCGCATCGTAAGAGAGAGTGGGCGGTGAGGGGGAGCGTTGAAGAGAGCACCACCACTCTCTCTCCCTGCTCCAGATTCTTCTTGGAAAGTCCATCAAGTGAGCATGTTGGCCAACTTGATTATTGAAGAGAAGCTTCGCCACTTAGAATTCTCTAGTTGCCAAGTTGTTATACAATAAATAATTAAGATAGGAAGATATTCATGTTAGAATATCGTAGAAAGCTAGCAAAGTTATAAATATCAGAGTCCAAGGGTCAGGGACCATATCAGAGCCAGCGGCCTGAGATCGAAGTATCAATACCCAGGTTGTCGAGGATCAAATCAAAGCAAGTGATCAGGGACCTTATGAGTACAAGTGGTCAGAGCCCAAATTGTCTGGGACGTGAATCCAGTGAGAAGTGACATGGACATGAATGATCTCATGTTATTTGGTAAGGCCAATGAAAATTGTAATACGGAACCCCTATTCCTATGTAGGTCAATAGATTAATGTAGACAAGGTCAATTAACGAAGCAATGAACCAACCATGGCCGATATTCAGGAGTTTCCAGATTCAATACTAGGCCGACAGTCCCTTCAGCTAACACTTCAATTTAGCAGTTAGCCATGGTACTCGATTGACCAATAACACTATCAAACAGATAATGTTCACTTTGGAAAAGAAGAAATGAAGCAATGTAAGGTGACAGGGGGCACATTAAAAATGCAGAATTCTGCAACAACCCAGCAAAATGGTATTAAGAACAAAGAGAAGAGCATGCGACAAAACCGAGAATTCCGAAACTACAACAAAGTACTACATTTTATTGCCTTTACCTTTGGAGCTTGGATCGCGGATGTGGGACTCTTCACGACAAAGCCAACAAACACTTCATGGCCAGGACGAACAGAAATGATATAAACCAGGTTTGATTATGCTGAAGATATTTAAGCCGAATTGAAACCTAGGCAGTCAATGACGATCAAACCAAAGAAGAAGAAGTCCTGTTCAAGGAAAAGAGATAGTGCTAAGGAAGAGTGTCTCTATTGGGCATTCTTCGATGGTTGACTGGAATTTTGAGTCTTCATTCCTAATTCATTTCTCCTTCTAGATAGCTGTGTTCCTTTTTTCTTCTCGTGGAAAATTCGTACTCGCGTGCCAAGAAAAGAGGTCCCAACCGTGCTTCGCGTTTCCCACCCGACCACATGTTCCTTTCTTTTGACTTTTTATAGGGTTAATAAACAAAGTCTTCAAGGGTGGCTTGACCTAAAAGGCTAATAATAAAGCATCAATATTCCCTTTTCCTAGCTAAAAGGCCATCTTACATTGAGCACCACTTAAAATGACATACTCCAACAAATGGATACTAAACTAATACCATATCATCATGATCCATCTCAAGGAAGAACGTGCACATACATGGAATTTGTGGACTTTTTTAGGAAGTTTGTTTTAAGATATAAAAGGTTCAAAATTGAAAACTGAAAATGTGAGATAAAAAATTCGTTAGTGAGGTATTTTCCCATGTGGTCAATTGAAGATATTTAAAGAGGAAAAAAATGATTGACATCCCCTAAAAGCAACATGTGATCTTTGTTTTATATAATGGTATGGATTAGTATACATAATTTATTAGGTAAATCTAGCTTCTCAATGTATTTGAATCAATATGTCAATTTTTATAATGTTAAACACAATGTTACAAGCTAAAGTTAGCCAATCCAATGTTTGTCTATTTAGTAAATCCCAATCAGTTTGCTTTATTGACTTTGGTTTTGTTCCAACATGGCTAAGTGCAACATTTCTCTAGTATAGATGATCCTCAATTTATATCTTCTAGAAATTAAAACTATTCCTATTGAACTTGTCAATTTTCACTTTTTCTTTTCCTTTTGTGCCATTGATTTGCTTTAACTCAATTGAGTTTGGCTTTGATACCAATTACTGCAAAAACAAGTGATCAAGCAATGAAATTTAAGAATGAGAAAATAAATGGAACATTATATCTACGTTATTCAATTAGTAGGACTTACTAAATGAGGATTAAAGCACGATATTTCATGATAGATCAAGAGAGAAAATAGAGATCATAATTATACTCAAGTCATTCAGTGTTTCCCAACCCCAATTACACCGAATAATTCACATAGAACAATATTTAACCCCCACAATTTCTTACCAATCATATCAATACCTAAATTTTGACTAAATATTTATGATTAAATTGCATAGAAATTTAAGGACTAATTCAACCTTAATAAAAGAGAATTTTCACATCATAAAGGCATTAATATTATTTGCATATGCTAAGTTTTATTTTTATTTTATTTTACTACATTTCGGATAAATATGTATTAAATTAAAAATTAATTATTAATTTTTTTAAAGAAAAAAACGCAAACGCCCACAGGGGCTCGGGTTTCTCTTACCTCATGCGGGCCTGGGCCCAACTCCCCAGCTCATTTCCCCAGACCCTTCCTCTTCTCTCTTCTTCCTCCTTCCTCATGCCACCAAGGACAAGAGAGCAGACGGCGCGCGCAGAGTAGCAAAGAAGCAGAGCAGCGCAACATGACCGGGGTAGGCGCGCGACGTGACTGGAGCAACTCGCCGATGGCAGGCCCACCTGCCCCACGTACGGTCGAACGAGTCGTCCGACCCCCAAAAAAGGAGAAATTGGGGGGGGGGGGGGGAGGGTTGGGGGTTCCGGTTCGAAGGGGAGAAGGGGAGGTTTTCGGAGAGAAGGAGAGAGGGAACCGAGAGAGAGGACCCGAGTCGGTGAGAGCTGGCCGAGAAAGAGACAGTGAGAGCTGGGTAGGGCCGCCTCCGGCGACTAGCTCGCTACCCCCTTTTCTGCCCTGCTTTCTTCGGTCATAGCCCGATTGCGGCAGAGGCTTGCCGTCGCTCACTCACACTTAATCCCAAGAGTCGTCAAGCCTTCCCCGGTCGGTCGCTGCCGGGTGCCGCTTGTGGTCTCGTGTCGACCGTGGTTGCGTTTGCGTATTCGAGCCTTAATCGGCTCGGTTCTTCTCTACCGGTCGGCGCCCGTCGGGTGTTCGATAATATGCCGGAGTTAGATCTGCTTTCGCGTTCTCGGTTTGGGGCTGGATTGACGTTCCCTTTGTGTCGTTAATCCTACCATCCCGCCGCGATCCCGAGCTTGGTTGTCGTCCTGCGGCTCCGATTCCCCTTATTCTTAGGTTTGGGCTTACTCCGTGGGTTGGGCTTTGTTTTTATTACGTGTATTTTGTGGGTGTTGCCAGACCGGGCTCATTCATGGAGCCCAGTCTGGCTGAGGGCCCGACCACTCGGGTCATCTGACCTGAGCCGGTCCTGACCTGGGTCCGGTTGTTTATGTTGTGATATAATATTATTATTTGAATATTAAAATTATTTTTGAAAAATAAAAAAATGAAAAATCCGAGAATAATTTGTATTTTCTAAAAATTAGGAATAGCTTAAAAAAGGGTTTTTGAGTAGTTTTCCTTAAAAATGCATGAAAATTTTATTTCAAAAAACTCAAAACATCAACATTTAAACAAGATTAAGTATTAGAAGGATATTGGTTGATTAATTGAAGTAATCAGGTTCTCAATTCTGGTTTTATTGGTTGCATAGGAATAAAGTATTTATCTCAATACTTTTGTGTAGGTTTCTAATCAATCCACTACAAACTAATTAGGGGTGACTTCTAAATGAAAATAATTTGTAGGTTAAAAATTCAGCCTGTAAGTCATGAATTAGTGGGTTTTTGAGAGCCTGGGCTAAACCTAGACTTAGCAAGCCATTATTCTTCGTGTCAGCAAGAGGGTTCCAAGATGTCGCGACAAATTTCACAAAAGAATTCACTGTTATCACTACAAAAATTAATGAAGTTGGACATTAGAAGCTCATCTCAAATAAAATTCACGAAGAAGGCCCACTTTTCATACGTACTACAGTTTGATCCAAAATAGGAAAATCCCTTTTGAGAATCCCACTCAAACTATGAAACCTACTTGCATCAGGATTCCGGGATTAAACTTGAGACATGTATTCAAGATGACGCAGCTTTCTCATGATTCCGCCGTGTTGAATTTTTTCAGCAATTCTCCAAGAAAAGCTTAGGCTCCTCTAGGATTAACATCTACAAGTCCCCATTTCTATAGGTGGCAGTTGAAGTTTGTGGCGAAGTTGAGAACCTGAAAGAGATCTCCGACAAACGCAGAGATATATTCCGTATACAAGTCGGTGGAGATTCAGCCCATAAATAGGCAAGGCTGTTCGCTCATGTATGCAAAAGAGAACAACCAACAAAATTTTTATTCATAAGCTTATAATCCTATCCTATCTCCATATTCCTTTTCACTCTTTGTTGTGTTGTCCCAAAACACTCATACACACATTGTCATATCAAAATCCATACCAAATACTACCACGGATATCTCACACAATATGGAGCAAACAAAAACTAGAAACTAAAGGTCTGCTTGCATACATTACAAATCATAGAACTGAATAGTTGCAATTTAGAACCCATATAAATAACGAACTTACAGAGTGTTCTGAAGCAATGCAGAAGAAGATAAATTGGAAGACTTCTAGGAAGAGCCAGTAGCAGACAGTTCAGTACCGTAAGCGCTTGGTGGTTCACTACTTTTGAAGCTGATGGACATGACATGTGACGATTCGGGTGTCGAAGATGGAGGCGGGATGTATGTTGGGATGGGCAACTTTGGTGGGAGAATGGGCGGGGAAGCATCGAAGTTCAAAAAGGTTATTGCTTTGCTTATGGGAGGCCGTTCTTTAGGGTCTGGATGAGCACACCAAAGACCTACAATCATCAAGCACTCCATTTGTTTCATGTCGAAATTTTCACTTAACTTCGGATCTGCTGCATCAAATAGCTTTCCAATTCCATAAAGCTCCCAGACCCATTCCACGAGTCGAATTTGGCCTTGTGATGCTCTTGGCTCAATAGCTCTTCTTCCACACGCTATTTCTAAGAGGACAGTTCCGAAACTATAGACATCAGATTCCCTATTTGCCCTGCCTGTATAGATACATTCAGGGGCCAAATATCCCATGGTCCCGGCCAATAGGGTTGTTTGTGATCCTTTGGTACGGTCGACTATCCGAGCTAGGCCAAAATCGCCCAATTTAGCTTCGAATTGTGCATCAAGTAGGATATTGCTAGACTTTATATCCCTGTGCACAATACATTGTTTCAAATCCTCATGCAAGTATTTCAGCCCTTCGGCGATGCCTTGAGCAATATTGTACCTCTTTTCCCATGTCAACAGTGTTTTCTCTTTGAACAAATGAGAGTCTAAGCTACCGTTAGACATGTACTCATACACGAGTAGGAACTTATTTCCCTCATGACACCAGCCGATGAGCTCCACTAAATTTTTATGCCTGAGGTGTCTAATCGTCTTCACTTCCGTAGCGTACTCCTTTACGCCTTGTTGGGAATTTGGAGTGATCTTCTTGACGGCAACACGGGAATTTGCATCAGCTAGGTGGCCTTCATACACTCGTCCGAAACCCCCTTCCCCAAGCAACCGGGCATTGGAAAAGTTGTCAGTCGCGACAGCCAAGACCTTGTACGAGTACTTTTTGGGTCCCTTCGACTGTTCAAATCCTTCATCCGTCCCCGGAACATCTTCTTCTTCTCCACTTCGATCATTTCTATTTCTCTTTAGCTTATAACCATACCAGCCGAATACTGCAATAAGGATAAGAAACACCAAAGAGCTTAAGCCTAAGATAGCCCCCTTCGCCCAGGACTTACTCTTTTTCCCTCGTTCTGGTGTGTCGATAGTAGTTGCATTGGTCGTGCCATTTGCGTTGTCAAGGATTCGTAGACTGGAGTTGAATTCCCATGAGAAAATTGTATGAGCCTCAAATAACTGCCCTGTCGCTGCTGAGAAACCAAAATCCACCCATTCCGGCAAGTACTCTGTCAGATTGACTGGCTGATAGTAGAGGCTGGTATAATTATCAGCATCATCTCTAAAAACAACACTCAAGTTCATTGCTCTAGAATTGTATGTGACCTGAGCATGGAGTCGTTGACCATGGAGTATCTTGTCATTCATCCATGAGACACAAGTATTACTGACAGAAATTTGGCTATTTACATCAATACCCACATGATAACAGAGCGGATCCCATGGATTTGTTGAATGGTTATAGAAAGTATCAAACTCTACCGCAACAAATGGGGTACTAGAGTTGGTAGAGTTTGGATTTGAACCTGTGACGCCTAGAAAGCCTCCTTCTGAGCGTTCGGGGATCTGCGATCCATCGGGACCGAGAAAGAAAACGAATCCATCAGCATGAAGGGGGTTCATATGGGAATCGATAGAGAAAGTAAACTGGCTAACAAAATCTGCCACATTCCCTGTTGAACTATCCCACAGGTGCATAGGTTGATGATATATTGCTCGGCCAACTATGCGTGTGGGTCTCTCCGATGGCGCATCTAGAGTGAGTTGGATGACGGAGTTCAGGACAGAGGCATTGCCCTGAAAAGTTATTTGCTCATCGTTCGATTGAAAAGATGGGAATTGAAAGAAATGTTGTCAAAGGATTCGGAATTGGCAGATGGAATGCTTAATGAAAGGATGAGGACCATTTGTGCCAGAGCCTCTTTCATCCGACACATTCTCACTGAGCCGTGAGCTATCGTTGCTCCAAAGATTTAGAGGCTCGTCTGCGTTCTTTCACTAGCTTCTGTTCATTGCAGAGAACACCTGCAGCTACCAAAATCTGAAAATTTGAGTCATTCATGAACGATTAAATAGAAATACAAAAGTTACATGCACAGTCTCAGTGATTGAAGAGCTAGTAGAAAGAAAATGTTTGAGGTTTGCCTAAAGACACTTTCAAAATCATTCAATGCCCTGAAAAGGAATTGGAAGAAGTATGAAATAAATATTATAATATTATATCCCTGTTGTTATCCATAACATTCACCTAGTTGAGAACATTGCAGCTTTCAGATAATTTGACATTTATAGGAGTGATGGGAGTCCTAGTTGTTTGGGAGGTACATTAGGAAACAATGAAGAGTATGATCATCATTGACAAATGTACAAAATATTGGCCGCCAAGATGCACATCAATTGTACGGTAGTCCACATCGACTGACTCTTGACTCAATAAGTCACTTTAGTTCTGCCTGTCATCTAGCCGTGATCCCATAGAAGCCAAGTGATTCAAATGAATGGATAGACTTGTGAGAAATTTTTGTGGGGTCGGATTGAAATTGAACATGGTGCAACAGCTGAAAAACAGATGTAGCTTAGACCTTTATAAATCAAAGTTTTGTACTAGCTCTGGTTGATCTTAACCAAAATGGGAATTCATCGAATAACCTATGAAAACTTGGTGTCAGTTTCCTTAACGTGGACCCCTCATTCGCTCAAACCAAACTGTGAGTCTCTCTCTGTATTGCCTTGGCTTCAATCTGTCGGGCCTTTCTGAAATCTAAAAATGCACATCAGGTTCTTTCAAAACTGCAGCTCCTCCACCACGTCACATGAACGGCCTTGACCCCAGCAACTATATACACTTCTTTAGCCATGCGACAGCAGACTCAAACAGTCACAACTTATATCGGTTCAATTGAAACGTCCTCGGGAAGGGTGATTTGAGACTACATTGGATTAAAGCATCTAGGGCGGAAAGCTGAATTACGGGGACTTCGTGATGGACTCAACCTAGCGAAGAGCAGCTAAATTGGAGATAAGAGTTGCACAACGTATTGTAAATGTCAATACTGATTGGCATCAAAATGCATGACTTGTTTACGAGTACATGTCAGTTGTTGCTCGTTACATAACTGACATGTGACCGGTGCATCAACTTAATTTTTAAAAAAATCAGATAAGGTCTACAAGGCTGCTGCTCGTAACACAATACCCTGTTAGTTAAGCATTCGCCGATAAGTTACTGTATGGTCTACAGATCATGTGAACTCATATTATCCAAATCATAAATTATATGTTTCTCACTATGGAACCCTGACTATTAACTGATCCAGATGTACTTGATCTGCATGGTCCTTGGACCATATATTGTTCTCTCCATAGCCGGAGAATATGCTATCTAAAATCCGAGTTGGCGAGCATGTCTTCCCCGTGCTAGTGTTTGCAAATAACTCTGTTTACCCTTCTTTTATGCAACTTGCCTTTCAAGCAAATGCATAAAAATTCTTGATAGTGCTACTCCATCGCAAAAGAAGAAAGAGACGTGTCTGTAGTAAGTCAACTAGAAGTCAGTCTCCCAAGTTAGGATGAAGAACACTACACGTCCTGATGTCCAACTCCACACTAATTTGGCTAAGAAACATGCTATTTTCAACATCTTTAATCACTTTTCAGTGTTTCGTCTTTTGCTCTTTTTTTTTTCCACCCTTTTTCAGGTTAGAATCATTGTACGAAGTCACACCCCACTTGGACGGACTCATCAAAGAGAAACTTACCAGCTTTTCTCATAGGACCAATTGAAACTTTATGTCCCAAAAAATCTTCCCATCTAAAATGCCCTTCTTTGCTTTAAATGAAATCTTTTGATGAAGTCCGACTTATGCGTTGTCAACTGATAACCATTTAATCCTTTTTATCGAAAATTTAGAGCAACATATTCCTCTTATTTTTTCACTTGGTATTGCGCGGAACTCCACAAGTCTAGAATCCCATCTACCAAGATATGACCCTCTCCGCCTCTTCTAGGAGAAATTACCAAAAAAATCATAAACATATTGCAATTGTGTCAATTCAATCATAAACTTATTTTTTTTTTTACTAATTGAGTCTAAAATCTTTTGCAGTTGTGCCAATTCAGTCATTTCGACTAAATTTGGCCGGCAAGCTCGACGGGACGTCGCCGGCACCCGATGGACAATATTTTAATATTACTTTATATTTTGAATTTTTATTAATTTATTAATTTATTCTTTTTTTTTTCCTTTTTTTGATCTTTACTTTTTCTCTCCCTCCCTGCTTCTTCTGGCGATTGGCCAAAGGGGAGGGCCGATCGCTAGATTGAGGCGGCCAACCAAGCCCCACCGAGGGCGAGCTCGCCCTACCATCGCCAGGTGATGGCTGCCTAGCCATCGGCGAGGCAAGCCCTTGCTGGATCTGGGCAAGGGCGAGCCTTGCTAGTGGATCGTCGAGCTTGCCCTTGCCTAGCCACTGTCAAGGCGAGCCCTTGCCAAATCCGATAGGGGCTTGCCTCGCCAGTGGCTGGGCAAGCTCGACTGCGAGGTGAGCCCTCACTGGATTTGGAAGAAGGCAAGCTCACTGATCCCTAGCTAGTGGATCCGGTGAGGGGGCACATCCTCGCTTGATTTGGTGAGGGCTTGCCTCACCCGTGGCTGGGAGGCCCTCACCCAGCAACGGTAGGGCGAGCTCACCCACAATTAGGCTTGGTCAACCGCCTTAGTCCAGCGACCAACCCTCCCCTTTGGTCGGTCACTGAAGAAGGAGGGAGGGGAAAAAAAAAAAAAAGAGAGGAAAATTGGAAAAAAAGAAAAGATGAAAAAATTAATAAAAAATTCGAAATAATAAAATAATATTAAAATATTGCTTGTGGCACCGATCAACATCCATGTCAACGTTGGTCGGCCAAATTTCGCCGGAAGGACTAAATTGATACAATTACAAAATTTTTAGGACTCAATTGGCCAAAAAAAAAGGTTTAGAACTAAATCGGCACAATTGTAATAGATTTAGGATTTTTTTGGTAATTTCTAGTGTCGCAATAAAAGCTGGTGCATGACACCGAGGCGAACACTGTACTAATGTATAGTAGCAACCGTTAATGGCTACTTGTTCGCGCAGAAGAATGATATGAAATTGTTAATGGCTCCTTGTTAGCACCTTCACTAAACACTGTTCAAAATCCTTTGACAAACCAACAAAAATACCATAACGCTAGGCACACGCGCAGAGAGTGAGAGAGAGGGAGAGAACCTGGATCTTTGAATGAAAGTTGAGCTATAGCCAGCCACAAAGCCGGTCAGAAGAAGAAGAGACTGAGAAGGAGAGGGAAGATAATATCTCCGTTTTGTTAATTATATTGGATAGAAGTGGAATGTTCAAAAAATACAAGTTGGATAAAGAACGGCCGCTTCCAAGTCAAGGTCATGCTTTGGGAGATAATCGACCGGTGGAGGACCAGGCGACATTTTCATGTGCCCTTTTCCATCCTCTTTTCCATCCTCCAATGAAAAACTAAAGAAGAATCCATCAATCAAACTAACGCCAAAATCGTAAGCATAGTCAGCAGACATGAAGATCTGCGAGAGGCATTGATGTATGTATGGTATTCTCAAGTAACCTGTTTGTTTTGGACCTAGGTAAAAATAAAAGGTACTTTTTCTCGTTAAAGTTTTTTAATATAATTGGAATTTCAGAAAATCTTTGAAAAATTATATATAAATCATTTTGTCAATTTATGAGTGTTTTAGAAGAATCGGACTTATAGAAAGTCAAAATGCATAAGTCGCAAAATTTAAGTTGAATGAAGACTAAAAACGTAAAAACCGATTAAAATAGACCCATTAGAATAGTATGTTATAGCAACTACGTGTTGGCAAAGAAAATAGAAATCGATCCTAAAAGTGATATGTAGTGACAAAAATCTCGTCATTCGTTTAAGAGGAAACCTTTAATGGCGAAGCTTGTTTTCACGGCGAAGATTCATCTTTAGAAATGGAAAATGCAAATTCCGTCGATAAATGTTGATTATCGACAGATGAAAATTTTTTCATCACTAAATACTTGACTTATGTTGGCAAAATTCTAGTTTTGTCACCAAAAAGATCTTGAGCAATCAAAATATTCATCACTAAGAAGAATTTAATTAACAAAATCATCATGCATGTACTTCATGTGACATCTTGATTTTTAATCCTGTCTCGATAATATGAATTGGGCTTTTCATCGACGTACCTCTAGTCTTTTTCTATGAGCTGATCACTCACGAGATAACTAATCTATCAAGTGAAGCCATTAAGGAATATAAACGCAACTAACTTGAGAATTTGATCAGAAATCGATTGCTCGACTGTGCTAATCTATAAGGGTTAATATGACACCATTAAAATCGATTAGAGACTGGAGATAGGTCGATTTTGAGTCATACAATTAAATTGTAGGTGATTCCACTTGTTTGCAAAATTCTTGTCGAACAATACTAAACCGATTTTTGTCGATTCTGTATTCTATGCCCGTAATTGAAATCTTGAGATTTTCACAACAACTGAGAGTTGCCTATGAGTCGAAGATGCACAATGTGGATAAAAAATAATCGAACATGGGTCAAACGCGCTAAAAATTCATAAAAGCTACTCGGTAGGTTATGTCACGCTAAAATCGCGTTCGGTTGAAGTTGACCACAAAATTGAACATGGTTTTAGGAATCGAAATTTCTGGTGTGTCACGATTTATTTTTAGGACGTCAATTCATCCTTTGAAGAATTTTCGAGGAGCCTGAATTTTTGGCGAAAAATCAAAATTGGGCGAATTAAAACTAGGAAATTTGGATGGCCATCTTTGGGTGGAATTTTGGCATTCAAGATGGATCAATTGGTGAGGAAATAATGGAAAGTGGTGTGGGCTTCCTCCTCAGCATTTTGGCCATCAATTCGAGGTTAATTGGTGTGAAATTGAGTTGAATTGGTGAGAGAATGCTTGAAATTCGTTGGCTAGGGGGCCTACAACATTTGGATCTCAAAATTGGCTTGTTGGAGAAGATTGAGAGGGGAGATGGCTGTTGGATAGGAGCTGAAGACTTTAGGGGCTCAACTCAAGTGTTTTAGATATTTTGGTCGACTTTTGAGGCCCCTTGTCCCCTCCTTCCCCAGTAGCAACTTCTTCTTCTTCTTCCTTAGCTTTTTCTTCTTTGGAAGTAGCTAAAATCTCCATTTGCAGAGCAAGCAAGCTAGCTCAGTCCCTCATCGAAGTTGCCAGGCCTCACGCCGTTGTTAGCCAGCTCGCCGAGACCGCAAGCCACCCGCATGATGTCCTACTTGTTCCCTCGTGCTTCGTCCACCTTGTGCCGTCCCTACTCGAGTTGCTGTCCTGAGCTTGCTAGCTTGCCGTCACTGGTCCTCGAGCCATAGTTATAGCCATTTGCCGTTCTAGTCGCTGTCCCCATCGCCGCCTGGTCCTGCCTTGCTCGTTCCCACACTAGCCAAGCCCCCTGACCAGCCTCTCGGTTTAGCCCATAGAATCGAAGGCTAGCCCAAGCCATGGGCCTTGTGGCTATTTTCAGCCCTTTTCGAGCTTCCCTTGCATCGCCATAGACCTAAGTTATGGTCGCCGTCGCCCCGCCGTCGTCGTGAACTGGTTTATTCGCTAATCCAGTGAGTTAACCTCCTAAACCTTAATTTTGTGGATAATTATGCTTAGGGAAAGGTTATATTAGGCTAAGTGAGATTATTGTAATTAATTAGCTTGTTTAGTTAAATTAGAATAATTAGTTAGGCCAATTAGGTGATTAGTTGATTTAATTAGTTAGTTTAGTAGGTTATGTACATAGCCTAAGCTAGATTAATTTAATTAGTCCAATTAGGTGGTTAGATTAGCTTATGTAGATTAATTAGTGGTTTAATTTAAATAACATGCAATTTATTTAATTAAATGAAATTTATTTAATTATTTATAGTTAGTGCGAAATTATACCAAGATAGCTAGTCATCGAATTTTGATCATCATGGTTGCATTGATTTGTGAAATTGATTGTTAATTTATGCAATTGGATGCTTGATTGATGATTTTGATTTATTATTTCAAAATATGAATTTTGGTATTTAATTAGGAAAATACCGGGTGTCGGGTTTTTATGCCAAAAATATTTTAAGTACTATATAAAATTGTGGAATTTTAAAATGGGAGGATATCACGCTTTATGGTTCGATTTTACGGGGTATTTTTAATATAAAGAAAATAGGCCAACCACATTATTTGAAATTGAGGCATTTGAGTGCAAAGCACGATGTTCTTGGCTAAGATTGGATGTGCGTGTGATCGTTATGAGAACCTATCATGAGCATTTATGCTAGACGATACTCATTTAGGAAAGCCCCATGTCCTCGCGAGAATGCTCCTTTAGTCATGTAGACATTACGGTGTCGATGGGGGCGAGACAACGCCTAGTTATGCTGGATGACTGCCGACTGTTAAGTTGACCGTGGCCGTTGGGTCGTAATTAATTAGGAAACACTTGAGTGAGTGAAATAGCCGCGCCTGATTATGGGATAGAATTGTTTGGCAAGGAATAGGACATGTCATAATGATTTGGCCTTATAACCGGGACCCCTATGATTGATTGATATATGATATGAGGTGTTCCAATTAATGATGTACGTTACTGCGTTCATATATGATATACATGATGTACTAATGTGAATGGAGGTGCTGAGGTGAAATAGGTCTTATATAGTGCTTGTCTAGGCTTCCTCTAAGTGAATTTTCCTCCTAATCGGGGTTTAAGGTGTGGACTTGCTGAGACTTTGTCTCATCCCATCGTGATTTAAAATTTTCAGGTCCTTAGATGGAGGCACATCATGTACGTTATGGGGTCCCGTAGGAGATGGACTTTCAGCAATCCTATTTCCCTATTCCTAGGACCAACCTGACCCTGAGCTAGTTGAGTCCACAGTCTGGGTCGATGAGGGCCTACCTCATTGGGTACCTCATCACTTCAGAGCGTGGTTCATTAACTTTCCTAACGGGGCTCGGGAGGGTCCCATATAGGGTTTTGATAGGCCTGCCATAAGGTTTGGGGAGTTGGAAATAACGCATCATATGGATATCGACACCCCGATGGTGTCGTGGTGGACTCGAAGCCCATAGTTGTAGAGCCATGAGTTTAGATAGCTTAGTGGCCCTTTTTGAGTTAGACTCTTTTGTATATGACCTAGTTTGTATATAAAATATGTTTGGTTTAAATTGATTGTTATGCTTTTCTATCTTATGTTTGTTTGTTGTTTGGAGATGGTTTATTTCGCTTTCGCTTGTGCAATAAAATGAATTGGTCGGTGACGCATCTTGGGAACGTTGCAATTATATCAACCATCGAGAGATGTTCGCGTGCTCGAGGTTCGAGGTGTGACATCCTTGCTCGAAGTGGTATTAGAGCTAGTTAGTGTTTGGAGTGATAAGGTGTGATGGGTCTTGGGATAGTTAGTAGGAAAGGCCTTTTCTTATGCTAATGCATGTGATTGATTAGCTGATTGGTAGATTGTTTTGTGTGATCGCTCAATTTTCTAATTTTGTGTGGAATTGGAAAGTAGGTTCTAGAGAGAGTTTGCATCATGAGTGATTAGGAGTAGAGAACTCCTAGGAAGAGATCAGTGACATATGTCACTCAGGGTAGGATGCCAATAAGGGTCGGTACCTGAGGAAAAGCACCGACTTAGGCCAGCGTTAGTAGGATAGTGCCACCGCAGGTTGGTGCTAGTGTAATAGCACCTGGCGATCCTAGAATTGATGGGATTGTGCAAGTGCTCGAGACCCTTAGAAATCTGATGGGGCAACAGGCCCATAGATCAAGCCGCCGCCGCCGCCGCCACCAATGTTGTTGCCACCAAACTTGTTGAAGTTCCACTTGCGAGGTTCCACCTAGGAATGTGATCGAAGAGAGATCGATGCATAAGCTAGTAGAGCAGTTTCTGAAGCTGAACTTGTTGAGGTTCATAGGAGTAGGTGATCCCGAGGCTGCAACCCTCTGGATCCAAAAGTTGGAGAAAACCTTCACACTATTGAGCTGCTCGGAGGAAGATAAGGTGGTCCTTACATTCTATTAGTTGTAGGGAAATGCAAATACCTAGTGGAAGGCCGCCAGAGGAAGAGTGTTCCCTGAAGGCATGGTTCCAATGTGGAACACCTTCGTTGAAGCTTTTTATGGCAAGTATTTCTCAAATTGTGCCAGGGAACATAAGATGGTGGAATTCCAGCGCATTCGTCAGGGTCTAATGTCTATGGACCAGTACGAGGCAAAGTTCGCCGAGCTGTCCCAGTATGCCCTGAGACTGGTAGAAGATCTAGGGGACAGAGCTAAGAAGTTCAAGGATGGCCTCAGACTGGAGCTAAAAGATCTGCTGGTGCCGTTTAATCTGAAGAATTACAACGATATGTTTGAGAGGGCATAACTAATAAAGACGAATTTGAATGATCGAGCCGCTGCATCTGGGTCGCAGTTCGGTTCAAGTAGAGATGTCAACCGGTTTGGGAAAAAAGCCTATGACCGGAGGAAGGTACCCTATTCCACCTAACAGGAAGGTGGGATTGGAAAGTCAGCGCCAAACCAGAATGGAGTGTCGTTTCTATGGAAGATGACACGGATCAGCCTCGTGCTATTCTAGGATGGGTGCTTGTTATAGATGTGGCCAACGGGGTCACCAAGTTAAAGACTGTCCCCATAGGCCGATGGGATTGCAGCTACCACCATCGTCGATGGGTCAGAATAAAGGGAGTGCACCGTAGAACGCACTGTAGGGGATGATGAACCAACCTCCAGCACATGGAATGGTGTATATTGTTACCCAACAATAGGCAGAGGACTCACCTTATGTGTTCACAAGTACGGTCTCACTAAATGACCATGTTGCTTATGCTTTATTTGACCCTGGAGCTACGCATTCATTTATTGCTGAGTAGTAAGTTAAGTTGGTAGGGTTGAGTCCAGAATCGTTGGGGTCAGTCATTAGTATATCTACCTCATTAAAGGATAAAGTGTTGTCTGCAGTAGACTGTCGTAGTTGCAAGTTGGTTATTGGTGAGCAGGATGAAAGAATAGATTTAATTGTCCTAGCCATGTATGAATTTGATGTGATAATTTGCATGCACTGGCTCACCAAGCAACGAGCTAATGAAGACTGTTATCGTAAAGCGATTTAGTTTAACCCGTTAGTAGATAAAATTTTCGAGTTTATCAGGAGTCAAGAAGGACCCTCGATTACCTTAATCTCGTCGCTTAAGGTAACCCGTTTGTTAAACGGGGGTTGCCAACGTTACTTGGTGACTGTCGTGGATATAATAGTTGAGGGACCGAAGATGGAGGACATTGCAATAGTACAGGAGTTTGCTGATGTGTCTCCTATGGAATTACCTGGTCTGCCCCCAAAAAAGGAGATCGAATTCGTAATTAAGTTGGCCCCCGAGACGAAGCCAATATCTAAGGTACCGTATGGCATTTTTCAGAATTGAAGCAATTGAAGGTGCAGATGCAGGAGTTGTTGGATAAGGGATTTATACATCCTAGTGCATCACCTTGGGGAGAACCAGTCCTGTTTGTGAGAAATAAAGATGGTTCATTGTGTCTTTGCATCAACTATGAGCAACTCAATCAGGTGACGATCAAGAATAAGTACCATTTACCAAGGATTGACAACTTGTTTGACCAGTTGCAGGGAGCGTTGATATTTTCTAAGATCGACCTAAGGACAGGTTACCATAAGCTAAGAATCAGGAAGGAAGATATACCGAAGACGGCATTTTGTTCGCGTTACGACCATTATGAATTCACCATAATGCCGTTTGGTTTGACCAACACCCCAGCTACTTTCATGCATCCGATGAATCGTGTATTTTAATGAGTATTTGGATCAGTTCATGATAGTGTTTATCAACGACATTCTAGTGTACTTGAGAAGTCTAGAGGAACACAAAAGGCATTTAAGGATAGTGCTTTAGACTCTGCGAGAGCATGGACTTTATGCCAAGTTCAGTAAGTGAGAGTTTTGGTTAACTCCCGTGGCTTTCTTAGGTCACGTGATTTCTGGTGAAGGGATTTCCGTGGACCCAGCCAAGATCGAAGCCGTGATCAATTGGCCAAGATCGATGACAGTGATGGAGATTAGAAGTTTTTTGGGATTGGCAAGTTATTACAGACGATTTGTCGAAAGATTCTCTGCAATAGCCATGCCGCTGACTCATTTGCTGAAGAAGGAAGAGAAGTTTGTATGGAGTGCAAGCGTAGCTTTCAAGAGCTAAAGCAAAAGCTGACTACCGCACTAGTGCAGACAATTCCATCTGGACCTAGAGTATATGAGATCTAGAATGATGCATCGTTTCGAGGACTAGGTTGCATGTTAATGCAGCATGGAAGAGTTGTTGTGCACGCTTCCCGTCAGTTGAGGCCGCATGAGTTCAACTACCCAACGCGTGACTTAGAACTCGCAACGATTACCTTCACTCTGAAGATTTGGAGACACTACTTTTGTGGAGAACAATTCCAGATCATTACAGACCATCAAAGTCTTAAGTACTTATTCTCTCAGAAGGAGACAACGTCGTTGGATGGAACTTCTCAAGAATTATGACTGTGACATCCTGTATCTTCCTAGAAAAACTAACAATGTCACACATGCACTAAGTCGAAAGTCTTCGATTGCGTAGATGGTGATCCAAGAGTGGATCTTACTTGAGGGAGATCGAGATTCGGTTTTCAAATTTGAGGTAAGCCACCTTTCATATCTTATGGCTACCCTCAGAATTGAACCTAAAGTGCAGATAAGGATTAACACGTTGCAATTGACAGATCCTGAGATCCAGAAGATTTTGTAGGAAGATACAGAAAAGAGAAAAGTTGAGTTTCATATATTTGAAGACGGAATGCTAAAGTTTTGTGGATGATTGTGTGCACTTGACGATGCAAAGCTTAAGGAGAAGATCTTGTCAGAAGCTCCCGTAGTAGTTACAACATTCATCCAAGCAGTACGAAAATGTATTAGAATCTGCGTCAATACTATTGGTGGACCGGTATGAAGGCGGATATCGCTAGACATATTGCCAATACTGTAAGCCCAGACGACTATTGCAACCTCTTGAAATTCCTGAGTGGAAATGGGAGCATATCACAATACACTTTGTGATAGGATTACCGAGGAGTCAGTGAGGCAATGATTTTTTATGGGCTGTGGTTGATAGATTGACGAAGTCTGCTCACTTTATCGCCATACGAAATGACTTTACATTGGATAGATATGCAAAATTGTACATGCGACAGATCATTCGTCTTGATGGAGTTCTAGTGATGATCACGTCAAATCGAGACCCGAAGTTCACAGCAGACTTTTGGAAGAGTTTATCGACTGCTTTGGGAATGAAGCTGCAGTACGGCACGGCCTGTCATCTACAGATAGATGGCCAGTCTGAGAGGACGATTCAAACCCTTAAGGACATACTGAGAGCTTATGTGTTGGCTTTCAAAGGAAGCTGGGAGGAACAGCTTCATCTAGTTGAGTTCGCCTACAACAATAGTTATCAATAGAGCATTTAGATGGCACCATTTGAAGCTTTGTATGGCAAAGCATGTAGAACTTCAATTTGTTGGGATGAAGTCGGAGAATGGAAGATTAATTTCCCATAATTGGTTCAACAGTTAATGGATGCAGTTGTAGTTATTCGAGAAAGACTAAAGACTGCTCAGAGTCATCAGAAAAGTTATGCAAATAAGCGGTGAAGACCATTGGAATTCCAAGTTGGAGAACACGTCTTCCTTAACGTGTCACCAATGAGGGGCACTTCGCGCTTCGGCAAGAAAGGGAAGTTGAGTTCGAGGTACATCGATTCCTTTGAGATTCTGGAGAGAATAGGAACTTTGGCGTATCGTCTTGCTTTGCCACCAAGACAAGCCTAAGTGCATGACGTCTTCCACATGTTGACATTGAGGAATTAGATGTCGATGAAAGAGTGTTGTACGTGGAAAGACCTGTACGAATCGTGGATCGAAAAGAGCAAGTTCTACACAACAAGATGATCTCTTTGGTCAAAGTAGTCTAGCAACACCATGAGACAGAAGGAGTAACGTGGGAAAGTGAAGAATCGATGAGACAACAATACCCCCACCTTTTTAAAGAAGAATTGTAATGGTTTAAATTTCAAGAACGAAATTTTTATAAGAGGGGAAGAGTTCTGACATCCTAATTTTTGACCCTGTCCTGACTTTATGAACTGGGCTTTTCATCAATGCACATTTGGTCATTTTCTCTAAGCTAATCACTCACGAGATAACTAATCTATCAGGTGAAGCCGTTAAGGGATATAAACATAACTGACTTGAGAATTCAACTAGAAATCGACTACTCAACCGTGATAATTAGCAAGGGTCAATACGGTACCATTATAATCGATTAGTAATTGGGAATAGGTCGATTTGATGGAAAGGCATGATTAAATGCTTGATTGTAAAATTCGCGTCGAATGGCACTAACCCAATTTTCTGCCGATTCTGTACCCGGTGCCCATAATTGAGACATTGAGATTTTTACGACAACCAAGAGCCGTCTATAAGTCAAAGATGCATAAATGTGGATCGAGAATTATCGACCATGGGTTAAATGCGATAAAATCCCTAAAAGCTACCTAGTAGGTTAGGTCATGCTAAAATCGTGTCTGATCGAAATTAACCACAAAATTGAACTCGATTTCGAGATTCGAAAGTTCGAGCGTGTCGCGATTTATTTTTAAGACATCGTCACATCCTTTGAAGAATTTTTGGCGATCCCAGAATTTTGGCGGAAAATCAAAATCGGCCAATTAAATTCAAGGAAATTCGGATGGGCATTTTGGGTGGAATTTTGGCATTCTATTGGATAGGAGCTGAAGACTTTAGGGGCTCAACTCAAGTGTTTTAGATATTTTGGTGGACTTTTGAGGCCCCTTGTCCTCTCCTTCCCCAGCAGCAGCTTCTTCTTCTTCTTCCTCAGCTTCTTCTTGTTTGGAACCAGCTAAAATCTCCATTTGTAGAGCAAGCAAGGTAGCTCAATTCCTCACCGAAGCTGCCAGGCCTCATGTTGCTGTCAGCCAACCCGCGAAGACCATAAGCCGCCCACACACCATCCCGCTCGTCTGCTCGTGCTTCGTTCACCTCATGCTGTCCCTGCTCGAGTTGCCGTCCCTAGCTCACCAGCTCGCTGTCGCTAGTCCTTGAGCCACTGTCGTAGCCATCGCCATTTCGGCCATTGTCCTTGTCACCGCTCGATCCCGCCTTGCTCGTTCTCGCGCCAACCAAGCCCCCCGACCGACCTGTCGGTTCAGCCTGTAGAACTGAAGGCCAGCCCAAGCCATGGGCCTTGTGGCTATTTTAAGCCCTTTCTTGGCTTCCCTTGGCGTCACCCTAGACCCGAGTTGTGGTCACCATCGCCCCGCCGTCACCATGAACTAGTTTATTCACTAATCCGGTGAGTTAACCTCCTAAACCTTAATTAAGGGGTTAATTATTCTTAGGGAAGGGTTAGATTATGCTAAGTGAGATTAGTGTAATTAGTTAGCTTGTGTAGTTAAATTATATTAATTAGTTAGGCCAATTAGGTGGTTAGTTGATTTAATTAGTTAGCTTAGTAGGTTATGTACATCTAGCCTAGGTAGATTAATTTAATTAGTAAAATTAGGTGTTTAGATTAGTGTATATAGCTTAATTAGTGATTTACTTTATTTATTTTACAATTTATTTAATTATTTATTAATTAGTGAAATTATACCGGGATAGTCAGTCGTCAGAATTTTGTGCCGATCGTCGTGGTGCAGTTAGTTTGTGCAATTAATTGTTGATTGATGATTTTTGATTTATTAATTAGCGGAAATTAAGTACAATATAAAATTGTGGGATTTTTAAAAGAGAAGATATTGCGCTTTATGATTTGATTTGACCGTGTGTCCATGCACAACTATTTTACTGGGTGTTTTTAATATGAAGAAAATAGACCAAGCACATTATTTAAATTGAGGCATTTTAGTGCAAAACTCGATGTCCTTAGCCAGGATTGGATGTGCGTGTGATCATTATAAGAACCCGTCACGAGAATTTATGCCGAACGATACTCTTTTGGGAATGCCCCATGTCAACGGATGATGGTTGCAGTGAAGGCTGGATTGATGCTCCTTCGGGATTGCCGTCTAGAGGTAGAGGTTGCTGTGCTCGACGAGGCGAGATGACGCTCGGCTATGCTAGATGACCACTGACTATTGAGTCGGCCATGGCCATTGGATCGTAATTAACTGGAATGCTTGAATGAGTGAATTAGCCATGCTTGATTATGAGACACAATTGTGTGGCACAGAATGAGACATGTTGTAACGATTTAGCCTTATAATCGAGACCCCTGTTGTCGCGACCAAAATTTTTCGGGGTTTAAACCACCTAGGGTTTGGCTAATGGATTGTTAAGCCTAGACTTAACTCGGGCTCTCCCAAGCCCATACCAATTCGCGACTTAGGTTCAAGTTTTTAACATGCAATTGATTTTCAATTAGGAGTCGCCACTAATCTATTTTTGGTGGGTCGATTAGAAACCCAAGCAAAGTAACGGGAGATTTACTTTACTCCTACGAACCAGAGATTTATGAGTTCGGGGACTTGGTTACGCTAGATTTCTCTAACGCCCTTTCGGTACCTTTCTCTTTTATTTCGAAAAATGTTTGTGGCAGCTTGAATTGATTTTAAAATTATTTCCCAAACATGTGAGGCGATCATGCGGGTGCGCAAATCACCAATTTAACATCCAATAAAGCAATGAATAAATTGCAGGACTTACCTCGTAGCAACGAAAGCATCTGCGTTGTTAGTTTAGAATTCACATCAACAATCCTAAATATGATTTCTAATTAACATGCAATTTCTCTTTTTGTTTTCACTTATTTAATGATAATCATGCAATGCATGCTACTAATCTAAGATGATATGACATGGCAATATGACTTAACTATATGACCTAAGCAATATGACATAAATTAGCATGTAGTCTATCCTGAAGCATGGGATGGGTTTATTCTAAAAAATAATTTTTTTGTATTTTCCATGGGATTCGAAATTAAAGAAATGCAACACTTAAATATGCAATCTAAATTAAACTAATGACTTAATTCTAATGACGAGCAATTTCCAATTAAATAGACCTAGCAATAATCATTAAATGACGTGCATTTCATGAACCTAATGCTATATGACGTGCACATGATTTTTTTTATTTACTTAATAAGCATGCAATTTAAATTAATGAGAATAAAATATGATATCCTAAATTAATGTTTTTGGTCTTTTTATTTAAGAAATTCGAAATAAATTTCCTATCCTAAACATGCAACATAACATTAAAACTAGTAACATCCTAAAATGCATTTAACCGAACTCAATTTTTTTTGGGGTTTTCCTTTACCGGAGGAATCAAATAAAGGCATCGAGAACAGCACAGCAACAAATCAAGCAAGATATCATCCGTCCATTTAATTTTGGAAATAAATTGACGAATCGTATCTCGCGCATGAGATCGAATCGGCCAATTTTTAAATAAAATCACGAATCGTATCTCGAGCGTGAGATCGGATTAGTGATTTTTCCGTGCGATTGCGAGTCGTATTTCGAGCGTGAAATCGGACTGTCGATCATGTGCGCGTTGTGAAATTAGAGAATAAATCCCTAATTTAAAAAAAAAAAACTATTCGGGAAACTTTGGATAAGATGATCATTCAAAGATTTGAATTTAATCGCAATATCAATGAATTAAGTAAGGAAATTACCAAATTGAATTTGGATAATATCTTTACCTATTACGTAATATCGTTACCGAATTTGGACTCATCGGATGAGGGGACCAGCGATGGCTCGTGGTGCATGATTCACGGTGATATCCGGCTGAGGAGGGTCTACTTCGCGGTGGTTGCGGCAGCTCGCTAAATTGGACTGAAATCGACGCAACGAACTACTCAACAAATCTGGGAAAATCAATGGAGCGGGCTAGACTTGCGCCAGGTGATGTCTGCGATTAATGGAGATCGTGGCTGTGTGGCAGTGCATTAAACATATAATAACCACGTCAGGAAAGTGAAACCATGAGAAAACCAGAAAACTCTTCTTCTCTTATTTTCAGGGGTTCACATGGGCATGATATGTGTCCCTTGTACGTGACTATAGAGAAAGAAAAGTGGAATTTTTATTGAGAATTGATAACTCCCCTGATAGCTTGATGATCCCCTCGGTTTACGCCTGAAGTTGGTCTCAGTGCGGCAGCAGCTTTGTCGATGAGGAATCCACGGTGATGGTGTCACTGTGGGGACTTCTCGATGGAGGTGGTGACCACGCATAAGCATGGGCTGACGGTAAGGAGGATGCTCAGATGTTCACCGAGATAGTCTCACAGCGAACCTGCAAAATAAAGAACGATTTTGCTGCGGGAAGGCACCAAACTGATCTCAGCTCGACAACGGCAGCAATGTCATGGCTCGCGGCACGGTAAAAACTCGGTGCTGCTCATTCGAGAACCTGTAAAACAGAAAGAGATTTGCTGTAGCGAAAGGGAAGAGCTCGGCCAAGAGGGGGCCATCGCGGTGCAGGTACAGCGTGGATGTCTAGCAGCAACGATGATGGCTAGTGGACCTCGGAGGCGGTGATGGAGCGATCTCAGAATTGGGACCCAAAGAGCAGAAAGAACTCTCTATTGGATCCTCCACTCTATCTATTCTCTCAACGTCTGGCCGTATGTTCAATGTGTGTGTGGCCCTCTTTTATTCTTCGTCTGCGAAGGTCCTTTATAGGCAGAGGGTTTGAACTATCATGGAAAGAAAGCATATTTCGTTTCCTTCTGTGCATGCTTTGAAATATATTCTATTTCATTTTCTTTTCCTCATTGACCGAATGCCTTCTCTGCAGGGATATATCTTTTTTGCAAATCCGTGTGCCCGCAGTGTAGAACGTGCCCAACATTCCCTTCTCATGCTGATCTTTCGAATTTCCTTTGTGCATATTGTACGAATCGGACCAGATAAATTCTTTCCTCTTAAAATAATGCTGGTCAATTTCTTGCTCCCCACGTTGACCGAATTATGGCTAAGCGCATAATTTTCCTTCACGTGGATAGGCTTCTCCATGTGCGAATCGGTGGCTGCTTACACGCTGTCCTTCCTTTGCATTCGTTCCCTTAAATGCACAAATATGTCGGTGCCAATATGCTGGAAATTTCTTAATCAACTTTAACAATTTAGGACACCCATGTAAATGTAATATCAATCACCACGGAGGAATTATTCACTTATCCAAAGTTTAAAGCCATCCATTCACCGCCGGCCCAACAAATATGCAATTAAATGAAATATGCTCCTAATGACCATATGTTATGCAATTATATATATATTTTTAGGGGTTAAAATTAATCCCTGATTTTTATGCGATAAATGACTAAACGGGTTGCCAAAATTTAGGTGTCAACAGCTGCCCCTCTTTGAAGGTGAGCTCGTAGAGGTTGCCTTCAAAGACAAACTGAGACCTAAATTTTGATCATGCTCATGCAATGAATGATTTTTTGTTGAAACATGAATTCCATTTTTTAATGCAATTTATATGATGCATGGAAATACTAATGCAAATGATAGATAAACCTACCGGGATAACTTACCTTCGAGGAGGATAAAGTAATCCGAGGTAGTGAGTGTTACCCATCCAGGACCCGTACCATTCTACGGTCGCCTAGAATAGTAACATGACTTTGTGAAGATGCTGCTTTCCTAGGACCCGTACCATTCTACCATTATGGCGAAAGGAGCTGCTTTCTCAGGACCCGTACCATTCTACGGTCACCCAATACGGCATAAAGGTTTTGTAAGGAACTGCTTTCCAGGACCCGTACCATTCTACGGTCGCCCAGTACGGCAAAAATGTTTTGTAAGGAAATGCTTTCCCAGGACCCGTACCATTCTACGGTCGCCCAGTACGGCAGAAAGGTTTTGTAAGGAACTACTTTCCCAGGACCCGTACCATTCTACGGTTTTGAATAAGCAGAAATAAGGAAATGTTTCAAGGACCCGTACCATTCTACGGTCGCCCAGTACGGCAGAAAGGTTTTGTTTAGGACCCGTACCATTCTATGGTCGCCTAAACATGGATTCATTTTCCAAGACCCGTACCATTCTACGGTCGCCTGAATGAGGAAATTGCTTTTCCAGGACCCGTACCATTCTACGGTCGCCTAGACTAAGGTTTTGCTTGGCTAGGACCCGAACCATTCTTCGGTCGCCCAACCTTGCGACAGAAATCATCCGACCAAGACCCGAACCATTCTTCGGTCGCCTTAATCAGATTGAATCTGGAGGAAAAATCTTTGGGGGACAACTCCATTGAGTGTCAGTGTAAAGGACTTTGGGCTATGAAAGCACGCCATGTCGATAAAATGAACTTTGGACACGCTTGACCAAGTCAAGTGTCGATGCACTTGAGAGAGAATACCTGCACAATGACAAGTATTTTAGAGTATGGTAGAGATATACTTACCTTGTGATATCTCTGATTCTTGGAGATATGTCTTTTGAAATTTAGATATCCTGTGGAGGTCTTTCACCTCATGGTGAAGGTTTCCCATCTCCTAATATCATGAAACATTCTGAAAGGAACTTGAATTACATCGACATGATTTAGAGCAAAAATTGATATGCATTCAACAAAGAGATAGACAATTTGAGCTACTCTAGAATGCACATTTAAAAATTTAGTGAGGTTTTCATCAACTCAATCGTGGTTCATACATAATGACCTTTGCATGACCCAAATTTTCACTGGAGAGAATTATCATTCAAGACAATCTTCACTCATGACATGGATTTCCTAAGAATACCAAATGAGGGACCTTCAGTTAGAAAGGACTTTCACTCACTCTCATTTAGAGGCTATTTTATGAGAATCACTCCGTCTCACTATCATCATACCTACAAGGGTCCAAGTATTCTCGCAAGCGGTACGACTTTACCAATCGAGAGGTCTTTAATAAGGACCGTAATGTGGGCTTGGTCAACGGCTTAACAAATGGACTCTTTGAGTCAAGGCTATTGAAAGAACAACTCTTTAATCATCTCCGGGTTTACAAGTCAAGAACCCTGCAAAATGAGAAAGAAATAATCTTGCTCGTATTTCTTCGAGCGATGCTTATGACATGTGGATCCCACGCTAATTCAAGTGCCCTAATTAGAAGAGACTTTACAAGGGACGTAATGTAGGCTAGGTTCATGGGTTGAGAAATGAAAGGATCATTAGGCTCAAAGATGTGTAAAGGATGAGAGTTGGTGATCATCTTGGCATTGCCACCATTTTTTTCTTTTTCATCATCAAAGATTGTCTTCATGAAATGCCCCATTGATTGTAAAAACTCACATTTTGAGTTCTTTGAGTATTGCTCCATGGAATTCAATTCTTGTAATTGAGTCACCTTATCTTGACTCTCTTTTTTCATTTATAGGCATTGGCCTTGCTTTTACCAGGCACACCGCTTTTTCATGCCCCTAGTTCTTATTCATTTTTTTTTCATGGGCATTGGCCTTACTTTTACCAGGCACATTGCTTTTTCATGCCCCATAGTTTTATTTTGATTTCTATGCATGCATAAAATAATGACACTCGAACTTTCAAGGGTTTTCATCTGCCTTTTGCCTTGCCCTAGTGTGGGAGATGATCACTAACTGGGTTTAATGTGAAATGAATTCATAGGCTCAAATGGGCTATGCAATGGATAAAAGTGTATACGATAGAGAAAGAACTGCTCTTCGCCGTTTTAAGACACTTAAATTACCACATGAATTCAATGTAATAGCATGACTTGAAGATTGATGCAAGTGAGAGCAAGAAAATTTCAATCCATTTTCTTCACCTTATGGTGCTGTCTTACCCTCCAATTTGCCTCGATGTGGGGTGGTTCTTGATAGGGATAGTTTGAAAAAAATATCCACAAGTGTATAAGGCTCAAAGTGGTTAAGCAATGGATCATATGTAGTATTTGGCATAGAGAAATAAATTGCCCCTCATCATTTCAACTATCGTACCTTTTGCGAGATAACTCTTTGCTTTGTAGATATGGAACTTTCTACACCCATCTCACAAGTGTATAAGTAGGGGACTGTGTATAGGATAAGGCTTGCCTTTCATCATACTAACACGTCTCATTCAGCATTCTTAAGCATTGATGTCACTCCATTAAATTGTCTATCTTGACAAATCTCCATATGAAAATGGTGAGCTAAATCAATATGAAAATTTTCTTTTCAAAAGAGTCCAGCAACTTTAAGCATGAAAAGTGTTTGTGACTTCAAAACAAACAATTTATTACACTCAAACATGATTTCAAGCATTCATTCAAGGAATTGCCCCATGAAGAGATTGTCTCAGTAATGGATGTCCCTAGATTGCCTCTATTGAAAGGGAATAAACACACAAATTGATCAATCGATGATGAAAATCCAATCTTTGATTTGATGAAATCTTGCTTTTGCCCCTGCACAAAACAATGTGCATGAATAGGATACTATGCAACATCAAAGTAAATTTAAATTGCACGATCATTTTGGCTCGGATCGAGATTTTGTCTTAGTCATGTCACTACTAGAATCTGTAGTGCCCCAATTCGTCATCTGCAAGGAAAAGAACAAAGAGTCATCTCCCAAAATTATTTATGTTCAAACACAGATGTATCCTCTTTCATCCAAAGATAGATGATTTTCTTTTAACTTGCCCCTCATTTAATGGGCAAGAATGAAAATTCCGTCAAGCACAGAATTGGAACACACTTTGTTTGGCTCCTCAAGATGGATATTTCAAGTAGTGTTGAGATGTGACCAACATTAACTCTTTAGAAACTTGTTGAGTAAGAGTTGAACCGGCTGCAACCTGATGTGCCTTTTTTAGATGTTTTTTTATCAGGTCAAGAAAGTAATACTCTGAAACATGAAGTAAATGAGTCAGAAAATTAAACAGGGCTAATCTAATGCATGCTTTTGGAAATGGCTTGAAAAATGATTTTTTTTTTAATTCTTTTTTGGATGAGGAAGCATGAAGAAGCCCAATCCTCAGAATTCTCCTTGGATGATATTTTCTTTTTATTGTTGGATATCATCATTGGACTAGTTTGGTGTACCCCATCATGTCCTCAAAACAAAACTTGTAATTCTATTGATATTCATCAATCAAATTACATTTATTGGAATGTGATGCTCAAGCACAGAAGAAATTAAAAACAATTCCTAAAAAGCAATAAGAATTCCCATGCAGGGGAAGATGCATGACCCTAATTAAATGAGGAAATGGAACAACTTAGGACCATGAATCATGTGTAATTGAATTCTTCACCCTCCTTGATCTTGTGATGCAAATCCTCTAGGTCAGAGATTATTCCTTCTAGATATGTCACTAGTCTCTTCATAGTGGCATCAAATTCAGCTACCTCAGGAAAATAAGACGGTTCGAAAGTCCTCTTGGCTCTCTTCTTCGAGTCGTAGTTTTTCGCTGAAGATAGAGTACCTACGTCATCACACCCCTTTTGCTTGATGAGACAAGTCACAGTAGCAAACAATTCATCGACTTGACTTTGGAGGTACGCAATTCGTCTGTTTATATTGACAATGATACGGTCCAGCACCTCATTTTGATCCGCCATTTTAGCTCTCGGTCGTGTACAGATGGGCGAGCGAGATCGCTCCATAATCACCTAAAGGAAATAAACGGGAACATGTAAGCATGAGGTGTAAATGGAGAGTCAATCCATGACAATGGTCTAATCGATTTTTCTATTTTTTTTTAATTCATGAAAAGTTCATACAAGAAGGGCATTTTCTAAAAATGGACTAGGAAAATAAAGATAGATGCCCTAGCAAGACTAAATTCCCTATATATGAATTGAAAACATATTCTCCAAAGTTTTTTTTTGGCAAATGATTCATTGCATGGCAATTTCCTCATTTCATTTCTAATTGACAAATGAATTAGATCAAACGATTGACCTAGATTGTCATGGATCGACCAAAAGTAAATTGCATAGTATAAGGATAGAAGACTTACTTCACCAAGGAAAATCGATGGCAATCACATAGACATGCGCATGGTAAGTGGTTCGATTTCTAGTCTATAAGGCTTATCAAAGTGGAGCCACAAGGATGATCGGACTAGCCACGAGCTTGTGGACTATGTCGGGTCCTCATGACTCCGGCTTGGTCAAAGAGCCGACCCGGGTCGCGAGCATGCGGACCGAGGTGGGTACTCTTGACACCATGAAAGAAACTTCGGGATTGAGATGGGCGACTCGTACCGCGAGCATACGGTCGGAGTGGCAAACATCTCAATACCATCCTAGATGATCCTAATGCGGCCCAGGTCCGGCGGCAGGTTGTGTGTGCAATAGTGTAGTGCTAGATGCAAGGCATGCACAACATTTTATATCAAGCAACACTTCATATATGAAAATAAACCATACATTCCTACACCTCCCTACAAAACAAAGGTTAGCAAACACTTCCCCTTATACCTCCCATTCTGCAAAAACATTTAACACCTTAAATGTTAGGGACGTACCTGGAATCCTTGCTGCCAAACAAAAACATTTTTTCAGAAAGAAAATTGGCCTAAGTCCACTAAGAGTTTCAACTCAAGTCCCCAGTGGAGTCGCCAAGCTGTCGCGACCAAAATTTTTCGGGGTTTAAACCACCTAGGGTTTGGCTAATGGATTGTTAAGCCTAGACTTAACTCGGGCTCTCCCAAGCCCATACCAATTCGCGACTTAGGTTCAAGTTTTTAACATGCAATTGATTTTCAATTAGGAGTCGCCACTAATCTATTTTTGGTGGGTCGATTAGAAACCCAAGCAAAGTAACGGGAGATTTACTTTACTCCTACGAACCAGAGATTTATGAGTTCGGGGACTTGGTTACGCTAGATTTCTCTAACGCCCTTTCGGTACCTTTCTCTTTTATTTCGAAAAATGTTTGGCAGGCAGCTTGAATTGATTTTAAAATTATTTCCCAAACATGTGAGGCGATCATGCGGGTGCGCAAATCACCAATTTAACATCCAATAAAGCAATGAATAAATTGCAGGACTTACCTCGTAGCAACGAAAGCATCTGCGTTGTTAGTTTAGAATTCACATCAACAATCCTAAATATGATTTCTAATTAACATGCAATTTCTCTTTTTGTTTTCACTTATTTAATGATAATCATGCAATGCATGCTACTAATCTAAGATGATATGACATGGCAATATGACTTAACTATATGACCTAAGCAATATGACATAAATTAGCATGTAGTCTATCTGAAGCATGGGATGGGTTTATTCTAAAAAATAATTTTTTTGTATTTTCCATGGGATTCGAAATTAAAGAAATGCAACACTTAAATATGCAATCTAAATTAAACTAATGACTTAATTCTAATGACGAGCAATTTCCAATTAAATAGACCTAGCAATAATCATTAAATGACGTGCATTTCATGAACCTAATGCTATATGACGTGCACATGATTTTTTTTATTTACTTAATAAGCATGCAATTTAAATTAATGAGAATAAAATATGATATCCTAAATTAATGTTTTTGGTCTTTTTATTTAAGAAATTCGAAATAAATTTCCTATCCTAAACATGCAACATAACATTAAAACTAGTAACATCCTAAAATGCATTTAACCGAACTCAATTTTTTTTGGGGTTTTCCTTTACCGGAGGAATCAAATAAAGGCATCGAGAACAGCACAGCAACAAATCAAGCAAGATATCATCCGTCCATTTAATTTTGGAAATAAATTGACGAATCGTATCTCGCGCATGAGATCGAATCGGCCAATTTTTAAATAAAATCACGAATCGTATCTCGGCGTGAGATCGGATTGGTGATTTTTTTCCGATTGCGAAGTCGTATTTCGGCGTGAAATCGGATTTGTCAATCATGTGCGCGTTGTGAAATTAGAGAATAAATCCCTAATTTAAAAAAAAAAAACTATTCGGGAAACTTTGGATAAGATGATCATTCAAAGATTTGAATTTAATCGCAATATCAATGAATTAAGTAAGGAAATTACCAAATTGAATTTGGATAATATCTTTACCTATTACGTAATATCGTTACCGAATTTGGACTCATCGGATGAGGGGACCAGCGATGGCTCGTGGTGCATGATTCACGGTGATATCCGGCTGAGGAGGGTCTACTTCGCGGTGGTTGCGGCAGCTCGCTAAATTGGACTGAAATCGACGCAACGAACTACTCAACAAATCTGGGAAAATCAATGGAGCGGGCTAGACTTGCGCCAGGTGATGTCTGCGATTAATGGAGATCGTGGCTGTGTGGCAGTGCATTAAACATATAATAACCACGTCAGGAAAGTGAAACCATGAGAAAACCAGAAAACTCTTCTTCTCTTATTTTCAGGGGTTCACATGGGCATGATATGTGTCCCTTGTACGTGACTATAGAGAAAGAAAAGTGGAATTTTTATTGAGAATTGATAACTCCCCTGATAGCTTGATGATCCCCTCGGTTTACGCCTGAAGTTGGTCTCAGTGCGGCAGCAGCTTTGTCGATGAGGAATCCACGGTGATGGTGTCACTGTGGGGACTTCTCGATGGAGGTGGTGACCACGCATAAGCATGGGCTGACGGTAAGGAGGATGCTCAGATGTTCACCGAGATAGTCTCACAGCGAACCTGCAAAATAAAGAACGATTTTGCTGCGGGAAGGCACCAAACTGATCTCAGCTCGACAACGGCAGCAATGTCATGGCTCGCGGCACGGTAAAAACTCGGTGCTGCTCATTCGAGAACCTGTAAAACAGAAAGAGATTTGCTGTAGCGAAAGGGAAGAGCTCGGCCAAGAGGGGGCCATCGCGGTGCAGGTACAGCGTGGATGTCTAGCAGCAACGATGATGGCTAGTGGACCTCGGAGGCGGTGATGGAGCGATCTCAGAATTGGGACCCAAAGAGCAGAAAGAACTCTCTATTGGATCCTCCACTCTATCTATTCTCTCAACGTCTGGCCGTATGTTCAATGTGTGTGTGGCCCTCTTTTATTCTTCGTCTGCGAAGGTCCTTTATAGGCAGAGGGTTTGAACTATCATGGAAAGAAAGCATATTTCGTTTCCTTCTGTGCATGCTTTGAAATATATTCTATTTCATTTTCTTTTCCTCATTGACCGAATGCCTTCTCTGCAGGGATATATCTTTTTTGCAAATCCGTGTGCCCGCAGTGTAGAACGTGCCCAACATTCCCTTCTCATGCTGATCTTTCGAATTTCCTTTGTGCATATTGTACGAATCGGACCAGATAAATTCTTTCCTCTTAAAATAATGCTGGTCAATTTCTTGCTCCCCACGTTGACCGAATTATGGCTAAGCGCATAATTTTCCTTCACGTGGATAGGCTTCTCCATGTGCGAATCGGTGGCTGCTTACACGCTGTCCTTCCTTTGCATTCGTTCCCTTAAATGCACAAATATGTCGGTGCCAATATGCTGGAAATTTCTTAATCAACTTTAACAATTTAGGACACCCATGTAAATGTAATATCAATCACCACGGAGGAATTATTCACTTATCCAAAGTTTAAAGCCATCCATTCGCCGACCCAACAAATATGCAATTAAATGAAATATGCTCCTAATGATCATATGTTATGCAATTATATATTTTTTTTAGGGGTTAAAATTAATCCCTGATTTTTATGCGATAAATGACTAAACGGGTCGCCAAAATTTAGGTGTCAACACCTGTGATTGATTGATATATGAAAGTGAAAAGTTCTAGTTATTGAGTGCAATTACTGCATACATATGTTATATGAACTGTACTTACGTGCAGGAAGGTGCCAAGGTGAGGTAAGTATTCAATGAAGATTGTTAGGTTGCCTCTAGGTGTATTATCTTACTAATCGGGGTTTAGGATGTAGACTCGTTGAGACATCGTCTCACCTCGTCGTGGTTTACAATTTTTGAGTCCTTGGATGGAGGTATGTCAGGTATGATATGGGGTCTCGCAGGTGATAGATTTTCAGTTCACCTACTTCCCTATTCTTGGTACCACCCTGACTTAGGAGTTAGTTGAGTCTATGGTCTGGGTTGAGGAGGGCCTACCTTAGCTGATGGATGGTTGGCTAAATAGAGGTGGTGTGGTGGTGCTTGGCTATGGGTGTTGGTTAGTGCTGGTGAACAGACGATGGAGATGATGGTGTGAGGAGGGCAGTTGTTGGCGGAGTTGCTGGCCTGGACTGATGTGGCTGTTGGTGTTGGCTAGCGGTGACAAGGGAAATGGAGGCTACAGCAAAACATAAGGGAAATAGAGGATGAAGAAATAAAGAAAAAGAAGAAGAAGCAGTAGATGGGCAACAAGGGAGTCGGCTGAGGAAGGGGGATGCGCATGAGGGGGGAGAGAGAGGAGAAGGAGGGAATGGAAGTCAAAATGCTAGCCAATTAGAAACCTAGACAAATATTCGACTACTCATTGCTTGGCCTTCAAAGTCTTTAGCCCTTAAGGTCAAGGGACCATCCAATGGCTAATTTCCTTTCATTTCTTCACAAATAAAGCCTCTTTGGCAGCCAAAAATCATATTAAAGTAACATATCCGAATTTCACTCTTATTTTTTCTTTTTGCCGAAATTGATTTTTCCGTAAAATTCCAGATTCGACGAAAATTCTCTCAAACATGAGACGATGTCCTAAAAATGAATCGTGACACGCTTGAACGTTCGATTCCCGAAACCGAATTTAATTTTGTGGTTAAAATCGACCGAACGCAATTTTTGTACAATCTAATCTATCGGGTAGCTTTTAGGGATTTTAGTGTGTTTGACCCGTGGTTGATAATTTTCGATTCACGTTTGTGCATCTCCGACTCGTAGACAATTCTCGGTTGTCGTAAAAATCACAAGATTTGAATTACGTGTCCCGAGTATAATTTCGATAGAAAACCGGGTTAGTGCTATTCGATGCGAATTTTGCAATCATGTGGAATCACTCGCAATCCAATTACATGATTGTGTCAAATCGACCTATATCCAATCACAATTCAATTATAACGGTGTCGTATTGACCATTGTCGATTATTACGGTCGAGCGATTGATTTCCGATCGAATTCTCTAGTCTGTCGCGTTTACATTCCTTAACGGCTTCATCTAATAGATTAGTCAATTCATGATGGGCCAACTCAGAGTAAAATGACCATAGGCGCGTCGATGAAATATCCATTCAATATTATTGAGACGGGGTTGAATTTCAGGATGTCACAATAGGTCTTTAGACTTTAGGACATTCTTTCTCAAAGTGTTATGATTCTCCACAATTTGAACACTTGAGGGCATATCGACCAACAGGTTTTCTAAAGATCCTTTAAAAATGCTTCTTGTATGCAAGTCTAGGAGGTCTTTGTCTAAGTCTCTACTTGACTTTAGGAAAGTTTATTAGAGAATCACTTTCCTTATTGAAACCAAGTCTCGACTTGTTATAGTAAGGTACTTGTATGGAAAAGAAATGCTATAATGTTTTTGAACACTTTGAAAATTTTGTCGAAATATTTGAAAATTCATTTTTTAAAGAATTATTTTATTTGACAAGTAAATCTCGACTTTTTTTTTGTCCGTAGATTTTTTTTTTTTTTTGCAAAATTTCAAACTTTTCTTTTCGAGAAAGATCATGTTGCCCAAGCCATGAATTCTCATTTTTAAGTTCGGAGATCATTTTAAGAGAAGATTTAAGGTTTAAGCAAAAATCATTTATATACTTAGAAGATCCTTTTAAGAGAAGATTTGAGGTTTAAGCAAAACTCATTTATATACTTAGAAGCTTTAAAAGGAATTTCTGAATGACTTACCTTGATTTCATTGTCGAATTCTGAGTTTGTGTCAAAGTCAGACTCTGATTTAGATTCAAATTTTGAATTTGAGTCTGAGTTTGAATGTGCCATCAAGCATATATTTCTTTGTTCGTCATCTTCTTTCATTGTTCTTTTCTGCCCATTCTGCTTGTATTGTCTTCTTCTGCTGAATTTCCTTCTTTTTCTACTTAACTTTTTGAATTTCTTGATAAAAAAAAGCAAGTTCTTTGTCATCCATGTCATTTGCAGAGTATGTACCATTAGAATTAGCATTAGCTTTTAAAGCGATGGACTTATTACCTTTGAGATCTTCGTCATTAATTTGTTCCATTTCGTAGGATTGAAGAGTGCCAATAAATTCATCAACAGAAAGTGGCATAATCTTCTCGAGTCTCTTGATTTGAGGTCTTAACATGGTTCCAATTTTTTGAGAGACTTCACAGAAGTTTATTGACTTTCATTGGGACAGAAATTCGATGACCTTGATACGCCAAACCATTTACAATTTCTGTAAAACGATTGAACATATCTCAAATTAATTCTCCAACCTTCATCTTGAAAGACTCATATTGGCCAAGCAAAAAGCTCACTTTCGTCTCGTTTACACGATTAGTCTCTTCATAAGTAACATGAAGTCTATCCTAGACTTCTTTAGTTGTTTCACATAAATAGATTCTATTATACTCAATAGGAGACAAGATGTAATATAAAAATAAATAGCTTTTGCATCAAGAGTTTCTCTTTTGGACATTTTCATTCGAGACATAGGAGTAGGGGGTTTGGTTTCTTTGTCTTTGCCATTCTTATATAATGTAGACGCAGCAGTAGGATTGATTGCCTTTTTCCACAACATCTCGTTGCAAAGGATCTCTAGATCTTAAGAATGCCTTCATTTTGTTTTTCCAAATATTGTATTTATTTCCATCAAAATAGGGTGGCCTAGTATTGCTTTACCCTTCAACCGGCCCTTGTGCCAAGATACTAGTCATAGAAGATCTTTAACTTAGAAGTAAAAACACTTCAATAAAACGAGCACTTGGCTCTAATACGAATTGATGATGCTAGTATAAACACTTAGAGGGAGTGAATAAGCGTTTAAAAGAAATCTTGAAAAATAAATGCAGAATAAAATAAATTGCGAGGAAAGTCTGAATTAGGATCAAAGTATGACAAACGAGCCACTAGACTTCTGGTAGATGTTCAGAATTTGTTATGTGATGGAACAAACTTCTGAAATAACCTGTAAGTATGCAATAGACTTAAATAAGAAGAGTTAAGGAAAGAGAATGTTGCATATGAAATATAGTGGTTCGGCTTAGATCAAGCCTACGTCCACTCTCCCACATTAACAACTTTTTTGCTGAATTTCACTATATGATCAACAAGAGATTACAACTTTGAGTGCAAACACTCAATGGTAGATCGCACTATCTCAATAAGTCTTTTTTTTTTGGTATTTTTTTTACAATCACAAACGTTTAAGCTCACAAAAGATAAGTGTATGATCAAAGTTCGTTCAGACTTTGGAATTATAGATTCTATGCTCTGTCTCTTATTTACTCTTCGGTCCTTAATCTCCTTAAATAATTCTTCACTTCCAAACTAGCCATTGGACAGTATGTAGAGGATCCTCTTCCAATTTGATGCAGCCCACATTGAAGACCGGCTCTCTCGATCAAGAAGATCGGCCCGCATTAAAGCTCGACGAAACCGAGAAGCCATAACGACATCTTGAGTCCATCCCGAAAGCTTGAAAGACACCTCGGAAGCTCGCGTGACGCTTTTACTAGTTTATAGTTTCCATGCCCTTTACTATATCTCCTAGTTTCAATGCTCCTTTATTTCTCCTAGTTTTCAATGCTCCTTTATTTCTCCTAGTTTTCAATGCTCTATCTTTATTTCTTTGATGATATAAGCCCAATTTCTTGTAGAAGACAGATGACTTTTGATAAATGAAAAACTTTGCTTGAAGCAAGTATCGTGAACCTTGTAGAGTTCATACCTTGAAAACCTAGAAGGGTTTTCACTTTGTCCTTGAAGAGTCGGAGCTTTCGAAATTTGCATCCTTGAAAAGTTGCAGTCATCGATCTAGAAGAATCGGTGTCCCTTTCAACTTTCTTGGAGGCCTAGAAGAGCAACCAGCGAAATTCCTATCTTTTCCTGTTCTGTTCGTTACTTCCAACCCAATTTCGACCATCCTACAATGCTTATTTCAGAAAACCCAAAACAGTAAAATTGTAGATCCAGAATTCTTTGTTCATTTGGCTTTGGAATCAGGTCGATCCGATCTGTATCGACAAAGATACGACTGTTCTCCTGAGCTGGCGCAGTGCTGAAATTTCTGTTCGTCCCATTTCTTGTGTGCGAATCACTCTCCTAATCCTATTGTTTGAGAAAGCCTCCCCTAGGCTTGCATCACAATCTACCCATTGGACAAATCTATATCAAGAAAATTTAGTAGTCGTTGAGTGATAGAAGTAGAATCCCAAATTGATTCCGATCGCCATACAAACAGAATTTTAATTTCCACAAGTAGATCTTATTCGTTTAAAATGTTCTTGTCTTCATGATCCAATTGTTAATCAATTAGATTGAGTTAATCGAATCTATCTCGATGTAGAATCCAAAATAGATCACTAGCCATTATATGTTTGGCGCTTGTGTTACGTTTTGTCAAGTTATCTTGTTCTAAACATGTCTCATTCTGAATCTGTTACGTTTGGAACTTGTGTCTCGTTCTAAACCTTGTCACGTTCTGAACTCGTGTCTCATTCTAAACCTTATCATGTTATGGACTTGTGGCTCGTTCTATATGTAAAGTGTAAGTGTGTTCTATCGGAAGTAAAGTCTGCATGTCTTCCATTTGAAGTAAAGTCTTAGTATTTTCTATCTGAAATAGACTCTACAATCTGGACGTAAGTCTGAATATATTATGCTTTTGAACATATTTAGCTTTAAGGTCTTGACACAGTCTGAATGAGTTTAGTTTCAGTATAAAGTTTATCTTATGGTTCTTCTAAATATAAACCTTGATAAAATCATTTACACATTCTATCATCTACATAATCTGTTATTCAATCATTAAACATGTTGATAGTATTTGATTTATTTTGTCATCTTCAAAATATCATAAATGATTTCTCTAATAGAGACTACATTGGATTAAAGCATCTAGTGTGGAAACTGAATTACAGGGACTTTGTGATGGACTCAAACTAGCTTAGAGCAGCTAAATTAAAGATTGAGTTGCACAACATATCATAAATGTCAATACTGATTGGCATCAACATACAAGACTTGTTTACGAGTACATGTCAGTTGCCACTCGTTACATAACTGACATGACCGGTGCATCAACTTGATTTTTAAGAAACATAAATAAGGTCTACAAGACCGCTGCTCGTAACACAATACCACGTTAGTTAAGCATTCACTGATAAGTTAATGTATGGTCTATGGATCATGTGAACTCATATTATCCAAATCTTTTTTTTTTTTTTTTGGTGGTCAAAATATAATCCAAATCGTTAATTATATGTTGTTCCTTGGACCATATGTTGTTCTCTCCATAGCTGGAGAATATGCTATCTAAAATCCGAGTTGGCAACATATGAGCATGTCTTCCTCGCGCTAGTGTTTGCAAATAACTCTGTTTATCCTTCTTTCATGCAACTTCCCTTTCAAGCAAATGCATCAAAAATTCTTTGATAGGGCTACCCCATTGCAAAAGAAGAAAGAGGCGTGTCTGTAGTAAGTCAACTAGAAGTCAGTCTCCCAAGTTAGGATGAAGAATACTACACGTCCTGATGTCCAACTCCATATGTGACAGCCCAAGCAGTGGTGCGCGGGGAGGAGGGATGGCAATGCGTCCGCGCCTCGGTCCCTGGACGTGCGCAGGGAAGGGGCATGTCTACATGTCCTGATGTCCAACTCCATACTAACTTGGCTAAGAAACATGCTATTTTGAACATCTTTAATCACTTTTCAGTGTTTTGTCTTATGTTTTTTTTCCTCCTTTTTTCAGGCTAGAATCATTGTACGAAGTCGCGCCCCTCTAGGACGGACTCGCCAAAGAGAAACTTACCAGCTTTTCTCTTAGGACCAATTGAAACTTTATGTCCCAAAAAATCTTCCCATCTAAAATTGCCCCTCTTTGCTTTAAATGAAGTCTTTTGATGAAGTCCGACTTGTGCTTTGTCAACTGATAACCATTTAATCCTTTTTATCGAAAATTTAGAGCAACATATTCCTCTTATTTTTTCACTTGGTATTGCGGGGAACTCCACAAGTCCAGAATCTCATCTACCGAGATATGACTATCTCCGCCTTTTCTAGTACCGCCATAAAAGCCGGTGCACGACGCCAAGATGAACGCTGTACTAATGTATAGCAGCAACCGTTAATGGCCACTTGTTCATACTGAAGAATGATATGATATTGTTAATGGCTCCTTGTTAGCACATAAATGCTATGGAAAGATTCACTAATAACTGTTCAAAATCCTTTGACAAACCAACAAAAATACCATAACGCTAGGCACACGCGCAGAGAGAGAGAGAGAGAGAGAACCTGGATCTTTCAATGAAAGTTGAGCTAAAGCCAGCCACAAAGCTAGTCAGCAGAAGAAGAGACTGAGAGGGAGAGTGAAGAGAATATCTCTGTTTTGTCAATTATATTGGATAAAAGCGGACTGTTCAAAAAACACGAGTGGGATAATGAACGGCCGCCTCCAAGTCAAGGTCTTGCTTTGGGAGATAATCGACCTGTGTAGGACCAGGCGACATTTTCACGTGCCCTTTCCCATCCTCTTTTCCATCCTCCAATGAAAAACTAAAGAAGAATCCATCAATCAAACAAGCCTCTAACGCGAAAATCGGAAGCATAGTCAGCAGACATGAAGATCTACGAGGGGCATTGATGTATGTATGGTATTTTCAAGTAACCTGTTTGTTTGGGACCTAGATAAAAATACAAGGTACTTTTTTCTCATTAAATTTTTTTATATAATTGAAATTTCAGAAAATCTATGAAAAATTATGTATAAATCAAAATGTCAATTTATGAGTGTTTCAGAATAATCAGACTTATAGAAAGTCAAAATGCGTAAGTTGCGAAATTTAAGTTGAACAAAAACTAAAAAAGCAAAAAATAGACCCATTAGAATGTTATGTTATAGCAACTAAGTGTTGGCAAAGAAAATAGAAATTGACTCTGAAAATGATCTGTAGTGACAAAAATCTCGTCGTTCGTTTAAGACGAAACCTTTAATGACGAAGCCTTTTTTCATGGCGAAAATTCATTTTTAGGGATGGAAAATACAAATTCCATTAATAATTGTTGATTATCTCAAGATGAAAACCTTTTTCATCACTAAATACTTTATGCCGACAAAATTCTAGTTCTGTCACCAAAAAGATCTCGAGCAATCAAAATATTCATCACTAAGAAGAATTTCAGCAACAAAATCACAACTTCGTCCCTAAAGGTCCTCTCTTTAGCGGGGCCTTGCAGCTCTGATATTTCCTGGGAACTCGAATTGTTAATTGGACATTTTAAATTTGCGTCCTAATTGACAAAATTGGTCGCGGACTTTCTGATTCGAAATTTAGTCTCCGAAATGATAACATGGATGTTCCGGAAAAAGGAGCTGATATGTTGAGACAGGCATCTTTATGGGAAGATCTAGTGGCCAAGCCTCACCGTTAAGGATACTTTGTTGCTTCTCTGATAGAAGAAGGCCTGAGCTCATAATCTAAATGAGCACACCAAAGCCCTGGAACTGTCAAGCATTGAACTTGTTTCTCATCAAACTCTTCTCCTGATCTTGGATTTAATGCTTCCAAAAGGCTTCTTGCTCCACAATGCTCCCAAACCCAATCCACAAGCTGTGCACGGGACCAGTCTTGAGTCAACCACTTCTCTTCACACTATCTACAAAAGGACAACCCAAAATTATAGACGTCCAATTCCTTGCTTGCCTTGCTGATTTGAATGCATTTGGGACCCATAGAGCCCATGATCATGCGTGTGTACACTCTTCGCTTTGATTGAGCTTGAAGATCTCGATCTGAGTCCTCTTGATTTAAATATACTTCATTTGTATAAATTGAAGGCCAAATCCCAAAACTGTTTCACTTACTATTATTCTTTGAGGAAAAGTCTAGTCCCAATCTTTAATCGTGTTAGCATGACAATTGATGTGACATTTTTTCATTATCAAAAAGCTAAAGAAATAAAGTTAGAGATTTAAAAATATAAAGAAAAGCAAAGCAATGGATCGCTAATGAGAACCACCGAGGACCGCAGCACCAGTTCCAGGTCTTTATTACAGGGAAACAAGATTCTCCGGCTTTCAGTTTCCGCAGACCAATCAATTCCGTCCAATATAACAAGTCGTAGCAACGAGCAGCAGTGCTTGCATACATGTAATACTTACTAATCGTAGGACACAAAGTTGCAATACATAACCCAAAAAAGCAGTGAGATCACTCTGCCTTCGAAAGAAATGCAGAAGAAGTTGAACTGGAAGATTTCTAGGAAGAGCCGGTAAATGCGGACGGTTCAGTAATGTAAGCACTCGATGGTTCGCTACATGCGAATTTGGACAATGAAATGTGTGACAATTTAGGCACCGAAGTTGGAGGCGCGATATATGTCGGGATGGGCAACTTCAGTGGGAGAATGGGTGGGGAAACATTGAAGTTCAAAAAGGCTACTGCCTTGCTTATGGGAGGCCACTCCTTAGGATCCAGATGAGCGCATTAGAGGCCGACAATCATCAAGCACTCCATTTGTCTCACGTCGAAATTTCCTCATAACTTTGGATCCCCCGCATTTAATAGCTTTCCAATTCCATAAAGCTCCCAGACCCACTCCACTAGTTGGACTTGATCTTCTGAAGCTCTTAGATTGATAGCTTTTCGTCCACAAGCAATTTCTAAGAGCACAACTCCGAAGCTGTAGACATCAGATTTCCTAGTTGCCTTGCCTATGTAGATACATCCAGGGGCCAAATATCCCATGATCCCAGCCAATACATGATGGGAGAACGGTAACAATTCGAACAATATCGAATTAACGCAGTGGAATAAAATAATCTCCCATCTTGTATAAATCTAATACGAATCGATATAATAGAGTGAAATAAATAGTAAGCACGCGAACATAAGACAATTTTTTTATATGGAAAACCTCATTAATGTGAGGAGATCAAAAACCACGGGACTGGAGTTCATCCAAAAATCTTCACTATTAACAAAATTGGGTGACCAATATTTTTCTCTAGCAAATACTAGAGGTACATAGCAGCAAAGATCTTAAGAATATAATTCTTGGTAATACACTTGAATTTCACAAGAGATCAAGGATAAATATGACAAAAAACATAAGTTTTGATCAATCCATGAAAAACATGATATAGGAGCTTCAAACAAAAATCAAACCATTTAAATTTGAGAAAATTGTGCCACGAACATGCTGACAAAATTTTGTCTCAATCGGACCATGAATCAACCTCCAATACCAGCTTGATGTAAATCAGATATTGCCCCAACCTCCATATTTTTTGCTTTCTCTTTTTCTCTTGTTATTGTTTCCTTTTGTGGCTACCACTTTATATAGATAGTGAGAAAATACTATTTCTCCATATATTATATGGGTTCAAGCCCTTTTTGGACTTGCAACTCATTGGGCTTTCTCCACATAGGAGTGAACCCAGCTAACAAATCTCCCCCCCCCACGAAAATGTGGAGGGATTTACCATCCCTACTATCAATTGGCAATGTTCAAGTTTTTTCTCTTGGTAGAGTCTTCGTCATCATATCAGAGCTATTATGATCCGTATGAATTTTCTCAAGTTCCAACAACTTTTCATCTAGAACATTTCTTATCCAATGATATCTAATATCAATGTGTTTCGATCTAGAATGAAAGTATGAATTCTTACCAAGATAAATTGCACTTTGATTATCATAAAATAGCATATACCTCTTTTGCTTGAACCCAAGTTCTTCTAAGAACTTCTTCATCCATAGCATCTCTTTACTAGTTTCAGTCATTGCAATAAATTCAGCTTCAGTTGTAGAAAGTGCAACAGACTTCTGCAATCTTGACTTCCATGACACAATTCTACCTGTAAAAGAAATCAAATAACCAGAAGTAGATTTACGAGTATCAATATCTCTTGCCAAGTTGGAATTTGTGTATCCAACTAACTCAAGTTTCCCGATCCCGAGATTGAGTTTTAAATTTGAAGTTCCCCGAAGATACCTCATAATCCACTTCACCACATTCCAATGTTCTTTGCCTAGATTTGACAAATAACTTCTAACAACGCCAACTGCATGCGCCAAGTTTGGGCGTGTATATACCATCGCATACATTAAGCTTCTTACAGCTGAGGCATATGGAACACTTTCCATATCTTTTTTCTCTTTATCAGTCGTAGGACTTTGTTTCATATTTAACTTAAAGTGGGTAGTAAGAGGAGTACTAACCATTTTAGCCTTGTCCATGTAAAATTTCTGAAGTATCTTCTCTATATATATCTCTTGCGACAAAAACAACTTCTTAGCATCTCTGTCTCAAGTAATTCTAATGCCAAGAATCTGTTTTGCCAAGCCCAGGTCTTTCATGGCAAGAGACTTGTCCAATTGTTTCTTCAATAATTCAATTTTTGAAGCATTCTTGCCAACAATCATCATATCATCAACATAAAGTAAAAGAATAATAAATTTATCATCAGAAATTTTTTTGATAAATACACAGTTATCCGATGAAGTTTTCTTATAGCCTTGTTCTGTCATAACTGGCGCAAACTTTTTGTACCACTGGTTTGGTGCTTGTTGTAGAGCATAGAGACTTTTCTTCAATTTGCATACATAATTCTCTTTCCCTTTCACTTTAAGACCCTCAGGTTGTCCCATGTATATCTCTTCCTCCAAGTAACCATATAGGAATGCTGTTTTAATATCCATTTGTTCAATTTTCAAATCTAGGATAGCTGCCAAGCCTAGTACCACACGGATAGAAGACATTTTCATTACTGGAGAAAATATATCATCAAAATCAATACCCTTTCTCTTACTAAATCCCTTAACAACTAATCTAGCTTTGTACCGTGGTTGTGAAGTATGTTCATCTTGCTTCAACCTATATACCCACTTGTTCTTCAAAACTCTTTTATCTTTAGGTAACTTCACCAACTCAAAAGTATGATTATTATAAAGTGACTGCATCTCATCTCCAATAGCATCAAACCAATTGCTTTTGTACTCATCTTCTATTGCTTCTACATAGCACTCTGGTTCACCTGCAGCAGTCAATAATACATACTCATCTTTAGAATACCTAGTGGAAGGTCGTTAGTCTTTAATGGATCTTTTGACTTGAACATCTAGTGGAACATCTAATTGAGCATCTGGTTCAGGAATATTATTATTTGTTTCAACATGTTAAGGAACATGTGCGTTGTTTGGAACGTTGACTTCCTACTGCTCTTCATCAACCTGTGTAGGAATATTTGTAAGAGGAACTGGATCTAAATCAACAAAATTATCACTAACCTATGATGCTGAAATCATTTATGTTTTCTCAATATCATCTATTGTTTGATCTTCCATAAACACAACGTCTCTGCTTCTTACAATTTTCTTTTCAACCGGATCATAAAATTTGTAGCCAAGCATATCTTGTCCATAACCAATAAATATGCATTGTCGTATTTTCACATCAAGTTTAGACTTCTTATCTTTGGGAATATGCACAAATGCTTTGCACTCAAAGACACGCAGATAATCATAAGAAACATCTTTACTTCTCCAAACTCTATTAGAAACATCAAACTCTAAAGGAATGCATGGAGTAAGATTTAATACATGCACAACTGTACTTAAAGCCTTACCCTAAAAGAATCCAAGTAGCTTTGACTGTGAAAGTAACCATTTTACCATTTCAACTAGTGTTATGTTCATTTTCTCAGCTAAGTCATTTAATTGAGGGGTCTTGGGAGGTGTCTTTTGATGTCGAATACCTTGTTGTTTGCAATATTCATCAAAAGGTCCAATATACTTTCCCCCGTTATTAGTTTTGATGCATTTCAATTTCTTTCCAGTCTGTCTCTCAACTGATGTCTAAAATTGCTTAAAAGCATATAATACTTGATCTTTAGTTTTCAAAGTATGAATACAAATTTTCCTTGAAAAATCATCTATGAAGGTAACAAAATAAAGAGAGCCACAAAGTGATTTTGTTTTCATAGGATTGCAAACATGAGAATGCACTAAATCAAGTATACCGACTTTCTTGAAGGAGGGAAGCTTTTAAATGCAACTTTGTTCTATTTTCCTGCTAAACAGTGAGCACACTTCTTTAGCGTCGAATTTTTCAACCCTAAAAGGAGCTTCTTCTTAGCCAATAATGACAAACCCTTCTCACTGATGTGACTGAGCCTCTTATGCTATAACTTAACTGCATCTTCATTGTCTACTGTATTAATTTTGTTTGTGGACAACTTTGCTAGCATAATGTATAACGAAGAATACATAACAAGATAACCTTTGGTGAGCTTCCATTGACCATTACTGAAGGTGCTGCAATACCCCTCATCATCCAATTTGCCTGTAGAAATCAAATTCAAGCGGATATCAGGTATATGTTTAACATTATTCAATATTAACCTTGTGCCATTGCTTGTTTCTAGACACATATCACCGATGCCTACAGCTTGAGCTAGCCCATTATTTCCCATTTTCACAGATTCAAAGTCACCTTGTGAAAGCTAGTACGAGCACCTAGATGGGGGGTGAATAGGTGCGAAAACAAATTTTGCAAAGTAAAGTATAAAATTTTGCTTTTAAACCAACTCTGTTTTAGCAATAAACTGTGAAAAGGACATTAGACTCTAATAATCAAATAGAGTTACGATCAAAGTAAAAGAGCTTAGGGAAGAGAATAAAAACACACAATTTATAGTGGTTCAGCTTAATCTAAGCCTACGTCCACTCTCCCGCACTAATAGCCCACTGGCTGGATTTCACTAAGAATCAAAAGAGTTGTTATAGTATAGCTCTTCCTTGATTCCACAGTGTAGAGACTCTGCTACACTTCCTTAAGGTCTTACAGAAGTACAAACTCTCTTTTGAGTACAAGTTTACGCTCAACAATTGAATTAACAAAGAACAAGGAGTTTCAGACTTTGGAATTTCTCTATCGCGCACACACTTGAATAACTAAAACCTCTTCCTTATATACTCATCCATGCCATCATAACCGTTGGCACTTACCAAAGAAGCTCTTCCAATCTACCAATTGGACAGAATCAATTAGGGAGATTTCGAGTTATTTAGGAAATATGATGATAGCCCACCAATCCTGCTTGCCCATACAATCAAGATCTAGGTTTTCATAAGTAGAACCTTCCAAGTATGCTTCACCAATCAACGGATCCAAAATACCTGAATAAATTTCAAGATGAATAATGGATTCGAGATGCTATATCCAGCTAAAAGATCTTCTTTTGTCGATAGAATCAAATCCTTAAAGAAATACTCAATTCTAGATAAGTCTTCTTCGACGGTTTAAAAACTGTCAATGAGGATAGACTTTGAATCTTGAGTCTGGTGGTCCGGCAGTCTTTAGACTTTGATGAAAGAGTCTGCAAGTCTTTAGACTAGACTGATGGAAACGTTTTGTCAGCTTCAAAACACGCAATAAAGTTTTTTCCAACATACCTGACCTGTATGATGTAAATAAATCCTATGAGACGTAGCATGAACGGATACACCACTATCAATTACCCAACTGGTCTCATGAGATACAAAATTCGCCACATCACCATAAAAAATAATGAGAAAGTATTCTTTAAGTGCAGCAACACGATTATCATCACTGTCATTATCACTTTTCTTCTCTTTACCTTTTTCCTTTTGTTTCTCCCTTTTTAATTAGCGACAAAACCTCTGAATATGTCCCTTCTGATGACAATAATGGCACTCAACAGTAGCAAATTTATTATACTTATCTTTGCTTTTATCTCGACTTTTATCTCTATTTCTCGGACCTCGAGACTCACTTCTTCTCATTTTCTCAACAACCAAGGCATCAGAATGTGAAAAGGACAATCATTGTGTCTTCCTCTCATCTCTTCATTCAAAATACTACTATTGGCCAAATCTATGGTAAACGTACCATCTGGGGCATAATTAAGAGTTCGGCAAACTACCAAGCAACCATAGTGCTTGTATTTTATAATCAAACTCGATTCCCATCGCAGCCAACTGATTTATAATTCCTTGAAAATACTTTAAATGATCAATCAAACGAGTACCATTATGATATCTCAGAGCCATAATATATTTTATAAAAAATAACTTATTATTCCTAGTATTTCGAGCATATAACTGTTCGAGCTTATCCCATAAACTACGTGTATGTGTGTCCTCAATAATATGGTTTAAAACATTATCATCCACACACTGCCTTATATAACCACACACATGATGATGAAATATAGACCATTCAACATCAGTTTTGTTCTCTGGTTTCTCCTTGACAAATACGGGCAAATAAAAATCTTTCACATATAAAAGGTCTTCCATCTTTTCTTTCCAAATATGATAATTCGAATCATTCAGTGTAACCATTCTATTCGTATTCGTTTCTATTGTTTAACACAAGGTAGAAAAATCAAGCAATAACCAGATGCTTTGATACCACTCTGATGGGAGAACAGTAACAACTCGAACAATATCGAATTAACACAGCAAAATAAAATAATCTTTCATATTGTGTAAACCTAATAAGAATCGATATAGTAGAGTAAAATAAATACCAAGCACACGAACACAAGACAATTTTTTTACATGGAAAACCTCCTCGATGTGAGGAGATAAAAAACCACGAGACCGGAGTCCAACCAAAAATCTTTACTATTAACAAAATTGGGTGAATAATATTCTTCTCTAGCAAATACTAAAGGTACATAGTAGCAAAGACCTCATGAACATAATTCTTGGTAATACACTTGAATTTCATAAGAGATCAAGGATAAATCTGATAAAAAACGCAGGTTTTGATCAATCCATGAAAAACCTGATGTAGGGAGCTTCAAATGGAAAGCAAACCATTCAGATTCAAGAAAATTACGCCACAAATATGTTGGCAAAATTTCAGCTCAATCGGACCACGAATTGACTTCCAATGCCAGCTTGATGTAAATCAGATATTGCCTCAACCCCCAGATTTTCTGCTTTCTCTTTTTCTCTTGTTACTGTTTCCTTTTGCAGCTACCACTTTATATAGATAGTGAGAAATCATATTTTTCCATATAACTTATCATATGGGCCCAAGCCCTTTTTGGACTTGCAACTCATTGAGCTTCCTCCTCATAAGAGTGAACCAGTTAACAATACAGTGGTTTGTGAGCCTTCGGCATGGTTGACTATCCGAGCTAGGCCAAAATTGCCCAATTTAGCCTCAAAATGCACATCGACTAGGACATTGCTAGACTTTATATCCCTGTGCATGACACATTATTTCAAATCCTCATGTAAGTTTTTCAGCGCTAAGGCGATGCTTTGAGCAACATTGTAGCTCCTTTCCCATATCAGCAGTACATTGCCTTTGAATAAATGAGAGTCCAAGCTTCCGTTAGACATGTACTCATACACAAGCAGGAACTTATTTCCCTCATGACACCAGCCGACTAGCTTCACTTAGTTTTTATGCCTCAGATGTCTAATTGTCTTCACTTCCGTAGCGTACTTCTTTACGCCTTGTTTGGAATTTGGAGTGATCTTTTCAATGGAAACATGGGAATTTGCATCAGCGCGGTGGCCTTCGTACGCTCCTCCGAATCCTTCTTTCCCAAGCAACCGGGTATTGGCAAAGTTGTTAGTTGCGACAGCCAAGACCTGGTAGGAGTACTTCTTGGGTCCCTTCGATTGTTCAAATCCTTCATCCATTCCCGGAACATCTTCTTCTTCTCCACTTTGATCATTTCTATTTCTCTGTATCTTATAAGCATACCAGCCAAATCCTGCAACAAGGATGAGGAACACCAAAGAGCTTAAGCCTAAGATAGGCCCCTTCACCCAGAACTTACTCTTTTTCCCTCGTCTTGGTGTGTCGATAGTAGTCGCATTGGTCGTGCCATTTATGTTGTCTAGGATTCGGAGACTGGAGTTGAATTCCCACGAGAAAATTGTATGAGCCTCAAACAACAGCCCTGTCGTTGCCGAGAAACCGAAAACCACCCATTCCGGCAAGTACTCTGTCAGATTGACTGGCTGATAGTAGAGGCTGGTATAATCATCAGCATCATCTCTGAAAACAACACTCAAGTTCAGTGCTCTCGAATTGTATGTGACCTGAGCACTGAGTTGTTGACCAAGGATTATCTTTTCATTCATCCATGAGACACAAGTATTACTGACAGAAGCCAGGCTGTTTACATCGATACCAAAATGATTACAGAGCGGATCCCATGTATTGTTGATTGGTTATAGAAAGTATCAAAATCTACCGCAACAAATGCAGTACTAGAGTTGGTAGAGTTTGGGAACTTGTAAGGCCTAGAAAGCGTCCTTCTGAGTGTTCTGGGATCTACGACCCATTAGGAGCGAGAAAGAAAACCAATCCATCAGCATGGGAATAGCTCATATGGGAATTGATAGCGAAAGTAAACTGGTTGACAAAATCTGCCACATTCCCTGTTGAACTATCCCACAGGTGCATGGGTTGATGATATATTGCTCGGCCAACTGTGCGGGTGGGTCTCTCTGATGGCACACCTAGAGTGAGTTGGATGACAGAGTTCAAGACAGAAGCATTGCCCTGAAAAGTTATTCTCTCATCGTTCAATAAAGATGGGAAAATGAAAGAAATGTTGTCAAAGGATTCGGAATTGGCAGACGGAATGCTTAATGAAAGGACGAAGACCATTTGTGCTAGAGCCTCTTTCATCCGACACATTCTCACTGAGCCGTGAGCTATCATTGCTCCAAAGATTCAGTGGCTCGTTTGCATCTTTCACTAGCTTCTGTTCATTGCTTTAACACCTGCAACTGCCAAAATCTGAAAATTCGAGTCATTGATGAATGGTTATATAGAAATACAAAAGTTTAATGTACAATCTCAGTAATGGAAGAGCTAGTGGAAAGAAAATGTTTGAGGATGGCCTAAAGACATTTTCGAAATCATTCCATGCCCTGAAAAGGAATTGGAAGAAGTATGAAATGGATATTATAATATTATAACACTGTTGTTATCCATGACATTCATTTAGTTGATAACATAGCAGCTCATAGATAATTTGATAGTGATAGGAGTGATGGGAGTCCGAGTTGTTTAGGAGGTGCATTAGGAAACAATGAAGAGCATGATCATCACTGACAAACGTAGAAAGTTTTGGCAGCCTAGATGTACATCAATCGTACAGAATTCCACGGCAAAGCATTATGTTTTTCGTTTCTATAAGTATCAGATCGAGTGAGTGACTCTTGACTCAATAAGTCACTTGAGTTCTACCTCTCATGCAGTAGTGATCCCATAGAAGCCAAGTCATTCTAATGAATTGATAGACTCGTGAGAAGTTTTTGTGGAGTGGGATTGAGAATGAACATGGCACAACAGCTGAAAAATAGATGTAGCTTAGACCTTTATAAATCGAAGTTTTGTACTAGCTCTGGTTGATCTTAATCAAAATGGGAATTCATTGAACAACTTGCGAGAACTTGGTGTCAGTTTGCTTAACGCCAACACCTCACTCGCTCAAACCCAAACTGTAAGTCTCTCTGTGTGTTGCCTTGGCTTCAACCTGTTGGGCAGTTTTGAAATCTAAAAATGCACATTAGGTTCTTTCAAAACTGTAGTTCTTCCACCACGTCACACGAACGGCCTTGACCCCAGCAAATATATACACTTTCTTTAGCCATGCGACAGCAGCCTCAAACAGTCACGACTTATATCGGTTCAATTGAAACGTCCTTGGGAAGGATGATTTGAGACTACATTGGATTAAGGCATCTAGTGTGGAAGCTGAATTACGGGGACTTTGTGATGGACTCAAACTAGCTTAGAGTAGCTAAATTAGAGATAGAGTTGCACAACGTATCGCAAATGTCAATACTGATTGGCATCGACATACAGGACTTGTTTACGAGTACATGTCAGTTGCTGCTCGTTACATAACCGACATGTGACCGGTGCATCAACTTGATCTTTAAGAAATACAGATAAGGTCCACAAGGCCGCTGCTTGTAACACAATACCCTGGTAGGTAAGCATTCGCCGATAAGTTACCGTATGGTCTACAGATCATGTGAACTCATAGTATTGAAATCATTAGTTATATGTTTCTCACTATGGAATCCTGACTATCAATTGATCCAGATGTACTTGATCTACATGGTCCTTGGACCATATATTGTTCTCTCCATAGCCGGAGATTATGCTATCTGAAATCCGAGTTGGCAACATATGAGCATGTCTCACTCGCGATAGTGTCTGCAAGTACTCTGTTTATCCTTCTTTTATGCAACTTGCCTTGCAAGCAAATGCATCAAAAATTCTTTGATAGAGCTGCCCCATCTCAAAAGAAGAAAGAGACGTGTCCGTAGTAAGTCAACTAGAAGTCAGTCTCCCAAGCTAGGATGAAAAACACTACACGTCCTGATGTCCAACTCTACACTAACTTGGAGCCGGATTTTTTGTACAGTTGACCAAAGCTCATTATATTTATTACCTTTACCAAAAAAAAAAAAAAAAAACACTGTACGAAAGACACCGCACTAAAATTGGCCTTCTTTGCTTTAAAATAAATCTTTTGATTAAGTCCAACTTTCAAATGATAACCATTTAATCCTTTTTATCGAAAATTTCGAGCAACATATTCCTCTTATTTTTTCACTTTGTATTGCGGGGAACTCCACAGGTCCAGAATCTTATCTACCAAGACATGACCTTCTCCGTCTCTCGAGTGCCGCCATAAAAGCTGGTGCACGACATCAAGACGAGCACCGTACTCATGTAAGCAGCAACCGTTAATAGCTACTTGTTCATGCAGAAGAATGATATGAAATTGTTAATGGCTCCATGTTAGCACATATGCTATGGAAAGATTCACTAAACACTGTTCAAAATCCTTTGACAAACCAACAAAAATACCATAACGCTAGGCACACGCGCAGAGAGAGAGAGAGAGAGAGAGAGAGAGAGAACCTGGATCTTTGAATGAAAGTTGAGCTAAAGCCAGCCACAAAGCCAGTCAGAAGAGGAAGAGAATATCTCTGTTTTGTCAATTATATTGGATAAAAGTGGACTGTTCAAAAAATACAAGTGGGATAAAGAACGGCCACCTCCAAGTCAAGGTCAAGCTTTGGGAGATAATCGACCTGTGTAGGACCAGGCGACATTTTCATGTGCCCTTTTCCATCCTCCAATGAAAAACTAGAGAAGAATCCGTTAATCAAACAAGCCTCTAACGCGAACATCGGAAGCATAGTCAGCAGACATGAAGATCTACGAGGGGCATTAATGTATGTATGGTATTTTCAAGTAACCTTTTTGTTTTGGACCTAGATAAAAGTAAAAGGTACTTTTTTCTCGTTAAAGTTCTTAATATAATTGGAATTTCAGAAAATCCTTGAAAAATTATATATAAACAAATATGTCAATTTATGAATGTTTCAGAAGAATCGGACTTACAGAGAGTCAAAATGCGTAAGTCGCAAAATTAAAGTTGACCAAAAATTAAAAAAGTAAAAACCGATTAAAATAGACCCATTAGAATAGTATATTATAGCAACTAAGTGTTGGCAAAGAAAATAGAAATCGACCTTGAAGGTGATCTTAAGAGGAAACCTTTAAGGGCGAAGCTTGTTTTCATGGTGAAAATTCATCTTTAGGGATGGAAAATGCAAATTCATAAATGTTGATTATCTCAAGATGAAAACTTTTTCATCACTAAACACTTGACTTATGCTGACAAAATTCTAGTTCCGTCACCAAAAAGATCTCGAGCAATCAAAACATTCATCACCAAGAAGAATTTAATCAACAAAATCACAACTTCGTCCCTAAAGGCCCTCTTTTTAGTGGGGCCTTGTAGCTCTGATATTTCCTGGTAACTCGAATTGTTAATTGGACTTTTTAAATTCCCGTTCTAATCGACAAAATTGGTCGCGGACTTTCTGGTTCAAAATTTAGTCTCCGAAATGATAACATGGATGTTCCGGAAAGAGGAGCTGATATGTTGAGACAGGCATCTGTATGGGAAGGTCTGATGGTCAAGCCTCATCGTTAAGGATACTTTGTTGCTTCTCTGATAGAAGAAGGCTTGAGCTTATAATCTAAATGAGCACCCCAAAGCCCTAGAATTGTCAAGCATTGAACTTGTTTCTCATCAAACTCTTCTCCTAATCTTGGATTTGATGCTTCCAAAAAAGGCTTCTTGCTCCATAATGCTCCCAAACCCAGTCCACAAGCCGGGTATTAGACCGGCCTTGAGTCAACGACTTCTCTTCAACACAGTATCTCCATAAGGAGAACTCCAAAGTTATAGATGTCCAATTCCTTACTTGCCTTGCTGATTTGAATGCATTTAAGACCCTGGAAACCCATGATCTTGCATGTGTATGCCCTCAGTTTTGATTAATTGATTATACCTCATGTCATTGTCACGTGATATATACATCACATAAAATTCATTTTGTTCTCTCACAGCTCATTGCATTGTTCGTAATAGCTGTCATCCTCATCATTTGTCACCACAGTGGCCATCGCAATTACAATAGTCTCTCCATCTATCTCCTTAGAAAGCAGTCAGCCTCCGAGATCACTATTCATTAACCTTTGTTAGTTGATGAATGTCACGGTCTTAAATGACCTTTGATTGAGGTTAAAGATCTCGATCTGAGTCCTCTTGATTTAAATATACTTCATTTGTATAAATTGAAGGCCAAATCCCAAAATTGTTTCACGTACTACTATTCTTTGAGGAAAAGTCTAGTCCCAATCTTTAATCGTGTTAGCATGACAATTGACGTGATATTTTTTCATTATTTAAAGCTAAAGAAATAAAGTTAGGGATTTAAAAATATGAAGAAAAGCAAAGCAACGGATGACTAATAACAACCACCGACGCTCGCAGCAATAGTTCCAGGTCGTTAACATTACAGGGAAACAAGATTCTCCGGCTTCGGCTTCCACAGAACAGTCAATTCCGTCCAATATAACAAGCCGCAGCAATAAGCAGCAGTGCTTATATTTATGTAATACTTACTGATCGTAGGACACAAAGTTGCAATACATAACCCATAAAAGCAGTGAACTTACTCTGCGTTCGAAAGAAATTCAGAAGAAGCTGAACTTGAAGATTTCTAGGAAGAGCTGGTAAATGCGGACGGTTCAGTACTGTAAGCGCTCGATGGTTCACTGCTTCTGAAGTGGGAGGACGAAATGTGTGACAATTCAGGCGTCGAAGTTGGAGGTGCGATATATGTCGGGATGGGCAACTTTAGTGGGAGAATGGGCGGGGAAGCGTCGAAGTTCAAAAAGGCTATCGCCCTGCTTATGGGAGGCCGTTCCTTAGGGTCCGGATGAGCGCACCAGAGGCCGACAATCATTAAGCACTCCATTTGTCTTGTGTCGAAATTTTTTCCTAACTTCGGATCCGCTGCATTTAATAACTTTCCAATTCCATAGAGCTCCCAGACCCACTCCACCAGTTGGACTTGGTCTTCTGATGCCCTCAGGTCGATAGCTTTTCGTCCACAGGCTATTTCTAGGAGTACAACTCCAAAGCTATAGACATCAGATTCCCTACTTGGCTTGCCTTTGTAGATACATTCAGGGGCCAAATATCCCAGTGTCCCAGCCGATACAGTGGTTTGCGACCCTTTGGCATGGTCAAACATCCGAGCTAGGCCAAAATCGCCCAATTTAGCCTCAAAATGTGCGTCGAGTAGGATATTGCTAGACTTTATATCTCTGTGCACTATGCAGTGTTTCAAATCCTCATGCAAGTATTTCAGCCCCAAGGCAATGCCTTGAGCAATATTGTACCTCCTTTCCCATGTCAGCAGAATTTTATCTTTGAACAAATGAGAGTCTAAGCTACCATTAGCCATGAACTCATACATAAGGAGGAACTCGTTTTTCTCATGACACCAGCCGATGAGCTCCACCAAATTTTTATGCCTGAGATGTCTAATCGTCTTCACTTCAGTGGCATACTCCTTTATGCCTTGTTTGGAATATGGAGTGATCTTCTTGATGGCGACATGGGATTTTGCATCAGCAAGGTGGCCTTCATACACTTCTCCGAAACCCCCTGCCCCAAGCCACCGACTATTGGCAAAGTTGTTAGTCGCAACAGCCAAGACCTTGTAGGAATACTTCTTGGGTCCCTTTGATTGTTCAAATCCTTCGTCAACCGTCAGAACATCTTCTTCTTCTCCACTATGATCATTTCCATTTCTCGTTAGCTTATAACCATACCAGCCAAATCCTGCAACAAGGATAAGAAACACCAAAGAGATTAAGCCTAAGATAGCGCCCTTCACCCATGACTTACTCTTTTTGTCAAGGGTTCGTAGACTAGAGTTAAATTCCCACGAGAAAATTGTATGAGCCTCAAACAACTGCCCTGTTGTTGCCGCGAAACCGAAAACCACCCATTCCGGCAAGTACTTTGTCAGATTGATTGGGTGATAGTAGAGGCTGGTATAATTATCAGCATCATCTCTAAAAACAACACTCAAGTTCATTGCTCTAGAATTGTATGTGACCCGAGCGTGGAGTCGCTGACCAAGGAGTATCTTGTCATTCATCCATGAGACACAAGTGTTACTGACAGAAGTCAGGCTATTTACATCAATACCCACATGATAACAGAGCGGATCCCATGGATTTGTTGAATGGTTATAGAAAGTATCAAACTCTACCGCAATAAATGCGGTACTAGAGTTGGTAGAGTTTGGATTTGAACCTGTGAGGCCTAGAAAGCCTCCTTCTGAGCGTTCAGGGATCTGCGATCCATTGGGAGCGAGAAAGAAAACCAATCCATCAGCATGGGAGTTGCTCCTATGGGAATCGATAGCGAAAGTAAACTGGGTAACAAAATCTGCCACATTCCCTGTTGAACTATCCCACAGGTGCATAGGTTGATGATATATTGCTCGGCCAATTATGCGTGTGGGTCTCTCCGATGGCGCCCTTAGAGTGAGTTGGATGACGGGGTTCAGGACAGAGGCATTGCCCTGAAAAGTTATTCGCTCATCGTTCGATTGAAAAGATGGGAAATTGAAAGAAATGTTGTCAAAGGATTCGGAATTGGCAGATGGAATGCTTAATGAAAGGATGAGGACCATTTGTGCCAGAGCCTCTTTCATCCGACACATTCTCACTGAGTCGTGAGCTATCATTGCTACAAAGATTTAGAGGCTCATCTGCATTCTTTCACTAGCTTCTGTTCGTTGCAGAGAGCACCTGCAGCTGCCAAAATCTGAAAATTTGAGTCATTCATGAACGATTAAATAGAAATACAAAAGTTAAATGCATAGTCTCAGTGATGAAAGAGCTAATTGAAAGAAAATATTTGAGGATGGCCTAAAGACATTTTCGAAATCATTGCGTGCCCTGAAAAGGAATTGGAAGAAGTATGACATGGGTAGTATAATATTATATCCCTGTTATTATCCATAACATTCATCTAGTTAAGAACATAGCAGCTCGCAAATAATTTGACAGTGCTAGGAGTGATGGGAGTCCTAGTTGTTTAGGAGGTGCATTAGGAAACAATGAAGAGTATGATCATCATTGACAAATGCACAAAATTTTGGTGCCAAGATGCACATCAATCGCATAGTATTCCATGGCAAAGCATTATATTTTTTGTTTCTACAAGTATTAGATCAAGCGAGTGACTCTTGACTCAATAAGTCACTTTGAGTTCTGCCTCTCACGTAGCTGAGATCCCATAGAAGCCTAGTGATTCTAATGAATGGATAGACTTGTGAGAAATTTTGTGGGGTCTGATTGAGAATGAACATGGCGCAACAGCTGAAAATCAGATGTAGCTTAGACCTTTATAAATCAAAGTTTTGTACTAGCTCTTGTTGATCTTAATCAAAATGGGAATTTATCGAACATCCAGTGAAAACTTGGTGTCGGTTTGCTTAATGCCGACACCTCACTCGCTCAAACCAAACTGTAAGTCTCTCACTGTATTGCCTTGGCTTCAACCTGTTGGGCCTTTTTAAAATCTAAAAAAGCACATCAGGTTCTTTCAGAACCGAAGTTCCTCCACCACGTCACATGAACGGCCTTGACCGCAGCAACTATATATGCTTTCTTTAGCTATGCGACGGCAGCCTCAAACAGTCACAAATTATATCAGTTCAATTGAAACGTCTTTGGGAAGGATGATTTGAGACTAAATTGGATTAAAGCATCTAGTGTGGATCTAAATTATGGGGACTTTGTGATGGACTCAAACTAGCTTAGAGCGGTTACATTAGAGATAGAGTTGCGCAATCCATCGCAAAATGTCAATAGTGATTGACATCAACATACAGTACTTGTTTAGGAGTACATGTCGGTTGCTGCTCGTTACATAACTGACACGTGACTGGTGCATCGACTTGATTTTTAAGAGATATAGATAAGGTCTACCAGGCTGCTGCTCGTAACACAACCCCTTGCTAGGTAAGCATTCGCCGATAAATTACCTTGTAGTCTATAGATCATGTGAACTCATATAATCCAAATCATTAATTATATGGTTCTCACCATGGAATCCAGACGATCAATTGATCCGGATGTGCTTGATCTACACGGTCCATGCACCATTTATTGTTCTCTCCTTAGCCGGAGATTATGCTATCTAAATTCCGAGTTGGCAACATATGAGCGTGTCTTCCTCACGCTACTGTTTGCAAATCACTCTGTTTATCCTTCTTTTATGCAACTTGCCTTTCAAGCAAATGCAGCGAAAATTCTTTGGTAGTGCTACCCCATAGCGAAAGAAGAAAGAGACGTGTCTGTAATAAGTCAACGGGAAGTCAGTCTCCTAAGTTAGGATGAAGAACACTACACGCCCTGATCCAACTCCACACTGAATTGGTTAAGAAACATGCTATTTTGAACATCTTTCTAATCACTTTTCAGTGTTTTTATCTTATGTTTTCTTCCTCCCTTTTTCAGGTTAGAATCAGTGTACGAAGTCGCACCCCACTTGGATGGACTCATCAAAGAGAAACTTACCAGCTTGTCTCTTAGGACCAATTAAAACTACATGTCCTAAAATTCTTCCCATCTAAAATTACCCTTCTTTGCTTCGTCGACTAATAATCATTTAATCTTTTTTATCGAAAATGTCCAGCGACATATTCCTCTTATTTTTTCACTTAATAAAGCGGGGAACTCCATAGGTCCAGAATCCCATCTACCGAGATTCAACCCTCTCTGCCTTTTCTAGTGCCGCCACAAAAGTCGGTGCACAACACCAAGACGAACGCCGCACTAATGTACAGCAGCAACCGTTAATGGCTACTAGTCCATGGAGAAGATGATATGAAATTGTTAATGGCTATTTGTTAACACTTAAATGCTACGGAAAGATCTACTCAACATTGTTCAAAATCCTTTGACAAACCAACAAAAATACCATAAAGCTAGGCACACTTGCAGAGAGAGAGAGAAAGAGGGAGAGAGGGAGAGAGAGAGAACCTGGATCTTCGAATGAAAGTTGAGCTAAAGCCAGCCACAAAGCCAGTCAGAAGAAGAAGAGACAGACGGGGACGGTGAAGATGATGTCTCTGTTTTGTCAATTATATTGGATAAAAGTAGACTTTTAAAAAAGTAGGAGTGTAAAAAAGAACAGTGGCCTCCAAGTCAAGGTCATGCTTTAACATAATCGGCCTACGTAGGACCGAGCGACATTTTCGTGTGCTCCTCCAATGAAAAACTAAAGAAGAATCCACCAATCAAACAAATCTCAAATGCAAATGTCCTTGCTGTGGCCCCACTCACCGTTAGGAGTTGGCTTTGATACTGAGAGTGCTAGTATGAACACCTAGAAGGGGGTGAATAGGTGTTTAAGATAAATCTTGGCAAATATATGCGGAATAAAATAAACTTCAAACAAAGGAGTTAGGGAAGAGAATAAGAACACAAGATTTATAGTGGTCGGCTTAATCCAAGTCTACGTCCACTCTCACACGCTAACAGCCTTCTTGGCTGGATTCCACTATGCAAGTAACAAGAGATTACAACTTTGAGTGCAAACACTTAGTAGATCACTCTATCTCACTAAGTCACTTCTTTGGTATTTCTCTCACGATCACAAACGTTTAAGCTCTCAAGAGACAAGTATATGATCGAAGGTCGCTCAGACTTTGGAATTATAAATTCTACACTCCGTCTCTTACTTGCTCATCGGTCCATGATCTCCTTAAATACTCATCCACTTCCAAACTACCCGTTGGACAGTATCCCGAAGAATCGTCTTCCAATATACCCATTGGACAGCTCTGTATCTAGAAGATTTGGTAGCCATTGAGTGACAAAGGTAAAATCCCAAATTGATTCCGATCGCCCATACAAACGAAATCTTGGTTTCCATAAGTAAAGCTTCTTCGTATAGAAAGTTCTTGTCTTCAAGATCCAATCGTTAATCAAATAGATTGAGTCAATGAAATCAATTTTGATGTGAAATCCAAACCAGATCACTATCCGTTATATGATTGGGCTTGATTTACGTTCTGTCAAATCTGGATGTAAAGTCTGAGAGCAATAAACTTTACAATCTGAGTCTGAGTGCGATAGACTTTACAATCTGAGTCTGAACATATTCTGCTTCTAAACAGATTTAGCTTTAAGGTCTATACCCAGTTCAGCTTCAGCATAAAGTCTGTCTTCTGGTTCTTCATTCACGTTCAGTCTGAAATTTGTCAGAGTGAGCAGACTTCTGATGTAGAATAGACTTTGACACTAAAGTCTGGCAGTCTTTAGACTTTGACACAGAAGTCTGGAAATCTTCAGAATATACTTTGGACATATGTCACGTTCAGTCTTGTGGTCGTCTTCACACTTTGACAATATCATTTACATGTTCTATCACTTGCATGGTCTATTACTTAATCATTAAACATGTTAGTAGCCTTTGATTTATTTTGTCATCTTCAAAACATCATAAGGGATTTCCCTAACAATCTCCCCATTTTTTATGATGACAAAACAATCTCTGAATATGCAGATTTGTAAACACGCTTTTATTAATTTAAATCAAATGATATCAGAAGATATCAAATAGATTGAGCATAACAATATATAGAAAACTAGTCGCAGCTCAATATTATGCCATAGATAATATTAACCAATCAACACATATGCATATTCATATCTTCTCCCCCTTTTTGTCATAATCAAAAAGCGATAATAATGGAAAAATGTATCACGTAGAGAATTATAACAAATATCTCGCATGAATCTCAATTTCTAAAAATCAGCTTTTATAAAGCAAGTTGAATATTAAAGATACGCAATATAGCTCACTTCGATCATATATATCAGCAAATATTCAATAAAAATCACGGATGCATCATAAAATTCATTTATCCTTTTTGTCATAATAAAATGATAATATCAATAAAAGATTTGTTAATGACAAAAGGTAATAAAAGATGCACTAACCGGATTTTTTGAACAAATTCTGACACATTTACCTTTCATTCCATCCATAATAAGATCACGATCAATTCAAAAATATTTTTCCAAAATTGATCAAAGCTCCCCCTCAATTTGTTGCATTTTTGAGATGATCACGATTATTTCCCTTTTCTTTTGAATTTGATTTCTCCCCCTGTCATCATGACAATATTTGCGGATAGAAACAATTATTGCTTGTTGAACATAATTTTTTTTTTTTTTCAGTATTTCCTTTGTAGCAACAATATCTGCAGTGATCACTTGCATTTTGAAATTCGAGGCAAAAATTTATTTTCTTCAATCAAGCTCTTCTCAAATTCAACCTGCATAAACTTAACAAACTTTTTGCACAAATAAGCTGTAATAATATCCACGTGATATATAATACCCTTTTTCTTCAAATGGATAATTGAATAGCATATATGAAATTATCAATTATTAAAATTCAGATCTACTCAACCTTTTGTTTGATGCATAAGGGATTTCCTCAATAATTTGCAAAAAATTTTGCATAAGGAATAGAATCTTTGAACCTCCAGAAGATAGTATAGAATCTTCATAATTTTCAGATCGAGCTTTCCAAAATTCACATAGAAGATTCTTTTGTTACCTGCAAATTCTTGTATAATAGATAATCATCTTTGTAAAAATGTCACATAATATCTTCATTTGATTTGCAGATCAACCTTGCTAGATATATACATAAATATGCAATAATATCTTTCAAGATCAAAGAGATTTCCTTGAGCATAAATTTCAGATATGCATTTTTGAAAAGGAAAATAGATATTTCTGTCACGTGCCAAAATTGCAATGCCTTATATTTATAACAAAAGATATTTGCAATATAATAAACAATCATCCAAAATTATAATGAATGCACGTAGAAATTTATAAGGCAAGATGATAAAAAATATTCTCTTACCCAAGGTATATGTTTGCAATATACCATTGATTAAAAAAAATATTACCAATTTTCGCCTGAGATTATTTTCTTATTGCTCCAAAATCTGCGTAGATTTGTAATCATTCTTGCCTTATTGAATTTCCTGCAATCAACTCATTTCCCTTTTTGGTATCCATTAATTTGGATCATTCCTTGACGTTAGAGCAAAATAGAAAATCTCCATAGAAAATCTCCATAGTCAAATATTTTTTCTTAATTCATCATAACAGAGTATTCAAAGAAAGAATGTTATGCACAATGATATTTTGAAAAATAAATTCTCACTTAGTCAAAGCACAATAAAATCAAGGAGAATGAAATCTTTGAATATCTAAGAATATCTTGCATCATCACGTAAAACAGATTTTCACTTTGCAAAATATGATTAGATCTGAAGTATAAAATTAGACAAAATAATCTAAATTATCTCAAATAATCACACGTACTAAATCAAATCTCAACTCACAAATCACAAAAACAAATCATACGATTCTTTCTTCCATAAAGCAAAATATGATCATTATAAAATCTCAATCAACCAAGGATATATCGAATATGAGAATTATTGCCTAAATCAAATTGAGAATAAAAAATTCCTTACCAAATCCTCTTTCTTCTTTCTTCTTTATATCATGCAAAAATAACTCATCTTTTCTTTGGTATCCATTTTTTCTTGGGTCCATGAGAGTTAGCAGAATATGCTGCTTTTATCCAATTTTTCTTAATAGGTCTCCAGACTTTAGGACAATCTTTCTCAAAATGTTCCAAATCTCCACAATTTGAACACTTAAGGGCATTTAGACCAACAGGTTTTGTAAAGATATTTTGAAAATGCTTCTTGTACGCAAGTCTAAGTCTCTCCTTAACTTTGGGAAAATCAATTAGAGAATCATTTTCCTTAATAAAACCAAGTCCCGACTTTTTATAGTAAGGAACTTGTATAGAAAGGATATGCTCTAATGTTTTTGATCCATTTGAAAATCTTGCTGAAATATTTGAAAATTCTTTCTTCAAAGAATCATTTTCTTTAACAAGCAAATCTCGATTTTCTTTTGTTTGTAGAAAATCTTTTTGCAAAATTTCAACATTTTCTTTTTGAGAAAGATCTTGTTGCCTAAATCGAAAATTATCCTTTTTAAGTTCGGAGATCCCTTTAAAAGAAGATTTGAGATTTAAGCAAAGCTTATTTATATACTTTGAAACTTTGGCAGGAATTTCTAAATGATTTACCTCTATTTCCTCATCGGATTCTGAGTCTGTGCCTGAGTTAGACTCTGATTCTGAGTCTGTGTCTGAGTCAAACTCAGATTTTGAATGTGCCGTCAAGCATATATTTTCTTTCTAATCATCTTCATTTATTGTTCTTTTCTGGCCATTCTGCTTGTATTTTTTTCTTCCACTAAATTTGATTCCTTTTCTACTCAACTTTTTGATTTTCTCAATCATAAAAACAAGTTCTTCGTCGTCCATGTCATTTTCTGAGTCTGTTTCATCAAAAACAGCATTAGATATTAAAGCAATGGACTTTTTACCTTCGGGATCTTCATCATTGAATTGTTCCACTTCATAGGATTGAAGAGTGCCAATCAATTCATCAATGGAGAGTGGCATAATCCTTTGAGTCTCCCGGATTGAGGTCTTGACATGATTCCAATCTTTTGAGAGACCTCGCAAGAGTTTGTTGACTTTCATCGGGGTAGAAATTTGTTGACCTTGATATGCTAAACCATTTACAATTTCTGTAAAACGGCTGAACATATCTCCAATTGACTCTCCTTGCTTCATCTTGAATGATTCATATTGGCCAAGCAAGAAGTTTACTTTTGTCTCTTTTACACGATCGGTCCCTTCATATGTAACATGAAGTCTATCCCAAACTTCTTTGCTATTTCACATGAAGAGATTCTATTATATTCAGCAAGAGATAAGGCACAATATAAAGAATAAATAGCTTTTGCATCAAGCGCTTCTCTTTTGGACAACTCCGTCCGAGACATAAGAGCAGGGGGTTTGGTTTCTTTGTCTTTGCCATTCTTATTTGATGTAGACGTAACAATGTGGTTGATTCCTCTTTCCACAACATCCCATTGTAAGAGATCTCTGGATCTTAGGAATGCTTTCATTTTGTTCTTCCATACGTCGTATTCCTTTCCATCAAAATATGGTGGCCTTGTGTTGCTTTGCCCTTCCATAAGTCCTGGTCCCAACATACTAGCCATAACGAGGGTTCAATTACATACCCTAAATATAAAATCAATAGAAAAAATCAGTTTATTGTCGTTCAATGTGAATATCATAATTATGTAAATTACTCACGAACTGACTACGTATTAGTGTCATCCCAAAATTTGGCCCTATTTCGAAATATATGAAATGGTTATTTCATCGACGCACTATGGTTATTTTACTCTGAACTGATTACTCACGAATTAACTAATCCATTGGGTAAGGCCGTAAAAGAGTTAAAACGCAAAAGACTAGAGAATTCGATCGGAAATCGAGCACTCGACCATAAGGATCGACAAGGGTCATACTACATTGTATAAATCTATTAGCGAACGGATATAAATTGATTAGACTAAAGTACATAGTTGATTTGCAGGTGATTCCGCACAATTACGATATTCGTGTCGAACAACAATATACCAGTTTTCTATTGATATTATATTCAAGGTATGTAATTGAACTCTTGTGATTACATGACAACCGAGGGTCATTCACGATTCAAAGATGTACAAATGTGGATTGAAAATTATCGACCACAGGTCAACCGTGCGAGAACCCCTAAAAGCCACCCGATAGATTAGGTTGTACTAAAGTCGCGTTCGATCGATTTTAACCTTGAAATTTAATTCAATTTTGGGTATCAAATTTTCGAGGGTTTTATATTTAATTATTGGATGTCGTCTCATTGTTCGTCAAATTAGCGGCGAGTCCGAAATTTCGGAAAAAGAAATTATCGGATAAAAAATCAGAGATTGGAAGAAAAAGAAAAATGATAACAATATTATTATTATTATTATTATTTTCTCTCTCATTTTCTTTCTCTCTCCTCTTTCACCTCTCCTTCACACTTCCTCCTCCTTTGGCCGAAATTTCTTTCCTCCCTCTTCTTTTCTCTCTCTTCTCTCTCTCTCTCTCTCCCTCACGTTTTCTTTCCCCCTCCTTCGCATGCAATTTCCACCTCCCTTTTTCTCTTCTCTTTCTTCTCTCTTTCTTCTTTTTCTCCCTCTCTCTCCCACTTTTCCACCCCCTCACTTACGCCAACCCTTTTGCCGCAATTTCCCCCCAACTTCCCCTCCATTACTTTATTGTTTCTCTCTCCTCTTCCCCACTTTCTCCTCTCCACAACATCCCTTCCCTTCTTCTTTTCTTTTTCTCTCCCTTTTCTCTTTCTCTTCTCCCCCTCGTGCATTCTCCCTTCTACCGTAGCACCCCCATCTTTTTTCACCTCCATTTATTTGCTTTTATTTTCTCTAACTTCATCATCTACTAGTCTCACCACCATCTTCCATTTCCACCACCACCATGCCACCATCGTCCTCACCGTTGCACACCGTCCGCTCAAGCCAAGCGCCCTTGGCCTTGAGCTCAACTTCAACAAACCGTCGCCGTTCAAGTTGTGAGCCTCGTGATTTCGGCGTTGCCGTGCCGCCATCGCTGGGAGTTCCTCAATCCACAAATTAATTGAGTTAATTTCCCTAAATTTTAGTTAGGGGCTAACTATACTTGTTTAGGAGATTGGTTTAGGTTAGCTTAAGTAGAGGTTAATGATAATCTATAATAGTTGGATTAGTATTATAATGGGTTAATTTTAGTCAAACTAGGGAGATTTGCACCATTAAGAATGGGTTGTTCGAAAATAGGGGCCGTTCTTTGGAACTGGTTCCTGGATGCTTGCCATTTGTAAATTTTGTAGGTCGAGATTAATTGCAAATTGGAAGCTGACATCTTCTAGAAAAATGTTTTAGACATCCTCAGCTACAACATATATTTTTCTCAAGATTTTCCGGGACTCGGAAGCAAGAGATATCAGCTCTGTCGTTTTTAAACAAAACTTCAGTTTTAGCTGGAACTAGTGATCTTTTAGGATTCTAAGGGTTTTTATCAACTCTTGGAGTCCAAATTTAAAAAAAAAATTTCCTCACAAAAATTGCTTATAGTTTAATATACTCGAATTTCAAATCAAACGAACATGTTTTGGACCTCAAACAAAACTGATTTAAGAAAATTGACTTTCTGAAAATAGACCCAGTTTTAGTAATAGATTGAGCGATTTACTGGGCCGAATCTAGAAGGATCTGGATTTAGATGTCTTCATGAAATTTTTTTTTAATTTTTAATTTTTTATGTTTCCACTTCAACATGTTCAAATTTTAGAATTTTTCGAAGTCAATTGATTAGATTTCTAGAGTGAAAACCGAAGACATGCAAGTATATTGTGTCTGCTGGTTAGGGCCGGTAGAGTTTGTAATTAATTATAATACTTTGCTTGCTTGAATTTTTATATGTGGTGATGTGATTGAATTATGGAACCGATTGATGAATTATAATGCATAAATGATATAAATATCCGTCACAAGCCTTTGGAGCCGGACGATACTCCTTCAGGGATGTCCTAAGTCAATGGATACTGGTTCACAGTAGATGTTGGACCGATGCTCCTAATTGGAATGCTGTCTAGATGTAGACATTGCCGTGCTCGATGGTGTGAGATGATGCCCGGTCAGGCTAGAAGACCGCCAACTGTTGAGTTGGCCGTGATCGGTGGGTCGAAGTTCGTTGAGGCTTATGAACGATGAAAATTGAGGGACTTAATTAGGAGACAGAATTGTGTAGTGCGGTATGGAACGTATCATAATAATTTAGTCTGGTAGTTGGGGGCCCGTATGATTGTGATGATATGTACGCCCATGCATATGTATTTATGTGTGTGTCTATATATATGGGAAATGCTCCTATGATATATGATATATGATCTTGATACAGTTATGTACGTTTTGATTGATACTGACATGCAGGAAAGTGCTGGTGTTACCGAAACAATGGGAAATATGGTTAGGATACATGTGGGTATACTTTTCTTCTAATCGAGATTTAGGGGATGGACTCACCGAGATGTTGTTTCACCCTGTTGTGGGCTAAATTCTTCAGGTCCCTAGATAGAAAACTATTAAGCCAGATGCAGAGGATTGTAGGAGGTGGGGTATGAGTTTTTTTTTTTTTGTAGCCTTTTCCAGATGTTGACGGATCTTCTGTCTGATTTGGATAATGGGTGACAACTCACCCAAGACTATCAAAAAGTCTAGCAGGGTCATAGGGAGGGACTTGATCCCATGGATGAGGAGCTCGGAACGTAGATAGCCTAGAAACTCTTATTTTTTATATAGACCCATGTTATGTTAGACTTTTATGTACATAAACACTATTGTAAAAACATGTGTGTTTTATGAATATATAATCCTATGTTTGCTATCCCATTTCTGTGTTGTTTGGAGGTTATTATTACGTTTCTGCTTACACAATAAGATGAATGGGTTGGCAACAATTCCTAAGATGTTGCAAATTTTTAATCGACCATTAAGGAATGGGCATGGGCTTGAGGTTTGGGTCGTGACTGTGCTTCCGTTGAATTGACTTATATCCGATCACTAATTGACTAATATTGATCCTTGTCGATCCTTATGGTCAAGCTGTCAATCCTTGATCGAATTCTCTGATTTTTCGAGTTTTAACTCTTTACAACATCGCCCAATAGATTAGTTAACTTATGAGTGATCAGTTTATAATAAAATAACCATAAGTGTATCAATGAAATAATCATTTCATATATTTTGCAATAGAGTCAAATTTCAGAATATCACAATTCTTCCTTTCTTACAAAAATTTCTTCCTTGAAATTTGAACTGTTACAATTCTTCAACAAATATGTGAGGGTGTTGATGCCTCATTGACTCTTCGCTTTCCCATGTGACTCCCTCCATTCCATGGTATCACTAGATCACTTTGACTAGGGGAATCATCTTGTTACGTATTACTTGCTCTTTTTGATCCATTATCCAAACCAGTCTCTCCACGTACAACACTCTGTCGTCAACATCTATTTCCTTGAAATTTAACACGTGGGTCGGATTAGGCTTATACTTCCTTAGCATAGATATGTGAAATACACCATGCACTTAAGCAAGTCTTGGTGACAATACGAGATGATATGCCAAAGTCTCAATCCGTTCCAAAATCTCGAAGGGACCAACGTATCTCAGGCTCAACTTTCCTTTCTTGCCAAAATGCGAAGTACCTCATATCAACGATACCTTAAGAAAAACGTGCTCACCTACTTGAAACTCCAAACGTCTACATCATTTATCTACATAGCTCTTCTGATGGCTTAGGGTGGTCTTAAGCTTTTCTCAAATGGCTTTGACGGCATCCACTAACTACTGAACCAACTTAGGACTCGTAATCTTGCATTCTCCTATTTTGTCCCAACGGATAAGGAGTTCTGTAGACCCTACCATACAATGCTTCAAAAGACACCATCTTGACGCTTTGCTAATAGTTGTTATTGTAAGCGAACTCAACTAGATGAAACTATTCCTCCCAACTTCCTTTGAAGTCCAATATGCAAGCTTGCAGCATATCCTTGAGCGTTTGAATAGTCCTTTTAGACTGGCCATCTATCTACGGATGATAGGCGGTGTTGTATTACAGCTTCGTTCCCAAAACAGTTTGTAGACTTTTCCAAAAAGCTACCGTAAACTTTAGGTCTTGATCTGATGTGATCTTCACTAGCACTCCACGAGGACAAACTATTTATCCCATGTACAACTCAACATATTTGTCTAGAGCAAAGTGCTTTTATATAGCGATTAAGTGCACAAATTTTGTCAACCTATCAACCATAACCTGTTGACACATAAATTTTACAATTCTATTTAGGACTTAATCGTGTAATAAATTAGGAATTAGTCACTAAAAAAAATAAAAATAAAAAGAGAAAAATAAAACGTGGAAGGGGCCAAGCCGAATCTGGCTTTGGCCCGGCCCATGTCACCTTCTCCCTCCTCCACCTTCGCATGAAACCCAAGAGAATCAGCAATAGAGGCAAGGAGGGAGGAGCTCAGGGAGAAAAAAAAACCGTGAGAGTGCATGAGCAACAAAGGAGAGAGAGCAGAGAGAAGGGAGTAGAAGAGAGAGGAGGGAGTAGAAGAGAGAGGAGGGAGCTCGAGGGAAGAACGGAAGACCGCAAAGAAAAGAGAAAACCGAGAGGGAAAAGAAAAAAAAAAAAAGAGAAAACTAGAGAGAGAAAGAAACCGAGGGAGGGGGGTAGGATTCGAGGAGGGAGGCGCTATTGTCAACATTGCCCAATGCCGTTCGAGTCGCCACCCTCCAAGCCCGAAGACGTTTGAGCCACCGCCGTTCGACCCCTTGCACTCGACGCCACTGCTGCCAATGCCAACAGCCTCAGCACCCACCGCTGCTACTCCCGACGCCAAGCTAGTTGAGACCAGAGGGAGTGGGAGGACGAACTCGAAGCCTCTCAGGTCCGAAGATTTGAGGCAGAGGGTCGGCCAAAGGCCCAGATTTGATTGTGCTTGATCAGATTTTGGAGTAGATCGAGCTTCGCCACATCACCAGGCCGGCCTGCCGCCACCGCCATTCAATCATCATCAACATTGCCAGGCCATACCTTTATAGAACCGCCGTTGCTCACCGAGCCACTGCCCTTCGACCTCAACTCTCATCCGAGCCACGACATTGCTGCGGCCACTGTCTCCGTCCTCACCTGCCTCTTCACCCAATTTGCAAAGCCGCTGCAGCCGCACCGTCGAATGCCGGCCACCGCCTCTCGTTCCCCCACGACGCTATACCAACCTGCGAGCTCGATTACAGCACCTCCACCCTCTACCCATCCATCTGTAATGCCCCTGCCAAGCCGCTCGACGTCATCGCTGTCACCTCTTGCGTTGCCGTTCTTTGTCAAGCCCATTGCCGCCGCCATTAGCGTCGCCAAGAAACCTTAGGGTTTCGGCCAAGAACCGGGTTGGGCGCGAATCTCAATCGGGGTAGGGTTTTTCGTCCGCATGGGCCTTTCATGATGGGACATCTAATTTTGGGCTTGTGGGCTTGGGCTGGTTTAGTATGGGCTTGTGGGCCTGCTTTGTTTTAAAAAGAGAGGAGAGGGGAATTCTTTTGGGCCCACGCTCGAGCCCGCCGGGCTGAACTCGGGTCCCATCTCGACCGGACTTGACCCGTCGACGGGTCGGGTTGGACCGACTCGACCCGATTCACCAAAAAAAAAAATTAATTTTTTTTAAAATATAATTTAAAAATATATATATTAAAAAATTAGAAAATTTTGAAAATCCATAAAATGTAGGTTTTTTTATTAGGAATGGCCATGTATTGCCTTTATAGTGTAATTAGGCATTTATTTGCTCGTATATTGATTATATTGCATGTTTAATTTTGTTTACAATTGCTTAGTGGCATGTGTTAATTTTACTGCAATTAGGATCTTAATAGCTATGATTGTTACTTTAATGATTGTGCACTCGCATGATCACCTAATATGTTAGTGGATAGGTATAAAATCAAGCTAAACTGCATGACAAAAATCATTTATTTTAAAATGAACAAGATTAGGTACCGAAATGGCACTAATTGGTTAATTAGTGTAATCAAGTCCCGACCCTAGATTCTCTGGTTATGTAGGAAGTGAGGTATATTAGGGGGTGCATGACATTAACATTGCCCGAAATAGTTTGGAACATAAATGAATTTTTCTATTTCTATTTTACGGGACGAGTTTCGAGGAAAAAAATATGTTTGATAACTACACAAAATTTCTATTCTAAAAATAGAAATTCGTTTGATAACGACACAAAATTTCTTCCTTCTCGACGGGCGTGTGGCAATAGATGACCTTTAATATAAAAAATAAAAATAAAAATAATTTAGTAACAAAAAAAATAATTAATAAAATAAAATAAAATAAAATAAATCATAAAAAATAAAATAAAAATATCATTTTATTTTAAAATTAAAATATAAAAATAAATTTATTTTATTCATTCTATTTTATTTTATTTTACGAATAAATTTATTTTAAAATGAATAAAAATAAAAAAATAAAAAAAAATTATTTGGCAAAACACTCAAGGCAAATAAAAATAATTTATTTTTATTTATCATAAATAAATTATTTTAAATAAATATAATAACTTTATTTTATTTATTCTATTTTATTTTATTTTACGAATAAATTTATTTTAAAATGAATAAAAATTAAAAAAAATTATTTGGCAAAACACTCGAGGCAAATAAAAATTTATTATTTTTATCATAAATAAATTATTTTAAATAAATTAAATTTATTTATTTTATTTTATTTTATTTTACGAATAATTTTATTTTAAAATGAATAAAAAAATTATTTGGCAAAACACTCGAGGCAAATAAAAATTTATTATTTTTATCATAAATAAATTATTTTAAATAAAATAAATAAATTTATTTTATTTATTCTATTTTATTTTATTTTACAAATAAATTTATTTTAAATTGAATAAAAATAAAAAATAAAAATAATTTTATTTGGCAAAACACTCAAGGCAAATAAAAATAATTTTACTTTTAGTAAAAATATTTATTTATTTATCATAAATAAATTTAATAAATTTATTTTTAGTAAACTAAAAATAAAATGATAAATAAAAATTATTTATTTATTTTAATAAATTTATTTTTATTTTTAAATGAATATTTTTATTTTTATTTTGGGCAGAGAAGAGGCGTACGAGGGAGAAAATAGTGAAATTAGAGTTGGGAGAAATCAGAAATTGATTTCTGGAGAAATCAGAAGTAGAAAATTTCTACTTCTGATTTCTCCTCCATTTCTATTTCTGGAATAGAAATCTATTCCAGAAATAGAAAATTTGATAAGCGTTATTATCAAACAAGTTTCGTTCCGTTGAAATTGTGCGGAACAGAAAAATAATTTCTGAAAAAGAAATAATTTTTATCATGCACCCCCTTATTATACCTCACTTGGTTTCTAGCCGACTCCAATAGGCTAGTGATGACTCCTTATTCTAAAAATCTTTAAAATACCCCAATGTCATGCGACATATGGGCTTGGGAGAGTCTGCATCTAATCATGGGTCATAGGTCCATCCTTTAGGTAATATCCCTAAACTTGTTCCCTTCCCCGAGGGTAGGTCGTGATAGCTTGGCGACTCCACTAGGGATTTGGTTTTAAACCTTAGAGGACTTAGGCCGAAGTTAATCTTGTTCAAAAATATTTTTGTTTGATAGCAAGGATTTTAGGTACGTCCCTAATATTAAAGGTGTTAAATGTTTTTGCAGAATGGGAGGTATAAGGGAAAGTGTTTGCTCACCTTTGTCTTGCAGGAAAGTGTAGGAATGTATGGTTTTTATTTATTTATGAATTGTTGATTGCTTATAAATTGTCATGCTTGCGTTCCCTGCATTGCACTACACCATAGCACACATTACCTGCCACCGAACCTCGGCCGCATATGATCACTTGGGATGGTGTTGAGATGGATACCATTCCGACTACAACCATGTAGTATGAGTCACCCATCTCTACCCCGAAATTTCTTTCTTCATGTTTAAGGTACCCACCCCGGTTTGTAATTGCGCGACACGAGTCGGTTCTTTGACGAAGCCGGAGTCATGGGTAACACAACCTAGCCACAACCTTGTTGGTTCTGTCCGGTGATCATATGGCTTCATTTTGAGCCGTATAGAGTAGGAATCAAATCACATCTCATGTGTATGTCTATGTAAAAAAAAAAAAAAAGAAGAGACAAAGGTCGGCACCCATTGTAAGTGTCATTTTCCTTTTTATTTTCTCATTTTGTATTGCATTTTCATCTTGAAATTCGCGGAAATCAATCGAATGCCCTCGGTGATGTAGGCTTATGATTGAAAATTTGGCAATCACTTTTGACAAGTGAACATTTGAATGCAAGTTCAAATATATGTACTTTTTTTTTGGCCTTGTTGAACACATGATTTTATTTAAATTCCTAGTTATAGGCTCAAAATCACATTTTGAAAAAAAAGAATGCCAAAAAAAGGGGCTTGCAAGTTGCGATTATATATTGGGGCACAAAAATTTAGATTGCATCTTTGATCAAACTCTTTCCTTCTCACATTTTGGGAATGAAATGCAAATCTTCATTATGTATAGATTTCTCAAAATTGAAGTCACTTCATTTCTTGCAAGAGTAAAATCATAAAATCAATCTCTTCAAAAAAAAAAAAAAATCAATGCCACTTCTACATATGAAACTTTTGGAGTAAAAGTGGACATTCGATTGATGGCCATGGATTGATTATTTTAATGATGCCATCTCTTATGATAAAATCTTGGCGAAATACTAAAACCCCGTGATAAGGATTGTGGGGCATGAACCATTGTCTTGATTTTATTGTAAGAAGCGACCTCATTAAGATATCATTTTCTCTCATTCACGTACTGACATTGTCGTTTTTTGCAGGTTATGCACAACGCTCTTTGACATTCTCGTGGTGACCACATAAAGAAGTGAATTCTAGAGCTAGGACAAGAGTTGATTTTTACTTTCATCGGTGCAAGAGTTTCTTGTATTTTATCATTTTTATAATTCTTGTTAAGAATCTTGTTTTCCATTTCGAGTTTTGATTGTGAATCCAATTGTTGTTTTTGTAAATCATGCGACTCACATTTTTTGATGATGGAATTCAGTTTTGTGAAAATCATTTTAAAAAAGAAAAAAACAAAACAAAACAAATTTAGAAGTGTTTCAAGCGAACCTTTACGTCTACCTTCCAAAATGAATTTTAAGAAAACTTTACTTAAGGCCCTCTCTTCACATGGTCGCTTTCTTAGATAGAATGATGTGTTTATTTGAGACAGGTATCTACTCCATCTAAAAGATAAAATTGTAGGCTCGTGGAACTTGAGGAGTAAGCATGCATCGAGGCATCATCGACGCCAATCTTCCGTTCTAGAAAGTTTCTTTATTTGGAGATTGGGCATCACCATCACCAGATTGTTTTTTATGAGTTTTATCAAGAGCCGCATCATATGTTACTAAAAGGATAGCATTAGGGCTCTTGCGCATTTTGGCAATTAAAGCATTTGAACATTTGGCTGCAAGAACTTTATGCTATCAGCATTAGAGATTCATGTCGCAAAATGCTACTTTGTTATATGCTTTATCACAAGGGAATGAAGCAAATGCCTTAGGTGCCTTAGCGTATTTATGACCTTATTAGCCTTTCTAGGATGATATAGGATATCACAATCATAGTCCTTAAGAAGCTCCATCTAGCGACGCTAGCTCATGTTCAGCTCTTTTTAAGAAAACAAATAATTGAGACTTTGATGGTCCGTAAAAATCTAGAACTTTTCTCCACATAAGTAATGCCTTCATATCGTTAGGACAAAGATGATTGCTGCCAATTCCAAATCATGTATTGGATAATTCAACTCATGAGGCCTCAATTGATAGGACGCATATGAAACCACTCTCCAATGTTGCATTAAAATGTAGCCTAGTCCTTTATACGACGAATCACTATAAATCTCATATCCTCTAAGACTAGATGAAATTGTCAACACGGGGGCGATAGTTAGCTTATGCTTAAGCTCTTGCAAACTACGCTTGTAATTCAAATTTCTCATCCTTCTTAAGTAATCAAGGCATGGCTATCACAGAGAATCTTTCCACAAACTGTCTATATTAGCCTGCCAATCCCAAGAAACTTCGAACCTCGATCACTATCATTGGTCTCGGCCAATTCATAACAGCCTCAATCTTGGTCAGGTTCACAGAAATCCCTTCACCAAAAATCACATGACCCAAGAAAGTTATGTGAGCTAGCCAAACCTCGCACTTACTAAACTTGGCTATAGCTCGTGTTTAAACAAGGTTTGAAGTACCGTTTTTAAGTGCTGTTCCTCTGGACTCTTCAAGTACACCAAGATGTTGTCGATAAACACGATCATAAACTAGTCTAGATACTCTTTGAACACTCGATTAATCAAATCCATGAAGGTACCTGGGGCATTGATTAGACCAAATGGCATCATGATGAACTCATAGTGACCATAACGCATATGAAATGCTGTCTTTGGTATATCCTCCTTTTTAATCCTCAACAAATGGTATCTCGTCCTTAAGTCAATCTTGGAAAATACTAAAGCTCCTTGCACTTGGTCAAACAAGCCATTTATTCTTGGCAATGGATACTTGTTCTTGATCGTCACTTAATTAATTTGCAATAGTCGATGCAAAGACGCAACAAACCATCTTTCTTCTTTATGAACAAAATTGGTGCTCCTTAAGGTGATGCACTAAGACGAATAACTCTTTTATCTAACAACTCATACATTTGCACATTTAGTTCCTTCAATTCTGACAACACCATATAGTATGGAGCCTTAGAAATTGGCTCAATCCTATAGACCAACTCAATCACAAACTCTATCTCCTTTTCATGGGGCAAACTAGGCAACTTCTCAGGAAAGGCATCAGAAAACTCCTGCACTACGGCGATGTCCTCCATCCTTGACTCCTCAACTGATGTATCAACCATGGTCGCTAATTAACTTTGGCAACCCACATCCAACAACCGAGTCGCCTCAAGCAATGAAATTAAAGTAATTGTGGGTCCTCCTCGATTTTCAACAAACTCAAAACTACCACTTGCTAATGGATTAAACTGAATCACTTTACAATAAGAGTATGGTAGCTTGTTGCTTGGTAAGTTAATCCATACCAATTATCACATCGAAATCAAACATTGCTAGCATAACTAAATATATTATTTCCTCTTGATCATCAATCATTAACTAGTAACTAGGTCACCCTACCACAGACAACACTTTATCTTTTAACGAGGTAGATATACTAAGAATTGATTCCAACGATTTTAGACTTAGCCACATTAACTTAACGAACTGCTCAATCATAAAAGAATGTGTGGCTCCAAGACCAAACAAAGCATAAGCAGCATGATTGTTCAACGAGACCGTACCTATAACAACATTTTGCAAGGCCCTAGCCTCCCTTCTAGTGATAACATATACCATTCCTTGCACCAAAGGTCTGTCCAAAATGCCTTGTTGTGCATTCTGCGATGCACTCCCTCTTGCCTACCCTATCTATGGCAATGGTGTATGTGCTCTCATGAGCCTATGCGAACAATTCTCCACCTGGTGGCCGTGTTGGCCACATCCATAGCAAGCTCTCATTCTGGCAAGACACAAGGCTAAACCATGCTTCCTTCCATAGATTTAGCATCAAACAATTGAAATTATGCACAAACTCATCTAGAAAAACAAGCATAAAATTCTACTTAATGGTAATCCATCATTAATTACACTAATCGCGATTAATTAGGATAAGCACGATTAATTAAGTTAATTATGCTTAATTAGGCTAAACTCAATTAATTAATCTAATTATAATTAATTTAATTTAATTTTCATTAATTAAAATGATTATATTAATTAAATTTAATTGTCATTAATTAAAATAATTACAATTAATTAAGCAAATTATGATTACTTATATAAATCACAATTAATTAAACTAAATTCAATTAATTAATCTAACCATGATTAATTAATCTAATCATAACTTAAACTAATCACACTAAAATTTAATCTATACCATCCTTAATCGCAATTAAGGTTAACCTAAAATTAACTAATACTAATTGCCATTAACATTAAAGTAATCTACCCTCTACACATGATCAACACCCTGATCCACGATTAGGAAGTTAACTCACCGCTTTCCGGAAATTGACGGTGGCATGACGGTGTCGAGAATATGGCATTCCCGGCTTGAATGATGGTGGTTTGGCCCTTGAAGCCCATGATCACCAAGGGTAGTTCAATGGTCGTAGTCGAATGGCACGGCTTCAAGCGGTGGACAAGGGTGGCGTAAGATGGTGATGGTGATGGTGATGGTGGTGTGGTGGTGGTGGAATGAATGGATGATGATGGTGATTTGGTGGCAAAGAATGGCGGCCGAAGATGGTGGTTTGGCAAAGTTGAGGAGTGGCCAAGCTTTGTGGTTCGGTAGGGGGGGAGGAGAGAGAGAAGAAGGGATTTCCCTAGATTTTACTTCCAAAACTCGCATCACCTTCATCAACTCCTCCCCAAAACCCTCCATGCCAAGTCTTTTGTCCCCAAAATATCTCCTTATCTCATTTTTCTTTTCAAACCAAAATCTTGACCTACAAATCACTATTTTGCCATTGGATCCAATATTTCCTTTTTTGATCTCCAATTTTATGTCCTATAATTTAATTTTTGAAAATTTCAAACTTGCTGATAATTCGATAGACGATGAGACATTGTCCAATAATTTAATCTCCAAACGCTTGAAAGTTCGATACCCAAAATCAAATTAAATTTCATAGTTAAAAATTGATCGAATGCAACTTTAGTACGACCTAAACTATTGGATGACTTTTAGGAGTTCTTGTGCTATTGACTTGTGCTCGATAATTCTCAATCCACATTTGTGCCTCTTTGAATCATGGATGACCCTTAGTTGTCATGTACTAGCGAGGATTCAATTATGTACCATGAATATAAGATCAATAGAAAAATCGGTTTATCGTTATTCGACGCGATTATCATAACTGTGTGGAATCACCTGCAAACTGACTACGTACTTCCGTTGAATTGACTAATATCTGATCGCTAATTGACTTATAACAGTGTATATTTACCCTTGTTGATCCTTATGGTCAAGCAGTCGATCCCTGATTGAATTCTCTTGTCTTTTGCATTTTAACCATTTACGACCTCATCCAATATATTAGTTAACTCGTGAGTGATCAATTCAGAGTAAAATAACCATAAGTGTGTCGATAAATAACCATTTCATATAGTTCAAAATCCATATCATATACTACCACCAATATCTCACACAATAAAGATCAAACAGAAACTAGAAACCAAAGGTTTGCTCGTATACATTACAAATTATAGAAACGAATGGTTGCAATCCAAAACCCATATAAATAGTGAACTTACATTGTATTCCGAAGCAATGCAGAAGAAGACTTCTTGGAAGAGCTAGTAAGTGTGAACAGTTTGGTACCATAAGTGCTCTATGGTTCACTTATTCTAAAGCTGCTAGACAAAACATAAAATGATTCGGGCATCGAAGATGGAGGCACAATATATGTTGGGATGGGCAACTTTGGTGTGAGAATGGGTGGCGAAGCATCGAACTTCAAAAAGGTTATCACTTTGCTTATGGGAGGTCATTCCTTAAGGTCTAGATGAGTGCACCAAAGGCCTACAATCATCAATCGCTCCATCTATCTCCCATCAAAAAATTCTCCTAACTTTGGATCTAACGTATCGAATAGCTTTCCAATTCCATATAGCTCCCAAACCCATTCCACAAGTTGAATTTGACCTTGTGATGCCCTAAATTCAATAGCTCTTCTTCCATATGCTATTTCTAAGAAGACAACTCCAAAATTGTAGACATCAGATTCTTGCTTGCCTTGCCTATATAGATACATTTAGGGGCCAAATATCCCATGGTCCTAGCCAATAGGGTCGTTTGCAACCCTTTGGCATGGTCCACTATCTGAGCGAGGCCAAACTCTCCCAATTTAGCCTTGAATTGTGCATCGAGTAGGATATTGTTGGACTTTATATCCCTATGCACAACACATGCAACGCATGCAGGATATTGCAAGATATAAAAAATTCATTATTGAGGTGTTTTCCCATGTGATCAATTGATGATATTTGGTGAGAAAAAAATGATTGACATGCCCTAGAAGCAACACGTCATTTTGTTTTACATAATGGTATGGATTAGTAGACATAATTTATTAGGTAAATCTGTATAGCGTCTCAATGTATCTGAATCAACTTGTCAATTTTTACAATGTTAAACACAATGTTGCAAGCTAAAGTCAGCCATATCCAATGATTGTCTATCTAGCAAATCCCAATATGTTTGCTTCATTGACTCTAGTTTTGTTCCAACATGGCTAAGTGCAAATTTCTCTAGTAAAGATAATCCTCAATTTATATTTTCTAGAAATTAAAAATATTCCTATTGAACTTGTTGATTTTCATATTTTTTTTTCTTTTGTTGCCATTGATTTTCTTTAACTCAATTGAGTTTTGCTTTGATAGCAATTATTGCAAAAACAAGTGGGCAAACAAAAAAAAATTAAGAATAAGAAAATAAACAGAACGTCATATCTATGTGATTCGCTCAAAATTCCATGATAGATCAAATGATAAAATAGATATTATAATTAGACTTGAGTCATTTGAGCACCTTCAGTGTTTCTCAACCTCAATTACACCAAATAATTCACATAGAAAATTTTTTAACCCTAATAATTCTTTACCAATTTTGTTGATACCTAAATTTTGGCTAGATTATTTAGGATTAAATTGCATAGAAATTTAGGGACTAATTCGGCCCTAAAAAACAGGATTTTCACATCACATAGGCATTAATATTATTTGCATGTACTAAGTTTTTTTTTATTTTATTTTACTGCATTTCAGATAAACATATATAAAAGATTTAAAATAAATTATTAGTTTAAAAAAAAAAAAGGAGCAAAAGCCCGCAGGGGCTCGTGTTTCTCTTCCCTCGCGCGCGCCTGGGCCCACCTCGCCCAGCTCATTTCCCCGGTTTGGCCCTTCCTCTTCTCTCCTTCCTCCTTCCTCACGCCACCAAGGATAAGAGAGCACACGGTGCAGAGTAGCAGAGGAGCACAGTAGAACGACATGACCGGGGCAGGCGGCCGACATGATCGGAGCAAATGGCCGGACGTCCGGCCAGCGGTAGGCCCACCTACCCCACGTATGGTCGAACGAGTCATCCGACCCCCATAAGAGGTTAGAGCGAGGTTTGGTTTTAAGGGGAGGTTTGGAGAGAAGGAGAGAGGGAACCGACAGATGGGATCCGAGTCGGTGAGAGTTCCCCGCTCACCGCCAGATGCCGCTTGTGGTCTTGTGTCGGCCGTGGTTGCATATTCAAGCCTCAATCGGCTCAGTTCTTCTCTCCCGGTCGGCGCCCGTCAGGTGTTCGATAATATGCCTGAGTTAGATCTGCTTTAAATATACTTTCGCGTTCTTGGTTTGGGGCTGAATCGACGTACCCTGTGTGTTGTTAATCCTACCATCCCGCCGCGATTTCGAGCTTGGTGGTTGTTGTCCTGCGGTTCCGATTCGCCTTGGCCTCGCTGTCTTTCTTGTGGTGTTGGTGCCCGGCTGAATGGTGTGGCCGTCAGCCAGTGACGGGGAGGTTGGCCGATGAGCGACGGTCTGAACGAAGGGGTCGAGGGTGTGGCTGGAGGTTGCTGTCAGTGGCTGGCTGCTGCCCGTCGTGGCCGTTCGCGGAGGCCATGGTGTTTTCAGGCGTTCGGTGTTCGGGGGATGCGGCTGGGGTTGCCATTTCTAGGTTTAGGCTTACTCCGCGGGTTGGGCTTTGTTTTTATTATGTGTATTTTGTGGGTGTTGCCAGACCGGGCTAATTCATGGAGCCCAGTCTGGCTGAGGGCCCGACGACTCAGGTCATCTAACTTGAGCCGGTCCCGACCCGGGCCGGATCTAGATATTCGACCCGGGTCCAGTTGATTATATCATAATATTATATTATTATTTTAATATTAATTGTTAATAAATAAATAAAAAATATGAAAAATGCGAGAATAATTTATATTTTCTAAAAATCAGGAGTAGCTTAAAAAAGGGCTTTTGAGTAGTTTCTTTAAAAATGCATGAAATATCTTTCAAAAAAAAAAAAAAAAAAAAAAAAAAAAAAAAAAACCAACCCTCAAAGTTTAAATATGATTAAGTACCGGAAGGGTATTAATTGATTAACTGATGTAATCAAGTTTTCGAAGATTAGTTTTTTTGATGTAAAGTATTCCTTACAATACTTTACATAGGTTTTTAATTAACCCATCACAAATCAAGTAGAGGTGACCTCTAAATGAAAATGATTTGTAGGTTAAAAATTCGGCCCATGAGTTACGAATTGGTAGGCTTAGGAGAGCCTTGGCTAAACCTAGACTTAGCAAGTCATTATTCTCTGTGCCTGTAGGAGTGTTCAAAGAGGTCGCGACAAATCTCACAAAAGAATTCATTGTTATCACTACAAGACTTGTGAAGTTGAACAATAAGAGATCATCTTGGATACAATTCATGAAGAAGGCCCACTTATGTGTACCGGAATTTGATCCAAAATAGGAAAATCCCCTCGGGAAATCCACTTAAACTATGAAACCTACGTGCATCAGGAATTAACGTTAAACTTGAGACCCTTATATTCAAGATGACGCACTTTTCTCATAATTCCACCATGTTGAATTTTTCCATCAATTCTCCAAGAAAAGCTTAGGCTCCTCTAGGAATAACATCTCCAAGTCCCCAGTTTTATAGGTGGTAGTTGAAGTTTGTGGCCAAGTTAAAAACCCGAAAGAGATCTCCGACAAACGAAGAGATATATTGCTTGTATAAGTCGGTGGATTCAGCCCATAAATAGGGAAGGCCGTTCGGTCATGTATACAATAGAGACCAACCAAATTTTTTTTATTCATAAGCTTGTAATCCTTTCTCAATGATCCTTTTCACCCTTTGATGTGTTGTCCCAAAACACTCATACACACATTGTCACATCAAAATCCATATCAAATACTACCACGGATATCTCACATAATATGGAGCAAACAGAAACTAGAAACTAAAGGTTTGCTTGCATATATTACAAATCATAGAACTGAATAGTTGCAAATCAGAACCCATATAAACAATGAACTTACACTGTGCTCCGAAGCAATGCAGAAGAAGATAAATTGGAAGACTTCTAGGAGGAGCCGGTAAATGCAGACAATTCAGTATCGTAAGCACTCGGTGGTTCGCTACTTTTGAAGCTGATGGACATGACATGCGACGATTCGGGTGTTGAAGATGGAGGCATGATATATGTTGGGACGGGCAACTTTGGTGGGAGAATGGGTGGGGAAGTATCGAAGTTTAAAAAGGTTATCGCTTTGCTTATGGGAGGTCGTTCCTCGGGATTTGGATGAGCACACTAGAGACCTACAATCATCAAGCACTCCATTTGTTTTGCGTTGAAATTTTCACCTAACTTCGGATTTGTTGCATCAAATAGCTTTCCGATTCCATAAAGCTCCCAGACCCATTCCACAAGTCGAATTTGGCCTTGTGATGCCCTCGGTTCAATAGCTCTTCTTCCACATGCTATTTCCGAGAGGACGACTCTGAAGCTATAGACATCAGATTCCTTACTTGCCTTGCCTGTATAGACACATTCAGGGGCCAAATATCCCATGGTCCCAGCCAATAGGGTTGTTTGCGATCCTTTGTTACGGTCGACTATCTGAACCAAGCCAAAATCGCCCAATTTAGCCTCAAATTGCGCATCAAGTAGGATATTACTAGACTTTATATCCCTGTGCACGACACATTGTTTCAAATCCTCATGCAAGTATTTCAGCCCTTCAGCGATGCCTTGAGCAATATTGTACCTCTTTTCCCATGTCAGCAGTGTTTTCTCTTTGAACAAATGAGAGTCTAAGCTACCATTAGACATGTACTCATACACGAGTAGGAACTTATTTCCCTCATGACACCAGCCAACGAGCTCCACCAAATTTTTATGCCTCAGATGTCTAATCGTCTTCACTTCTGTAGCGTACTCCTTTATGCCTTGTTGAGAATCTGGAGTGATCTTCTTGACGGCAACACGGGAATTTGCATCAGCGAGGTGGCCTTCATACACTCCTCCGAAACCCCCTTTCCCAAGCAACCGGGCATTGGCAAAGTTGTCAGTCGCGACAGCCAAGACCTTGTAGGAGTACTTCTTGGGTCCCTTCGACTGTTCAAATCCTTCATCCATCCCCGGAACATCTTCTTCTTCTCCACTTCGATCATTTCTATTTCTCTTTAGCTTATAACCATACCAGCCAAATCCTGCAATAAGGATAAGAAACACCAAAGAGCTTAAGCCTAAGATAGCCCCCTTCACCAAGGACTTACTCTTTTTCCCTTGTCTTGGTGTGTCGATAGTAGTTGCATTGGTCGTGCCATTTACGTTGTCAAGGATTCGTAGACTGGAGTTGAATTCCCATGAGAAAATTTTATGAGCCTCAAATAACTGCCCTGTCGCTGCTGAGAAACCAAAAACCACCCACTCCGGCAAGTACTCTGTCAGATTGACTGGCTGATAGTAGAGGCTGGTATAATTATCAGCATCATCTCTAAAAACAACACTCAAGTTCATTGCTCTAGAATTGTATGTGACCTGAGCATGGAGTCGTTGACCAAGGAGTATCTTGTCATTCATCCATGAGACACAAGTATTACTGACAGAAATTAGGCTATTTACATCAATACCCACATGATAACAGAGCGGATCCGATTGATTTGTTGAACGGTTATAGAAAGTATCAAACTCTACCGCAACAAATGCGGTACTAGAGTTGGTAGAGTTTGGATATGAACCTGTAAGGCCTAGAGAGCCTCCTTCTGAGCCTTCAGGGATCTGCGATCCATTGGGAGCGAGAAAGAAAACCAATCCATCAGCATGGGAGTTGCTCCTATGGGAATCGATAGCGAAAGTAAACTGGGTAACAAAATCTGCCACATTCCCTGTTGAACTATCCCACAGGTGCATAGGTTGATGATATATTGCTCGGCCAATTATGCGTGTGGGTCTCTCCGATGGCGCCCCTAGAGTGAGTTGGATGACGGGTTCAGGACAGAGGCATTGCCCTGAAAAGTTATTCGCTCATCGTTCGATTGAAAAGATGGGAAATTGAAAGAAATGTTGTCAAAGGATTCGGAATTGGCAGATGGAATGCTTAATGAAAGGATGAGGACTATTTGTGCTAGAGCCTCTTTCATCCGACACATGCTCACTGAGCCGTGAGCTATCATTGCTCCAAAGATTTAGAGGGTTGTTTGCGTTCTTTCACCAGCTTCTGTTCGTTTCAGAGAGCACCTGCAGCTACCAAAATCTGAAAATTTGAGTCATTCATGAATGATTAAATAGAAATACAAAAGTTAAATGCACAGTCTCAGTGATTAAAGAGCTAGTAGAAAGAAAATGTTTGAGGATGGCCTAAAGACACTTTCAAAATCATTCCATGCCCTCAAAAGGAATTGGAAGAAGTATGAAATGGAAATTATAATATTATATCCCTGTTGTTATCCATAACATTAATCTAGTTGAGAACATTGCAGCTTACAGATAATTTGACATTTATAGGAGTGATGGGAGTCCTAGTTGTCTGGGAGGTGCATTAGGAAACAATGAAGAGTAAGATCATCATTGACAAATGTACAAAATTTTGGCAGCCAAGATGCACATCAATCGTACGGTATTCCACATCGACTGACTCTTGACTCAATAAGTCACTTGAGTTCTGCCTATCATGTAGCCGTGATCCCATAGAAGCCAAGTGATTCAAATGAGTGGATAGACTTGTGAGAAATTTTTGTGGAGGCGGATTGAAATTGAACTGGCGCAACAGCTGAAAAACAGATGTAGCTTAGACCTTTATAAATCGAAGTTTTGTACAAGCTCTAGTTGATCTTAACCAAAATGGAAATTCATCAAACAACCTGTGAAAACTTGGTGTCAGTTTGCTTAACGCGGACACCTCACTCGCTCAAACCAAACTGTAAGTGTCTCTCTGTATTGCCTTGGCTTCAACCTGTTTGGCCTTTTTGAAATCTAAAAATACACATCAGGTTCTTTCAAAGCTGCAATTCCTCCACCTCGTCACATGCCTTGACCCCAGCAACTATATACATTTTCTTTAGCCATGCGACGGCAGACTCAAACAGTCACAACTTATATCGGTTCAATTGAAACGTCCTCGGGAAGGATGATTTGAAACTACATTGGATTAAAGCATCTAGTGCGGAAGCTGAATTACGGGGACTTCGTGATGGACTCAAACTAGCTTAGAGCAGCTAAATTAGAGATAAGAGTTGCACAACTTATGGCAAGTTTCAATACTGATTGGCATCAACATCTCATACAGGACTTGTTTACGAGTACATGTCAATTGTTGCTCGTTACGTAACTCGCACGTGACCGGTGCATGAACTTTTAAGAAATACAGATAAGGTCTACAAGGCTGCTGCTCGCATCACAATACCCTGTTAGGTAGGCATTCGCTGATAAGTTACTGTATGGTCTACAGATCATGTGAACTCATATTATCCAAATCATTAATTAAATATTTCTCACTATGGAACCCTGATTATTAATTGATACAGATGTACTTGATCTACATGGTCCTTGGACCATATATTGTTCTCTCCATAGCCGGAGATTATGCTATCTAAAGTCCGAGTTGGCAACATATGAGCATGTCTTCCTCGTGCTAGTGTTTGCAAATAAGTCTGTTTATCCTTCTTTTATGCAACTTGCCTTTCAAGCAAATGCATAGAAAATTCTTGATAGTGCTACCCCATCGCAAAAGAAGAAAGAGAGGTGTCTGTAGTAAGTCAACTAGAAGTCAAGTCTCCCAAGTTAAGATGAAGAACACTACACGTCCTGATGTCCAACTCTACACTAACTTGGCTAAGAAACATGCTATTTTCAACATCTTTAATCACTTTTCAGTGTTTCGGCTTTTGTTTTTTTCCTCCCTTTTCAGGTTAGAATAATTGTACGTAGTCGCCCCCCACTAGGACGGACTCATCAAAGAGAAACTTACCAGCTTTTTCTCTAAGGACCAATTGAAACTTTATGTTCCAAAAAATCTTCCCATCTAAAATTGCCCTTCTTTGCTTTAAATGAAATCTTTTGGTGAAGTCCGACTTATGCTTTGTCAACCGATAACCATTTAATCCTCTTTATCGAAAATTTAGAGCAACATATTCCTCTTATTTTTCACTTGGTATTGCGGGGAACTCCACAGGTCTAGAATTCCATCTACGAAGATATGACCCTCTTCGCCTTTAAGGCGGTTGGTCAAGCCTCATTGAGGGCGAGCTTGCCTAGCCATCGCTGGGTGACAACCGCCTGGCCACTAGCGAGGCAAGCCCTCACTAGATCCGGGCAAGGGCAAGCCTCGCCAGTGGATCGCCAAGTTTTCCTCGCCCAGCTATTGGTATGGCAAGCCCTTGCTAGATCCGGCAGGGACTCGCCTTGCCAGTGGTTGGGCAAGCTCGACTGCAAGGCGAGCCCTTTTCGGATGTGGGCGAAGGTGAGCTCACTAATCCCTTGCTAGTGGATCCGGCGAGGGGGCTCACCCTCACTCGATCCAGCGAGGGTTTGCCTTGCCGATGGCTGGGTTGCCCTCGCCTAGTGACGGCAGGGCGAGCTCACCCACAATTAAGCTTGGCCAATTGCCTTAGTCCAGCGACCGGCCCTCCCCTTTGGCCGATCACCTAAAGAAAGAGGGAGGGAGAGAAAAAAAAAAAAAAAAGAGAGAAAAAAGAAGAAGAAGAAAAGATTAAAAAATTAAATTAAAAAATTAGAAAAAATAAAATAATATTAAAATATTGTTCGTGGCATTGGTCGCCATCCATGTTAGTGCTAGTTGGTCAAATTTGGTTGGAATGACTAAATTGTACAACTTTAAAAGTTTTAGGATTCAATTGGCCAAAAAAATAAGTTTAGAACTAAATCGGTACAATTGTAATAGATTTATGATTTTTTTGGTAATTTCCATTGCCATTATAAAAGCCGGTGCATGACACCAAGACGAACACCGTACTAATGTATAGTAGCAACCGTTAATGACTACTTGTTCGTGCAGAAGAATGATTTGAAATTGTTAATGGCTCCTTGTTAGCATATTCACTAAACTCTGTTCAAAATCCTTTGACAAACCAACAAAAATACCATAATGCTAGGCACACGCAGGGAACCTGGATCTTTGAATGAAAGTTGAGCTATAGCCAAAGAAGAGACTGAGAGAGAGAGAGAGAGAGAGAGAGAGAACCTGGATCTTTGAATGAAAGTTGAGCCATAGCCAAAGAAGAGACTGAGAGGGAGAGGGTGAGGGAAGAGAATATCTCTGTTTCGTCAATTATATTGGATAAAAGCGGACTGTTCAAAAAATACAGGTGGAATAAAGAACGGCCGCCTCCAAGTCAAGGTCATGCTTTGGGAGATTATCGACCTGTGTAGAACCAGGCGACATTTTTATGTGCCCTTTCCCATCCTCTTTTCCATCCTCCAATGAAAAACTAAAGAAGAATCCATCAATCAAACAAACCTCTAACGCGAAAATCGGAAGCATGGTCAGCAGACATGAAGATCTACGTGGGGCATTGATGTATGTACGGTATTTTCAAGTAACCTGTTTGTTTTGGACCTAGATAAAAATACAAGGTACTTTTTTCTCGTTAAAGTTTTTAATATAATTGGAATTTCAGAAAATCTTTGAAAAATTATATATAAATCATCTTTAGGGATTGAAAATGCAAATTCCGTCGATAAATGTTGATTATCTGAAGATGAAAACTTCTTCATCACTAAATGCTTGACTTATGCTGACAAAATTCTAGGTCCGTCACCAAAAAGATCTCGAGCAATCAAAATATTCATCACTAAGGAGAATTTAATCAACAAAATCACAACTTCGTCCCCAAAGGCCATCTCTTTAGTGGGGCCTTGTAGCTCTGATATTTCCTGGTAACTCGAATTGTTAATTGGACTTTTTAAATTCCCGTTCTAATCGACAAAATTGGTCGCGGACTTTCTGGTTCAAAATTTAGTCTCCGAAATGATAACATGGATGTTCCGGAAAGTGGAGCTGATATGTTGAGACAGGCATCTGTATTGGAAGGTCTGATGGCCAAGCGTCATCGTTAAGGATACTTTGTTGCTTCTCTGATAAAAGAAGGCTTGAGCTTATAATCTAAATGAGCACCCCAAAGCCCTAGAATTGTCAAGCATTGAACTTGTTTCTCATCAAACTCTTCTCCTAACCTTGGATTTGATGCTTCCAAAAGGCTTCTTGCTCCATAATGCTCCCAAACCCAGTCCACAAGCCGGGCATGAGACCGGCCTTGAGTCAACGACTTCTCTTCAACACAGTATCTCTAGAAGGACAACTCCAAAGTTATAGATGTCCAATTCCTTACTTGCCTTGCTAATTTGAATGCATTTAAGACCCTGGAAACCCATGATCTTGCATGTGTATGCCCTCAGTTTTGATTAATTGATTATACCTCATGTTATTGTCACGTGATATATACATCACATAAAATACCTTTTGTTCTCTCACAGCTCATTGCATCGTTCGTAATAGCTGTTGTCCTCATCATTTGTCACCATAGTGGCCATCGCAATTACAATAGTCTCTCGATCTATCTCCTTAGAAAGCAATCAGCCTCCGAGATCACTATTCATTAACCTTTGTTAGTTGATGAATGTCACGATCTTAAATGACCTTTGATTGAGGTTGAAGATCTTGATCTGAGTCCTCTTGATTTAAATATAATTCATTTGTATAAATTGAAGGCCAAATCCCAAAATTGTTTCACGTACTACTATTCTTTGAGGAAAAGTCTAGTCCCAATCTTTAACCATGTTAGCATGACAACTGACGTGACATTTTTTCATTATCAAAAGCTAAAGAAATAAAGTTAGAGATTTAAAAATATAAAGAAAAGCAAAGCAACGGATGACTAATGACAACCACCGCTCGCAGCAATAGTTCCAGTTCATTAACATTACAGGGGAACAAGATTCTCCGGCTTCAGCTTCCAGAGTACAATCTATTCCGTCCAATATAACAAGCGGTAGCAACAAGCAGCAGTGCTTGTCTACATTTAATACTTACTAATCGTAGGACACAAAGTCGCAATACATAACCCATAAAAGCAGTGAACTTACTCTGCGTTTGAAAGAAATTCAGAAGAAGCTGAACTTGAAGATTTCTAGGAACAGCCGGTAAATGCGGATGGTTCAGTACTGTAAGCGCTCGATGGTTCACTGCTTCTGAAGTGGGAGGACGAAATGTGTGACAATTCAGGCGTCGAAGTTGGAGGTGCGATATATGTCGGGATGGGCAACTTTAGTGGGAGAATGGGCGGGGAAGCGTCGAAGTTCAAAAAGGCTATCACCTTGCTTATGGGAGGCCGTTCCTTAGGGTCTGGATGAGCGCACCAGAGGCCGACAATCATCAAGCACTCCATTTGTCTTGCGTCGAAATTTTCTCCTAACTTCGGATCCACTGCATTTAATAGCTTTCCAATTCCATAGAGCTCCCAGGCCCACTCCACCAGTTGGACTTGGTCTTCTGATGCTCTCAAGTCGATAACTTTTCGTCCACAGGCTATTTCTAGGAGTACAACTCCAAAGCTATAGACATCAGATTCCCTACTTGGCTTGCCTGTGTAGATACATTCAGGGGCCAAATATCCCAGTGTCCCAGCCAATACAGTGGTTTGTGACCCTTTGGCATGGTCGACTATCCGAGCTAGGCCAAAATCGCCCAATTTAGCCTCAAAATGTGTGTCGAGTAGGATATTGCTAGACTTTATATCCCTGTGCACAACGCAGTGTTTCAAATCCTCGTGCAAGTATTTTAGGCCTAAGGAGATGCCTTTAGCAATATTGTACCTCCTTTCCCATGTTAGCAGTACTTTGTCTTTGAATAAGTGAGAGTCCAAGCTTCGGTTGGACATGTACTCATACACGAGGAGAAACTTGCTTCTCTCATGACACCAGCCAACAAGCTCCACTAAATTCTTATGCCTGAGATGTCTAATTGTCTTCACTTCGGTGGCAAACTCCTTTACACCTTGGTTGGACTCTGGAGTGATCTTCTTGATAGCGACATGGGAATTTATATCATCGAGGTGGCCTTCATACACTCCTCCAAAACCCCCTTCCCCGAGCAACCGGGAATTGGAAAAGTTGTTAGTTGCCCCGGCCAAGACCTTGTAGGAGTACTTCTTGGGTCCCTTCGACTGTCCAAGTCCTTCACCGATCCCACGAAAATCTTCTTCTTCTCCACTTTGACCATTTCTATTTCTCTTTAGCTTGTAACCGTACCAGCCAAATCCTGCAACAAGGATAAGCGACATCAAAGAGCTTAAGCCTATGATAACCCCCCTAGACCATGACTCGCCCTGTGTTTCTCGAGTTGCACCACATGTAGGAGTGTCGAAAATATGTGGACCAGATTTGAATTCCCATGTGAAAATAGTATGAGCCTCAAGAAACTGCCCAGTCAATGCCGAGAAACCGAAAACCACCCACTCTGGCAAGTACTCTGTCAGGTTGAGTGGCTGATAGTAAAGGCTGGTAGAATTTTCGGCATTATCTCCAAAAAGAACACTCAAGCTCATTGCTTTAGCATTGTATGTGACGGTAGCATGGAATTTTTGACCATGGAATATACTGTAATCCATCCATGAGACACAAGTTGCATTGACAGAAGTGAGGCTTTTCGCATCAATGCCAATATGATCACACGGCGGATCCCACACATCTGTCAAATTTTTATGGAAAGTATCAAACTCTACCGCAACAAATGCACTAGTGTTGGTAGTGTTTGGATTTGAATTGGTGAGGCCTAGAAAGTGTCCTGAGTGCTCAGGGATCTGCGATCCATTGGGAGCAAGAAAGAAAACCATTCCTTCAGCACGGGAGTGGTTCTTATGGGAGTCAATAGCGAAAGTAAACTGGCTGACAAAATCTGTCACATTCCCCGTTGAACTATCCCACAGTTGCATGGGCTGATAATATGTCGCTCGGCCAACTGCGTCCGTGGGATCCTCCAATGGCTCACCTTGAGTGAGTTGGATATTAGAGTTCACAATGGAGGCATTTCCCTGAAAATTTATTCTCTGATCGTTCATTGAAAAGATGGGAAATGGAAAGAAATGTTCTTGAAGGATTCAGAATTGGCAGATGGAATGCTTAATGAAAGGATGAAGAGTGTTTGTGCCAGAGCCTCTTTTGTCAGACGCATTCTCATAGAGCTGTGAGCTATAATTTTTCCGAAGATTCAGAGGCTTGTTTGCATTCTTTCACTAGCTCCTGCTCACTGGGGGAGCACCGGCAGTGACCGAAGTCTGAAAATTTGAGTCATTGATGAACAATTAAACAGAAATACAAAAGTTAATTGCACAATCTCAGTCATAGAAGCTCTAATAGAAACCAAATGTTTGAGGATGGCCAATAGACATTGCAAATCATTCCATGCTCTGAAAAGGAATTGGAAGAAGTATGACATGGATCTTATACTATTTTATCACTGTTGTTATCAACAACATTCGTCTAGTTGATAACATAGACAGCAGCTGATAGAGAATTTGACAGTTATGGAAATGATGGAAATCCTATGCGTCTAGGAGGTGCATTAGGAATAAATGAAGAGTATCATCACCATAGCAAAATCTAGAAAGTTTTGGGGGCCAAGATGTACATGAATCATACACTATTCCATGGCAAAGCATTTTGTTATAGTTTCTTGAAATATCAGATCAAGCGAGAGACTTCAACTCAATCGGTCACTTGTGCTCCACCTCTTATGTAATGCAGTAGCTTGATCCCTTAGAAGCCAAGAGATTCTGAATTGATGGACTTGGGAGAAATTTCTTGTGGGGACAACTGAGAAAGAACATGGCACAGCAACTGAAAGCAGATGCCGCTTTGAACTTACGAAAGCAAAATTTTGTACTTGCACTGATTGATCTTAATCAAATTCATCTAACAACATTTGAAAACATTGCGTCGGTGTGCTTACTGCCAAGCATCTCGTCACTACAACTGAACTGTAGATCTCTCACTGTATTTCCTTAAGTTCAACATGTCGTGCCTTTTTGCAATCTAGAAATGCACATCAGTTTCTTTTAAAACCCAAGTACCTCCACCACATCATGCAGAATGGCCTTAATCCTAGCAACCAAATGCGATTTTTTTAATGATGCAACCGATAGCCTCAAATGGTCGCAACTTATATTGGTTCAAATGAAATGGCCTCAAGAAGGATGTTTTGAGACTACATTGGTCTAACGCTTCTAATGGGGAAGCTGAACTAGCTTAGAGTAGCTGCATTAGACATAGAATTGTTGCACAATGTATCACTGATGTCAATACTGACTGACATCTACGTACAGCGTTTGCATATGAGTACATGTCAATTCTTGTTCATTGCATAACTGACATCTGATAAACCAGTGCGTTGATTTGATTTTTAAAGTACTAGGTAACGTCTACATGGCCGAGAAACAAACTTAAGCATTCCCCGAGAAGTTACTCTATGGTTGATGGATCATGGGGATCAATATCATCCAAATCATTACTTTGTGTGGATCTCATTATGGGGTACACACGATCAACAGTCCGGATGTGCCTGATGTACATGGTCCACGCACCATATAATATATTATGCTATCTAACATCCGATTTAGCAACATATGAGCATGTCTACCTCACGCTAGTGTTTGCAAATGACTCTATTTCTGCTGGTGTTTGTAAATAACTCTGTTTATTCTTATTTTATGCAACTTCCTTTCAAGCAAATGCAGAAAAATACAAAATTCTTGCTAAATACTAGCCCACAGCCGAAGAAGGTAGAGACATGTCAATAGTAAGTCGATCGATTAAGTCTGTCTACGAAGTTAGGATGAAGGAGACTACATGTCTTGAGGTGCAACTCCCCATTGACTAGGAAAAGAAACGTATCAACTTGAATCATGGGATTAAGTCGCTTCCCTCATGGATGGACTCATCCACGAGAAACTTACCAACAACTAACAACTGCTTTTCAACTGTCTAATTGGGCCAGTTGAAACTATATGTCCCAAAATCTTTCGATGCATTCCAAGACCTATAATCGTTTTTGTGCTTTTTGTCGAATGTTTCTAGCAATATAATCCACTCTTTTTCCTTTCCTCTCGGTAAGACGGGGAAACTCCACAAGACCAGAATCTCATTTACCGAGATTTGAACCCGTCCCCGACTCTCCCAGCCTTTTCTAGAGCTACCGTAAAAGCTGGGGTATAATACCAGGACGAATGCCGCACAAATGTATAGCAGCAACTGCTAATGGCTACTTGTTTATGTCTAAAAAAATAACAAAGAACTGTTAATAGCTACTTGTTGACGGATAAATGATAAGAAAAGCTTCACTAAACATGGACTAACAAAGCGAAAAATACCATAAACACTACACACGCGCAGAGAGAGAAACCTGGATCGTCGGATGAGGATCGAGGTGGAGCTACAAAGCCAATAAGACGAAGAAGAAGAAGAGAGAGAATGTCTTCTCCTGGTGATTTTATAGAAAGACAGATTGTTTGCGTAAATTAAGGTGCACAAAATTACAGCCCGGGTCCAAGTCAAAAAGTTCATGCTTTGGGAAATATTTGGAATTTCTGGGAACCTTGTAACTTGGTTTTGTAGAAAAAGAGAAGTCGGGCTGAAGTCTGGGACACGCTGAGGGAATAGTCAACTTGAGGCGTGGGAAGAGGCATTGGCCTCAGCTTGTTATACACTCTTACTGGCATATCAAGACCTATTAAGAGGCCTCTTCCACGACATTGTGCATCTGTTTGGGACTTCAATAAAAACAAATTTTTTTTTATTTTCTTTTAAGATTTAAAACATTATCTTAATTTCAAAAAAATTGTGGAAAATCATAATCAATCTATATGGCAACATTTGATAGTTTTGGGAATTTCAAATTAAAAGAAAAAGTCTAAAAGCATGACTCTCGATATTTAGATTTAAACAAGATTAAACAAAACATACTAAGTGAAGGCGAATCCAAATAAATCCTAGAAGCATATGCTATAGCGACTAAATTTAGCAATGAACTTGGCCCCAAAGGTGATATGAACTAACCAAAATCTCATCTTACATTTAAGAGGAACCTTTGATTGTGAGGTTAGAGTTCCCTCGCAGCAAAAATGAATATCAAAAAGATTTTGAGAAAAAAAATGGAAAAAGACTATAAGTAGGCCGTTTGTTATTGCTGCTATAAGGGCTGCTCGCCTTTATATGGCTTGGCTTCACTATCGAAAGTTAAATTTTCGGGATGAAAGTGCAAATTTTGTTGCTAAGGCTAGAGCATCTCACAAGGAAAACCTTGTTCTTCATTAGATACTTGACATATGCCGACGGAATTCTAGTCCCATCACCAAGAAGGTTTTGGGCAATGAAAACGTTCATCACAAAGAGCAAATTCCGCCACAAAATCACTGCTTCATCTCTAAAGGTCCTCTTAACCACTGGGGGTTCGCCCTAGTGGCCACCCTTCCAACATGGAAGGGGGAGGTGAGGGGTTCAAATCCCCACCTCCCGGGGGAATGGGGGTAGGGACGCGTAAGTTTCGAGAGTGTTGCGACGGCTCCCACGCCCCGGCAAAGCGGGGGCACAAGTCTGCGAGTGAGTGTAGAGTAGGAATAGAGTAGGACTGACCAAAAAAAAAAAAAAAATCTCTTAAGGTCCTCTTGTAATATCCCGGGCCCCATTGTGTAATATTGTTCGCTTTTGGTCACCCGCCCTGGCGCGGACGAACCGCCATCCCAGCCACGGTCTCTTCCCTCACAGCTTTGTTTTCAACGCAGCGGAAGCATACGTGAAACACGTTACACAGATTGGAGGGACTCAAGCCTTATAAGCTAACCAAGACCTTCCTCCCTAGGCGATGTGGGACAAGAGAGGAGGCTATCACACTCTCCACCTCTTAACAGAAGAGCGTCCTCGCTGTGGCCTCACGGGCATCAGAATAGCATTCGAGATGTGGTCCCACACACGGTCGGGAGTCGCCGATACCACTTGTAACATCCGGGTCCCATGTGTAATATTGTCCGCTTTGGGTCACCCGCCCTGACGCGAACGAACTGTCATCTCAGCCACGGTCTCTTCCCTCACGGCTTTAAAATGCATTATGCAGGGGCAGAGGCGCGGCCCACTAGCCCGCCCTCTCCCAAGCCATAATATTGTCTGCTTTTGAGGCATGGCCCACCGGCCCACCCTCCCTCATAGCTTTGTTTTCAACGCAGCAGAAGCATACGTGAAACGCGTTACACGGTTGTGGGACCCGAAGCTTTAAGGCCAACAAAGACCTCCTCCTGGCGATGTGGGAAGAGGAGGAGGCTATCATACTCTTCACCTTCTCTTGACTGAACGTCGTCGGCCGCGTGGCCCCACGGCATCGTAACGCATTCGAGCTGTGGTCCCACACGCGATCGAGAGTCGGCTCTAATACCACTTGTAACATCCCGGGCCCTACTGTATAATATCGTCCGCTTTGAGAGTGTGATAGCCTCCTCTCTTGTCCCACATCTCTTAGGGAGGGAGGTCTTGGTTAGCTTATAAGGCTTGAGTCCCTCCAATCTGTGTAACGCATTTCATGTATGCTTCCGCTGCGCTGAAAACAAAGCCGTGAGGGAGGATAGCCAGGCCATGCCTCCAAAGCAGACAATATTATGGCTTGGGAGAGGGCGGCTAGTGGGTCGCGCTCCGCCCTCGCATAACGCGCTTTTAAAGCGTGAGGGAAGAAACGTGGGTCGGGATGGCTGTTCGTCCGCGCCGAAGCGGGTGACCCAAAGCGGACAATATTACACGGTGGGGTCGGATGTTACAAGTGGTATCGAGCCGACTCCCGCGGCGTGTGGGGCCATACAGCGAGGATGCTATTCTGTTAAGAGGTGGAGAGTGTGATAGCCTCTCTCTTGTCCTACATCGCCTAGGAGGAAGATCTGGTTAGTTTATAGCGCCTGGGGTCCCTCCACCCATGTAACGCGTTTCACGTATGCTTCCGCTGCGTTGAAAACAAAGCCGTGAGGGAGGGTGAGCCGGCAGGCCACGCTCTAAAGCGGACAATATTATGGCTTGGGAGAGGGCGGGCTAGTGGGCCGCGCCTCTGCCCCTGTATAATGTGTTTTAAAGCCGTGAGGGAAAAGACCGTGGTTAGGATGGCGGTTCGTCCGTGCCAGGGCGGGTGACCCAAAGCGGACAATATTTGTCACGCCCCGATCCTCGGGCACGCACACATCCTTCTCACTTGGTCGATTTTATAATGCGATATCACAGACAATGTATCGCGACCCTTTCATTTATTAAGACATGCGGAAGCGGTTAAAATCCCCAGACAATAAAACGATGGGATAGAAAAGCAGGGCCATATTTTTCCTATTGAAATTTATAACCAAACTTTTATACAAAACACAAACAAATTCATAATTATTCACTTCAAGAGAAATTCTCAAAAGAAGATAGACTCTCAGCCCATCCAGGCCATACTCAAGGCCCCTCTCAGGATTATCTTCTTCTTCCAAAAATCCTTCTCTTTAAGTTTCACTTCTGAGTTCTCCTTCTTAGACTCCTCCTCAGCTTCTCATCGGGGTCCTGAAATGTTTTTCCCCAAACCGGGATGAGACTACGTCTCACGAAGTTCTACCCCCACTAAGCCCAATTAGTAAACTATTATACTATAGGCTGCCTATACACACATAGGGCAGAAGACGTACCTTGGCCTCATATCCCACCTGCAAGTCAGTACAATTCATAATAGGCACCCAAGTAATCATATCACAGATCGAAGCATCGATCAAATCGACCTAGTCGATTATAAGCCAATAAGACCACTCACGGTCATTTCCATTCAGTCAATCAATTCACAACATCAAATCAAAGCAATGATCAATCGATCTAGTCGATTACATGTCAGTCAGACCATTTCTAGGTCAATTTGATTATTCCATCTCAATCCCCAATTACGAATCACGATCCTCAGATCACATCTTGAGTATGGGTGGAAGACACAGTCCCACTCGACAACATTCAATATTTAATGGCTTTACGGTCCCACTCGACCACTTTCGATGCTCAATGGCTTTACGATCCCACTCGACCACTTTCGATAATCAATGGCTTTTACGGTCACTTTCGACCACTTTCGATATTCAATGGCTTTACTGGTCCACTCGACCACTTTCGATAATCAATGGTTTTACGGTCCCACTCGACCACTTTAAAAATTCAATGGCTTTACTGGTCCATTTCGACCACTTTCGATTTCGATAATCAATACTCAACGATTTCTCAATGAAATAATTAACCACAACCATTTAGGAATATATCATAAACTCCACATTCAATTCAATTTTGCACAATTCAAAGCTCAACTAAATAAACAGATTGTGCCATGACAATCAGCACGAGATTTCGGTCGTCGGCCATCTCAATCTTAATTTCCGAAAAATAATTAATTATTAATTAATTTCGAAAATTAATTATTAAACATTAAAAATTCCGTTTAGCTCAAAATAAGGCACAATTAAATAAACAAACTTCACCACGGTCATCAGCATAAATTTCCGGTCACGGGCCATCCCAGTTGAATTTTCGGAAAATAAACAATTATTTAATTAATTTCGAAAATTAAATAATTAATATTAAAAATTCAATTTAGCTCAATAAAGCCCGATTAAATAAACAGACTTCACCATAGTCATCCGCATAATATTTCGGTTCCGGACCATCTCCCTTGAATTTTTGGAAACTAAATAATTATTTAATTTAATTCCGAAAATTAATATTTAAATGCCAAAAATCCCACTTAGGCCCGAATCGCCAAATTGAAGCCCGATTAGGGGTCGGAAAATTCCGAGATACTTCCAATAAATAGTAGACCACGTCTACTTGTTAATTGCGCAATCAATTTATCTAAATCGCATCACAATTGACTAATAATTGCTAATTTATTCTAATCTAACAACCTAAACATAATTAATTAAAACTAAACCAACCTTAAAGCATAATTAGTCAACTAATCCGGGATTAGTGAGATTACTTACCAAATCGCGCGCAAATCGGATCAATCCGACGGGGGTGATGCGAGGAACAACAAACTCCAAAGCGGGCCTCAGGTTCGGGGCCCGGAAATGGCCCAAAACCGGCCAAAACCTCATTGCAAACCCATTTTCTATCTTCTTTGTTCACTGCTGGAAGGGGCGGTTCCGGCGTCGGTTGAGGCGGCCACGGGTGGCTGAGGGCGAGGTGGAGCTCCGGCGAGCTGAGGTGGGGCGCACGGTGGCCGGAGGTGGCCAATCCGCCGCTTGAATGGGTCGACCAACACCCCGCCTGGATGCACGAGCAGAGACCGATGGCTAAGGAGGGTGAGGAAGGGGCGGAGGGCGCGGGCAGAGTAGACGACGGCCCGGCGTGGCTGCGACGGCAACGGCCTTTGCTTTGGTGGCGACTGGTTGCAACGGCAAGCTACCGTCTCTGTTCTGTTGTGCTGCGTTCGAACGAGAGGGACGGAAGAGAGATGATGCGGCGGAGATGGGCGAGGGCAGCAAGATGGCGGACGGCGGCGACTCCAGCTCCGGTTGCTTGCTGCGACGGCGCCGAGAGTAATCGTTGCTTCAACCTGCTGGTTCGCTGGTCTTCAGCTTCCATGGCGTCGTGCGGCTGAAGATGAAGATGTAAGGGGAGAGAGGCAGCGGTGGGAGAGAGAAGGAGAGAAGAGAAAACCAATTTCCCTTTCTTTTTCTCTCACTCTCTCTCTCTCTTAGGTCAGCCACACGTGGGCCATCCTGAGCTGTCATCCACCCACATTTCTAGCCCAAAAATGCCTCTTCTAAAAGCCTTTAGATAGGCCAAAATGTGGGGGTAAGTGTGGCATACGAATTTTCTAGATTTTCTTTCCAATTGGCTTAATTCCTCTTGAATTAAATCAAATTGACCCCATTAATTTATTCAACACCTCATCATTCCGATTGGTATTTTTCCTACCAAATGTAACCCACTCGCATCCCAATTTCACAATCCGAAGCTTCGATTGAAAAGCAGCCATATTTATCAGGTCGAAATTAGAACCCAAAAATCTGGATTCACAATATTACACAGTGGGGCCCGGGATGTTACACCTCTCTTTCGCGGTGCTGGTTTGCTGCTAGAACTTGATTCCAAAATCACAACTCGGCAATGGGTGATGATCAGTGAGATTGTTTGTCAAGTCCATATACCTTCAGAATTGGGAGATTCAATAGGGGCTCAAAACTTGAGCCTACTGAAGCATCTAATTACTCTCACTTTCACTTAAAACTTCTTTTACTTGATTTTGGCACCCGATACATGCACTGCCAGTACCTAATGGAGCTCGACACTTTAATAGAAAAATTTTAAATTCGTGTTCTCATCTCCAAAATTGGTCACAGACTTCTTAGTTTTAACTTTAGCCTCCGAAATTTTCTGTCCTTGCAAAAATAATTATACAATTATGAAGCCATTAACTTGGTCCGAAACACAAATAAAATGTTGAGAACTGAGCACATGTATCGTCTGCTTCATTGGCAGCGGCCATCTTGTATGAAGAAATTATAACATGGGTACTTCGGAAAAAAAAGCTGATATATTCGAAAAGGCTTCCTGTTCCATAATGCTCCCAAACCCACTCCAGAAGATCCACATGGTCCCTTGAATGCCTCGAGTCATTTACTTTTCTTCTGCATGCTATCTGCATATGAACAATCCCAAAGCTATAGATATCTGATTCCTTGATTATCTTGTCAATATGAGTCCATTCAAGAGCCATGTGGCCCATGGTTGTATGTGTATATGCTTTTTACTTTTAATTGATCAGTTACATTCATTATTAGCACGTGATATATCTATCATATGAAATATGTTCTACTCTTATTGTTGCCATCCTCATCACTTGTCACCACAACCGCTATCACAATTACAATAGTCTCTCTATCTATCTCTTTGTGGTCAACCTTGGAGATCACTATTCAGCAAACTTTGATAGTAGGTTGATGTCGCAGTCTTAGAAGATTTTAGATTGTGATTGAAAATCTATATCTGAGTTCTCTCGATATATATTTTCAATTTGTATTAGTAAATTTAAAATCCAAATCCCAAAATTGTTAATGTATTATTATAGTATGCGGAAAATCTAGTCCTAGTGTTTAATTGTCTAAAAAAAAGGCACGAATCCTGCTCAAGGTAAAAATATAGTCCCCTTATTATTTCAGTATAAATGATCTTACGTGACGGCTTTTGTGGCCAATCACGTTAACATGACAATCGACGTAAATTTTTTTATTATTAAAAACTAAAGAAATAAAGTGAGAGATTTAAAAATCAAAAGAAAAGCAAAACAATGGTTCACTCCTGAGAACCAAGGGTCATTTGCACAATTTTTTTATATTTGTTTTTGTTTGAGCTTGTCAACATATCTAATTGAACTTACTTTCACTTAAAAGTTTAAGTCAATAAATTATAGACCAATTAAGATAAATTAATTGCTCAACACCACACTATTTCTCCAAGATAGGAATTTTCTAATAAAATTTACACATGCATCTTAACAATCTCCTATTTACGTAAAAACTCAATTTTAGGTTTGCTCTCTCTTAATTCCGGTGTCCTTTTGCATCTTCTTGTCTCAACTTGAATCTTCACTCTATTATCTTGTGAGGATTACAACAACGGAAACGCCACCTTCATTCTTGAGGTCTTTCTTTAGATTGAACTATCGGAACACATTGCTACATGCGATGCCCACTTTCATCCAAGTCTCTTTTGTCAAAGTGAATTAGAAGGGCGCCTGCAAACTATGATGATTACGAAATTTTTTTATTGAGATTTTCACCAAACACCAATGCACTTTGAAAGTGAACCACCAATCAACTATACAAATCACATACTTTTATGAATCCTTCAAGTTGTTAACAAACAAGAAGTTGAATTACTCTCCAAGATCCTCGTGACCTCCTGCTTCCAATGTCTTCAATGATCTTTGTCGGCTAAAATCACTTCAAAATCATTCAAATCTCTCTCTCTCTCTCTCTCTCTCTCTCTCTCTCTCTCTCTCTCTCTCTCTCTCTGTATAATCCTACGGTTAGGTTTCTCCTCTCATCATTATTGCCTTGATTCTCTTTTTATCCCTATTTATATACAACCTAAAGTCTCATATCCTTTCTCCTAATCACTCTAATAAAAATTGTCTCTTAATGCAAATTCAACAACAATCACTCGCCTAAGTTTTCTTAATTTCATCATGAAATCTAATATACTTGAAAATGATATGCATGCTTTTCTACTAACAATAGTCTTTACTTTTGTTTTTTTCGGTGGTTATTCTTCCCCCTAACTTACGTTGGTTTAAATGTCTAAGTTGGGGCCTCCTATTGGGATGCACCTGCAAATTTTGTTAGAAAGTCCCACTTTGGAGAATTAGTGTGGCGTGAGTTAGTAAATATATTTTAGTTAGTTCATAACTTGTTAGCCTAAGTTTTGAGTGAATATGGGTCTAATTGCATATGTTGACAGACTTAGACTTGAATGTTCTATATTGGCAATCTCCTAAGTGAAGGTATTGGGTTTTGATGTGTGCTATTAACAAATGGCACTAGAGTCAATGGTTGATTGGTGGGTCTTCAATCTACTTAGGTGTTCGATGAATATTTCAAGCAAGGAATGTTGTGATCAACGTGATTTTGGGGTGGTGGCGTAGCAACATGTCCGAACGACAACTTTCATGGTTTGGTCTAGATAAAAAAGACCAATGATGAAGGTAAACATCATGGTTGTTGTGGTCCTCACATGCAACAATGGGAAATTTAAGTTGAGACTTACATATTGATACTTGTATTAAGGGGAGCAAGCCTAACATTAATGCGGGGGGAGATTGTTGATATGCACGTGTTAGTGCGTTAGGAAGTCCTATATCAGATAATGGGTACAGTGTGAAGCAATTGATATATCCTATGTGGTTTATAATTAATTGGCTTGAGCTTTTGAGTGAAGGTGCCTCCGACCAGATATATTGATAGACTCAGATTTGGGCTCCCTCTTAGTAATTTCCTAAATAAGGGTATCGGGCTTCTATTGCACGCTTCCATCATCCGCACCCATCCTGTCCTTAGTCGGATATTTTACCTAGGTAAAACAGATCTCTAGCTCACTCTCTCTGTCCACCTTCTTTCTCTCTCTGTCTCTACAACCACAAATGTCCCTTATGGTTATTATCGCCACATGCCACCACCTTTGCCAAATCTCTCTCTCCTCTCTCTCTCTCTCTCTCTCTCTCTCTCTCTCTCTCTCTCAGAATAGACGTCAAAGATGATCTCGACCTTGGGATAGAGGTTCTCTATCTCTCTGTGAAGAGACGTCAAAGATGATCTCGACCTTGGGATAGAGGTTCTCTCTCTCTCTCTCTCTCTCTCTCTCTCTCTCTCTCTCTGTGAAGAGACGTGAAAGATGATCTCGACCTTGGAATAGAGGTTGATAACGATCGTAGACTTCCATCGACATAAGGCTGATCTGAAGTCAATGAAACCCTTATTAACGTAAGCTTGAGGTCCTCAAACCTTGACTTGAGGTCAACAAACTAATATTCAAGTAAGACTTGGGCTATGATCTAATTGAAAGTGATCAAATTGCTTATTTGATTCATTTCAAGCTCATTACTAATAGCAAGACCAAATCAATGGGTGGACAGGCTCATTAGCTAGGGAGAAACAGGCTTCGTGAGCTGAATCACAAAGGGAAATGCTTACCCAAAATAGCCAATTGATATGCCCAGAGAAAGAGAGAGAGATGGTGATGGTGGTAAAGAAAACACTAACATTCTTTGAAAGCTTTCGTGTCATGTTGGACACTTCGATACATGTCCGACATATTTCGACATATTCCAACACGTAGATTAATAGGTGTCGGAAAATCTGACACTTGGTCAATTCTCCCGACATCACTCATGGGTCAATTTAAAAAAAATATACAATAAATGTCTAAAGTAAATATGTAAATTTGATAAAAATTAAAGGGGAAAGACTTATTGTTATATTTGATGGTACAGATTTTTTTTTTTTTTTTTTGAAATGTAAATTTAAATTTTTTCCCCCTCCAAGTTTTATGGATTATTGGGATGGAATATAATTGAATATGTCAAATTGAAATAATGAATGATATTAACAAATGTTTGAAAAAAAAACGTTTTTAGTATAAATTCATTCTAGGCTATTTTATTATTATTTATTTATTTGTGAATTTGAATCTTGATTGAAATAATCATAAAAATGATAATTTATCATGTATATAAAAAAATATACATTTACTATATAACGTGTCGCATGTATCGAAATTCTCTATTTTCTAAGAAATGATGTATTGACGTGTCATGTCATGTCGTGTCGTATTGTATATCACATGTCAATATGCTATTTAGATGGTGGTGACTAGAGGTATGAGGGTACACAATTCAAAGATTATAGCATACTTATAACTAATGGGAGAGTATACGCGTCTCAACTCATCCAGCGATCCCCTTTATGGGCTTGCTCGATCGGTGTAGGAGATGGTTATAGAATCCGAGCACAGGCTTCAGGCGGCCCATCAAGTCTCTTTGTTTTTTATTCGAATAAATAATAGGTACACAGGTCATGCACCTTTTCGTACACGTCCCCATATTATTGTTTCAACATGTAACTAACTGCTCAAATTAACCGCGAGAGACAATATGTGTAGAACTAGTCTTATGGCCCGTGTATCTAATATTAGTGTGAGTGCTGGTAAAGACACCTTTATTCCATGAAAATAAGATGTCTTTTTTACCATAATTTGCCATTGCAATGGAATTGGCAACCGAAAGCATACATGATAAACATACATAAAGCAAATTCGGAAAAGAAACTCGACAGAAAAATTTCAGATATTGGAGAATATTTCTTTTCACAAAGATAAAAATGAAACCAATAAGAAGTTAATATAACGATTTGAATAATTACTTAAATGTTAAACTCAAAAAATCTTAGTGTACTCGAGATTTCACCTATCATAGATACAATGAAAATTAAATTAGTAACCCACAAATGTTTTTTACCTAATTTATCGAGACTTAAAAGAATTACCGAACAAGTGAACATAGGCAGTAAGTCTCTTTTTGGCATTTGTTAAACTTAGACACGATATACATCAATCTAGTTAAGTTTTTTTTAATTGAAAGTTGGCTAGCATGGTGAAAAAGTATGGTTGCACAGAAAAAGGTGAGACAAAAAATGTAATGAAAAAATTCCAATCTACTTTACATTTTTATATAAATTTCACTTCTGGCAAGTCATGAGATGAACATGATTTTGTTTTTCTTGTCATTTTGAAAACGCTATGGCTCAAGCTGAATTCATCGATTCTTTAAGTTGTGTAATTAATGTGTTACTGTTACTAAACATAATCTTAAGTAACATAAGAAATAATAGTATAAACGTTTAAAGTGAATATGTAAGGGCCAATCTCTAGCCTCATTTGCCAACGATATTGTCCGTTTTCGGCTAGAGCCCGCACAATTTTGTTTTTTTAGGCTTTTGTGCCCTTCTCATTGATATTGTTCACTCTAGGTCCTACTGCCACAGCGTAGCGGTCGCCTTCACAACTTCGTCCCTCTAGCACAATGGAGCACCTTAGGTGGGCCTCGTTGGTAGTTAAGACTAGTGCTACTTTTTATATAGCACCACCTTACCGCACCTAGACATTGTGGGATTCAGTTCATTCCTATTGCCACGTCATCCTAAAAGCTGCACCTTGTTTGGGCCCTTTCTGGCTCTAGCGATCACTCCAGCTCTTATCGGACCGGGTTGTTACAAGCTTACCAGCTTTCAATTGGTTCATTCCCAAACTACACGCTTCTGGCTAGGCTATTGTCTTTGATACCATTGTAAAGATTGACTTATGCGCCACTTGCCAACAATATTGCATGTTTTGCGTAGCAGCATGCACAATTTTATTCTTCTAGGCTTCACCTAAAAAGGCCTTGTTTGGGGTACAAGGGTCTCCACGCCCTCCTCACTGATATTGCTTGCTCTGGGTCCTGCTACCTCAATGTAGTGGTCACCCTCACAACTTTGTCACTCTAGCAAAGTGGAGCACCTCAATTGGGCCTTGTTGATAGTTAAGACTGGTGCTACTCCTTATATATCACATCACCTCACCATACTTAGATGATGTGAGATTCGGTTCATTCCTATCCCCACACCAACTTAGAGTTAGAGCCGCACATTGCCTGGGCCCTCTCTGGCATCAACGATCACTCCCACTCTCGTTGGATCGTGTCACAAATTTGAGGAGTGAATTGAAACTCTTCTAGATATTTTTTTCTTCATTAAGTTTGTGCTCTATGGCTAAAAGAAAGGATTAAGTTTGTGATTTGTTTTTATTTGGTCTTATAAAGTAAAAGAGTTATTAGAACCAGACCACTTTGAAGTAATTTTATCATGAATGTAATTGTCCATGTGTAGATGACCTTTTTTTAACTGAATTGAGTAGGTAAATTTATATGCAGCTCTGCGAAAATCATTTAGGATACATTCTAGTTGCCAACCGGGTGAATTCAAGTGGTTTAAGTATGAACTATACGTCAGAATTTCAAATCCTATATAAATAAATAAATAAATACCCAAATCCGTCAATTCCTAGGTAGACCTTGGAACTGGTTTTTCCTCCTAAAACTTCACATGTAAAAATGAGTAAATTTGATGGTTATGAATGTAGATAGAGAGTACGAAAGAAAGAAGTAAAGAGTAGGAGGAAGGACAATGCGATTTTTGTCATGACTACATACTTTTGCAAGCCACTAAATTACAAAATCCTGGATTGAGATGACTAATAGCCACTGAAACAGATCATGCTCTGTATCTTTCCTATAATTCCATCATGTTGAAGTTTTGATCGATTTTTCTGTAAAATCCTGGACTCCTCTGGGGTTAACATCTACGAGTCCCTAGTTCAATAGGGGGTAGAATTTTATGTCCAGGGTTGAAAACAAGAAATATATCTCTGACAAATGTGGAGATAAATCGCTTGTATAAATCGGTGAATTGAGTCTATAATTAGGCAAGACAGTTCAGTCGTGTACACAAGAGAGACCAACCAAAAAAAAATAAAAAAAAAAAAAAACTAAACCATCAGCCTTTTAATCCTTTCTCAATAAAGCAATATTTGTTTCCTTTTCACCGCCTGCCGTTTTGTCCCATTAACAAATACACACACACTTTCACATCAGAATTCATACCAAATACTACCATCAAATTCTAACACGTAATATGAAAATCCAAAAGTGAAGAGCTAATAGAAACTCGTAATTAAAGGTCCGCTTGTATAAGTGTAATACTTGCGAATCTTAGGACACAAAAGTCGCAATACAGAACCAATAAAAACAGCGAACTTCCTCTGTGTTCGAAAGCAATGCAGAAGAAGATGAACTGCAAGATTTCTTGGAAGAGCCGGTACATGTGGACAGTTCGTTACTGTAAACGCTTTATGGTTCACTGCTTCTGAACTTTGTGGACGACACGTGCGACAATTCGGGCATCGAAGATGGAGACACAACATATGTCGGGATGGGCATTTTTGGTGGGAGAATGGGTGGTGAAGCATCAAAGTTCAAAAAGCTTATTGCTTTGCTTATGGGAGGCCGTTCCTTAGGGTCCGGATGAACGCACCAGAGGCCTACGATCATCAAGCACTCCATTTGTCTTGCATTGAAATTTTCTCCTAACTTAGGATCTGCCGCATCTAATAGCTTTCCAGTTCCATAGAGCTCCCAGACCCAGTCCACAAGTTGGACTTGGTCTTCTGATGCTCTATGTTCAATAGCTTTTCTTCCACACGCAATTTCTAAGAGGACGACTCCAAAACTATAGACATCAGATTCCTTACTTGCCTTGCTCATATATATACATTCAGGGGCCAAATATCCCATGGTCCCTGCCACTAGAGTTGTTTGTGAGCCTTTGGCATGGTCAACTATCCGAGCCAGGCCAAAATCACCCAATTTAGCTTCAAAATGTGCATCGAGTAGGATATTGCTAGACTTTATATCCCGGTGCATGACGCATTGTTTCAAATCCTCATGCAAGTATTTCAGCCCAAAGGCGACACCTTGAGCAATATTATACCTCTTTTCCCATGTCAACGGTGCTTTATCTTTAAATAAATGCAAGTCTAAGCTACCGTTAGACATGAACTCATACACAAGGAGGAAGTTGTTTCTCTCATGACACCAGCCAACGAGCTCCACTAAATTTTTATGCCTGAGATGTCGAATCATCTTCACTTCAGTGGCGTACTCCTTTACACCTTGTTTGGAATTTGGAGTGATCTTTTTAATGGCGACATGGGAATCTACATCAACGAGGTGGCCTTCATACACACCCCCAAAACCTCCTTTCCCGAGCAACCGGGCATTGGCAATGTTATCAGTCGCAATAGCCAAGACCTTGTAGGAGTACTTCTTGGGTCCCTTCGACTGTTCAAATTCTTCATCCATCCTGGGCACGTTTTCTTCTTCTCCACTTTGATCATTTCTATTTCTCTTCAGCCTATAACCATACCAGCCAAATCCTGCAACAAGGATAAGAAACACAAAAGAGCTTAAGCCTAAGATAGCCCCCCTCATCCAAGACTCACTCTTTTTCCCTCGTGTCATGCCACCATCAGGTGTGTTGACGGTATTGGTCGTACCATTTACAGTGTCAAGGATTTGTAGACTAGAGTTGAATTCCCATGAGAAAATAGAATGAGCCTCAAACAACTGCCCTGTCGTTGCCGAGAAACCAAAATCTACCCATTCCGGCAAGTACTCTGTCAGGTTGAGTGGCTGATAGTAAAGGCTGACAGAATTTTCAGCATCATCTCCAAAAATAACGCTCAAGTTCATTGCTCTAGAATCGTATGTGACCTGAGCATGGAGTTCTTGACCATGGAGTATGTTGTAATCCATCCATGAGACACAAGTTTTACTGACAGAAGCCACGCTGTTTACATTGATACCAACATGGTCACATAGCGGATCCCATGTATTTGTCGAATGGTCATAGAAAGTATCAAACTCTACTGCAACAAATGCAGTACTAGAGTTGGTAGAGCTTAAATTCGCAGAGAGGCCTAGAAAGCGTCCTTCTGAGTGTGCAGAAATCTGCGATCCATTGGGAGCGAGAAAGAAAACCAATCCATCAGCATGGGAGAAGTTCATATGGGAATCAATAGCGAAAGTAAAATGGGTGACAAAATCTGCCACATTCCCTGTTGAACTATCCCACAGGTGCATGGGTTGATGGTATATTGCTCGGCCAACTACGCATGTTGGGCTCTCCATTGGCGCACCAAGAGTCAGTTGGATGATGGAGTTCAGTACGGTGGCATTGCCCTGAAAATCTATTCTCTGATCGTTCAATTGAAAAGACGGGAAATTGAAAGAAATGTTGTTGAAGGATTCGGAATTGCCATATGGAATGCTTAATGAAAGGATGAAGACCATTTGTGCCAGAGCCTCTTTCATCGGACGCATTCTCACTGAGCTGTGAGCCATCATTTTTCTGAAGATTCAAAGGCTTGTTTGCGTTCTTTCAATAGCTTCTGCTCAGTGGGAACAGCACTGACAGTGGCCAAAGTCTGAAAATTTGAGCCATTTATTAACATTTAAACAGAAATACAAAAGTTAAATGCACAATCTCAGTGATGAAAGCTCTAGTAGAAACAAAATGTTGGAGAATGGCCAGCAGACATTTCAAATCATTTCACGCTTTGAAAAGGAATTGGAAGAAGTATTGCACGGGTGTTATACTACTATATAATTGTTGTTATTCCAACCCCAGGAAAAAAATAAAAAATAAAAACTGTTGTTATCAAACACGTTCACCTAATTGATAACATAAAAGCAGCAGATAGAGAATTTGAGAGTTAAGGGAGGGATAGAAATCCTAGGTGTATAGGAGGTGCATTAGGAATTTATCAAGAGGATGATCATCACTGCAAAATCTAGAAAAATTTTGGGGGCGAAGATGTACGTGAATCGTACACTATTCCATGGCAAAGCGTTATGCTTTTGTTTCTTAAAGTATCAGATCAAGCAAATGACTCCAACTCATTTGGTCACTTGTCTTCTGCCTCTCATGTAATGCAGTAGCTCTGATCCCTTAGAAGCTGAGCAATTCTACTGAACTGTTAGACTTGTGAGAAACTTATTGTGGAGATCAATTGAAAATGAACATGTCACAACAATTGAAAAACAAATGTGGCTTAGACTCTAAGAAAGCAAAATTTTGTACTAGCTCTGCTTCATCTTAATCAAAAATGGCAATTCATCTAAGAACCTTTGAAAACTTGGTGTTGGTGTGCTTCATGCCAAAAACGTCACTAAAACCAGCCTGTTGTGCCTTTTTGAAATCTAGAAATGCACATTAGTTTCTTTAAAAACCCAAGTACCTCTTCCACATAACACAAACAGCCTTGACTCTATCAACTAAACAATTTCTTAATCCATGCGACCAGTAGCCTTAACAGTCGCAACTTATATCGTCTCTAGTGAAAAGTCCTCAAGAAGGATGATTTGAGACTAAATTAATTTAACGCTTCTGGTGTGGGAGCTGAATTATGGGGACTTCATAACGGACTCAGACTAGCTTAGAGTAGCTATATTAGGGATAGGGTGATTGCGCAACATATCACCAATGTCAGTACTGATACATCCACATACAGCGCTTGGATATGAGTACATGTCAATCCTTGTTCATTAGGTAACTGACATGTGATAAACCAGTGCGTTGACTTGATTTCTTAAATAATAGATGAGGTCTATATGGCCGAGGAACAAATATAAAGCTACCGCATTTGGCAAGCATTTGCCAATAAGTTACTCTGTGGTTTATAGATCATGGGGATCAGTATCATCCGAATCATTACTTATGTGGATCTCATTATGGCGTACTCACGATCAACGGTCAGGATGTGCTTGATCTACATGGTCCATGCACCTTAAAATACTCCCTCCCTAGCCAGAGATTATGCTATCTAAAATCCGATTTGGCAACATATGAGCATGTCTTCCTCACGCTAGCATTTGTAAACAACTCTATTTTTGCTATTGTTTGTTATTAAGTCTGTTTATCCTTCTCTTGTGCAACCTCCTTTCAAGCAAATGCAGGAAGATACAAAATTCTTGCTGAATAATACCCCACAGCCAAAGAAGAAAGAGACATGTCAATAGTAAGTCCATTAAGAGTCTGGCTACCAAGTTAGGATGGAGACTACATGTCCTGAGGTCCAACTCCACAGTGACTTGGCAAAGAACGTATCGACCCGAATCATGGTATAAAGTCGATTCCCTCTTGGGTGGACTCATCCGCGAGAAACTTACCAGCGACTAACACCTGCTTTCTGTCTCATCGGGCCAGTTGAAACTATATGTCCCAAAAAAATTTCGATGAACTCCGAGTTAGGCTTCCTCAACCTATAATTGTTTTATCCTTTCTGTCGAATCTTTCTAGCAACATAATCCTCTTCTACTTTTTTTCTTTCTTTCTTTCCGCTTGGTAAGAAGGGGAAACTCCACAAGTCCAGAATCCCATCTACCGAGATTTGAACCTGTCCCCGACTGTCCCCGCCATTTCTAGTGCCGCCGTAAAACATGGTGTATGATACCAAGACGAATGCCGCAGTAATTTATGGCAGCAACTGCTAATGGCTACTTATTTATGCCAACAAAAGGAAACAACAATAAAACTGTTAATGGCTACTTGTTATCGCTTAAATGATACACAATACTTTTCTAAATATGGACTAACAAAGCAAAAATACCAAAAACACTACATTCGCGTGCAGAGAGAGAGAGAGAGAGAGAGAGGAAACCTGGATTGCCGTATGAGGGTTGAGGTAGAGCTGCAATGCCAGGAACAAGAAGAGAATGTTTGTCTTCTCCCTAAGATTTTGTAGGAAGACAGATTGTTTGCGTAAATTAAGGCGTGAAAAATTACAGCCAGAGTCCAAGTCAAAAGATTCATGCTATGGGAATTATTTGACCTTTGTAGGTGTTGAAAATATGTCTTGAGTTTGAGTCCGTTAAATGAAACCGGACTAATGAGAATATGTGAACTCGACCACGTGCAAGTCAAAGTAGCGCATGTGAATTGATAAGCCGAAATTGTCAGAAGACGATTGCATGCGGATTTCATCTATGAGCTGCAAGCGAGAAGAGGCTAATTATGTGTGGCTTCCTTTGTTGTCTTCTACTTATTTCTGCAGGTTGGACTTTTGAAGCCATCATTGTTGACTTTGAGAGAGAAAGAAAAAGAAGAGAAAAGAAAGGTTCACGCGTCCATTTTTCTTCTCTCCTTTAATGCATGCACATGCATGAACACCTATGGATTATGGTGGGCTTTTTTTTTTTTTTTTTTTTTTTTTGGTAAAGATGGTAGGCTTGTTTTGTCTATTCTTTCTCTAAAGAAGACTTTCAGCATGTTGCAATAAATGATGGAGACTCTATTTTGTATTACAAAAGAGAGAGACGTCCAATGGAGAAGATGCGCTAAGTTCCCTTGGTGGTCAAGTGAGGCGCCAAGTTTCAGTGGCCGAGAGAGAGCTTTGAGACTGTAGAATAGTGTAGAGAGTTCTCTTGGGTGAGGGGATTTCTCGTTGTAAATTATACCCCAAGTGTTTTAGCTAGTTAAATTCTTGTGAGTAGAATTTGTTTAATTCCTTGAGTGAGGTTTCACTAGGAATTATGGTGGGCTAAACACTGTGTGAATTATTTGGGTGTAATTTGGGGCTGCGAAACATTAAGAGTATGTTTGAGTGCTTGAGTGATTGTAATCTCTGGTGTATTGCTTGTTTCTATAATGGAATTTCGTATTGCTCCCCTCGCCGACATAGGTTTCGGAATTCGGACCAAACCACGTAAATTTGGTGTCCGATTTCCTTTCCTTCATTTATTTTATCCAATTCGCTTGTCCATATTCCACAACAGTAGGAACCAAGCGGCTTGTAATTGTTTTGTAGAAAAAGAGAAGTCGGCTGAAGTCTAGGACAAGCTGAGGGAATAATTTAATGGAAAGTGATTTGTCAAGTTTGAGGCGTGGGAAGCAATGAAGCTAGTACGAACACCTAGAGGGGGTGAATAGTTGTTTAAATGAAGTCTTGACAAATAAATATGGAATAAAAAAAGTTATGAGCAAAATTTGAATAAGAATCATAGTCTGATAAAAAGTCACTAGACTTCTGGTAGATGTTCATAATCTATTATGCAACGAAATAGGCTTATGGAATAACCTGTAAGTATGCAATAGACTTAAATAATATGAGTTAAGAGAAGAGAAGATTGCACATAAAATTTATAGCGGTTTGGTTTAGATTAAGTTTACGTCCACTTTCCTACGCTAACAGCCTTCTGGCTGAATTTCACTATGTGATCAACAAAAGATTATAACTTTGAATGCAAACACTTAGTGGTAGATTGTATTATCTCACTAAGTCACTATTTTCATATTTTTCTCACAATCATAAACATTTAAACTCACGAAAGACAAGTATATGATTGAAGTTTGCTCAGAATTTGGAATTATAGATTCTACGCTCCGTGTTTTACTTCCTCTTCGGTCCTTGGTCTCCTTAAATACTACTCAACTTTCAAACTAACCGTTGGATAATATCTAGAGGATCGTCTTCCAATCTACTCGTTGGACAGATCTGTATCAAGAAAATTTAGTAGCCGTTGAGTGACAGAAGCAAAATCCCAAGTTGATTCCAATCCCCTATATAAATAGAATTTTGGTTTCCATAAATAGAGCTTCTCAATTTAGAAAGTTCTTGTTTTCAATATCCAATTGTCAATCAACTAAATTGAGTCAATCAAATCTATATTGATATAGAATCCAAACCAGATCACTAGCCATTATATGTTGGGGCTTATATTACGTTTTGTCAAGTTGCCTCATTCTGAACATGAGTCTCGTTCTGGACATTGTCACGTTCTAGACTTGTGTCTTATTCTGTATGCAAAGTCTAAGTGTGTTCTATCAGAAGTAAAGTTTGAGTGTCTTCTGTTTGAAGTAGAGTCTAAGTGTCTTTTGTCTAAAGTAGACTTTACAATATTGATGTAAGTTTAAACATATTTTGCTTCTGAACATCTTTAGCCTTAAGGTTTGGATACAGTCTGAATAAGTTCAACTTCAGTATAAAGTCTATCTTATGGTTCTTCCAAATATAAACCCTAGTAATATCATTTACACATTCTATCATCTGCATAGTCTGTTACTCAACCATTAAACGTGTTAGTAGCCTTTGATTTATTTTGTAATTTTCAAAATATCATAAGGGATTTCCCTAATAGGAAATGGCTTATGCCTTAGTTTGTTCTACTCTTAAAATAGGCATGACAACCATTCTATTTTTGGTTAGACCTATTTTGTTTATTTTCGAGAATAGGTTTAGAATAGAAATCAATTTGGTAATGCAATTTCATTTTTTTATTTCAAGAACAAATTTTTAGTTTAGAAATAGAATTGGAATAGAAATGAGAAGTAAAAATTTTATATTTCTCTATTTTTGAATAAAAATGAGAAATATAAAATTTTCTCATTGCTTGTCCTCACTATGTGCAGTTGCCCCCTTGCCGTTGTCCATTGTTCGTCATCTACCACTACTACCCATTGTCTGATGCTACTAGTGCCTATTGCTTGCCGCCGTCAGCCATCCACCAGTCGCCATTTGCTATCCGCTAGTCGTCGGTTGCTATCCATCGCTAGAAAGGAGAAATTTTGTGTCGTTATCACACCAATTTCTATTCCATGAGCAAAAATTTTGTGTTATTATGAAATGCGTATTTTTTCTTACAAACTTATTCAAGGAACCAAAAAAAAAAAATCTATTTCTAGCTAAAAATGAATTTTTGAAAGAGAATGGCTATCATTTACGTCCTTACTGACACATTGAGACCTATTAATAGGCCTCTCACACAACATAGTGCATCTATTTAGGACTTCAATAAAAACAATTTTTCTTTTTAAGATTTAAAACATTATCTTAATTTCAAAAAAATTATGGAAAATTGTAAATGAATCTATATGTCAACATTCGAAAGTTTTAGATTTAACAAAAGTCTAAAAGCATGAGTTTCCATACTTAGATCAAACAAAATTAAACATAATGTATAAAGTGAAAGAAAATCCAAATAGACCCTTTAGAAGCACATGTTATGGTGACTAAATGTTAGCAATGAACCTAGCCCCAAAGGCAATATGCACTAACAAACATCTCATCTTACATTTAAGAGGAAAACTATTAATTTATGTCTTGAGTTTGAACTTGAAAATGAAAGTTTCCTAATTCAAGTAGATTTCATTTTCTATTTTGGATTTAATTCTTGCCTATTTATAAGAAGGGAATGTTCTTTGTGGAGAGTTCCAAAGAGGAGCTTCTTCTTGTGAACTACACCCTTAAGATATCCAAGTGTATTGAAGCCAATTATATTCTTGTGGTAATAATTTGTGTGCAATTCCTTTGTGAGATTGAGAGATTATTTAAGAATTGTGGGGCTAAACACTTTAGGTATAATTGGAGTTTGGGAAATACTGTGAGTGTTTAAGTGACTTAAATGTGATTATAATCTTCATTGTATTATTCAATTTATAGTAAAATTTATTGCTACTCTTCTCGTGAACATAGTTAACTACGATTGAACTACATAAATCTAGTATCTAATTTATTTTCTTATTTTGTTTTTCTTATTGTTTGGTCGCTTGCTTTCGCAACAATATCTATTAGAGTTGGGCTTGGATAAGTTGGAGTGAATCGATGGCAACATAAGAAGGAAAAGTGAGAATCAACAAAATTGATGAGAATAATTTCAATTTTTAGAAGATGCAGATTGAAGATTATCTCTATCAGATGAAATTGCACTTGCTCTTATCTAGGGAAGAGCTAGAGATAATGAAGCAAGCTAACTAGGAATTGCTGAGTAGATGAGCTTCGAGTGTTTTCCGACTAACGTTGGCTCGTCACATCATGTTAAACTTGAATAAGTGAAGGTGCGTCAGTTGCAGATCATATCAATGAATTCAATATGATTTTTAGTCAAATGAGTTCAATTGAGATTGACTTTGAAAATGAGGTACATGCTTTGATTATGTTATCCTCATTGCCTAATAATTGGAATACTATTATTACTACCATTAGTAATTTCTCTAGGTCAGCAATCTTGACGTTTGATGGGGTTCGAGATTTAATTTTGAGTAAGGACATTCGTAGAAGAGAATCTCATGAACTTGTATATGCTGCTTTAGTAGGTGAAAATAGAGGGAGTATTAATACACGTGTTAATAGGAGTAATATAAACATGAATAGACATAGTCAACCTAGGATTAATGGTGCTACTAATTAAGGTTGTGACAAGAGGGGGCATCTTAGAAGGAATTGCCTTAAGCTGAAAAACAAGAAGGGTAAGAAAATTATAATTGGAGTCTACAAATAATGTTACAACTATAGGTAATAGTAATTTGGATAGTGCTAATTTTGTCTTGTTTGTTAGTGATTATTCATTGTTTGATGGATGATTATGGATTTTAATTGTTCATTTCATGCTAGGGCATCTTAGAAGGAATTGTCTTAAGTTGAAAAACAAGAAGGGTAAGAAAAATATAGTTGAGTCTCCATATAATGTTGCAACTATAGCTGATGGTAATTTAGATAGTGCTAATTTTGTCTTGTCTATTAGTGATTATTCATCATTTGATGGATGATTATGGATTTTAGTTGTTTGTTTCATGCTATACCAAATATAATTTGGTTTACTAATTATCAATGTTTCAATAATAGTAAAGTGTAGTTGGTGAGCAATGTCGAGTGCAATGTTATAGGTATTAGCGATGTTAAAATCCGATTGTCGATGGTATTGTCCGGACATTAACTGGAGTAAGGCATATTCCAAAGTTTAGGAAGAATCTGATTTCTTTGAGTGCCTTGGATTCAACTCAGTGTCAATATATTTCAGAGTTTAGAGTTTTGAAGATCATTCAAGGTTCCTTAGTGATAATGAAAGGAATTAAGCACAATGACCTATAATGACCTATATGAACTTCAAGGTGAGGCAATGATGGATTTTTCCATAAAGATGTCAAATGCATCGGTTCAAGAGTCTGAATTATAGCGCATGCGTTAGCGTCACATTGGCAAGAAAAAAAGCTTGGAGGTTTTAAGTGAAAGAAATATGTTGTGTGATTAATTCATAACGAATTGAAAGGTACTGCAATTTAGATCAGCGATGCCAGATGCAGTTCAGTATTGCTATTAAAGAAATTACAAAGATTGCAGAGTTAATTCACTTTTGTTTACATGTTATTGTGGTTTCCTTTGAGGAAGAATGCCAAATTTATGCTAATAGTGGTTGGTGAGGAGATAAGAATTGATATTATCACGCCCCAAACCCCAAGCACGCGCATATCCCTCGGCGATCGATTAAATTGCGACATTCCCAAGACGTGTCGCCGACCCATTCATTTTATGCACATGCGGAAGCGAAATTAAACATTTACTCAGACAACAACAAACACATGGAAAGTAGAAAGACATGCCAACACTTTTTCACAAAACCCACTTTATATACATATCAAGTTGGTCCTATCAGTTTATATACATAAGTCTCACTCGAAAAGAAACTACCAGACCACCTATGCTCTGAACCCTCTACCCTCAAGCCCCGAGTTCTCCATCTAAGGACCTAAAAATTTTAAACCACGACGGGGTGAGATAAAATCTCGGCGAGTCAACACCCTAAACCCCGATCAAGACAAGAATCCACTTAGAGGCAGCCTAAATAGGCGTCGCACACAAACTTACCTCGTGTCAGCACCACTCTACACATTAGCTCATCACATATATCATATGCACACAACAAATGTATTTAATAACCAAGACACTTCATTTCATTCTCAAACAATCACATGAGTCACGATTATAAGGCCAAACCGTTATGACACATCACATTTCACGCCACACAATTTGGTCTCATAATCAGTTGTGACTATCTCAATCACTCACACGTGTCCTAGTTATTACGACCCATCAATTATGTCCAACTCAACAGTTGGCAGTCATCCGGCATAACCAGGCGCCGTCCCGCTTCGTCGGGCATGGCATCATCCTGCATAAACGCATCAAGATGGCATTTCATAATGAGCATCGGCCCAGCCTCTACTATGACTAGCATCCGTTGACGTGGGGCATCCAAACTTAATCAGGCATCATCCCACATAAACGCATCAAGACAGGTTCACTACCACGCATAAATGCATCAGGGTATTTAGATGATCACACACTATCCAACGGAATTCTATTCCCATCACCAAGAAGGTTTTGAGCAATGAAAATGTTCATCACAAAGAGAAAATTCCGCCACCAAATCACAACGTTGGAGAAAGACCTCACTATGTTTAGTCTCCATCAAAAAAAGAAGATTAGGCTTTTCTTTAGCCACAGGGGCTTTAAGCGCTTGAACTGTCAAGTGATTGCCCAACAACTGACAGTTCCAACTCAGAAGTTTCATCGATGAGGTGGTGGCTGTTGAGGGCCAGCCACCTTCACACATGGATCAACTTGTGGTGCTTCCAAAATGGGAGTATCAAGAAGCACAAATTCATCAAAATCAGGAGGAACGGCACCCTTTAGGTGATAAGGGTTATAACGCCTTAGTTTCTTGGCAGGTCCTATCTTTGGAGTAGGACGAGAAGCCTTGGACTTCTTAACCTGACGGGACGGAGATTCCTGAGCCTGAAGGCCTTGTAATTTTGTTGTGTTAGGTATGAGAGCAGTGGTGAGAGGATTGCCAAGTACAGCACCAGGCAGGGGAGAAATCCCCTTCAATTTAGCTATTGTAGGAATGAGTGTTGTATGACTATGTGTCCCTTCCATGATCATCTCTTGATTTTCCTGATGTGCAGGTGCTTTAGCTCGCTGATCTGAAGGAAGTGCTGGGCTAGTCGCTATTGCAACATCAGTAACAAGTGGTGGGGGCAAGAGCAGGAGTTGGGAAGGAGGAGTCTCAGGTATACTATCTTTTGACTGATCCGAGGAGTGTGGAGGGTTATAAAATGTTTGCCAGTAAGGACTAGCTTGTTTAACTTCAGCTTTAAGCCATGAACCATAGAACATAGTATCCCATCCTTCAAATTTTGATTCATCATAGGGGATCTCTTTGCAAGACATAGCATAATGGCCCAACCATCCACAAGGGTAACAAAAATGAGAAAGTCGCTCATAGCGAAAGTCAAGCTAGAAGACTTTGCCTTCTATACAAATCAGTTTACCTATCCTTAAGGGATCTTGTAGTTTCAGTTCAACCCTTGCCCTAGCAATTCGTGAAATCATGCACTCTTTAGTATCAACTCGCACTTCAATTACCCGCCCAAGATCTTGCACTGCCTTAATAATCGTCTATTCTGTCACGACCTGAACCCGGTGTACATGCACAACCCTCAATGGTCGATTAAAAATTTGCAACATCCCAACAGCTGTTGCCGACCCATTTAATTATTTTGCACATGCGGAAACGTAAAACAATCTCCATACAACAAAACAATGGGATAGAAAGGTAGTATATTATTTTTAATAAGCCATACCTACAACATCATAGTACTTATACATATAAACCAGTTTAACACCCCAAGGTCTGATACAAAAGTGAAGCTGTTCGATTACTTACTAACTAAGCTTCTATCTATAAGACTGGGCTTTACTACTACAATACCATAATTCTCGATATCTCGGGGGTGAGCTGTCACCCTACATCCAGTCTTGACGGAAACCCGTCATCACTTGGAAGGAGATAGCAAGAGTCCTATTCCTCCTTTACTGCAACCGACTGTACATGATCCGGCCTTCCTCCATTTAGGGACCTGAAAAATGTTAGCCCTCTAAGGGATGAGATCACATCTCAGCGAGTAAATCCCCTAAATCTAGAGTAGGAGAAGGGTACATCATGCATGCAATCTAAGCACAATTCTTACCACTCTTTTAACACCAGCAAGTCCATGTATATTAGCATCAAATAAAATATTCCTAACAATATCAAATCCACACATCACAAGAACACTTTAATATGAGCATAAGCAAGGGCGTGAATATCCACGTAAGCATACAGGCTACAGTCAATGCAACAGATAACAGTTTTCCGGCAAAACCGGGCATCTCATATGTCACAAATGATGTCAATGCTCAGATAACAGCCTTCCGGCATAATTGGGCATCGCCTCACACCATTGAGCGCGGCAACGTCTTCATCTAGACGGCATTCCAATTAAGGAGCATCGGTCCAGCCTCCACTGCGACCGGCATCCGTTGACGTGGGGCATTCCCGAAGGAGCATCGCTCGGCCCAAAAGGCGCATGGCGGAATCTCATGTCGTGAATGCATATGATCGATGTCACATTTCAATAATCACTTCTATACAGCATCCACAACATCAATTGAGCACTTTCATAGCAAGAATTCTTCAAAACAAGCATATATTCTTATTCATCCAAATTGACAGAGAACTGCCCAATAACGCTCTCCAAATTTCGAAGTCAAAAACTCATTCATACAGTCTCAAAAAATTCTCAAATTTGTACACGTGCTAGGAAACATATAAAAAAACATTTTCCATGCAGACACCGAGATCCAGATCCCTCTGGATTCGGCCCAGAAATTATTTCTATCCAGCACAAAAATCGGGTCCAGTTCCAGAGAGCCTAACTTATTGAAATCAGTTCGCTTTTGGATCGAAATCTAGTCCATTTGACTTGAAATTTAAGTATGTTAGACTAAAAGTTATAACGGACAACTTTCATAAAGGAACCGATTGAAAATTCAACCTCTAAAGGTCATTAATAGCCCTCGGAATTATAACAGGTCGCAGGTTATAAAACTGTCCGAATTACTGTTCCGAAGATGACGTCATTAAAATCGTCATCTTTTTAATTTCTAAAAATTAAGAGAAAAATATATGTTACTATTTAAGATGTCTAAAACGTTTCTTCAGAACAAAATTTCTTCAAAATCGCAACACACAGTTGTCTACGAAATTAGTAAAACACACATGTCTTGGAAACTGTTTCAGAAACCAGCTACTGTTCTAGTCCGAATCTTCTCCCACGACCTTTGTCTTGCTCTCTAAACCCTATCTAAGCTTTTCTATGTCTATCCTAACATCCCTAACCAACATCTATCCATATATAACATCATCTACAAATCTTTAACTTGTACGAATTCCTAATAGAAGTACTCAACCCCTAGTCCAGAATTAGAAGACAACTCACCTAATCACAGCTAACGGCGGTTCTCGTTGGTGGTTGGGCAGCACACAGAGAACAGCCTTGGTCCTTTTGGTGATGGTGTTGAGCCAAAGCCGCAGAAGATTGTGATGTGGTATGATGGCAACGGCAACACACAAACTTATAAATTTTTCAGTAGAGAAAACTAAGTATGGAGTTTGGTCGGTTGTGCGGTTCTTGAGCGGGTGAGGGGGGTTTTTCCTCACTGAAACTATACGACTTATATTTAAAAACCATGGTGGTAGGTGGTTGACGTTTATGTGGGTCCAAGAATATTTTTGGTAACGTAACGTTCACGTCTTGGTTTGTTTTGTTTCTTAGTCTCCGGTTTGTCGTTCAAGAGGGAGCAAGGATGGAAGTGGCACGTTCAAGGGAAAAGAAAACAACGGCTTGTACGTTGAAAAAGACAAGAGAGAAGAATAAACTAAGAGGAAGAAAGGGAAAGATGGAAGTTGCCGTGTAAACTACAGCAGACAAACTTACAGCAGACAGACTTCTATGCGTGAGAAAAAGAGTGGGGAAGGAGAGTGAAAGTTGCTGGGAAGTTTCATTGAAGTTTCCTTCAGTCTTTGGCCTAATTTTCCATGGAAAATTTGGCCACCCATCACCCTCATAGGCCCCACAAAGTTTCCAACCTTGTCTCTTCTAAATGGGATGGAAGAAAATGTTGAAGTCCATGTGCACTGCTGAATCCGAATTTTGGAGTGGATTCTCGTAACTTTTTCCCATGGAGGTTGAGTCCTTTCCCTATCAAGTGGTCCCCTAACTTTTCCAAGTCAATCTCCATTAAATACTAAGGAAATTGAGGTAAAGTTGTAGGAGAGAGGATTCCTACGAATTTCCTTTTTGAGGAGACCTCTTTTTTTTTTTTTTTTAAATTACCAATCTAACATTTAATTCAATAGGGTCAAGTCCCTTAGTAACAACTTATAATATCTCTTAAATTGTTTCACATTAAAGGTCTTAAAATCTTACTTAAAATGTGGCAATTCCCTTGCTCTTTTAATTTTCTGATCTTGCACATTTCTTGAACAATTCCCATCATCAATAAATTTTGAGAAGGCGTAACAATGTCCTTGGGATGAATTGTGACACATGACAATTCTTAATTTCTATAATCGACATCATTTCCTCGGTTAATTTCAGTCAAAATGTGATTTTAGCGCAACTTAAACTATCGATTAGTTTTTGGGAATTTTTGGTGCACTAACCCGTGATCGATTATTCCCGAGCCACAATGTACATCTTCGACGCATTAATGACTCTCGATTGTCGTGAAAAATCTCGAGGTTTCAATTTCGAGCACGGTGGTACTAAAACAACGAGAAGAATCGGTTTAATGTCGATCGATGAGAATTCGTAATTAGTTGGAATCACCCAAGCCTAATTTTATCTCTATCGAATCGACCTATTTCCGATTTCGATAGATTTTCGATCGTGCGAAATGATCCTTGTAGACTAACACGGTCGAGTAGTCGATTCTTGGTCGAATTCTCAAGTTTGTTGCATCAAAATCCTTTAATAACTTTCCCGATTAGTTAAGTTATCTCATGAGTGATCAGCTCAGAGAATAGCGTTATAAGCACGTCGACGAAAAGCCCGAATTATTTAATTGAAAACAGAAGCGAAAAATCAGATGTGCTCACCAACTTGGAATTCTAATGGCCTTCGCCGCTTGTCAGCATAGCTTTTCTGACGACTTTGGGCAGTCTTTAATCTGTTTTTGATGGCAGTAACCGCATCTACTGACTATTTGACTAATTCTGGGCCTGTGATCTTTCGTTCTCCTACTTCATCCCAACACACTGGCGTTCTACATGCTCGGCCATACAACGCTTCAAAAGGAGCAATCTGAATGCTCTGTTGATAACTGTTGGTGTAGGCGAACTCAACAAGATGAAGTTGTTCTTCCCAACTTCCTTTAAAGTCCAGTACACAAGCTCGTAGCATATCTTCGAGGATTTGAATGGTCCTTTCAAATTGACCATCTGTCTGAGGATGATAAGCTTTACTATATTGTAGCTTCGTTCCTAAAGCAGCTTGTAAACTTTTCCAAAATGCAGCTGTAAATCTCGGGTCTCGATCTGAGGTGATCGTCACTGGTACACCATGTAGGCGAACAATCTGACGAATGTATAGCTCTGCGTGCCGGTCTAAATCAAGATCTTTCCGTACTACAATGAAATGAGCCGACTTGGTCAGTCTGTCGACTACTATCCAAATGGAATCATTACCTCTCTGACTCCTCGGTAAGCCTATCACAAAATCCATTGTGATGTGCTCCCATTTCCACTCAGGAATTTCGAGAGGTTGTAAAAGTCCTCCTAGCTTGCAGTGTTGAGCCTTAACTTGCTGACACGTCAAACATTTGGCGACATGCTTGGCTATGTCCGTTTTCATACCAGACCACCAATAGTGTTGCCGCAAATTCTGATACATTTTCGTACTGCCAGGATGTATACTGTAACTACTACGGTGTGCTTCTGACAAGATTTCTTCTTTAAGTTCTGCATCATCGGGTACACACAATCGTCCTTTGAATCTCAACGTTTCGTCTTCTGAAATTTGAAAATCTGGTTTTCTCTTTCCTACCTCCTCCTGTACAATCTTCTGGATTTCTTGGTCGGTCCATTGGAGTGTTTTAATTCTCATTTGAAGTTCCGGTTCAATTTTCAGGGTAGCCATAAGATTCGAAAGGTGACCTACCTCAAACTTGAAGTCCGAATCTCTAATCTTCTCAATTAAAGCCCACTCCTTGAGCACCATTTGTGCTACTGAAGATTTTCGACTTAGAGCATCTGCGACTTTGTTAGCTTTACCAGGGTGATATAAAATATCACAATCATAATCCTTCAGAAGTTCCATCCAACGACGCTGTCTCATGTTTAGTTCCTTCTGAAAAAATAAATACTTGAGACTTTGATGGTCTGTATAGATCTGGAATCTTTCTCCACACAGATAGTGTCTCCAAATCTTCAGAGCAAAGACGATTGCTGCAAGTTCTAAGTCATGTGTCGGGTAATTCAATTCATGAGGTCTCAATTGACGAGAGGCGTATGCAACAACTCTGCCATGTTGCATCAACACACAACCCAATCCCCTAAACGACGCATCACTGTAGATCTCGTATCCTCCAAGACCAGAGGGTATGGTCAGCACAGGTGCGGTGGTTAGCTTTTGCTTGAGTTGCTGAAAACTATCTTCGCACTTGTCTGTCCATACGAACTTCTCTTCCTTCTTCAGTAGGCGGGTCAACGGCGAAGCTAATACTGAGAATCCTTCTACAAACCATCTGTAGTATCCTGCTAATCCCAGAAAACTTCTGACTTCTGTCACTGTAGTCGGTCTTGGCCAATTCATTACTGCCTCTATCTTGCTTGGATCTACAGAGATTCCTTCTTTTGAAATCACGTGTCCGAGAAAAGCAATACAAGTCAACCAGAACTCGCACTTGCTAAAGTTGGCATACAACTCATGAGCTCTTAGAGTCTGGAGCACCGTTCTCAAATGTCTTTCATGCTCCTCTACACTTTTAGAGTACACCAGGATATCGTCGATGAACACTATCACGAACTGATCCAAATATTCCTTGAAAACTCGATTCATCAAATCCATGAAAGCAGCTGGGGCGTTCGTCAATCCGAACGGCATTACTGTGAATTCATAATGGCCGTATCGAGTACGAAATGCTGTCTTAGGGATGTCCTCCTTCCTGATCCTTAACTGATGATATCCCGTCCTCAGGTCGATTTTAGAAAATATCGATGCTCCTTGCAACTGGTCAAATAGGTCGTCTATCCTTGGCAACGGATATTTATTCTTAATGGTCACTTGATTGAGTTGTCGGTAGTCGATGCACAGACGTAACGAACCGTCTTTCTTTTTCACAAACAAAACTGGAGCTCCCCAAGGTGATGCACTGGGGCGTATGAATCCCTTATCCAACAATTCTTGCAGTTGCACTTTCAGTTCTTTTAACTCTGATAATGTCATTCGATAAGAAGCTTTAAAGATTGGTTCCGTCCCTGGGGCTAATTCAATCACAAATTCTATCTCCCTTTCTAGCGGTAAACCTGGCAATTCTTTTGGGAACACGTCTGGAAATTCTTGTACTACTGCAATATCTTCAACTTTCAACTCCTCAACTGTCGTGTCGATGACATTTGCCAGATAACTCAGGCAACCCTCGTCTAACAATCGGGTTGCCTCGAGTGATGAGATTAGGGTAATCGAAAGTCCTCCCCGACTTCCACTAAACTCGAAACTTTCACTCTCTACTGGATTGAACTGAATCGTTTAACGATAGCAGTCCATCTTGGCTCGTTGCTTGGTGAGCCAGTCCATGCCAATTATTACATCAAAATCATACATGGCTAGAACTATCAAGTCTATTCTCCCCTCTTGCTCACCAATTACCAACTTACAATCTGGACAACCCATCGTAGACAGTATTCTATCTTTTAATGGGGTCGATATACTAACAGTTGATTCCAACAATTTCGGATTTAATCCTATTAACTTAATGAATCGATCAGCTATAAATGAATGAGTTGCACTAGGATCAAATAAAACGTATGCTGGATGATCATTCAAGGAAACCATACCTGTGATCACGTTCGGTGCATCCTCGGCCTGACCTCTGGTGATGGCATATGTCCTTCCGCGTGCTGGAGGTCTAACTGGTTCACCCTGCTGTGCGTTTGGGGGTACATATCCCCTATTCTGGCCTATCGGCGGTGGAGGCGGTAGCTGTTGTCCAATCCATCGTCTGGGACAATCTTTGACCTGGTGGCCTTGTTGGCCACATCCATAACAGGCTCCTATCCTAGTATGGCACGGTGCAGATCCGTGTTGTTTTCCACATAAGCGACAGGCTCCATTATTGCTAGGTGCTGACTTACCCACTCCACCTTTCCTGTTCGGTGGAACGGGATACCTTCTTCCGACCATGGGCTTCTTCCCAAACCTGATACTGTTTCTATGTGCATTAAACCTTGACCTTGACGTAGCAGCTTGTTCATTCAGATCCATTTCTATCGTGGCGCTCGTCGATAGATTTCCCGATAGTCATGCGGCTCAAAAGGCACTAGTGGTTGTTTCGCCCCAATCGAAGACCATTTTTGAACCTTCGAGCCTTTTTTCAGGATCTTCTATCAGCCTTGGAGCATATTGAGAAAGCTCTGCAAATTTGACCTCGTACTGGTCAACAGTCATTGATCCCTGGCGAAGACGTTGGAATTCTTCCATTTTCTGCTCTCTGGCGTTTTTCGAGAAGTACTGTTCATTGAATGCGATGTTGGAACTACTCCTTCTAGAAATATGGTCTCTTGAATAGCTGTCCACCAGATACTGGCATTATCCTGCAATTGATAAACTGCCAAGGATACTTTCTCTTCTTCATTGCACCTTAAAAGTGCAAATGTTTTCCCTAAATCCCGAACCCAGCGAGAAGCAATTTCTGGATCTCCTGTACCCGAGAACTTAGGCGGTTTCAACTTCAAAAACTGTTCTACTAGTTGGTGTCTAGGTCTATCTGCAACTACATTCCCCGGTGGGACCTCAGTTGGTGGAACAACAGGTGGAGCAGCAGGTGCAGTAGCAATAGCAGCATTGGCAGCTGCAGTAGCAGCGATAGTAATGGCAGCTGCTTGATTTTGAGCTTGCTGTCCCATTAAATCTCTCATCGCTTCTAGCGCCTGCATGATCCCTATAGTTCCCGGATCACCAAGTGCTGCTACCCCAGCACCAACCGGTGGAACCGGTTGTGGTGCTACACCACTAGCACTGGCTTGAGCCTGCGCTTTACCCCTATTACCTCGAGCACCGCCTCTAGTTGGCGTCTTAGCCCGAGTAATCAGTCTGATCGCCCTTTTTCTAGGCGTTCTCTGATCTTGCTCACTCATGGTGCAGATTATTTATAGATACCTGCTTCCAATTCTAACACTCAATTAGAATTTGAGCAAGCTCACAAACAAACTATCAATCAGCTACCACTCACATGCATTAGCATATTAACAGTCTTTCCTACTAACTATCCCATGACTCATCACACCTTATCACTCCAAACACTAACCTTGCTCTGATACCATTCAAACGGGCATGTCACGACCCGAACCCGGTGTACATGCACAACCCTCAATGGTCGATTAAAAATTTGCAACATCCCAACAGCTGTTGCCGACCCATTTAATTATTTTGCACATGCGGAAACGTAAAACAATCTCCATACAACAAAACAATGGGATAGAAACGTAATATATTATTTTTAATATGCCACACCTACAACATCATAGTACTTATACATATAAACCATTTTAACACCCCAAGGTCTGATACAAAAGTGAAGCTGTTCGATTACCTACTAACTAAGCTTCTATCTATAAGACTGCGGTTTACTACTACAATACCATAATTCTCGATATCTCGGGGGTGAGCTGTCACCCTACATCCAGTCTTGACGGAAACCCATCATCACTTGGAAGGAGATAGCAAGAGTCCTATTCCTCCTTTACTGCAACCGATTGTACACGATCCGGCCTTCCTCCATTTAGGGACCTGAAAAATGTTAGCCCTCTAAGGGATGAGATCACATCTCAACGAGTAAATCCCCTAAATCCAGAGTAGGAGAAGGGTACATCATGCATGCAATCTAAGCACAATTCTTACCACTCTTTTAACACCAGCAAGTCCCTGTATATTAGCATCAAATAAAATATTCCTAACAATATCAAATCCACACATCACAAGAACACTTTAATATGAGCATAAGCAAGGGCGTGAATATCCACGTAAGCATACAGGCTACAGTCAATGCAACAGAGATAACAGTTTTCCGGCAAAACCGGGCATCTCATATGTCACAAATGATGTCAATGCTCAGATAACAGTCTTCCGGCATAACCGGGCATCGCCTCACACCATTGAGCGCGGCAACGTCTTCATCTAGACGGCATTCCAATTAAGGAGCATCGGTCCAGCCTCCACTGCGACCGGCATCCGTTGACGTGGGGCATTCCCGAAGGAGCATCGCCCGGCCCCAAAGGCTCGTGGTGGAATCTCATGTCGTGAATGCATATGATCGATGTCACATTTCAATAATCACTTCTATACAGCATCCACAGCATCAATTGAGCACTTTCATAGCAAGAATTATTCAAAACAAGCATATATTCTTATTCATCCAAATTGACAGAGAACTGCCCAATAACGCTCTCCAAATTTCGAAGTCAGAAACTCATTCATACGGTCTCGAAAAATTCTCAAATTTGTACACGTGCTAGAAAACATATAAAAAAACATTTTCCATGCAGACACCGAGATCCAGATCCTTCTGGATTCGGCCCAGAAATTATTTCTATCCAGCACAAAAATCGGGTCCAGTTCCAGAGAGCCTAACTTATTGAAATCAATTCGCTTTTGGATCGAAATCTAGTCCGTTTGACTTGAAATTTAAGTATGTTAGACTAAAAGTTATAACTGACAACTTTCATGAATGAACCAATTGAAAATTCCACCTCTAAAGGTCATTAATAGCCCTCGGAATTATAACAGGTCGCAGGTTATAAAACTGTCCGAATTACTGTTCCGAAGATGACGTCATTAAAATCGTCATCTTTTTAATTTCTAAAAATTAAGAGAAAAATATATGTTACCATTTAAGATGTCTAAAACGTTTCTTCAGAACAAAATTTCTTCAAAATCGCAACACACAGTTGTCTACAAAATTAGTAAAACACACATGTCTTGGAAACTGTTTCAGAAACCAGCTACTGTTCTAGTCCGAATCTTCTCCCACAACCTTTGTCTTGCTCTCTAAACCCTATCTAAGCTTTTCTATGTCTATCCTAACATCCCTAACCAACATCTATCCATATATAACATCATCTAAAAATCTTTAACTTGTACGAATTCCTAATAGAAGTACTCAACCCCTAGTCCAGAATTAGAAGACAACTCACCTAATCACAGCTAACGGCGGTTCTCGTTGGTGGTTGGGCAGCACACAGAGAACAGCCTTGGTCCTTTTGGTGATGGTGTTGAGCCAAAGCCGCAGAAGATTGTGATGTGGTATGATGGCAACGGCAACACACAAACTTATAAATTTTTCAGTAGAGAAAACTAAGTATGGAGTTTGGTCGGTTGTGCGGTTCTTGAGCGGGTGAGGGGGGTTTTTCCTCACTGAAACTATACGACTTATATTTAAAAACCATGGTGGTAGGTGGTTGACGTTTATGTGGGTCCAAGAATATTTTTGGTAACGTAACGTTCACGTCTTGGTTTGTTTTGTTTCTTAGTCTCCGGTTTGTCGTTCAAGAGGGAGCAAGGATGGAAGTGGCACGTTCAAGGGAAAAGAAAACAACGGCTTGTACGTTGAAAAAGACAAGAGAGAAGAATAAACTAAGAGGAAGAAAGGGAAAGATGGAAGTTGCCGTGTAAACTACAGCAGACAAACTTACAGCAGACAGACTTCTATGCGTGAGAAAAAGAGTGGGGAAGGAGAGTGAAAGTTGCTGTGAAGTTTCATTGAAGTTTCCTTCAGTCTTTGGCCTAATTTTCCATGGAAAATTTGGCCACCCATCACCCTCATAGGCCCCCACAAAGTTTCCAACCTTGTCTCTTCTAAATGGGATGGAAGAAAATGTTGAAGTCCATGTGCACTGCTGAATCCGAATTTTGAAGTGGATTCTCGTAGCTTTTTCCCATGGAGGTTGAGTCATTTCCCTATCAAGTGGTCCCCCTAACTTTTCCAAGTCAATCTCCATTAAATACTAAGGAAATTGAGGTAAAGTTGTAGGAGAGAGGGATTCCTACGAATTTCCTTTTTGAGGAGACCTCTCTTTTTTTTATTATTTAATTACCAATCTAACATTTAATTCAATAGGGTCAAGTCCCTTAGTAACAACTTATAATATCTCTTAAATCGTTTCACATTAAAGGTCTTAAAATCCGACTTAAAATGTGGCAATTCCCTTGCTCTTTTAATTTTCTGATCTTGCACATTTCGTGAACAATTCCCATCATCAATAAATTTTGAGAAGGCGTAACAATGTCCTTGGGATGAATTGTGACACGTGACAATTCTTAATTTATGTAATCGACATCATTTCCTCGGTTAATTTCAGTCAAAATGTGATTTTAGCGCAACTTAAACTATCGGTTAGTTTTTGGGAATTTTTGGTGCACTAACCCGTGGTCGATTATTCCCGAGCCACAATGTACATCTTCGACGCATTAATGACTCTCGATTGTCGTGAAAAATATCGAGGTTTCAATTTCGAGCACAGGGTACTAAAACAACAGAAGAATCGGTTTAATGTCGATCGATGAGAATTCTGTAATTAGTTGGAATCACCGAAGCCTAATTTTATCTCTATCAAATCGACCTATTTCCGATTTCTGATAGATTTTCGACTGTGCCAAAATGATCCTTGTAGACTAACACGGTCGAGCAGTCGATTCTTGGTCGAATTCTCAAGTTTGTTGCATCAAAATCCTTTAATAACTTTCCTGATTAATTAAGTTATCTCATGAGTGATCAGCTCAGAGAATAGCGTTATAAGCACGTCGACGAAAAGCCCGAATTATTTAATTGAAAACAAAAGCGAAAAATCAGACTGTCACATGTTCAGTAGTCCTTTTCAAAGGCAAACCAAATATTTGTACCTAGAAAGCACAACTAGAGAAATCATAACAATGCAAGGGAGTAGTAGATTGCCATGACTTTAAAATTACTAGATGACTTGAAAAGAGCCAAGGACCTCCATCAAGAACACGTTGTTTATTGGCAAGAGAGTGGAATTTAGCTACGTATAGGCCATCTTCACGTTGTGAAATTTCAACTCGGTCAATCCTCCATGCTTTCTTAAGTGTACTCTGGAATGCAAGGAAATTTACCGGAGGGTTTGACAAAATTCTACACACCAAAATTAGGCTACATTCCACCAATTTTTGCAAGTGAGGGTTGTTCGTTCCAGCAATCTATGTTCTTCTCTGTTGTAAGTCTCCCCAATCTTGAACAGAGAGCAGCAAGGCGATCGGAGTCACTATGTTCTTCGAAGTCCATGACACAAAGAGGATAGCATTTAAAGAAATTAGGGGCAAGCTAACTAGAATCGCACTGTGATGTACAGTCAAGTAAAGTCGCCGATATGCCAAGACCCCACATGCGAAAGGAATTTCTATTGAAAGTCTTAGGATTTGACAAGAAAACAGGGGAAGATAATAACCGTATAGTGAAACAAACCAAGTGAGATTAAAGTCGGAGGCACGAAGGGGAACATCTTCGTCAAATACAGACCACCATCACTGCTGGATACAATCGCAGCTGTCACGAACACAGTAATTCGAATGAGAAACAGAAGAAGACCGCCAAGGATGTAGATTAGAGGAAAATTAGAGGGTGCAGAGAAAAGTCGGAATGTAATTTGGGGTTAGGGTTTCAATTGCCATGAGTAGCCATGGGTAAAAGAACTCTGCATGTCGAGAGGAAGAAACTCTTCATGGGGTTAGGGTTTCAATTGCCATGAGTAGCCATGGATAAATGATCTTACATGACGGCTTTTGTGGCCAATCACGTTAACATGACAATGGACGTAAATTTTTTTATTATTAAAAACTAAAAAATAAAGTGAGAGATTTAAAAATCAAAAGAAAAGCAAAGCAATGGATCACTCATGAGAACCAAGGGTCATTTGCACAATTTTTTTAGTTTTGCTTTTGTTTGAGCTTGTTGACATATCTAATTGAACTTACTTTCACTTAAAAGTTTAAGTCAATAAATTATGGACCAATTAAAATAAATTAATTGCTCAACACCACACTATTTCTCCAAGATAGGACTTTTCTAATATCATTCACATATGCATCGTAACAATCTCCTATTTACGTAAAAACTCAATTTTAGGTTTGCTCTCTCTTAATTCCGGTGTCCTTTTGCATCTTCTTATCTCAACTTGAATCTTCACTCTATTATCTTGTGAGGATTACAACAACGGAAACGCCACCTTCATTCTTGAAATCTTTCTTTAGATTGAACTATCGGAACACATTACTACATCACGACGCCCACTTTCATCCAAGACTCTTTTGTCAAAGTGAATTAGAAGGTCGCCTGCAAACTATGATGATCACGAAATTTTTTTATTGAGATTTTCACCAAACACCAATGCACTTTGAAAGTGAACCACCAATCAACTATACAAATCACATACTATTATGAATCGTTCAAGTTGTTAACAAACAAGAAGTTGAATTACTCTCCAAGATCCTCGTGACCTCCTGCTTCCAATGTCTTCAATGATCTTTGTCGGCTAAAATCACTTCAAAATCTGTCAAATCTCTCTCTCTCTCTCTCTCCTAATAGACGTCAAAGATGATCTCGACCTTGGGATAGAGGTTCTCTCTCTCTGTGTGAAGAGACGTCAAAGATGATCTCGACCTTGGAATAGAGGTTGATAAAGATCGTAGACTTCCATCGACATAAAGGCTGATCTGAAGTCAATGAAACCCTTATTAACGTAAGCTTGAAGTCCTCAAACCTTGACTTGAGGTCAACAAACTAATATTCAAGTAAGACTCGGGCTATGATCTAATTGAAAGTGATCGGATTGCTTATTTGATTCATTTCAAGCTCATTACTAATAGCAAGACCAAATCAATGGGTGGACAGGCTCATTAGCTAGGGAGAAACAGGCTTCGTGAGCTGAATCACAAAGGGAAATGCTTACCCAAATTAGCCAATTGATATGCCCAGAGAAAGAGAGAGAGATGGTGATGGTGGTCTAAGAAACACTAACACTCTTTGAAAACCTCCGTGTCATGTCGGACACTTCGATACATGTCCGACACACTCTGACATATTCCAACACGCGATTAATAGGTGTTGGAAAATCCAACACTTGGTCAATTCTCCCAACATCACTCATGGGTAATTTAAAAAAAATATATACAATAAGTGAGATGTCTAAATATACATATGTAAATAAAATAAAAAATAATAAAGGGGAAAGACTTATTGTTATATTTGATGGTGAATGCATTTTTTTTTTTGGTTGATTTATTGTTATTGGAATGTAAATTGCTTTTTTCCCCCTCCAAGTTTTATGGATTATTGGGATGGAATGTAATTGAATATGTCAAATTGAAATAATGAATGATATTAACAAATGGTTGAAAAAAAAGGTTTTTAGTATAAATTCATTCTAGGCTCTTTTATCATTATTTATTTATTTGTGAATTTGAATCTTGATTGAAATAATCATAAGAATGATAATTTATCATGTATATAAAAAAAATATACTTTTACTGTATAACGTATTGCACATGTCGAAATTTTCTATTTTCTGAGAAATGGCGTATTGGCGTGTCATAACGTGTCGTATTGTATGTTACGTGTCAATGTTGATGCTACTTAGATGGTGGTGACTAGAGGTTTGAGGGTACACAATTCAAAGATTGTAGCATACTTATAACTAATGGGAGAGTATACGCGTCTCAACTCATCCAGCGATCCCTTTGATGGGCTTGCTCGATCGGTGTAGGAGATGGTTATAGAATCCGAGCACAGGCTTCAGGCGGCCCATCAAGTCTCTTTGTTTTTTATTCGAATAAATAATAGGTACGCAGGTCATGCACCATTTCGTACACGTCCCCATATTATTGTTTCAACATGTAACTAACTGCTCAAATTAACCGCGAGAGACAATATGTGTAGAACTAGTCATATGGCCCGTGTATCTAATATTAGTGTGAGTGCTGGTAAAGACACCTTTATTCCATGAAAATAAGATGTCTTTTTTACCATAATTTGCCATTGCAATGGAATTGGCAACCGATGGCATACATGATAAACATACATAAAGCAAATTCGGAAAAGAATCTCGACAGAAAAATTTCAGATATTGGAGAATATTTCTTTTCCCAAAGATAAAAATGAAACCAATAAGAAGTTAATATAACGATTTGAATAATTACTTACATGTTAAACTCAAAAATCTTAGTGTACTCGAGATTTCACCTATCATAGATACAATGAAAATCAAATTAGTAACCCACAAATGTTTTTTACCTAATTTATTGAGACTTCAAAGAATTACCGAACAAGTGAACATATGCAGTAAGTCTCTTTTTGGCATTTGTCAAACTTAGACACGATGTACATCTATCTAGTTGAGTTTTTTTTTAATTGAAAGTTGGCTAGCATAGTATGGTTGCACAGAAAAAGGTGAGACAAAAAATGTAATGAAAAAAATCCAATCTACTTTACATTTTTATACAAATTTCACTTCTGGCGAGTCATGAGATGAACATGATTTTGTTTTTCTTGTCATTTTGAAAACGCTATGGCTCAAGCTGAATTCATCGATTCTTTAAGTTGTGTAATTAATGCATTACTGTTACTAAAACATAATCTTAAGTAACATAAGAAATACTAGTATAAACGTTTAAAGTGAATATGTAAGGGCCAATCTTTGGCCCCATTTGCCAATGATATTGTCTGTTTTGGGCCAGAGCCTGCACGATTTTGTTCTTTTAGGCTTTTGCGCCCTTCTCACTGATATTGTTCACTCTAGGTCCTACTGCCACAGCGTAGGAGTCGCCTTCACAACTTCGTCCCTCTAGCACAATGGAGCACCTTAGGTGGGCTCGTTGGTAGTTAAGAATAGTGCTACTTTTTATATAGCACCACCTTACTAAACCTAGACATTGTGGGCTTCAATTCATTCCTACTGCCATGCCATCCTAGAAGCTGCACCTTGTCCGGGCCCTCTTTGGCTCTAGTGATCACTCCAGCCTTTATCGGACCGGTCATTACAAGCTTACCAACTTTCGCTTGGTTCATTCCCGAACTACACACTTCCAACTAGGCTATTGGCTCTGATACCATTGTAAAGATTGACTTCTGCCCCACTTGCCAACAATATTGTATGTTTTGAGTTGTAGCATGCACGGTTTTATTCTTTTAGGCTTCACCTAAAAAGGCCTTGTTTGGAGTTCAAGGGTCTCCATGCCCTCCTCACTGATATTGTTTGCTTTGGGTCCTACTACCTCAACGTAGTGGTCACCCTCACAACTTTGTCACTCTAGCAAAGTGGAGCACCTCAATTGGGCCCTGTTGATAGTTAAGACCGGTGCTACTCCTTATATATCACATCACCTCACCATACTTAGATGATGTGAGATTCGGTTCATTCCTACCCACACACCAACTTAGAGTTAGAGCTGCACATTGCTTGGGCCCTCTCTGGCATCAACAATCACTCCCACTCTCGTTGGATCGGGTCATTACAGAATAAGGCTCTAATTTTAATATTTGGATTTCTATTAGTTTTAAGTCAGGAAAGACAATATAATTAACAAATTTGAGGAGTGAATTGAAACACTTCTAGATTTTTTTCTTCATTAAGTTTGTGCGCTATGGCTAAAAGAAAGGATTAAGTTTGTGATTTGTTTTTATTTGGTCTTATAAAGTAAAAGAGTTATTAGAACCAAACCACTTTGAAGTAATTTTATCATGAATGTAATTGTCCATGTGTAGATGACCTTTTTTTTAACTGAATTGAGTAGGTAAATTTATATGCAGCTCTACGAAAATCATTTAGGATACATTCTAGTTGCCAACCGGGCGAATTCAAGTGGTTTAAGTATGAACTATACGTCAGAATTTCAAATCCTATATAAATAAATAAATACCCAAATCCGTCAATTCCTAGGTAGACCTTGGAACTGGTTTTTCCTCCTAAAACTTCACATGTTTCAATGAGTAAATTTGATGGTTATGAATGTAGATAGAGAGTACGACAGAAAGAAGTAAAGAGTAGGAGGAAGAACAATACGATTTTTGTCATGACTACATAATTTTGCAAGCCACGAAATTACAAAATCCTGGATTGAGATGACTAATAGCCACTGAAACAGATCATGCTCCGTATCTTTCCTATAATTCCGTCATGTTGAAGTTTTGATCGATTTTTCTGTAAAATCCTGGATTCCTCTGGGGTTAACATCTACGAGTCCCTAGTTCAATAGGGGGTAGAATTTTATGTCCAGGGTTGAAAACAAGAAATATATCTCTGACAAATGTGGAGATAAAGTGCTTGTATAAATCGGTGGATTGAGTCCATAATTAGGCAAGACAGTTCAGTCGTGTACACAAGAGAGATCAACCAAAGAAGAAAAAAAAACTAAACCCATCAGCCTTGTAATCCTTTCTCAATAAAGCAATATTTGTTTCCTTTTCACCGCTTGCCGATTTGTCCATTAACAAATATACACACTTTCACATCAGAATTCATACCAAATACTACCATCAAATTCTAACACGTAATATGAAAATCCAAGAGTGAAGAGCTAATAGAAACTCGTAATTAAAGGTCCGCTTGTATAAGTGTAATACTTACGAATCTTAGGACACAAAAGTCGCAATACAGAACACATAAAAACAGCGAACTTACTCTGTGTTCGAAAGCAATGCAGAAGAAGATGAACTGCGAGACTTCTTGGAAGAGCCGGTACATGGGGACAGTTCGTTATTGTAAGCGCTCTATGGTTCACTGCTTCCGAAGGTCGCGGAGGAAACGTGTGACGATTCGGGCATGGACGATGGAGGCACGATATATGTTGGGATGGGCATCTTTGGTGGGAGATTGGGTGGTGAAGCATCGAAGTTCAAAAAGCTTATCACTTTGCTTATGGGAGGCCGCTCCTTAGGGTCTGGATGAACGCACCAGAGGCCCACGATCATCAAGCACTCCATTTGTCTTGCATTGAAATTTTCTCCTAACTTAGGATCTGCCGCATCTAATAGCTTTCTTGTTCCATAGAGATCCCAGACCCACTCCACGAGTTGAACTCGGTCTTCTGATGCACTCTGTTCGATAGCTTTTCTTCCACACGCAATTTCTAAGAGGACAACTCCGAAACTATAGACATCAGATTCCTTACATACCTTGCCTGTATAAATGCATTCAGGGGCCAAATATCCCATGGTCCCTGCCACTAGTGTCGTTTGCGAGCCTTTGGCATGGTCAACTATTCGAGCCAGGCCAAAATCACCCAATTTAGCCTCAAATTGTGCATCAAGGAGGATATTGCTAGACTTTATATCCCTGTGCATGATGCATTGTTTTAAATCCTCGTGCAAGTATCTCAGCCCTAAGGCGACCCCTTGAGCAATATTGTACCTCTTTTCCCATGTTAATGGCAATTTATCTTCAAATAAATGAGAGTCTAAGCTACCGTTAGACATGAACTCATACACGAGGAGGAACTTGTTTCTCTCATGACACCAGCCGATGAGCTCCACTAAATTTTTATGCCTGAGATGTCTAATCGTCTTCACTTCAGTGGCGTACTCCTTCACACCTTGTCTGGAATCTGGAGTGATCTTCTTGATGGCAACATGGGAATCTGCATCAGCAAGGTGGCCTTCATACACTCTTCCGAAACCTCCTTTCCCGAGCAACCGGGTATCGGCAAAGTTGTCCGTCGCAACAGCCAAGACCTTGTAGGAGTACTTCATGGGTCCCTTGGACAGTTCAAATTCTTCATCCATCCTAGGAACGTTTTCTTCTTCTCCACTTTGATCATTTCTATTTCTCTTCAGCTTATAACCATACCAGCCAAATCCTGCAACAAGGATAACAAACACTAAAGAGCTTAAGCCTAAGATAGCCCCCCTCACCCAGGACTTACTCTTTTTCCCTTGTGTTGGTGCGTTGATACCATTTACGATTCGTAGACTAGAGTTGAATTCCCACGAGAAAATAGAATGAGCCTCAAACAACTGCCCTGTGGTTGCCGAGAAACCAAAAACTACCCATTCTGGCAAGTACTCTGTCAGGTTGAGTGGCTGATAATAAAGGCTGGTAGAATTTCCAGCATCATCTCCAAAAACAACACTCAAGTTCATTGCTCTAGAATTGTATGTGACCTGAGCATGGAGTTGTTGACCAAGGAGTATCGTGTCATTCATCCATGAGACACAAGTATTACTAACAGAAGCCATGCTATTTACATCAATACCAACATGATCACAGAGCGGATCCCATGAATTTGATGAGTGGTCATGGAAAGTATCAAACTCTACCGCAACAAATGCAGTACTAGAGTTGGTAGAGTTTGGATTCGGACCTGTGAGGCCTAGAAAGCCTCCTGTTGATTGTTCAGGGATCTGCGATCCATTGGGAAAGAGAAAGAAAGCCAGTCCATCAGCATGGGACTCGTTCCTATGGGAATCGATAGCAAAAGTAAAATGGGTGACAAAATCTGCCACTGTCCCTGTTGAACTATCCCATAGGTGCATGGGTTGATGATATACTGCTCGGCCAACCATGGATGTGAGTCCGTCCAATGGCTTACCTAGAGTGAGTTGGATGGTGGGGTTCAGTACAGAAGCATTGCCCTGAATAGTTATCCTCTGATCGTTCGATTGAAAAGACGGGAAATTGAAAGAAACGTTGTGGAAGGATTCGGAATTGCCAGATGGAATGCTTAATGAAAGGATGAAGACTGCTTGTGTTAGAGCCTCTTTCATCAGACGCATTCTCATGGAGCCGTGAGCTATCCTTATCTGAAAATTTACAGGCTCGTCAGTATTCTTTCACTAGCTTCTAATTATTGTGGAGAGTACCTGCAGCTGCCAAAGTCTGAAAATTTGAGTTATTGATGAGCGATTGAACATTATTACAATGCACAATCTCAGTGATGGAAGCTCTAGTAGAAACAGAATGTTTGAGGATGGCCAACAGACATTTTCAAATTACTACGTTCCCTGAAAAAGAATGAGGAGAAGTATGACCTGGATGTTATGATCCTATACTTTTAAATTTCTGTTGTTATTGACTACCTTCATCTAGTTGATAACATTGACAATAACTGGCAGAATTTCACAGTGATGGGAGTGATGGAAGTCCTAGGTGTTTAGGGGGTGCTTTAGGAAATATGAAGAGTATAATCGTCTTGACAAATTTAGAAGAATTTTGGGGGCCAAGATGTACATGAATCACACGCTACTCCACGGCTAAGTGTTAATTTTCTTATCTAGAAGCATAAAATCAAGCGAGTCACTCTGATTCAATCGGTCCCTTAAGTTCTGCCTCTCATGTATGCTATAGCTGTGACCAATCAGAAGCCGAGAGATTCCACTGAAATGATAGACTTGTGAGAAACTTCTTGCGGGGTTCGATTGAAAATGAACGTGTGCAACAGTCGAAAAACAGATGTGGCTTAGATCTTAAGAAAACAAAATTTTGTACTGGTTAATCTTAATCAAAATGGCAATTCATCTAACACCCAGCGGAAACTTGGCGTCGGTTTGCTTAAGCCAAACACCTTGTTCACAGAAACCAAACTGCGAGTGTAAGCGTTAACTGAGTCAAAATTGGCAGACGCTCTGAAAATGGGGAATTTTTACCAGTCAACTAAAGGAAAGATAAGTGGACGCTCATCATAAAGGCAAAAGATAGGGCACGCACAAAGGGGAAACGAAAGAAGAAAAGAAAATAAAGGAAAGAGAAAGAATAGGAAAGGAAAAGCAGAGAACGGTTATAAGGATTCATACCCTTTGATCATCTAATTGGAATAATTTTAGAAGTTAGGTCATGAATTCATTATTATCAAATTTAAATTACAATTTAAGAGTTATTAAGCTGTAGAATTATATGGAAATAATAGGTTAGAACATTGTGAAACTATGGGATTTGACAGAAATCAATTTGGAGTTACAGTTTAGTTGAAACGAAGTTTTGAAGTTTTGATAGTGAGCTTCACATAGCAAAGAGTTACGAAAATCTACTTTGGGCAAACATTTTGCTGACGCATAAGAGTTGCTTTTTCGGCTATTGAGCTTAGTTATTTGATTCATAGTTGGGTAGATTTTGATATAGTTTTTCAATTATTTTATAGGATTGTGAGTTCATCAGCTTGGGTAATTTTCATTAGTTATTTTTGGGCATTCCCAAGTGAGTAGTGCTTCTTTTTTCTTTGAATTTGCAAACTCACAACTTGAAAGTGATAAGGATATTATATATCATGAGTTTTGAAATAAAATTTTTTGTTGCATAAAATCGAGATCCGACATTCAGTACCTTTGGTTATTTATGAGTTATTTGAAATAAAAGGTTATATGTATTGCTTTGTGAATCTAATTTATAATATGAATTTTGAAGTAATTTAGAAATGCTTTATAAAAGGTATTTTAACTAATGAATAGAGTTGCAAAAGGTTATATGTTTTTGTTTGTGAAATGTATTATATTTTATGATATTGCATCTGGATTTGTTGGGTGATGATGGTTTCATGCTCATTCTAGTTGTGAACTTGATTAGGAGTTTCTAGGCATGCATATTGATATCTTTCTAGGCCAAATCACCATTTAATAGTAAGTGGGGATCTTGCCAAAATGGGAATCTCGGTCAGCCTTGTCATTAAGCCTTATTTTGTAGTCATGGTTAAATATTGAGCAATAAATTGATTGATGAAATGAATCATCAACGTGTGATTAGATAAAATAAAAAAAATGATAAATGGACTTGACCATTGATATTTAATTTGTGATAGTGGGTTAAATGAGTATTTTTTATATGTATAAAGCTCTACCAAAATGAATCAACTCATATTTGATTTGTTATATATATTCTATCTTTGATTTGGATCGTTGGTTTATAGTATTGCTTTATATATCTAAATTTGTGTAGAAGAAGTATATATTACTCACTAGAGCGTGATTACTAAGATCATTCATTTGAAATGCTTTTCAGGTTTGGTAAGCAGGGTGAGAGAGCTATACTCTTGTTGCGCATCGAAAGACTCTGAATTAGGGTCCTCAACCCATAATTATTTAGTTCCTTGTGTCGAATATTTCAAGCAATATAATCCTGCTCGTTTTTCGCTTGGCTGAGATGGGTAAACTCCAAAGGTCCAGAGTCCCATCTACCAAGATTTGAATCCATCCCTGACCCTCTCCGTCTGTTCTAAAGCCGCCATAAAAGCCGGTACGACACCAAGACGAATGCTGGACTAATGTACAGCAGCAACAGTTAATGGCTACTTGTTTATGCAAAATAAGAAAGCAAACTGCTGATGGCTACTTGTTTACATTTAAATGCCTAAAAAAGGCTTCGCTAAATATTACTCAAACACATAAGTTGATAAATCTACTTGAGATTTGCTACATTTCACGGAATATCCTTTGACAAAAAACAAAAATACCATAAACGCTACGCGCAGGCACAGAGAGAGAGAGAGAGAGAGAGAGAGAACCTGGATCTTTGATTGAGCGTTGCGGTAGAGCCACAAAGCCAGTCACAAGAAGAGACAGAAAGAAATAGAACAAACCGCGTCCAAGCCAAGGTTATGCTTTGGGAAATAATTTGTGCGCGCGATATTCTGACGTGCCCTTTTTCTTTCTTCATAGAAAAATGAAAGAAGAATCCACCAATCAAACAAGCATCAAATGCAAAAGTCCGGAGTAGTCCACCTTTTCAACATGGAATAGCGGTCGGTGCTGCTTGATTGACTGCTTCATTTTTCGTACGTTTTCTAGGTGTTAGAAGCCTCAAATAATTATCTAAATTGTTTCTTTTTGTGTCGATAAGGTCCAATTGCATCATAGTGTACCAGCAGCTTTTCTACCACCACCTCATCCGAAGGCACACCGCTCTTTCAAGAGGGTTCGCGGCATGCCGAGGCAGAGCAGGATTTTTGAATAAAAAAGGGTAGCAAGAGGAAAAGCTGAAGAAAAGAAAACCTTTTTAGGGGCAATCCGCTCAACTGCAGAATAAAGAATCGAGTTTCCCTTGTAGTTTTTGGGAGAGCTCCGCCGGGCAGAAGCCCGAATATCATTTTGAATATCCAATTAATTTCATAGTGTGTACTAAAGAGCAACTAGAGGATAGGAAAAAGCTTCTCCTTGATTGCCGGGGGCTTAAATGGAAGAAAAGTAAGTCCTTTTCTTGACTTGACCTGCGTCCATCTGGCCTCTACGGTCCTCTCTTTAGCATGAAAAGATTCATCACATCGAAAAGTTCCAGCGACAAAATCACAATTACGGCCCCCAAAAGTCCCCTCTCATGCAGCGCTTGTTTGCTGCTAAAACTACCTGATTCCAAAATCACAACTTGGCAGCCTTATGATGATCCATATGACTCCTGGTTGAGTCCAGAGAAAGACACACATTGTTAAGGCCCACCCAAATAGCCATCTGCGCTGGTCCCACATTGTGAAAAACACAATAAAAGTCCAATACTTTCAGAATCAGGAGATCCAATAGGAACCCAAAACTTGAGCCCATCAAATTATACAATTAGACCTATCTTCACATAAGAGCTCCTTTTGTCACATCCCTGATTCCTAAAAAAATAGGGGAAATGACATGACCGTCCTTCTACTCAAAGAACACAACCTCAAACCACTTAAAATCTAACCCCCAAAAAAACCTATTGATTTTGCTTTTGGTCTAGTGGTTGTTAATCAAGGAACCTAAAAAGATTGGGAAGGAAATGGATGAATAACCTCAATAAGTAGTACATATCTCTTCTAAGCACATCAAGTTTCCATCATGCATATTTACAAAACCATACCGAAACTCATTTAATTCGAATCCACAATTTAACATATGTGCGATTTCAAAAACAAGTTATATCTTTTTCAATCAAGCTTTATACATAACAAAAATACTCATTTCCTTAGTAATATCAAAATGAAATATTAATGGCTCAATCCATTGATCAATATCTATAACTTACATATCAATGGTCTATTCCATTGGTTAATCTTATCATTTCACACGTCAATGGTCCAATCCATTGATTAATCTAATGCTTGATGTCTAACTATGATTAGTTTAACGCCGATGGCCAAGCCAACCAAGTTTACCCGCTTGTCTAGATCTATTGTTTATATTAGCTGGTGGTTCGACCCAAAAGGATTTCCTAACAATAATATGCATACTTCCCCCTTAGTGGGTTCTAATCATAGTGACATAAGCATAAACCTCATTCTCCAATAATCCCACAATCAAAACCATAATTTATCTCACAAATCGGTTTCATAAACTAAAAACGTAATACCTTTCACAACTCAATATATCAATAAATTGCATTAAAAAAGCATTTCACAAATTCATACATAAAACCGTACACCAACCATACTCAAAGTCAAGTCAAGAGCTTCTTGTAATTTTTTCACCAAAAGGTTTCGCAAACCCAAAATATAATATTTTTCATGTCACATCCTAAAAATTCAGTCATATTTTCAATTGAATGAATCGAACCTTTCATTGATATGCATATAGTGCTATTCTCTGAGCTGATCACTCCTGAGATAACTAGACTATCTAGGGAAGCCATTAAGGGATTTTAACGCAATAGACTTGAGAATTCGACTAGAAATCAACTATTCGACCGTGCTAGTCTGCAATGGTCAATACTGCATTGTCAAAATCAATCAAAGATCAGGGATAGATCGATTCAACAGAGATTTGTGATCAAAATGTGGGTAATTCAACTTGATTGCAAAATTCTCGTCGATCAGCATTAGACCGATTTTCTGTCGTTTTGGGTACCTTGTGCCCGTAATTGAAATCTTGAGATTTTCACAACCATCGAAAGTCATTAATGTGTCGAAGAGGTACATTGTGGCTCGAAGAAAATTGATAATGGGTCAATTGCACCAAAATTTTTTAAAAGCTACCCAGTATATTAGTTACACTAAAATCGTGTCAAATTGAAATTCACCATGAATTTAAACTCGATTTTAGAAATTGAAAGTTCTGCCATGTCACAATTCATTTTAGGAATTGACTCATCATTTGAAGAATTTTTGGCGAGTTCGAGATTTTTATGGAAAATTGATTCGGACGATTCAAAAAAGAATAGAAATTCAAATGGGCCGAATTGAAGGGATTTTTGACTTCCGAATCGAGTTACTTGGTGAAAGGAAATTATACAAATGGTGTAGGTTTCCTCCTTAGCAAAATTGGACATCAAATTGAGGAATTTAGTGAAAAAATTGAAGATCAAAATTGAGGAAATTCGGAGCCTAGCCTGAGGGCTGCAACATTTTGCTTCAATTTGGATTATTGGTGGAATTATTGTGCAAAAAAGTATTAGGGGGCTTTAAGGATATACATGAAGGCTTAGGAGACCAAGCATAGATTAAATTAGGATATTTTCTTTAACTCCCCCCCCCCCTCCCCCCTTCCTCTCAAACTTCTCGTGCACGCCTTACCGGTGCATCCCCCTTCTTCGTGCAAGCCAGCCGACCTCTCTCTCCCTCATCCCTTCTCTTTTGTTCTCTGTTTTGTCGAAGACTTCAGCCCCTACACGTTTTCTGCCCCCATCGAATTCCCCTTCGAATTTGTTGCCCCCTCCGCTTCGTTGCCAGCCGTCCATCCCCACCGAAAGACCCCCTGCCGCCACGTCCGTTTCTCTCGCTCGCTGCTACACCATCTACGCAGCTCCATCCCACTCGTAGGAGTCAACGCGCCAAGCTCCTCCAACAGGTTGTTGACCTCGTAGGCGCCAGTAACGCCCCCTCTCCTTCGACTTCTCTCCCGCTCGTCTCTGTCCTCTACCACCGAAGCCCACTCACCCCACCATCTTTTGTATTCTGCGGGTTTGTTGACCGCCCTTCAACGCCAGCAACTTCCGCCGTTTTCCTTTGTCTAGCAGCAACCCACGAGCAGCCCACCTCTAACTTCTGTCCAGCAACCGTGACCGTCCGTAGCTCTGATCAAGCCGTGACCAACGACTCCAGGCCGGCCCACAATTCCGTCGCAAAGCAAGCAGAAACCAGCCCACTTGGACCGACCAGCAAGCCCCAGCAAGCCCCTTCAAGACCAACAGTAACCGTGAACCTTGCGGGGCCGTTTTCGGCCCGGTCCAAGCTCCCGTTGGTGTCACCACTTTGGAGTTTGTTGCCCGCCATCACGCCGCTGTCTCCATGGACTCACCAGCCCGCAAATCCGGTGGGTTTACTCACTAATCTCCGCTTATGGAGTTAATTGTGCTTAATGGTTGATTAGTTTAAATTAAACTTGGATTACATGGTTAGTGAGAATGGATTAGCAATTTAGTTGTTCGATATTGCATGTTAGGTGGTTAGAGTAGTGCAATTAGCAAGTAGATAGGTCGTAGTATTTATCTAGTTAGGTTCGAAATTGTTCCAAGCCTGTTTCAGTATTTAATTAGGCTTTTCTGGACTAAGTTTACAATTATGGCATTTATTGGTATTTAATTAATTAATTTTGGTAATTATTTAATTATTTATTATTTTTCAGAAATTAAGTCGGGATAACTGGTGACCGGAATTTCGTACTGATTGCAATAGTGTAATTTCGCTAACCACTACCCACGATCGACGAGTGAAGGCTTCATGCAAGACGACCTCAGTAACTAGCGATCAAAACGAATATACTCGAGGTTTGGAAACGGCCAAGGTAGTGGCTATTTTCCCCAAAGCGCTTCAAGGGCATTTTCTCAAAAACCTAGGTGCATCGGCTCAAGACAGCCACGGACAAGAACAAGACTCGAAACTAGACCACAGCTCAACGAGAATGGCAGGGAATGCTCAACATCACAAAGGACATCTTAAGCGAACCCGAAACTCACGTCCCGACTTAGTAAACCATGCAAAAAAATATGAGGGAATAGGACAAAAGCAGGGCACAAAGAAAAACGGTTGGCGGAGGTCCCCACCTGCCTCCAAGGTGGTGAACGGTAGGCGAGATCGATAGATTGAACACAGGTTGAACCAAGAACCAGGAAACTCACTGCAAAAACTTGAATTCAAGGAAAGGGAAGCTGCAGCTTGGTGGTTCCGGCTAGGAGGCGCAAGCTCACATCGGAGTGGCTGAGCGATGCCCGGCTGAGGTGGATTCCAAGCCTCTTTCTTCCCAGTCACTCTCCGTTTCTACCCCTCTCCTTCCTTCAAGCTCTCTGGCCAAAGGCCCTTTCAAATCTCTCTCGGCCAAACCCCCTAGAAAAGCTCTCGGACCAGTTGAGAACCCTCTCTCGCTTTTATGCTCGGCCAGCAAGTGCGCATGGCTCCTTCCACTGCCAGCTGCCTTGCTAGCCTGACTCAACCCTGAGATCATGCTGCGCGATCTGCTACCTCCTCTGCTCCCTCGCCATCCGAGTCTCTTTTGGCTCGTACTTTGCTTTTCCTTCTTTCTACAGAGAGCGTGAGGGAGAGAGAGAGGAAGAAGAGAAGAAGGTTGGGCCAGGGAAGGAAAGGAAAAGGAGGGGCTGGGCTTTCGGCCCAGGCGACAAAAGATACAAAGGAGAAGAGAATTGGAAAGGACTAGGCCTAGCTCGGTCTGCTTTTTTTCGATTTTTTTAAATTTTTATTTAATAGTTAGTGATAGTTATGTAGATGCTCCTAATGTCTACACGTAATGGACTTTAATGAAAACATACACGATGCATTTTAATGAAAGTTATTTATTTTACTCTTTAGTTTTGTTTTTCTTTTTTTTAAGCCACTAATTCATAATTTTGTATGTGATTGAATCATAAATAAACTAGTAAAATTTAGATGTCAATAAATTCATGAATAAATTTCGCCACACGAATGAGACAAAAATAGCCCACGCTTCTCCGGCACTCTTTCGACGGTTCAAGACTTCGTATCAACAATCGCCTTACAAGGAGCCCAACAATAGAATATATATTTATGTGGCCAAGAAAGAAACGAGTCAAAGTCCAACTCAAACTCTAGAATTGACATTTGAACTTGGCCCTTGTCCCCAACATGCAGTAGGCTTCTGTTCATTCCTTTATTGACCCGTGTTGACCGAGTTCAAGGAATCCTACTCAAAGTCCACGTTGGACTTTTCAGATTTAGCATTGTTATTTCCGACTTCAAATCGTCATTGGAAGTTACCGTATTTGCTCGATTTTCAGATGTCTATAGATATATTCAAATTTCTAACTCTCCTTTAATGAACCGGACCTTTTTTGCAATTTTTCTTGAGTTGAGTTTCATTCATGAGTTCAAATTTGAGACATAACTTTAAAATTTTTCAAATCTAATCTCACTCTTTCCCTTCAAATGCTTTCTCTTTGTGTATAGTTCTACAGTTAGGTTTCTCCTCTCATCATTATTGCCTTAATTCTCTTTTTTATCCCTATATATATAGAATCTCAAGTCTCGTATCCTTTCTCCCAATAATTCTAGTAAAAATTGTCTCTTAATGCAAATTCAATACCAATTACTCACCCTAGTTTTCTTAATTTCATCATGAACTCTAAAGTACTTGAAAAGGATATGCGTACTTTGTTCCTAAAGACTGTAGTTACTTGTGTTTCGGTGATTGTTGTAGCCATTAACTTATATAGGTTTAAATGTCTAAGTTGGGGCTTCCTCCCACCACCTGCACCCATCTCCTGTCCTTACTTTGGATATTTTACCCAATAAACAAAACCCCAGCTCCCTCCCTCTCTCCACCTTCTCTCTTTCCCTCTGCCTCTGCAACTATTACGGTGTCGAAATTCCTTGCTCGATCAGAATACGTTCTTTTTAATACTTCTTCCTATCTCTGGAATTTTGTCGAGTCTTGATACTCTTCTCTCTCACCTTGGGATTGCAAAGTTCCGTTCAAGCGCGCCGTCCCTGAATTCGCCCCACGCGGACCGTAGCGGGAGTTTCAACCGTGCTGTGATGGTGGTGACTGGCAGGGACCGCCCGGCTTTCGTGATTTGTAATCTCTCCAGGAGGCAGCCGGGTGAACTCAGACGGGTTAAGTATGATTGCAATGGTGAGGACCCGAATTATGGGAACAGTTCAGAGTGATGCATAGAGTTCGCCAAATGCCATCAGTGCGAATGGCAAGTTTTATGCCCTGAATTCGCAGGGGAAGCTCGCGGTTTTAGAGTGCGTGGATTCGTGCAACAAGATCGTCGCCCTGCGTCCAAGCAGGGCGGTTCCTAATGCCTCGTGGAGGAGCTTCAGGGAGTGTTTGCTCGAGATTGAGGGCAAAGTCTTGGTGGTTTTCCTTGTGTCCAGGAGGACAGTGAAGGTTGTGGATGATGTTGAAGATCTAAGGCTCAACATCGATAGTTACTCGTGAAGCAAAGCGAGTACTATCGGGGATCAAGCACTTTTCATGGGGGCTAATTGTTGTGTCCATGTCTTGGTGAGTGAAGAGAGATGGGGTAGGAGAAACTGCATCTACTTCATACAGAAAGCAGAGGATGATGTTTGGTCGATCTTGATATGGAAAAGAGTTGCATTCCGCGGTGTTGGGATGAAGAAAAGTGTCTCGTTGGGCTGAACTTGATTTAGGGAAGTGAAATTTGTTTAGCTAGCTGTCTCTGGGAAAAGAAATAGTCATGATGCAATTGCATCAGCTATTTATATTTATGGGGTAAGAATTGATGATAACACTTCTACATCAATACAAAACCCTTTGACTGAGAACCGAAACTGCCTGTTATGGGCCAATTCGTAACTAGTCTTTGGAACTGGTTAAACTTGTCAGGTAAATATGATTGAATTTTGACACGGATAATGTTGAGTATCGAGCAGAATGGAAATTTTCAGTTCAAGAAATGATCAAAAGTTCGGATTACAAGACTTGTCGAGTGCGTAACAAATAACCCACCAGATGACTTCTGCTATCTCCTTATAGTTTCCATGCTTGCTATTAGCGGCATTCATTGATTTCTGATTCATGTTATTGACTACATAATCATTGAAGTCGTTGTTACCCGGGCTGTCGTGCGAGGTCCTACTAGGAAATCCTTGACAAGTAATAGCCACTGAAACAGAATATGCTCTGTTTATATCCAATCATGCTTTAAATGAACACGAAGGTCCAAAAGTAAAAGAGCAAATAGAAACCAGTAATTGAAAGGTGTGCATATATACATGTGGAATTAGAAACAGAAATGATAGAATATCAGTCGGAATATACCCTCCATAAAACCCTGTAACTCATTCCTCATTCGAAAGTAATAAAGAGGATGAACTGCAAGATTTCTGGGAGGACACAGTGTGCAGCAACTCAATTGGTAGAGATGGAGGTGCAAAATATGATGGGACTGGAAATATCGATGGGAGAGTAGGAGGCGAACATCAAAGTTCAGAAAGGTTAGTACTCTGCTTTCACCCTCTCTGTCCAAAACCGATACAAAACCTGAGTCTCTTTTAATAAAAATCAAAATATAACACTTAATGAAAAATATTTTATTGCGAGATGCAAAATTGGCAAAACACCTAATTTTTTTAGACTTCAAAGAATTACTGAACAAGTAAAATTTATAAATTGCAATAAGTCTCTTTTAGGGAATTTGTTGAACTTAGACACAATATAAATCTATCTAGTTAAGTTATTTTGAATTGAAAGTTGGCTAGCATGGTGAAAAAATAGGGTTGCCAAAAATAAAAGTGAGACAAAAAATTTAATGAAAAACAATCCAATCTACTTCAGATTTTTGTATAATTTTCATTTTTGGCAGTAATGAGATGTTGTGTAAATAATGTGTCACTATTACTAAAACATATAGTTTTAAGTAACATGAGAAATAATAGTAGAAAAGTTTAAAGTGAATAAGTCTCTGATTTTTAAGATTTGGATATCTATTAGTTTTTAAGTCACGCAAGACAAAATAATTAAAAATTTTGAGGAGCGAATAGAAACTCTTCTAGATTTTTTCTTCTTCATTAAGTTTTTGCTCCATGGCTGAAAAAAATGATTAAGTTTGTGATTTTTTTTTATTTGGCTTTATTCAGTAATTGTCCATGTGTAGATGACCCTTTTTTTAAACTGAATTGAGTAGGTAAATTTATATGCAGGGATGCGAAAATCATTAGGATACATTCTAATTACCAATTGGGGGAATTCAAGTGCCTTAAGTATGAACTATATGTCAGAATTTCGAATCCTAAATAAATAGATAAGTAACAAAATCCATCAATTCTTAGGTAGACCTTGGAACTGGTTTTCTCTCCTAAAACTTCACATGTAAATATGAGTAAATTTGATGGTTACGATTGTAGATAGAGTATGAAAGAGAGAAGTCAGGAGGAGGAAGGACATTGCGATTTATGTTATGACTACATAATTTTGCAAGCCACGAAATTGCAAAATCCTGGATTGAGATGACTAATAGCCACTGAAACAGATCATGCTCTGTATCTTTGCGATAATTCCGTCATGTTGAAATTTTGATCGATTTTTCTATAAAATCCTGGACTCCTCAAGGTTAACATCTACGAGTCCCTAGTTTAATAGGGGGTAGAAGTTTGTGGCCAGGGTTAAAAACAAGAAATATATCTCTGACAAATGTAGAGATAAATTGCATGTATAAGTCGGTGGATTGAGTCTATAATTAGGCAAGACAGTTCAGTCGTGTATACAAGAGAAACCAACCAAAAAAAAAAAAAAAAAAAAAAAAACTAGACCCATCCGCCTTGTAATCCTTTCTCAATAAAAGTAATATTTGTTTCCTTTTCACAGTTTGCTATTTTGTCCCACTAACAAATATACACACACTTTCACATCAAAATTCATACCGAATACTAACATCAAATTTTAACACGTAATATGAAAATCCAAAAATGAAGAGCTAATAGAAACTCGTAATTGAAGGTCCGCTTGTATAAGTTTAATACTTACGAATCATAGATCACACAAATTGCAATACATAACCCATAAAAACAGTGAACTTACTCTGCGTTCGAAAGCAATGCAGAAGAAGATGAACTGCAAGACTTCTTGGAAGAGCCGGTGCATGTGGACAGTTCGTTATTGTAAGCGCTCTATGGTTCACTGCTTCCGAAGGTTGCGGACGAAACATGCGACGATTCGGGCATCGAAGATGGAGGCATGATATATGTTGGGATGGGCATCTTTGGTGGGAGAATGGGTGGTGAAGCATCGAAGTTCAAAAAGCTTATCGCTTTGCTTATGGGAGGCCGCTCCTTGGGGTCCGGATGAACGCACCAGAGGCCTACGATCATCAAACACTCCATTTGTCTTGCATTGAAATTTTCTCCTAACTTAGGATCTGCCGCATCTAACAGCTTTCTTGTTCCATAGAGATCCCAGACCCACTCCACAAGTTGAACTCGGTCTTCTGATGCTCTCTGTTCGATAGCTTTTCTTCCACACGCAATTTCTAAGAGGACGACTCCGAAACTATAGATATCAGATTCCTTAGATATCTTGCCTGTATAAATGCATTCAGGAGCCAAATATCCCATGGTCCCTACCACTAGCGCCGTTTGCGAGCCTTTGGCATGGTCGACTATCCGAGCCAGGCCAAAATCGCCCAATTTAGCCTCAAATTGTGCATCAAGGAGGATATTGCTAGACTTTATATCCCTGTGCATGATGCATTGTTTCAAATCCTCGTGCAAGTATTTCAGCCCTAAGGCGACCCCTTGAGCAATATTGTACCTCTTTTCCCATGTTAATGGCAATTTATCTTCAAATAAATGAGAGTCTAAGCTACCGTTAGACATGAACTCATACACAAGGAGGAAGTTGTTTCTCTCATGACACCAGCCAACGAGCTCCACTAAATTTTTATGCCTGAGATGTCTAATCGTCTTCACTTCAGTGGCGTACTCCTTCACACCTTGTTTGGAATCTGGAGTGATCTTCTTGATGGCGACATGGGAATCTGCATCAGCAAGGTGGCCTTCATACACTCTTCCGGAACCTCCTTTCCCAAGCAACCGGGTATTGGCAAAGTTGTTCGTCGCAATAGCCAAGACCTTGTAGGAGTACTTCATGGGTCCCTTGGACTGTTCAAATTCTTCATCCATCCTAGGAACGTTTTCTTCTTCTGCACTTTGATCATTTCTATTTCTCTTCAGCTTATAACCATACCAGCCAAATCCTGCAACAAGGATAACAGACACTAAAGAGCTTAAGCCTAAGATAGCCCCCCTCACCCAGGACTTACTCTTTTTCCCTCGTGTTGGCGGGTAGACGATGGTTGCATTGGTCGTACCATTTACATTGTCAAGGATTCGTAGACTAGAGTTGAATTCCCACGAGAAAATGGAATGAGCCTCAAACAACTGCCCTGTGGTTGCCGAGAAACCAAAAATTACCTGTTCCGGCAAGTACTCTGTCAGGTTGAGTGGCTGATAATAAAGGCTGGTAGAATTTCCAGCATCATCTCCAAAAACAACACTCAAGTTCATTGCTCTAGAATTGTATGTGACCTGAGCATGGAGTTGTCGACCAAGGAGTATCGTGTCATTCATCCATGAGACACAAGTATCACTAACAGAAGCCACGCTGTTTACATCGATACCAACATGATCACAGAGCGGATCCCATGTATTTGATGAGTGGTCATGGAAAGTATCAAACTCTACTGCAACAAATGCAGTACTAGAGTTGGTAGAGTTTAGATTCGCAGTGAGGCCTAGAAAGCATCCTCCTGAGTGTTCAGGGATTTGCGATCCATTGGGAGCGAGAAAGAATACCAATCCATCGGCATGGGAGTTGTTCCCACGGGAATCAATAGCGAAAGTAAACTGGGTGACAAAATCTGCCAGAGTCCCTGTTGAACTATCCCATAGGTGCATGGGTTGATAATATACTGCTCGGCCAACCATGGATGTGAGTCCGTCCAATGGCTTACCTAGAGTGAGTTGGATGGTGGGGTTCAGTACAGAAGCATTGCCCTGAATAGTTATTCTCTGATCATTCGGTTGAAAATACGGGAAATTGAAAGAAATGTTGTGGAAGGATTCGGAATTGCCAGATGGAATGCTTAATGAAAGGATGAAGACTGCTTGTGTTAAAGCCTCTTTCATCAGACGCATTCTCATGGAGCCGTGAGCTATCCTTATACGAAAATTTACAGGCTCGTCGGTATTCTTTCACTAGCTTCTAATCATTGTGGAGAGCACCTGCAGCTGCCAAAGTCTGAAAATTTGAGTTGTTGATGAGCAATTGAACATTATTACAATGCACAATCTCAGTGATGGAAGCTCTAGTAGAAACAGAATGTTTGAGGATGGCCAACAGACATTTTCAAATTATTCCGTTCCCTGAAAAAGAATGAGGAGAAGTATGACCTGGATGTCATGATCCTATACTTTTAAATTTCTATTGTTATTGACTACCTTCATCTAGTTGATAACATTGACAATAACTGGCAGAATTTCACAGTGATGGGAGTGATGGAAGTCCTAGGTGTTTAGGGGGAGCTTTAGGAAATATGAAGAGTATAATCGTCATTGACAAATTTAGAAAAATTTTGGGGGCCAAGATGTACATGAATCGCACGCCACGGCTAAGTGTTATATTTTTCTTATCTAGAAGTATGAAATCAAGCGAATCATTCTGATTCAATCGGTCCCTTAAGTTCTGCCTCTCTTGTAATGCTATAGCTGTGATCAATCAGAAGCCAAGAGATTCCACTGAATTGATAGACTTGTGAGAAACTTCTTGTGGGGTTCGATTGAAAATGAACGTGTGCAACAGTCAAAAAACAGCTGTGGCTTAGATCTTAAGAAAACAAAATTTTGTACCGGTTGATCTTAATCAAAATGGCAATTCATCGAACAACCAGCGGAAACTTGGCGTCGGTTTGCTTAAGCCAAACACCTTGTTCACAGAAACCAAACTGCGAGTGTAAGCGTTAACTGAGTCAAAATTGGCAGGCGCTCCGAAAATGGGGAATTTTTACCAGTCAACTAAAGGAAAGATAAGTGGACGCTCATCATAAAGGCGAGAGATAGGGCACGTACAAAGGGGAAACGAAAGAAGAAAAGAAAATTAAGAAAGAGAAAGAATAGGAAAGGAAAAGCAGAGAACGGTTATAAGGATTCATACCCTTTGATCATCTAATTGGAATAATTTTAGAAGTTAGGTCATGAATTCATTATTATCAAATTTAAATTACAATGTAAGAGTTATAAAGCTGTAGAATTATATGGAAATAATAGGTTAGAACATTGTGAAACTGTGGGATTTGACGGAAATCGATTTGGAGTTACGGTTTAGTCGAAACGAATTTTTGAAGTTTTGCTAGCGAGCTTCACATAGCAAAGAGTTATGAAAATCTACTTTGGGCAAGCATTTTGTTGACGTATAAGAGTTGTTTTTTCGGCTATTGAGCTTAGCTAGTTGATCTATGGGTAGATTTTGATATAGTTTTTCAATTATTTTATAGGATTCTGAGTTCATCAGCTTGAGTAATTTTCATTAGTTATTTTTGGGCATTCCCAAGTGAGTAGTGCTTATTTTTTCTTTGAATTTGCAAACTCACGACTTGAAAGTGATAAGGATTTATATATTATGAGTTTTGAACTAACATTTTTGTTGCATAAAATCGAGATCGGACATTTAGTACCTTTGGTTATTTTTTAGTTATTTGAGAAATGCATTGTAAAAGGTTATATGTATTGCTTTGCGAATCTAATTTATAATATGAATTCTGAAGTAATTTAGAAATGCTTTATAAAAGGTACTTTTAACTAATGAATAGAATGGCAAAAGCTTATATGTTTTTGTTTGTGAAATGTATTCTATTTTATGATATTGTATCTGGATTTGTTATGTGGAATTTTGGGTGATGATGGCTTCATGCTCATTTTAGTTGTGAACTTGATTAGGAGTTTCTAGGCATGCATATCGGTTTTAGGATATCCTTCTAGGCCAAATCACTGTTTAATAGTAAGTGGAGATCTTGCCAAAAGGGGAATCTCGGTCAACCTTATCATTAAGCCTTATTTTGTAACCATGGTCAAATATTGAACAATAAATTGATCAATGAAATGAATCATCGATGTGTGATTAGATAAAAAAATTATCAATAGACTTGATCATTGATATTTGATTTGTGATAGTGGGCTAAATGAGTATTTTTTATATTTATAAAGCTCTACCAAAATGAATCTACTCATATTTGATTTGTTATATATACTACATCTCCGATTTGGATCGTCAGTTTATAGTATTGCTTTATATATCTAGGTTTGCTTATAAGAAGTACATCTCCGATTTGAAATGCTTTTCAGGTTTGGTAAGCAGGGTGAGAGAGCTATCAGCGACAATTACCCTTGTTGCTCATCGAAAGACTCTGAATTAGGCTTCCTCAACCCATAATAATTTAGTTCCTTATGTCGAATATTTCAAGCAACATAATCCTCCTCGTTTTTCGCTTGGCTGAGATGGGTAAACTCCAAAGGTCCAGAGCCCCATCTACCAAGATTTGAATCCATCCCTGACCCTCTCCGTCTTTTCTAGAGCCGCCATAAAAGCCGGTACGACACCAAGACGAATACTGGACTAATGTGCAGCAGCAACGGTTAATGGCTATTTGTTTATGCAAAATAAGAAAAGACTGCTGATGGCTACTTGTTTACATTTAAATGCTTAAATAGGCTTCGCTAAATATTGCTCAAAATCAAACACACGAGTTGATAAATCTACTTAAGGTTTGCTATATTTCACAGAAGATCCTTTGACAAACAACAAAAACACCATAAACGCTACGCGCAGGCACAGAGAGAGAGAGAGAGAGAACCTGGATCTTTGATTGAGCGTTGCGGTAGAGCCACAAAGCCAGTCACAAGAAGAGACAGAAAGAAATGAGGGTCCATCAATATAAGTGTGAAATAGAACAAACCGCGTCCAAGCCAAGGTTATGCTTTGGGAAATAATTTGTGCGCGCGATATTCTGACGTGCCCTTTTTTCTTTCTTCATAGAAAAATGAAAGAAGAATCCACCAATCAAACAAGCATCAAATGCAAAAGTCCGGAGCAGTCCACCTTTTCAACATGGAATAGCGGTCGGTGCTGCTTGATTGACTGCTTCATTTTTCGTACGTTTTCTAGGTGTTAGAAGCCTCAAATAATTATCTAAATTGTTTCTTTTTTTGTCGATAAGGTCCAATTGCGACATAGTGTACCAGCAGCTTTTCTACCACCACCTCATCCGAAGGCACCCCGCTCGCGGCATCCCGAGGCAGAGCAGGATTTTTTTTTAAAAAAAAGGTAGCAAGAGGAAGAGCAGAAGAAAATAAAACTTTTTTAGGGGCAATCCGCTAAATTGCAGAATAAAGAGTCGAGTTTCCCCTGTAGTTTTTGGTAGAGCTCCGCCGGGTAGAAGCCCGAATATCATTTTGAATATTTTATTGATTTTATAGCGTGATTAAAGAGCAACTAGAGGATAGGAAAAAGCTTCTCCTTGATTGTCGGGGCCTCAAATGAAAGGAAAATATGGAAGTCCTTTTCTTGACTTGGCCTGCGTCCATCTGGCCTCCAAGGTCCTCTTTTTGGCGTGAAATGATTCATCACATTGAAGAGTTCCCGCGTCAAAATCACAACTTTGGCCCCAAAAGTCCTGTATAGCGTCGCCTGTTTGCTGCTAAAACTAGTTGATTCCAGAATCACAACTTGACAGCCTTACGATGATCCATAAGATTCCTGGTTGAGTCCAGAGACAGGCACACATTGTTAAGGCCCACCCAAATAGCCATCTGCGCTGGTCCCACATTGTGAAAAACGCAATAAAAGTCCACTACTTTCAGAATCAGGAGATCCAATAGGAACCCAAAACTTGAGCCCATAGCTCCTTTTGTCACATCCCTGATTCCTAAAAAAAAATAGGGGAAATGACATGGCTGTCCTTCTACTCAAAGAACACAACCTCAAACCACTTAAAATCCAACCCCCAAAAATACCTATTGATTTTGCTTTCGGTCTAGTGGTCGTTAATCAAGGAACCTAAAAGATTGGGAAGGAAATGGGTGAATAACCTCAATGAGTAGTACATAGGAGTGAGCACGGTTAGGGTAGAGCAGGAACAGGAGAACCGAACCGAAGGGTCCGGTTCGGTTCCGGTTGCCCAAGGAGACCGGTTCCGGTTCCCCTTTTCGGGAACCGGCGTTCCCGGTTCCAGTTCCGGTTCTTATGGGAACCGGAACCGGAACCGGCCATAATTCAAAAAAATTAAAAAAAAAAACCCTAGCTTCTTCCCCCTTCCCCCGCGCCCACATGATTTCCCCCCTCTGCGGATTCTTCCCCCTTCCCCTTTTCTTTTTTCTCTCTCTTCCTTTTCTCCCCTTTTCCCTCCTCACGTCACTTTTTGCCCCCCCAACTTTTTTCTTTTCTTCTCTCTCCCTCTCTTCTTGTTTCGGTTCCGAATCGCCTAGGGTTTCTTGGATTGCTCTCTCTCTCTCTCTAGAATCCTCCGTTTCTTTCTCAACGAGTGCCTCCTCCCGGCGCCGTCTCCGATCTCCTGCTTTCCGGGACCTGATCCGCGCGACGCCCTCCGTTCCGCGGCCACTCCGATTCGGAGCTTCGATCGAGCGCTCGTCGCCATCGATCAGTTCCCGCTCTTCTTCTTCTTCTTCTTCTTCCGATCTCTTTCCTGTTTTTTGTGGCTTGAGAGAGCGAGACAGAGAGAGGGAGGGGGGAAATGGTGAGGGGGAAGACGCGAGATGAAGAGGATAGAGAACAACACGAGCGGGCGGGTGACGTTCTCGGGCGCAGAACGGGCGGCGAAGAAGGCCTTCGAGCTCTCCGTCCTCTGCGACGCCGAGGTTGCACTCATCATCGTCTCCCCGAGGGGCAAGCTCTACGAGTTCTCGAGCTCGACGAGACGGTAGGTTTTCCTCCGCATTTTTGCTCAAGTGACAGATTGCTATGAGCAACACTGATAGTTGCTCAACCTTCATTTCAAAATTTGGAAAAAATGAAGATTGTAGAAAGATGCACTGTTACTCGATTCTGTTGGGGTTTACTGGTTCCATGGGGTTGAATAGTTGATTGGCACGTTGTTTCTTTTGCAAGGCCTCTTGAAGGTAGCGTGAGAATCTTATGCTTCGCGTGCACGAACTGCAGGTACTTGGCCTTGGCGAACCTAGCCAACGGAATTCTGGTGGAAATGGTAGTAATTCACCTCAAAATGCCTATGTATGTATGGCAGTGTCTCGCCTTTCATGGTCGGAAAAAGTGGAATCCATCGGATGACTGTATCAGTTGTGGAATTGCCAAATTAGATTTTGTCCATGTAACTCTTTGTTATTTCAACCCCTTGAAATTGATATTTATACTTGTCTATTTGCCTTGCTATTGTGGAATGCGCTTCTGACAGTTAGGCCTCTGTTTTGCAGCTTGATTTGAATTTGCTTTCTGGAAAGGGCAATGTGGTCACTGCTGATGACAGAGATGAAGCAACTTCCGGTTTGCATGACAAGATGGAAGCATCTACATTAGATAACCTTGCATCGTCAACATCGTCAGAACAAGATGCGAGCATCGTCAGAACAAGATGCGAGCATCTCATATTGGACTGGAGTTTAATGTGATAAACATTCAAAGGTTACTTACCAACCGAGTAAGCATCTCATATTGAAGAATTCTGTCTTAATCCTGTTGAATTTACTGGACCTTTGTGTTTAATATAGCAGGATTGACCTGGCAATTTTTTCCTCGTCATCCTTTAGTTGGAGTTTCTGGAAGAGAAGTCTGCCTGTTTCATTTGTTATGTTTTTTTTTCTAATGGATGTACTTGAAGTCTGACTTTGTTTGACTCAGACGAATCCATCAGAGTTCACTGAGATGGCCTGGGAGAGCATTATTGATGCTGTTGATGCAGCTCAAGTTTGCAAACAACAAGTGGTGGAAACTGAGCATCTAATGAGAGCTCTTTTGGAGCAAAAGGATGGTTTAGCCAGGAGAATTCTCACTAAAGCTGGTCTTCACAACACATTAGTTACGCAGCTGTGGACAATTTCATATCCCAACAACCAAAGGCATGTATTCAGTTATAAGTTTGTTTTTCAATTCAATTTTGTCTTTCTCCAGAGGATATTTGGGGTTTGGTAACAATCTGTGATCTTGCACCAGGTTGTGTGCGATACCAGTGGCCCTATAATGGGCACATATCTCGCCTTCCTTTTGGACAATGCTCGGAAATGCAAGAAAAAATGGGAGATGATTTTGTTTCTGTGAAGATATTGGGCAGCAATTAGTTCGAAATCTTCAGCTCAGTGAGAAGGATTTGAGGGAGGCCATTCAAGCTGTTCGTGGAAATCAAAGAGTAACAGATCAAAGTATGTCCTATTGTTTTCTTTTTTTTTCTTTTTTTTGTGACCCAGGATGTAAAAGATTCACATTGCTGTGTATTGGCAGGAACTGAAAATGGAGGGCCAACTATTGAATTATTTCGGCTTCCGAATATTTGTGCCCATTACGAAAATGAAAAAAAAAAAAAAAAGAACCTGTTGGAACCTGGAACCGACCCCGGAACCTGTGACAGGGTAGGTTCCAGGTTCCCGATTCTGACGGGTAGGTTCCAGGTTCCAAAAATTGAGGAACCTGTACCCGAGGGTAGGTTCCAGGTTCCGGACGGAACCGAACCGGAACCGGGAACCGCTCACCCCTAGTAGCACATATCTCTTCTAAGCATGTCAAGTTTCCATCATGCATATTTACAAAACCATATCGAAACTCATTTAACCACAGTTTAACACATGTGCGATTTCAAAAATAAGTTATATCTTTTTCAATCAAGCTTTATATATAACAAAAATACTCATTTCCTTAGTAATATCAAAATGAAATATTAATGGCTCAATCCATATCAATCTCTATAATTTACATATCAATGGTCTATTCCATTGGTTAATCTTATCATTTCACACGTCAATGATCCAATCTATCGATTAATCTAACGCTCGATGTCTAACTATGATTAGTTTAATGCCGATGGCCAAGGCAACCAAGTTTACCCACTTGTCTAGATCTACCGTTTATATTAGCTGGTGGTTCGACCCAAAAATATTTCCTTACAATAATATGCATACTTCCCCCTTAGTGGGTTCTAATCATAGTGACATAAGCATAAACCTCATTCTCCAATAATCCCACAATCAAAATCATAATTTATCTCACAAATCGGTTTCATAAACTGAAAACATAATACCTTTCACAACTCAATATATCAATAAAATGCATTAAAAAAGCATTTCACAAATTCATACATAAAACCGTACACCAACCATACTCAAAGTCAAGTCAAGAACTTCCTGTAATTTTTTCACCAAAAGGTTTCGCAAACCCAAAATATAATATTTCTCATGTGACATCCTAAAATTTCATTCATATTTTTAATTGAATGAATTAGGCCTTTCATTGACACGCATATAATGATATTCTCTAAGTTGATCACTCATGGGATAACTAGACTATCTAAGGAAGCCATTAAAGGATTTTAACACAATAGACTTGAGAATTCGATCAAAAATCGACTATTCGACCGTGCTAGTCTATAAGGGTAATTACGGCATTGTCAAAATCGATCAGAAATCAATGATAGGTCGATTCAACAGAGATGTGTGATCATAGTGTGGGTGATTCCACTTGATTGCAAAATTCTCGTCGATCGGCACTAGACTAATTTTCTGTTGTTTTGGGTACCTTATGCTTGTAATTGAAATCTTGAGTTTTTCACGACTACCAAAAGTCGTCAATGTGTCAAAAAGGTATATTGTGGCTTGAAGAAAATTGACAATGTGTCAATTACACCAAATTTTTAAAAAAAACTACCTAGTAGATTAGGCTATGCTAAAATCACATCAAATTGAAATTCACCACAAATTTAAACTCGATTTCAGAAATTGAAAATTTTGCCATATCACAATTCATTTTAGAAACATTGACTCATCATTTGAAGAATTTTTGGCGAGTTTGAGATTTTTATGGAAAATTGATTCAAACGATTAGAAAAAGAACGGAAATTCATATGGGCCGAATTGAAGGGATTTTTGACTTCCGAACCAAGTTACTTGGGGAAAGGAAATTATAGAAATTGTGCGGGCTTCCTCCTTAGCAAAATTGGACATCAAAAAGAAGGAATTTGGTGAAAAAATTGAATATCAAAATTGAGGAAATTGGAGCCTAGCCTGAGGGCTGCAACATTTTGCTTCAATTTGGATTATTGGTAGAATTATTATGCCAAAAAGTATTAGGGGGCTTTAAGATAATACATGAAGGCTTAGGGGACCAAGCATTGATTAAATTAGGATATTTTGTTTGACTTCCCCCCCCCTTTCAAACTTCTCGTGCACGCCTCACTGGTGCATCCCCCTTCTTCGTGCAAGCCAGCCGACCTCTCTCTCTCCCTCATCCCTTCTCTTTTGTTCTGTTTTGTCGAAGACTTCAGCCCCTACCCGTTTTCTGCCCCCACCGAATTCCCCTTCGAATTTGTTGCCACCTCCGCTTCGTTGCCAGCCGTCCATCCCCACCGAAGACCCCCTGCCGCCACGTCCGTTTCTCTCGCTCGCTGCTCCACCATCTACGCAGCTCCATCCCACTCGTAGGAGTCAACGCGCCAAGCTCCTCCAACAGGTTGTTGACCTCGTAGACGCCAGTAACGCGCCCTCTCCTTCGACTTCTCTCCCGCTCGTCTCTGTCCTCTACCACCGAAGCCCACTCACCCCACCATCTTTTGTCTTCTGCGGGTTTGTTGACCGCCCTTCAACGCCAGCAACTTCCGCCGTTTTCCTTTGTCTAGCAGCAACCCACGAACAGCCCACCTCTAACTTCTGTCCAGCAACCGTGACCATCCGTAGCTCCGATCAAGCCGTGACCAACGACTCCAGTCCGGCTCGCAATTCCGTCGCAAAGCAAGCAGAAACCAGCCCACTTGGACCGACCAGCAAGCCCTTTCAAGACCAGCAGTAACCGTGAACTTTGTGGGGCCATTTTCAGCTCAGTCCAAGCTCCTGTTGGTGTCACCACTTTAGAGTTTGTTGCCCACCATCGCGCCACTATCACCATGGACTCACCGGCCCACAAATCCGGTGGATTTACTCACTAATCTCCGCTTATTGAGTTAATTATATTTAATGATTGATTAGTTTAGATTAAAGTTGGATTATGTGGTTAGTTAGAACGGATTAGCAATTTAGTTATTCGATATTGCATGTTAGGTGGTTAGAGTAAAGCAATTATCAAGTAGATAGGTCGTAATATTTATCTAGTTAGGTTCGGAATTTTTCTAGCATTTAATTAAGCTTTTTCGAACTAAGTTTACAATTATGGCATTTATTGGTATTTAATTAATTAATTTTGATAATTATTTAATTATTTATTATTTTTCAGAAATTAGATAAGGATAACTAAGGTGGCCAAGGAATTTTGAATGATTGCAATGGTGTAATTTCACTAACCACTAACCACGATCGACGAGTTAAGGTTTCATGCAAGACGACCTCAGTAACTAGCAATCAAAACGAATATACACGAACTTTGGAAACGGCAAAGGTAGTGGCTATTTTCCCCAAAGCGCTTCAAGGGCATTTTATCAAACACTTAGTGCATCGGCTCAAGGCAGCCACGGACAAGAACAAGACTTGAAACTAGACCACAGCTTGCCAGGGAATGCTCAACATCAACAAAGGACAGAATAAGCGAACCCGAAGCTCACACCCCAACTCAATAAACCATGCAAAAAAATATGAGGGAACAGGACAAAAGCGGGGCACAAAGAAAAAAGGGTTGGCAGAGGTCCTTACCTGGCTCGAGGGTGGCGAACGGCGGGCGAGATCGATAGATTGAACAATGTCCGGTTGCCTCGCACGCCCTTGAGTCGAAATCGTTGGGAAATCGACGCGGGTTGAACCAAAAATTAGGAAACTCACCACAAAAACTTGAATTCAAGGAAAGGGAAGCCGCGGCTTGTTGGTTCCAGCTAGGAGGCGCAAGCTTGCGTTGGGGATGGCTGAGCGATGCCCGACTGAGGTGGATTGTGGGCCTCCTTTTTTTCGGTCACTCTCCGTTTCTATCGCTCTCCTTCCTTCAAGCTCTCTCACCAAAGGCCCTCTCAAATCTCTCTCAGCCAAATCCCCTAGAAAAGCCCCCCAGACCAGTCGAGAACCCCCTCTCGCTTTTATGCTCGGCCAGCAAGCGCGCATGCCTCCTGCCACTGCCAGCTGCCTTGCCGGCTTGACTCCAACCCTGGGATCATGCTACACGATCCGCTGCCTCCTCTGCTCCCTCGCTATCCCAGTCTCTTATGGCTTGTACTTTGATTTTCCTTCTTTCTATGGAGAGCGTGAGGGAGAGAGAGAGGAAGAAGAGAAGAAGGTTGGGCCGGGGAAGGAAAGGAAAAAGAGGGGGTGGGCTTGGGCCCAGGCGACAAAAGATACAGAGGAAAAGAGAATTGGAAAGGATTGGGCCTAGCCCGGTCTGCTTTTTTTCGATTTTTTTTTTTTAATTTTTAGAGTTAATAATTAGTGATAGTTATGTAGATGCTCCTAATGTCTACACGTAACGATTTTAATGAAAACATACACAATGCATTTTAATGAATTTTATTTATTTTACTTTTTACTTTTCTTTTTCTTTTTTTTTTAGCAACTAATTCATAATTTGGTATGCAATTGAGTCATAAATAAAATAATAAAATTTAGGTGTCAACAAATTCATGAATAAATTTCGCCACACGAATGACACGAAGATAGCCTACGCTTCTCTGGCACTCTTTCGACGGTCCAAGACTTCCCATCAACAATCGCCGCACAAGGAGCCCAACAATAGAATATATATTTATATGTGGCCAAGAAGGAAATGAGTCAAAGTCCAACTCAAACTCTAGAATTGAGATTTCAACTTGGCCCTTGTCCCCAACGTGCAGTAGGCTTCTGTTAATTCCTTTATCGATCCGTGTTGACTGAGTTCAAGGAATCCACTCAAAGTCCACGTTGGACTTTTCAGATTTAGCATTGTTATTTCCGACTTCAAATCGTCAAAGGAAGTTACCGTATTTGCTTGATTTTCGGATGTCCATAGATATATTCAAATTTCTAACTCTCCTTTAATGAACCGGACCTTTTTTGCAATTTATCTCGAGTTGAATTTCATTCATGGATTCAAATTTGAGACATAACTTTGACAAAATTACTCTCCTAGTTCCTTGTAACCTCCTACTTCCAAAGTCTTTAGTGATCTTTAATCACCTCAAAATTTTTCAAATCTAATCTCACTCTTTCCCTCCAAATGCTTTCTCTTTGTGTATAGTTCTACAATTAGGTTTCTCCTCTCATCATTATTTCCTTAATTCTCTCTTTTTTTTTTTTTTTATCCCTATATATATATATATATATATATATATATATATATATATATATATATAGAATCTCAAGTCTCGTATCCTTTCTCCCAATAATTCTAATAAAAATCGTCTCTTAATGCAAATTCAACAACAATTACTCACCCTAGTTTTCTTAATTTCATTATGAACTCTAGAGCCGGCAAAATGGGTCATAAACCATATTATGACTTATTTTTAATTAAATGAGTTATATATGAGTCAAGTGAAAGTTAAATATGAATCAGAAATGAATTAAGTGAAAGTTAAATATAGATTAGAAATTGGTCAAGTAAATATTAAATATGGATGAGAAATGAGTTTGAGAAAGTACAACATAAAAAGAAATTGGTCTAAATGAGTTATTAGGAACCCACTTTAAACTTTAAACCCATAGCATTTTTTAACTTTATATTTTCTTTTCTTTTCCTCTTACTTTTCTTTTCCCTTTTGGTCTTCTTCTTCGTGCATCCCCGCCGCACGCCCGAAGTTATCCAAACCCACTATAGCCAAAGCAAACCCAGACCCATTAAAGTCATCTAACCCAACCGATCAAGACTCGGTGGAGCTCAAAACTCCATAGACCAGATTAAACCCATCGTCCAGCATGACTCTTTTAACATTCCACACCAAAGTATGATTTCTAAAACAAAGCCCGCGCTAACCTACAACAACGCCTTTTTTAATTTGACCAAAATAAGCCCAACACCATCTCCTATTGACCACTTTACTCAGCCTCACGCGGTCTTATGGCTCCTGTTATTGCAGAACAAAAAAGGAGCCGAAGATTAAATGTGAACTCCGGGCAATCAAACATAGCCGAGATTCCATCACCACCCGACCATTTTCACCCGACCATCATCTACTCTCACTTATGAACATGCCAACATTTACCACACAAAGGCCACAAAGGCACCGAACAAGACTCGACAAAGTGGAAAAGCACATTGAACCAAAGAAAAAAAGAGAAAAAAACCATGTGTTGAGGCTAGTAAAAGAAACCTATCACTACACATTTCAGCGACTAAAAATCGGAGGAAAATATGTGCGACCTTAGTTCAAACATTTTGTCAAACAACTGGTCTGCAGTAGCTCTGTAAAACCCAACGCGCACACGGACTAACAAAAAGAACAAGTCTCGGTTTCTTGGCTTGGCCAAACCAGGGTGAGGCACCAAAAGATTTGAGGAGCGAGCGTTTGGTCGTGGGGGTCCCTACCAGCTCGGAGACGGCGGCGGGAGGGCGAGTTCGAGATGAATCAAGCAATGGCCGACCGCCCCCACAATGTTTCCGAGACGAGATCCTCGGGAAGAAGGGAGGTTCGTACCAGAAAAATGAAACTCACCGGATGTTTGGGTACAGGGGTGACGAGGTCGGGACGACGAGGATAACGACCAGGGTCGTTGAACAAGACTCAGGCGCGCCAATCGACCCGAGAACTCCTCGCTTTCAGTCGCTCTCTTCTTTGCCAAGAACAACACCATCGCCAGGATCTCTCTTGAAGAAACGCTACCGCTAAAACTTATCAACCACTACCCACGATCAACGAGATAAAACTTCATGGGAGACGATCGGAGAAAACTTGAAATCGAGGCAAGGGAAGCTGCGGCTTGTTGGTTCCGGCTAGGAGGTGGATTGAGGTGGATTCCAGGTCTCCCTCTTCCCCGTCACTCTCCGTTTCTCACCCTCTGGCTCCCTCAAGCTCTCTCCCTCTCTTTCTCTAGCTCTCTCTCCACGAACCCCCCAAAAACTAAACCTCTTTCACACTTTTAAGCACCGGCGCGCATGGCCTCCTGCTATGCCAGCTGCCGCTGCCGGCCTGGCCACCGACCGAACGTCTCACGCGGCGCTCGCCCTGTCCTCTCTCTGACCTGTACCCTTCTGTTTTGCAGAGCGTGATCAGCATGAGGAGGAAGAGGACCAGCATGCGGGCTGGGCTTAGCAAAAAGGAAATGAAGCCGATTTTGGTCCCAAAAAAAGGACATATAGAGGAGAGGAGAAAAGAGAAGGACCGGACCAAGTCCAGTCCGCTTTTTTTTTTTTTATAACAAAATTAACAATTAGTGATAGTTATGTATATGCTTCTAATGTTTATGTGTAATGGATGTTGGATTTTAATAAAAACATACACAATGCATTTTAATGAAAGCTATTTACTTTACTCTTTACTTATTTTTTTTAGCAACTAATCCTAATTTTGTATACGATTAAATCTTAAATAAAATGATAAAATTTAGGTATGAACAGTTTTCCACAAACACTCATACACCACATTTTCACATCAAAATCCACATCAAATACTACCACCAAAATCTCACACGACAAGGATCAAACAATAACTAGAAACCAAAGGTTTGCTTGTATACATTACAAATCATACAACCGAATGGTTGCAATCCAAAACCCATAAAAACAGTGAACTTACATTGTATTCCGAAGCAATGCAGAAGAACATGTATTGGAAGACTTCTTGGAAGAGCTAGTAAATGTGGACAGTTCGATACTGTAAGTGCTTCGTGGTTCACTTCTTCTGAAGCTGCTGGACAAAACATGCAACGATTCGGGCATCGAAGATGGAGGCACGACATATGTTGGGATGGGCAACTTTGGTGGGAGAATGGGTGGCGAAGTATCAAAGTTCAAAAAGGTTATCACTTTGCTTATGGGAGGCCGTTCCTTAGGGTCTGGATGAGCACACCAGAGGCCTACAATCATCAAGCGCTCCATCTGTCTCCCATCGAAATTTTCTCCTAACTTTGGATCTACTGCATTGAATAGCTTTCCGATTCCATAGAGTTCCCAAACCCATTTCACAAGTTGAATTTGGCCTTGTGATGCCCTGGGTTCAATAGCTCTTCTTCCACATGCTATTTCTAAGAGGACAACTCCAAAGCTGTAGACATCAGATTCTTTGCTTGCCTTGCTTGTGTAGATACATTCAGGGGCCAAATATCCCATGGTCCCAGCCAATAGGGTTGTTTGCAACCCTTTGGCATGGTCAACTATCCGAGCGAGGCCAAAATCGCCCAATTTAGCCTCGAATTGTGCATCAAGTAGGATATTGCTAGACTTTATATCCCTATGCACGACACATTGTTTCAAATCCTCGTGCAAGTATTTCAGCCCTAAGGTGATGCCTTGAGCAATATTGTACCTCTTTTCCCATGTTAGCGGTGTTTTATTTTTGAACAAATGAGAGTCTAAGCTACCATTAGACATGTACTCATACACGAGGAGGAACTTGTTTCTCTCATGACACCAGCCGATGAGCTCCAATAAATTTTTATGCTTGAGATGTCTAATTGTCTTCACTTCGCTGGCATACTCCTTTACGCCTTGTGTGGACTCTGGAGTGATCTTCTTGATAGCGACATGGGAATTTGCATCAGCAAGGTGGCCTTCATACACTCCTCCGAAACCCCCTTCCCCGAGCAACCGAGTATTGGCAAAGTTGTCAGTCGCAGTGGCCAAGACATTATAGGAGTACTCCGTGGGTCCCTCTGACTGTTCAAATCCTTTGTCAATTCCTGGAGCATCTTCTTCTTCTCCACTTCGATCATTTCTATTTCTCTTTAGCTTATAAGCATACCAGCCAGATCCTGCAACAAGGATAAGAAACACCAAAGAGCTTAAGCTTAAGATAGCCCCCTTCACCCAGGACTTACTCTTTTTCCCAAGGATTTGTAGACTAGAGTTGAATTCCCATGAGAAAATTGTATGAGCCTCATACGAGTCCCCTGTCGTTGCTGAGAAACCGAAGACCACCCATTCCGGCAAGTACTCTGTCAGATTGACTGGCTGATAGTAAAGGCTGGTATAATTGTCATCATCATCTTGAAAAACAACACTCAAGTTCAATGCTGTAGAATTGTATGTGACCAGAGCAAGTAGTTTTTGACCAAATAGTATCTTGTCATCCATCCATGAGACACAAGTATAATTGACAGAAGCCATGCTGTTTACATTGATACCGACATGATTACAGAGCGGATCCCATGGATTTGTTGAATGGTCATAGAAAGTATCAAACTCTACCGCAACAAATGCAGTACTTGAGTTGGTAGAACTTGTGAGGCCTAGAAAGCCTCCTGCTGATTGTTCAGGGATCTGCGATCCATTGGGAGCAAGAAAGAAAGCCAGTCCATCAGCATGAGAATGGTTCTTACGGGAATCGATAGAGAAAGTAAAGTGGCTGACGAAATCTGCCACATTCCCGGTTGACCTATCCCACAGTTGCATGGGTTGATGAAAGAGAGCTCGACCGACTATTTCATTGCCGCTCACAGTTGCCTTGACTAAAGAAAGTTCCATCGTGGAGCTCAGTGCACTCGCATTGCCCTGGAATGTTATGTTTGATTGGAAGGATGTGGAGTTGAAAGAAATGTTGTTGGGGAATTCAGAATTTGCAGATCGAATGATTATTAAAAAGAAGACTGTTTGTGCTAGAGCCCTTTCTGTCCAATGCAATCTCACTGAGCTGCGAGCCATCGACATTCAGAAGCTGCAAAGACGGCTGATCTCCTTGTTCACTATATTTCTCTTCGTGGAAACTGCATGCAGCTGCACGTGTAATCCTGATATTTGAAGGAACATGTAGCTAGTCATCTCATCAAGTGAATCATCAAATGGAAATAAAAAGGTCAAGCGTGCAGTTCCAAAATAGGTTCTTATTTAGCATGTACTTGACAGTTTTTATCAACGTTGTATGAAGTTCAATGTTCTGCTTCATTCCTTCTTTTAGTGTAACAGAGAAGTTTCTGCTATTAGTTGATTATATCAGCTATAACACTTTTATGCAGCTTGCCTTTCAAGCAAATGCAACCAAAATTCTTTGGTAGTGCTACCCCATAGCAAAAGAAGAAAGAGACGTGTCTGTAGTAAGTCAACTAGAAGTCAGAATCCTAAGTTACGATGAAGAACACTACACGTCCTGATCTAACTCCACACTGACCTGACTAAGAAACATGCTATTTTGAACATCTTTTTAATCGCTTTTCAGTGTTTTTGTCTTATGTTTTTTGTCTCCCTTCTTCAGGTTAGAATCAGTGTACGACGTCGCACCCCACTTGGATGGACTCATCAAAGAGAAACTTACCAGCTTGTCTCTTAGTACCAATTGAAACTACATGCCCTAAAATTCTTCCCATCTAAAATTACCCTTCTTTGCTTCATTGACTGATAACCATTTAATCCTTTTTAGCGAAAATTTCTACCGACATATTCCTCTTATTTTTTCACTCGGTAATGCGGGGAACTCCGCAGATCCAGAATCCAATCTACTGAGATTCGACCCTCTCTGCCTTTTCTAGTGCCACCATAAAAGCCCGTGCTCAACACCAAGATGAACACCGCACGAATGTATAGCAGCAACCGTTAATGGCTACTTGTCCATGGAGAAGGATGATATGAAATTGTTAATGGCTATTTGTTAACACTTAAATGCTACGGAAAGATCTACTAAACATTGTTCGAAATCCTTTGACAAACCGACAATAATACCATGAAGCTAGGCACCCGTGCAGAGAGAGAGAGAGAGAGAGAGAGAGAGAACCTGGATCTTCGAATGAAAGCTGAGCTAAAGCCAGCCACAAAGCCAGTCAGGAGAAGAAGAGAGACGGGGACGGCGAAGATGATGTCTCTGTTCTGTCCATTGTATTGGATAGAAGTAGACTTTTAAAAAAGTACAAGTGGGAAAAAGAACGGCCGCCTTGAAGTCAAGCTCATGCTTTAAAATAATCGACCTGTGTAGGACCACGCGACATTTTCATGTGCTCTTTTTTCATCCTTCAATGAAAACCAAAGAAAGAATCCACTAATCAAACAAACCTCAAATGTAAAAGTCTGCAAGCATAGTTAGCAGACATGAATCTACGAGGGACATTGATGTATGTATGGTATTTAACGTGTTTGTTTTGGACCTAGATAAAAATAAAAGATACTTTTTTCTCGTTAAAGTTTAAAATATAATTCGAATTTCAGAAAATCTTGGAAAAGTTATATATAAATCAATGTCAATTTATGAGTATTTCAGAAGATCCAGAAATAGAGAAAGTCAAAATGCCTAAGTCACGAAATTTAGGTTAAACAAAAAGTAAAAAAGTAAAAAACCACTCAAAATTGACCCGTTAGAATAATATGTTATAGTGACCAAGTGTTGGCAAAGAGAATAGAAGTCGGCCTTGAAGGTGATCTTCAGTGACAAAGATATTGTCGCTCATTTAAGAGGAAACCTTTAATGGTGGAGTTTATGTTTTCAGGGCGAAAGTTCATCTTTAGGGATGGAAAATGGAAATTCCATCGCTAAAGCTTGATTGTCTCAAGATGAAAACCTTGTTCATTACTTGACTTATGCTGACAGAATTCCTTTGCTAAGGGTCCTCTCTTTATCGGGGCTTCGTAGCTCTGATATTTCCCAAGAACTTGAATTGTTAATTGGACTTCTTAAATTCGCATTCTAATTGACAAAATTGGTCGCGGACTTTCTAGTTCAAAATTTAGTCTCTGAAATGATAACATGGATATTCCGAAAAAAGGAGCTGATATGTTGAGCCAGGCATCTTTATGGGAAGGTATGGTAGCCAAGCCTCATTGTTAAGGACACTTTGTTGCTTCTCTGATAGAAGAAGGCCTGAGCTCATAATCTAAATGAGCACACCTAAGCCCTGGAATTGTCAAGCATTGAACTTGTTTCTCATCAAAATTTCTCCTAGTCACGCCCCGATCCTTAGGCACGCACACGTCTCTCTCCTGGTCGATTAGTAGTGACATTCAAGGATGCATTGCTGACCCTTTCATTTTAATACACATGCGGAAGCAGATATAAAATCCTCAGACAATAAAACAATGGGATAGAAAAATAAGACTAAAAGCTCGAACCTGAAAACCAACACACTTATATACATATATAACAACTCAATCATATATATACATATACAAGCCACACTAGAAAGTCGGTTTCTACTCAAATAGGTTCAACGAAAACAAGTCATCCAACATGAGTGGGGTCTCAATCCTCGCCAGGATCATACTCCAGATCATCCTCGGGGTCCTCCTCCAACTCCTCTTCAGATTCTTCCTCAAGCTCTTCTTCCGGTTCCTCTTCCGGCTCTTCCTCCCATTCCTCATCCTGTTCAACGATCTCCCCTTCTTCATCACTCCAATTAGCGCCCTCAACTAAGTGCACTGGAGAGTTAGAATCATCCTCGAGATTAGGATCCTTTGCATCAACCATCAATCCATCTTTATGGTTTGCTATACCCTTTCCAAAAGCAGCTTCCAAAACGAATCGAGGTACATCATATTCCGGCATAGAACCCTCCCTTCGCCCGTCATGGTAATGGCAATACCATGACTGGTACCTATAGGGCACATTATTGGGTTCATTCACGTCAACCCAGACGGTTGACTTCACTAGCACATATTCTAGTCCTTCGGGGTGGGGGTGTATCGAGAAGTGGTATCCTATCTCGGTGATCTCTTCGGGTATGCCAAAATGCATGAGAAGATGAGGAGGTGGAGGTGCTGCCATCTAGGGACCTAAAATGTTGTCCAACAATGGGGTGAGACTATGTCTCAACAAGTTTTACCCCCCAAAATCCGATTAGGAAGCCAATATGCCATAAAGGCTACCTAAACACAACACAAGTCAGAGGACTTACCTTGATCTCAATTCCATCCTACAATTCAGTATATATATTAGATATACACAATCATGTCACATCACCCAATCAGATCGAATTATCGATCAATCAACTCAGTCGATTACATGTCATCACGACCTTTCCCTGGTCCATACATTTAATACTATCTATAAGGTCCTATTAATTCAAGACTGCTCACCCAAAGCTGATAATAAATAGTATAGCTCGTCCAAAACTGATAATATAGTATAATGTATATATATGCTTGCCCAAAACTAATTGATTAGGGCTCACAAGCTATCATAGTGTACTATATATGCTCGTCCAAAGCTGATAATATGTGCTCACCCAAAACTGATAAATTAGAGCCCCTAGACTAATATATTATATCATTTTCACCATATAACAATTCATCATTTTTATCATATCCGATAAAAAAAGCTGTGTATTAGTATATGGTCGACCTTAGCCAAAATACAATATTTTTACTTTTGAAAATCCCATCATTTATATGGTCTACCAAAATATTTTTTTGGCGTTATAAACTGACGCTCGGTTAATTTCCAATCAATTACCAAAACTGATTAATTTAGGAATAAAATCCTAAAAACCTAATTAAATCAATTCAATACAAATTAGAGCTCAAATAATTAAACGGATGAACCACAATAAATAGCATAAAATTTTGACCGTTGGCTATTCCAGCCTAATTTTCGGAAAATAAATAAATAATTAAATAATTACGAAAAATATTAAATAAATGTAATAAATCCAATTTAGGCCCGTAATGCCTAATTGGATGCCGAAACGGACTTGGAAAATTTCCGAGACTCGTTCAATAAATAATAACACGAGTCTGCTTGCTATTGCCACTAATCAATTGTCTAACATGCATTGATAAGGCACTAATTTATAGGGGTGATTGGTTCCCGGTTCGGTCCGGTTCCACTTTGGAACCGGGAACCAGACCGGAGCACTGGTTCCCAAAATTGCTAATCGTGGATCGAACCGTTTGGTCCTAGGATTGGGAACCAACCGGACCATCGGTTCCGGTTCGTTCGGTTTGGTCCAACAAAATTGGCTCTACTTTTTTGCACTAAAAAGTGACTGTTGAGTCCAACAAAATTGGCTCTACTTTTTTGCATTAAAGAGTGACCGTGCTCGAATGGATCAATCCAATTTGGTTCTCAAGCAATTCCACAAAACTAATCACACATGTTCCCACGTGCAAAATATTCAAACTTCACTTGTGTAATTCACACTTAACTTTAACCATAAAGGTCATAAACAATTTGGCCAAAGGTTGGACTTTGGCTTAAATTGTAATCCTATAAACAAGTAACGTGGGGCCATTTTAATCACTTGAAGTCAAAAAATTGTAATCTTATTCGCTAAAGAGTATATCATCTAATTTCCTTAAGCAGGCAGAAAAAAACACAAAGCAAGGATCATTTAACCATTCATCACAAAATCCCCAATAAATCAATTAAAAAAGAAAGAGTCTCTTACTTTCCCTCTTTCTCTCGATAACTAACTTGCTGGTACCACTCGAGGAATCCTGAAAACAGATAACTCAAGTCACAGCCCACGTTACTAACAAGGAGATTTTTTCTATAAATAAAAGAATGACAAAAATGGTTTTAATGGTCTCTTGACCACATAAGAGGTTTATACCTCAAATTGCAATTTTGGTTGCAATAAGTTATCATGCTTATACATTTTATTAATTCTATGTATATAAATTAAATTTGGTTCGGTCCGATCGGTCCAGTTCGGTCCGGTTCCCACCTTGGAACCGAGAACCGGACTGACTGGCCATCGGTTCCAAGATTAGGAAACGGGAGTCGGACCGCCGACCATGAGAACCGCCCAAAACTGGCCGGTTCGGTCCGGTTCAGCGGTTCCCAATTCAGGCGGTTCCAGTTGCACACCCCTACTAATACAATTACTATACTCTAATATATATACTTAATCACACTTAATTAAATCTAAACAACCCATAAGCATCATAATCTACTAAGTAGGGATTAGTGAGTAAAACTCACTTGTTTAATGAGCGGCTCGGATCAAATTGATGGGAATGTCATGGGGAACAATTCTTCTCAAAGTGGGCCTAGGTTTTGAGTCCCAGAACCATCTCAAAATGGGCTCGGAACAATGCTAGAAACCTATGACATCCTGAAATTTTGGAAAAAGAAATTATTAGATGAAAAATTGGAGATTGGAAGAAAAGAAAAAAAAATGATAACAATGTTATTATTATTTTTCTCTCTCCTCCTTTTCCTCTCCTCTACGCTTCCTCCTCCTATGGCCGAGATTCCTCTTTCTCCTTTTTCTTTTCTCTTTCTTCTCTCTCTCTCTCTCTCTCTCTCTCACATTTTCTTTCCCCCTCCTTTGCACACATTTTCCACCCCCTCAGTTACGGTAACTTCTTCTTCTCTCTTTTTCTCCCTCTCTCTCCCACTTTTCCACCCCCTCACCTACGCCAACCCTTCTACTGCAATTTCCTCGCAACTTCCCATCTATTCTTTTATTGTTTCTCTCTCCCCTTTCCCCCTTCCTCCTCACGATAACCCCATCCCTTCTTACTATTCTCTTCCTTTCTTTAGTTTCTTTTCTATTTTGCTTCCAAAATAGCACCGTGTGTTGCTGTTTTTGCCCCAAGCCAGCCATCACCTTGCGCCATGGTCATGGGCCATCACTGTTTGCAAGCCACCATCCACGTCGAAGAGCCGCACCACCCGTCCACGAGCTGTCCGCCCGCCGTTCATGCCAAATTAGAAACAATTGTCGTGACCTTTTTTTTTTCGGGTGTGGACCACCTAAAACTAGGTTAATGGACTGCTAAGTTTTTACACTTAGCTCGGACTCTCCCAAGCCCATACCAAATCACGACTTAAGTCTAAATTTTTAAACATGCAAGAGGTTATTATCTAAGAGTCGCCACTAATCGGTTTATGGTAGGTCGACTAGACACCTAAGTAAAATAAAGGGAGATTTATTTTACTTCTATGAACCAGAGACTAAGGGTACGGGGACTTGGTTACACTAGAATTTTCTAATGCCCTTTCGGTACCATTTCTTTTAATTTCCAAAATATTTTCGCAGGCAGCTTGGATTTATTTTAAGCAAAATCATTATCATGCAAATGTGGTGGCCACATGGGTACTAATCCATTATTAAAACATTCAAATAAATAAATTGCATCACACAAAGCAAGCAAACAACTTTTTTGAATTTTCTTAAAAATTAGAATTCTTTTATTAAAAATGCATTTTAAAACTAAATGACTTAATTTTATTAATATGCAAATTCTAATTAAATGGGCCTATTATGCAAACTAATTAACATGCACCTCATGACCTAATTTTACTAATTAACAAATTCTGATTAAATGATTCTATTATGCAAACTAGTTAACATGCATCTAGTATTTTTGCATTTTTTTTTATTGAAGTTCAGAATTTATGAAAACCCTAATTAATCTATCTAAAAATAATCTTCTAATCCAATTTTGGGATTAATTTGACTTAAACCCTATTCTATCTTAGAAGACTATTTTTATTTTTTATTTTAAAAAAAGAGGATGAAAATGTGCCAATTATATCTAAAACTCTAAAAAGGCTATTTAAGTCTAATCCTAACTTAGTTCTAAAAGTGCAACCCTAAAAATGTAATCCTAAGAAAATTCTAATTTACTAAACCTACATGTTTAATTTACTAACCCTATATGCTCATGCAGAACTTTGATTTTTTTTTTATTTTCTGATTTTTTTAGTTTTTTTTAAAGATAAGTAATTATTAAATAAATATTAAATCTAAGCTATCAACGAAATAAAGGATTAAAATAATCGAAACAATAACATGTTGTCTCACAGGTCAAATTAACGATTATTCTAACCCTAATTATCACGAAAAAGAGATCAAAATAATTACAAATCGATCCGAAGTCTTACGGGCCAAATTAAATAATCATTATGATTTAACAATTGAAATTCCACTAAAAAGCCCAACAATTAAAATAATTAAAAAAATGATCCAATGTCTCTTGGATCAAATTAATAATCATAATAATTCCGGTTAAAATTACTGCGGATAATGCCTACAAAAATTATAGATATTAACGTCCAATATTACAAATCAAATAACTAAACTAAAAATGCTATCAAATGAAATACACAAAAAGATAACATAAAAAGAGTAAAATAAACTAAACTATAAATAAAGTGAAAAGTAAAGTAAAAAGTTAAATATAAAAAATAAAAAATAAAAACTACCTAAGGGAATCGACGGGGGAATGGCGTCGGGCGGTCGTTTGACCGGTCGTTGGAGTTCCAAAGTGGGGGTGCGGGATCGCGGTGGCGCGGGACCAGTGCAAGCGCAAGTGAGGAGCGGACACACGGTGATGAGCAGCGCGGAGGTGTAGCGACGGAGTCGAGCTCTGGCGTAGGGATAGCAGTGCGGCGTCATAAGGAAACTCTGCAAGGACGTCGGGTTGCTGATGTCAGATGAACAGAGGCGCAAGGTGATAGGCGCCGCAGATCGCGAGTGAAGCGTGGCGACGCGGGGCCTGGTGAAGCGATGACGGTGGAGGCGTTGCGATGGTGGGTGGTGCAGGGGTGCAGGAGCAACGTCGGTCAGAGGAGGCATGGCAGCAGTGACACCGGCAGGAAATCACGAAGGAGATGAAAAGTCTCTACTTTTCCTCTCTTTTTTCATTTTTTCCCTTTTTTTTTTCTCTCTCACGTTCCTTCTCTATCTCTCTCTTTCTGCTGTACTCTCTTGCGAAGTCAAGTCTCCTTTTGACTTTTCTTTCCCACAAAAGAACTTTTTTTTTCTCAATTTTGAACGAAGGAAAATAACCCCACCTTTCTCACGAATTCCCTCCTATGCACGACTTTTTTTCGCACGAATTTTTCTCTCGTACGAATTCTCACGCTGTTCTTGCACGAATATCTTTTTGAGTTTTTCTCTTGAATTCTCTCTTCATTTTTTTCCTCCCCGAATACTGTGCAGGTCAACCCCTTTTTATAGTGATTCCAATCGGCCGCTTCCTATGGAAAAATTTAAACTTCCATCTTCGGTTGCATTAAATCATGGATGCAAATCGAAGTATGATTTCGCAATCAGCTCGATTTTGCATTGATTCCTTCCATTTTATCAAAATCCTTGCCATTTGTTCGCCTGATTTTAAAATTGTTGCTGCATTTAACAAAACCCGGACATCCGTCGGAATTCCATATTTCCTTGCATACTTAAATCAAAATCAATTTCCCCCATTTTCATATTTCTTTTTATTTGTTCAAAATACAATTTTATTTTTCCAAAATTAGGTGTCAACAACTGCCCCTCTTTGAAGGTGAGCTCGTAGTGGTTGCCTTCAAAGACAAATTGAGGCCTAATTTTAATTATGCACATGCATTAAATGACTTTTTTTTTTTTTTTTTGTTGTTTTTTTTTTCGTCGTGATAATTAGGGTTAGGATAATCATTAATTTGACCTGTGAGACAACAGGTTATTTTTTCGATTATTTTAATCCTTTATTTGATTGAATATCTTGATTGTTTAGATTTAATGTTTAGTTGATAATTACTTGCTTTTTTTGAAAACCACTAAAAAATCTAAAAAATATTTGAATTAAGATTCAGTTTGTTTTGGAATATGTCTTATTATCTTGCATATCTAGAATAGGGATTTTATTCCGAATTTAGGAAAATTAAAAAACAAAAAACAAAAAAAATGCATTCATTTAGGTTGTTAGTTTTATCATTATTTGAATTGCATGTGAAATTTTAATTTTGAACTTATTATAAAAATACAAAAAATCAACATACATATATCATGTTAAATTAGGACATGCATATGTCATGTGGAATTAGGGCATGTGGAATTAGGGCATGGCCCGCACGTCATTGCATATTAGATAGATTGCATGTTAGATTAAGATAATGTCTTAGTTTAAATTAGGATTTAATGTGACTTAATCCTTAGTTTAAATTAGATAGAATTTTAATCTAGCTAGATCATTTTCGCATTTTTAAATAGAAATATCAAATGCACGTCATTTAGTTTTTATTAGGTTCATTTAATTAGAATTTCCTTGTCATTAGACTAAGTCATTTAATAAATGTCATCTTAGTTTAAATGATTTTGTATGTCATTGCATCGCATTACTTGTCATCATTTGATTAATTTAGATTGCATTTAATCATTTCATTTCTTCATGTCATATAGTTTAGGTCATGCTGCCACGTCATATTAGATTATCAGCATGCATTGCATAAGTCAAGATTTTCATTAAATAAAGTGAAAACAAAAATTGAAATTGCGTGTTAATTAGAAATCATATCTAGGGCTACTGATGTGAATTCTGATTTAACAATGCAGATGCTTTTGTTGCTTCTAGGTATGTTTTGCAATATTGAATTGCTTTCTTGAGTGTTAAATTGGTGGTATGCGCACACGTATGATCACCTCATATGTTAGGAAGTTAGATTTAAATCAATTCAATTGCCAAACTTTTTTTGAAAATGAATTAGAAAGGTACCGAAATAGCACTAGGATAATTTGGTGTAACCAAGTCCCCGAACTCATGAATCTCTGGTTCGTAGGAGTAAAGTAAATCTCCCGTTATTTTACTTGGGTTTCTAATCGACCCACCAAAAATAGATTAGTGGTGACTCCTGATTAAAAATCATTTGTATGTTAAGAGCTTAAACATAAGTCGCGAATTGGTATGGGCTTGAGAGAGCCCGAGCTAAGCTTAAAGGTTTAGTAATCCATTAACCTAGTTTTAGGTGGTGAATCCGAAAAATAGGTCGCGACAGCTTGGCGACTCCGCTGGGGACTTGTTTTAAAACACAAAGTGGACTTAGGCCAATTTTTCTTTTTCTTTCAATTTTTTTTTTGTTTAGCAACAAGGATCTCAGGTACGTCTCTAACATCTTTAAGGTGTTAAATGTTCTTACAGATAGGAGGTATAAGAGGAGTAGTCTTTGCTAACCCCAGTTCTGCAGGTTGGAGTTAGGGATGAATGTTTGAATTAAAACTATAGAAGTGTTGTTTGCATTTAAATTGTTGTGCATGCTTTATTGCTTTAGCACCACACTATTTGCACACACAACCTGCGGTCGGACCTGGGCTGCGATAGGATTTCTAGGATGGTGTTGAGAAGGATACTTCCTCCAAAGCGAGATTGCTATGTAGAGGTTGACCTTCTCTTCCCCGGAATTTCTTTCATGGTGTCGAATGCGTTTGTCCATATCCGCGAGACTGCGTGATTATTGGGTATTCCATTCGATTGAGCCGGAGTTAGGGGGACCTGACACATTAATGTGAGACTGCAACGGTCATATTATTCTCTTAGCTCCACCTTGCTAAGCCGTCTAGATAGAAATCAAGCCTCACATTTCATGCGTATGTCTATGTGATTGTCATTCCTCACTTCGTACTTTACTTACTTAATTGCACTTTTAGTCGGTCCATGACAATCTGGGTTAATCATTGATTTAATTCATTTGTTAATTAAAAATGAAATGAGGAAATTGCCATGTAATGAATCATTTGAAAAATAAAAAAATTGGAAATTTGTTTTCAATTCAAATCTTGGCTCTTCCTAGTTCATGATTAGGAAATTTCATCTTTGGGGCATCCCATGTTTTTGTTTTCCTTCCAATTTTAAGAAATCCTTTTCATTGTGGACTTTTCTTAACTAAAAAATAGATTGTTGTCATGGATCGGTTTTCTCAGTATACCTCGTTCTTACATATCTCCATTTTCAATTAGGTGATCAAGAACTATAATAGCTGACCAAACCGAAATGTGTGATCGTATCTCCGTTATGGAAGACCAACTCCGACAATTGCTCGCCTCTATGCAATTCATGACAGCTCAAATCCAATCACTCTGAACAGATTTGACTCTTGCACCTGCTCTCCCTGAAACAGTAGTCTTGAAGCAGTCAGGCAAGACCGAAATGAGCAATGGCGACATGGCTGACTTGGAAGATGACCCACTATTGGTCACTGCCGAAAAAACTAAACTTGACAATGTCCCTAAGATGGGGCAAGATGAAGTGGAAGTGATGGATACTTTGGGGTAGCCTAGTGGCAAGTTTGATTACCTGGTGAAGTATTCGGCTCCTCCCAGCTTTTACTTTGACTCCCGCAACATAATTCCAAGTGGATGGGATGACATGGATGATCTGACGTCTCCAAAGATAGAGAACTCTGATGACGCCTTGGAAGGAATCACAAGTCTGTTCGATGACCTCTTCATAAAAGCCAATGACGAAGGACCTTCGGAAGACATGGACGTTAGCCTGCAAGAGTAACTTGTTCGATTGCACCTCCCCTGCATGGGAATTCTTATTGCTTTTTAGGAATTGGTTTTCGCTTTTTAGGAATCGTTTTCAATTTTCTCTCTTTTTAGGGGTTTAGGAATCACAATTTCCATTCCAATAATGTAATTCATTTGATTCTATTCAATGAAATTACAATTTTATTTCCAATTTTGAGGACATGATGGAGTATATACCAAACCAGTCCAATAACGATATCCAACAATGAAAAAATATCATCCACGGAGAAATCCCGAGGGCTGGACTTTCTCATGCTTCCTCCAAAAAAAAAAAAAATTTGAAAACAAAAGCATTTCACTGTTAAAAAAGAGGAACAATTTTTTTTTTTTTTAAAGCTTGTAGTATATTAAACCTGTTTGTTTGTCTGACTCATTTGCTTCTTGTCTCAGTGCATAATTCTATAACTTGTTATGACAAGGGACAACTGAAAATAGTGTATCAAGTTTCAACAATCATAAACTTGGCTTGTGATCAACGGTCTTAGAGCGCATTTACAGTGAAAAAAAAACAGATTTGGGGCAAGTAAAAGAGGACCATCATTTCCTGGTGGAAAAGTTGACAAATTGGGGGGATGACATGTTTTGATAATGACTCGACTGGGATAAAGTCTCAACCCGAGCCAAAATGGATGTGCAATTTGAATTTACATTGATGTTGCATAGTATCATACTAATGCACGTTCTCTTGTGCAGGGGTAAAAGTGGATTTTCAGTCTTGAATGATAGGGACAATCTAAAGACATCAACTGCTGAGGCAATTCCCATTGTAGAGGAATCATTGAGTGAATGCTTAAAACCATTTTGCGGTATAGAAAACTGTTTGAAGTTGACATGCTTAAAGCCGTTGAATTCTTTTATAAAAATGGGGGTTTTACATGATGACTCTTACATGTTTTATCCCCCAATTCCACTAAAGAACATCAAGATGGACTAATTTAATGAATGATGTTGAATTGATTGAGCATACTAAATGAGACGAGTCGGGATGATGAAAGGCAAACCTTATCATATACACAGTCCCTTACACATACACTTGTGAGATGAGTGTAGGAAGATTCATATACACAAGGTAAAGAGTTCTCTCACAATAGGTACGACAAACAAAATAATGAGAGGCAGTTCATTTCTTTATCCAAAACACTACAGGTGATCCATTATTTAACCCTTTTGAGCCCATACACTTATAGATATTCTTTTCAAATCACCAATGTCAAGAATCACCCCACATCGGGGCAACTAAGAGATCAAATGGCATCATGAGGTGAGGAAAATGAATTGAAATTTTCTTACTTTCACTTGCATCAATTTTCCAGTCATGCTATTACATTGAATTCATGTGTTAATTTAAGTGCCTTAAGATGACGAAGGGCATTTTTTTTCTATCCCCATACACTTATATCCTTTGCATAACCCATTTGAGCCTGCAATTTCATTTCTTTAAACCCAGTTGGTGATCATCCCTCACACTGAGGCAAGGCAAAAGATAGATGAAGACCCTTGAAAAGTTCAAGTGTCATTCAAAGTGTAATTTGCTTGATGCATGCATTATGCGCAAGAATTGAATTCAAAATAGAACTAAGGGGTATGAAAAAGCAGTGTGCCTGGTAGAAGTAAGGCTGATGCCCATGAAAAGAAGTGAAGAAAAAATGCATGAGAACTAGGGGCATGAAAAAGCGGTGTGCTTGGTAAAAGTAAGGCCAATGCCCATAGATGAAAAAAAAAGAGTCAAGATAGGTGGCTGTCAATTACAAGAATTGAATGGAGCAATAGTCAAAGAACTCAAATGCTGAGTTTTTACAATCAATGGGGCATTTCATGAAGACAATCCCCAATGATGAAAAAAAAAAAAAAAAAAAAAAAAAACTGGTGGCAATGCCAAGATGATCATCAACTCTCACATTTTACACACATTTTGAGCCTAATGATCCTTTCATTTCTCAACCCATAAACCCAACCTACGTTACGTCCCTTACAAAGTCTCTTCAGATTATGGCACTTGAATTAACGTAGGAGTTCATATGTTTATAAGCATCGCTCGAGGAAGTGCGAGCAAGATTATTTCTTTTTCATTTTGCAGGGTTCTTGACTTGTAAACCCGGAGATGATTACAAGACAATTCATTCAATAGCTTTGACTCAAAGAGTCCTTTTGTTAAGCCGTTGACCAAGCCCTCATTATGGTCCCTGTTAAAGACCTCTCAGATTGGTAAGGTCGTACCGCATGCGAGAATACTCAGACCCATGTCGATATGATAAAATTGAGTGATTCTCATAAAATAGCCATCCTAAATGAGAGTGAGTGAAGTCCTTTCTAACCGAAAGTCTCTCATTTAGTATTTTTAAGAAATCCATGTCATGAGTAAAGATTGTCTTGAATGATAATTCTCTCCAGTGGAAATTTGGGTGATGCAAAGGTCATTATGCATAAACCCTGATTGAGATGATGAAAACCTCACCGAATTTTGAAATGTGCATTCTAGAGTAGCTTAGATTGTCTATCTCTTTGATGAATGCATATCAGTTTTTGCTCTAATTCATGTCTGACAAGTAATTCAAGTTCCTTTCAGAATGTTTCATGATATTAGAAGATGAGAAACCTCCACCAGGAGGTGAAAGACCTCCACAAGATATCCAAATTCCAAAAAGACATCCCCAAGAATCAGAGATATCATCAGGTAAGTATATCTCTACCATACTCTAAAATACTTGTCATTGTGCAGATATTCTCTCTCAAGTACATTGACACTTGACTTGGTCAAGTTGTCCAATTATATCAACCTGGTGTGCTTTCGAAGCCTAGAGTCATTTTCATCGACTCTGGTGTGCTTTTGTAGCCCAGAGTCCATTTAATAGACCCGACGTGCTTTTGTAACCCAGTGTCCTTCATATTGACCTGGCGTGCTTTCATAGCCCAGAGTCATTTTCATCGACTCGGCGTGCTACCGTAGCCCGATGTCTCTTTCTTGACCTGGTGTGCTTTTGTAGCCCAAAGTTCCCCTCTTTATTGACTCGGCGTGCTTTCGTAGCCCGGTGTCATTTATATTGACCTGTCGTGCTTTCGTAGCCTAGAGTCCCTCTTTATCGACTCGGCGTGCTTTTGTAGCCCGATGTCCCTTTATATTGACCTGGCGTGCTGTCATAGCCCAGAGTCCCTTCTGAAAACACTAACACTCAACTGAGTTGTCCCTCAAAGATTTTCCTCCAGATTCAATCTGATTAAGGCGACCGAAAAACGGTTCGGGTCCTGGTCAATTGACCTCTGTTGGAAGGCTGGGCACCGAAGAATGGTTCGGGTCCTAGCCAAGCAAAACCTCATTTAGGCGACCGTAGAATGATACGAGTCCTAGAAAAAACCCATTTCCCTATTCAAGCGACCGTAGAATGGTACGGGTCTTGAAAGATAAATCCCCGTTTAGGCGACCATAGAATGGTATGGGTCCTAGACAAAACCTATTTCCCTATTCAGGCGACCGTAGAATGGTACGGGTCTTAGAAGGTAAATCCCCGTTTAGGCGATCGTAGAATGGTAGGGGTCCTAGACAAAACTTATTTCCCTATTTAGGCGACCGTAGAATGGTACGGGTCCTGGAAGGTAAATTCCCGTTTAGGCGACCGTAGAATGGTACGAGTCCTAGACACAACCAAACACTGTCATATTGGGCGACCGTAGAATGGTATAAGTCCTAGGAAGCAGTCTCTTTGCAAAGCCATGTTACTATTCTAGGCGACTGTAGAATGGTACGAGTCCTAGACATGTAATACCAACTATCTTGAATCACTCTACCCTCCTTGAAGGTAAGTCATTCCAAGTAAGTCTTTTATCATCTGCATTAGCATTTCCATACATCATATAAATTGCATCAAAAAATGGAATTCATTTTCCAACAAAAAAATCATTCAATGCATTTGCATGGTCAAAATTTAGATCTCAATTTATCTTTGAATGCAACCTCTTCGAGCTCACCTTCAAAGAGGAGCTGCTGTTAACACATAAATTTTGGCGATCCACTTAGTCATTTATTGCATAAAAAATTAGGGGTTAATTTTATCCCTGAAAAAAAAAATATTAATTGCATAGCTACATTTAGTTTGCATCTTTGGACCAAGTGGCGGATGGGTTGAATTGGTGTTTTTTGAGTTTTAAATTAGAGAAAGTGGGCTAGGCCCACGAAAAGAGTACAAATTGGCCCAAGCCCGTTTTCTGAAATTGCGATTTGAAATGAGGATTTTTGAAATTTAAGAAAATTGGGTTATGATCTTATCTTTAAAAAATCAATAGAAAATATTTAGGAGATAAGAAAAATAAGAGAATTTTGTGATTTGGAGGTTATAGAAAAATCTTCGTGTATATTGAAAAGTGGATGAAATATTTCACGAAGATCACGTCTTATTTGCATATAAAGGGAGCCGTGTACAATGAGAGAAGGGGGGGCTTTTTCTAGGTTTTCTCTTTGTCAAAAAGCAAGAAGAAAAGTCAAAAAGAGAAAAAGAGAAAGGTCAACAGAGGTTTTGCTTCTGCGAAAAAAGAAAAAAAAATTGCAAAAGTCAGAACGTGAGAGAGAGAGAGGAGAAAAGTAAAAAGGCAAAGGTGATTTGACCCCTACTGTTCATCATCTTCCCCAAATCTGCTACCCCTCCTCTGTAACTTCCATCTGCGAGGCTTCCACCACCGTGCGTCCGCCACAGCCGCTTCGTCGGTCTCCCCATGAAGCTCGCCGCGACGACCTGACGCACCACGCCTCACCCACCGACGCTCGCCATGCCGCCAAGATTCCCGACCCAAAGCTCCGACGCTCCATCCTCCACGAGTAGGCCTGAGCCGTTCCACAGCCGAGCCTCCTTCCTGCACCGATGTAGCCGCTGGTCTCCGTCCGTGAGCCCCGACGACTCGCGCCACCACGACAACCCGAGCAACACCTTTGCTCCGTTCGCGGTCTGCCCAGTGGAGTATCCAACGTCTCCGCGTACGTCCCTGTTCAGAGCCCAATCTGCTGGTCTCGCCCCCGACTCCTCTGCAACCCACCGGTTCGCGATACAACCAGTCATCGCCGTGATCCGCTTCTTCCGCTTCAACCCGCAGCCCACCTGTTGCTCGCGGCCCTGCTGTCCGACGACCCAGATGCCAGACCGTCCCTACCACTGCATGCTCGGAGCTCGATCCGCTGCACCGGAACACCAATCTTGCCCCCAACTCGTCTGCAACCCGCGACGCCTAAGCTCGCTGCGCCCACAACGCGGAGCCCCGAACGCCAGCGATCCAAACCCCCTGCTTGGTGTTGACGAATTGGTTGCCCCTACATTTTCCTTAGGTTGTTTATTTTTCTTTTATTTTTATTATTTTACTTTACTTTTAGTTAGCTTTATTATTATTGTTTAAGTTTGAATATTGTGAGTTAACTTTTAGGGTATGAATATTGTAAGCATTGCTCACAGGAGTTATCCCTAAATTATTGTAATTATTAATCTGACCCGATGATGTCGGGTCATTTTTTTAATTATATTAATTCTTGGCGACTCCACTGGGCAGACCGCGAACGGAGTAAAGGTGTTGCTTGGGTTGTCGTGGTGGCGCGGGTCGTCGGGGCTCACGGACGGAGACCGGCGGCTACGTCGGCGCAAGAAGGAGGCTCGGCTGTGGCACGGCTCGGGCCTACTCGCAGAGGATGGAGCGTCGAGCTTCGGGTCGGGAATCTCGGCGGCGCGGCGAGTGTCGGTGGGCGAGGCGTGGTGCGTCAGGTCATCGCGGTGAGCTTCGTGGGGAGACCGACGAAGCGGCTGTGGCGGACGCACGGTGGTGGAAGCCTCGCGGATGGAAGTTGCAGAGGAGGGGTAGCGGATTTGGGGAAGATGATGAACAGTATGGGTCAAATCACCTTTGCCTTTTTACTTTTCTCCTCTTTCTCTCTCTCTCACGTACTGACTTTTGTAGTTTTTTTTTTCTTTTTTCGCAGAAGCAAAACCTCTCTTGACCTTTCTCTTTTTCTCTTTTTGACTTTTCTTCTTTCTTTTTGACGAAGAGAAAACCTAGAAAAAGCCTCCCCCTTCTCTCATCGTACACGGCTCCCTTTATATGCAAATAAGACGTGATCTTCGTGAAATATTTCATCCACTTTTCAATATACACGAAGATTTTTCTATAACCTCTAAATCACAAAATTCTCTTATTTTTCTTATCTCATAATTATTTTCTATTGATTTGTTGGGCCTTATTATGGGGTAAAATTGTGTAGCCTGGAATGGGACATGTCACCTCAATTTTACCTTATAATCGGACCCTTGTGATTGATCGATATGTACTGTGTGGCGCACTAATGTGCAAGAACACATGAGAATCATGGCATCTTTGGTTCTAGCCATGCATGAGTTGAGCACACTGTTTATAGCATGCATGCATGAACCGATAATGCATTTCATACATGCTTCCATTGTGCTGAGACCAAAGCCTTAAGGGGTGGCTTGACTGGGATGGTGGTTCGTCCGCACCAGTGCGAGGCCTAAAGAGGACAATACTGGGCTGAGATGAGGGATGGTGGTGCGTCCGTGCCTCTACCCCAAACAACGCATTTGTGTGGCAATGGCCAAGTGAGATCGCTTGTAACTCTATTCGTATGTGATTGATGAACTGCATCATCTAATAGTCATATGCATGACATTTATCGTGCTGAGTTATGATGTGCAGGGTATAGCATACCAGGTAAGGATGTATGCGAATCGACTATTGATTGTTGATTGTTAATCTTTGCTTTGTTTGTGGGATGGTTCTGAAGAGATACCTCGAGTTGAGTTGGTGTACTAATTGGGGGACTAGGGGAAGAATTCACTAAGATTTACATCTTACTGGTTATTGAATAAACATTTTCAGGTCTCAAGTGTGAAGATCCCGGAGCTTGAAGCGGAAGGGTCAGGAGCATAGGTGGCTCAGTAGTCCCTTGTGAGATAGACCTTCCATATAAGCTTGAGATGTTTATGAAAGTGTATTTGATTTGAAATTGGTTGTCCTACTTTTATATCCCATATTTGTTGTTGTCAGGGGATTAGCTAATTCGCTTTCGCATGTGCATTAAAATGAAAAAAGTCGGTGACGAGTCTTAGGAATGTCGCAAAATTCTATCGACCACCAAGGGATGTGCACGCACTCGAGGTTTGGGGCATGACAGAACCCACAAACAAAGCTTTTGTTTGCTGCTAGTTGGTGACTGGTTCGAGGCCGATTGAACAAGACAAGGCTGGCAACAGTCGAGCAGAGCTCCGGTGGGGTTGAATGGCATTAGAGTGGCGGTCCACAGCCATGCATAGTGGCTGGACAGCCCCCTAGATGGCAAGATTGCCCCTTGGAACGGCAAGCTGGGCAATGGCGTGGCAAGGAACGCGTGTGGGACGACGTGCGTGCAAGGAGGGCGAGTGGCGGAGGTGGTGGCGTCATGCGGCTCCTACTGTCTCTAGTGATGCTGCTAGCTTTCGCTAGCTTCTTGCTATTACTGGTGTGTGAAAATGGAGAGGATGGAGGGGCCACCTTGGCCAATTTTTCCATGAGTTTTTCTCCCTTGACCATCCATGGCCAAGTATGGTTCCTTGGCTCTTAATGAGCCACCAATGCTCACCCACAACTCTTGAATTGGTCCATTTTGGCTAGGCAAGGGGGGAGCTACGAATTCTAAGGGTTTTGGCTTCAATTGGACACATAATCTCTCTTGAATCAATCCCAATTGACCTCAATAAATTCAATCAACCTAACATCATGATCATATCATCATTTTTCCTCACCTATACAATCCACCTGTATCCCAATTTTGCGATAAAAAATGGTCCCTGGCTTTTTCCGTATAAAAACGGTTCTAAGACGACTTTTTCCCAAAAAGTCTTAGGTTTCAGAAAAATCTTCTGGAACTAAGTTGACGCTCGTAGAATTTATTATGTTCTGACAGAATCTTAAATTTCCGAAATCGGATTCACATTCACGGTTAATTTCACTTAGGCGCGTTTTTAGCGTGACTTAGGCTATTAGGTAGGTTTTAGAAATTTTTAGGTGCAAATGACCCGTTGTCGATTTTCTTCGAGCCACTATGAACCCACTTAACTCATTAATGACTTTCAGTTGTCGTGAAAATCTTGAGGATTCAAATACAGATACAGGGTACCAAAATGATAGATAAATTAGTTTAGTGCCGGTTGACAAAAATTTTCCAATTTAGTGGTGTCACCATGATTAGCCACACATCTCAGTTGAACCGATCTATCTCTAATTTCAAATCGATTTTATATTGTGCTGTAATGGCATCTACAGATGAGAACGATCGAGAAGTCAATTCTTGGTCGAATTCTCAGGTTTATTGCCTTAAAATTCCTTAATGACTTCCCCTAGTTATCTCGAGAGTTATCAGCTTTGAGAACAACTCTATAGGTGTGTCGATGAAATGTCCGATTTATTCAATAGAAAACATAATTAAAAAATTGGGATATCACACTCATAATCTTGGATTTAATGCTTTCAAAAGGCTTCTTGCTCCATAATTCTCCCAAACCCACTCCACAAACCACGCATGGGATAGGCCTTGAGTTGACGACTTCTCTTCCGCACACTATCTCTAGAAGGACAACTTTGAAGTTATCGATGTCCAATTCCTTACTTCTTTTGCTGATTTGAATGCATTTAGGACCCATAAAGTCCATTATTTTGCGTGTGTACTCTCTTAGTTTTGACTAATTGGTTATTTTTCATTTCACTGTTATGTGATATATATCATATAAAATACCTTTAGCTCTCTCATAGCTCATTGCATCATTCGTAATAGTTGTTGTGTGACATCTCCCTTCTCCCCATTCTTTTGTCTTCTTCTTCTCTCAATCTGACCTCTTTCTCCTCTCCCTCACATTTCCTCCCCCCTTCTGCCATCCATCCCCTTTTCCCCCCTTTCTCTCTCTCCCCTTCTTTCTCTCCTTCCTAATGCCACCCTTGCTAGAAAATATTATGTATGTTTCATGCTCCATCATGGCAAAATAGGAAGGTAGTGAGAACACAACAAATGTCAGTATGAGTCTCACTCTATCGGCCATACATCTAATGTCCATTATTCAAATTTTTGCATCATCTCTCCTCATTAATTAATCGTCTTCCCCCCCCCCAAAATTTCGTGTTGAAACCCCCCCCCCTCTCTCTCTTCGACTAGAGGACACACTCTCTCCTCTCTTTTCTACATCTTCCGAGAAAAAGAAGCCCACTCTCTTTTTTTTTCTTCAAAATAAGCTCTCTCCCTCTCGCTCCCAAGAGCCTTGCCGTTCACCTCTCGAGCTCAGACTCGCCATCTTCAGCACGTTGCCTCCACCTCTCGTTGTCACCTTCGGGAGCCATTTTCTCTCTGTCGCTCCCAATAGGCCCTACCGATGGCATCCCGAACTCAATTTCGACGCTTTTGCCACGTCGCCTCAGCCGCCACCAACTCCAAGAACCACTTCCTCTCTCTCTCGCCCCTAAGCGTGTGACATCCTGAATTTCAAGTTCTCTTTTCAATTGAATGAGTCGAGCTTTTCATTGACGTGCCTCTAGTTCTTTTCCTTGAGTTGATTACTCACGAGATAACTAATCTATTAGGTGAAGCTGTTAAGAGATTTAAACACAATAAACTTGAGAATTCGACTAGAAATTGACTACTCGATCGTGCTAATTTGCAAGGGTCATTACACACAATTAAAAATTGATTAAAGACTAGAGATAGATCGATTTGATAGAGATATGTGATAAAAGTGTGGGCGATTCCACCTAATTACAAAATTCTCGTCGAACAGCACTAAATTGATTCTTCTATCATTTCTGTACCCTGTGTCCGTATTTGAAACCTTGAAATTTTAATGACAGCCGAGAGCCACCAATAAGTCTAAGATGTACAATGTGGCTCGAAAATAATCGATCACAGGTTAATTGCACTAAAAATCCCTAAAAACTACCCGGTAGGGGCCAAATAAAGCTTAGCGAATCTTATTACTACATGTCACGCTAAAAATGCACTCGGATGAAATTAACCGTGAATTTAAACTCAATTTTAGAAATTGAAAGTTTTGTAATGTTACAATTCATTTTAAGAACATCGACTCATCCTCGAAGATTTTTTTGCAAACCCGAAATTTTGATGAAAATTCAAAGTAAGGTTATTTTGAACCGAAAGATTCGAGGGACCGTTTTTAGTCCATTTTTGGCCATCAAGTTAGTTTAATTGGCGAGGAAAATCGTGAGATGGACAATGGTACCTGGCTGAATTTATAGGCTTTAATTTGAGCTCAATTGAGTAAGAATTGAATGAAATTAAATGGCTAAACGTTCAAAATTCGAAGGCCTTGTGGGGAGCAACTTTTGGACCACTTGGATGGCTTGCTAAGGAAGGTTGAGGGCTGCAAATTGGCTGAGGATGATAGCCAAGAGTGGTGGGGGTGTGTGATGAGTAAAATTGATAGAATTATGGACTTCAAAAGCCAAATGGTTGTCCCCCTTTAGTAGCCACCTTCTTCTTCTTCCCTTGGCCTCCTTTATCCATTGTTGAAGCCATTTAAGAGCTCAAAAACAAGAGGAAGCTAACCAAGATCCAGCGGCCAGTGTCAACTGCTTGTCGGAGTCTGAGTGCCGCCCGTCCGCCCATTGCGAGCCACACGCTGTTTGCTTGCTTGCACCTACTCCTGCTTGTGTTCTTGCGAGCCCAGCTCGCTGTCTCGAGCCCCTCCGCCATCGTTCAGCCACTATGTATCACCGTTCAACCGTTCATCATCTCCGCCGTCACCCACTGATGCCGCCTGGTCCACCTCCTCATTGTTTCCGTGCCATCTAATTGCTCAGTTCAGCCCTTGCAGCCCAAGAACAGAAGCAGTAGTTCTAGCAAGAGCTGAGACTTCTAGACCCATTTTAAGGCCTTTCTAGACCTCCTTTGGTGTTACCATGAGCCCAAGTTTCACTAACCATTGCGTCACCATTGTCGTGGACTCACAGACCCACTAAACCGGTGAGTTTACTTACTAAACCTTGCTTAGGAGGTTAATTATATTTAAGGGTTGATTAGATTAACCTTAAGATGGATTAGTGCTAATCTAGAATGGTTAGATTAGCTTTTATAATGGATTAGTGTTAATCTAATTAGTGAGATTAACACCATTAAGGATGGATTAATCTAATTCAGTTGACTTTCTTCAGTTCTGATTTCTAGACCCTCGCCATTTGCCATTTTTGTGGATTCAAATGTTTTAAGATTTTGAAGTCAATTCCTTCTTGAGAAATGTATTAGACATATTCATCTACAACATATATTTTACTCGAGATTTTTAGAGATTTCAAGGTATGAGATTTCAGCTCCTTCATTTGCAAGCAGAATCTCAGACTGTATTGGAAGTTGAGACCTTTTAAGATTCAAGGGATTTCTATTAACTCTTAGGATTTGAATTTCGAAATAATTTCTTTATGAAAGTTGTTTGTCACATCATTTAGTTTAACATAGTCAAATTTCAAATCCAATGGACAAGTTTTAGATCTCCAACCAAACTGATTTTGCAAAACAGACTTTCTGGAAAACAGACATAGTTTTTGCAGTGGATTGAATGATTTACTGGGCTCAATATAGAAGGATCTGGGCTAAGATGTTTCATGAAAAATGTTTGTTTATGTCTCTTACAACATGTTCAAATTTGGGAATTTTGCAAACTCGGTTGACTAGATTTCTGGATCTAAACTCGGAGATACGCGAGTGGATCGTTTCTGCCGATTAGGACTGGTAGTAGCTTGTGATTGTTCTTGACGCTTTGCTTGCTAGAAATTTCATATTTGGTGATGTGGTTGACTTATGAAATGCTTGGAACCTGTGCGTGGCAATAGGTGAATGGGTTGTGAGTAGGTAAATGACTATGTACTACACGAGGACGAAACTTCGTGTGACTCACATTTAGTGCCTTATACCATTGCTTATTGTAATCAATGGCTAAGTGTTACATGGCGACTTGAGTCACATGGGAATTACCTCTAGAGCCTTGCATTATTGTTATGCATAGTAAATGGCTAAGTGCTACACGATAGTGTGACTTCGTAGAGGCCACTGCTAGTGCCTTGTATTATTGCTATTTTTTGTTAAGGGCTAAGTACTACATGATAGCGAGACTTTGTGAGAGTCGCCTTTAGAGCCTTGAGTCTGATATTGAGTTGGAGTTTGGGTTTGAATTTGAGTATTGAGTTGGAAGGTGGAATCGGAATATTGAATTGGGAATTCAAATATTGAGAATAAATATCAAGTGTGGATTGAACCACCGATATGAGTTACCCGCGTCTGATTATGGGATGAAATTGTGTGGCATTGTATGAGACATGTCATAACAATTTGGCCTTATAATTCAGGCTCCTGTGTTTGATTGGTTTGATAGTGAGATGTTCCAATTGATGAGTGCATTGTTTATATGCATATGTTTTACGAATTATGCTAATGTGTAGGAAGGAACTAAGGCAAGGTGAGTCTCATTGGTTGTGTGTATAGGCTGCCTCTAGGTTTATTATCTTCCTAATTGGATTTAGGTCATAAACTCGCTGAGATTTATATCTCACCCTATTGTGGGTTACCATTTTTAGGTCCTTAGTGTGAAGAACCCATAACTTGAGGTAGAATGGTTAGGAACATGGGTGATTCAGTAGTTCATTTTGGAGATAGATTTCCTATACTTAGACCATAGAACTGGCCTCTGTGTTTAAACTCGTTTGTTTATAAAAGTGTGGTTTGTTTTATATAGTTGTCCTGCTTTTCTATCACATGTGTGTTGTTGTCAGGGGATTAGTTAATTCACTTCCACATGTGCATAATTGATTGGGTCGGCAACACGTCCTAAGACGTCGCAAATTTTATCGACCACCAAGGGATGTGTACGCGCTTGAGGTTCGGGACGTGACAAAGCGCCCTTGCTGATCGAATCCCAAGCTCATATTTGCCTCCGCCGTGGCATTTTGGGTTTACCACATGATTGAGTTGAGCATTCTCCTTCCCATGATTTATTCTGTTCCCGGAGGAAGACGAGATGAAGTCTAGATGAATCAGAAACACATGGACTTGGGAACTTCCATTAGTATTTTCTGTAATGAACGAGTAAAAACTTAAGCCAACAGCACAATATTTGCAACTGAGTGAAAACCACATATGAACTGGAAACAATATCTCTTAAAATGAAAGACAAACGAAAGACTTCTCGTAAACAGAAAATGTTCCATGTGCACGGAGAGTGGTTTTGTATAGTCCCATGGCCATTATTTGATTTGTAAATTGAGAAAAGTTTCTCTTTTTTGCAAATTAGTTGTTGTGAGTCCTACTGTGGATTCGGCGTTCTTTAAGATTTGTGTTTACCTTGTTTCCAATGGGTCACAATTGCATTAAAAAAATTATGGTCACGGAAACGGCAGACCATAGATAGACATGAAAGATCTGAAGAAGCAGCTGCGAAGAAAGGAAATTCTAATGAATGAGCAAGTATGTTGGTGTTGTAGAACTGCATTGTGCCACTGATCCAACTCTTACCAACTGAGAGTTAAGGATCTAACTATCAGATTCAAGAGAAAAGTAAGTGAAAACTCATGGGGACATAAAAAAACTGCACTTGGAAGCCGCTTGAGAAGTAAAATTGAAGTAATGACACCCTTTTTGTCAATTAACATGAATTTACACGAGCGAGAATCTTGTTCTCAACAAGAGAAAAGGAAGTTCCAAAAAAAAGGAAAATCATCACGAATTCTTGAGACAAGATTTAGCTATAGACATTTGTACATGCAGAAAGAAACAAAAAGAAAAAAAGAAAAAAGAAAAGTCCCAGCTAAAGCCAAATATCATTCATGACGAGGAGCTACTACAAGGGAGCAATGTGCGGTGCTTTTGCAGAGGAAGGATGGACATGGGCCTTCCCAAATACTCGAGACAAGGAGGAGCAGACTCCCCCTCCTCCACTTGTTGTCCTCTTCTCCTTGTGATCGCTCGACACCGCGGCCATCTTCTCCTTGTAAAGCCTTCACATCATGTATGCCTTCACAAGTCTTGCGCTTGGCTGATAAACCCCGCACTCGACATTTTCCTTCCTTTTGAACCCAAAGAACTTTTTCCCAAGGATTGTAGCGAGTCGCGATGAGAGGGTGTTATATGTAGAGAGAGGGAGAGAGATGCTACCCCAAGGGGTTGTGCCGAGAAGGCAACTCCGATTTTTCCTCTTGTCAGCATTTTGCATGGTTTGGACATTTTCCTCCACGCTTTGCCTCCAAACTTGGGAAGTAAGGCAAAAAGGACACTAAGAAGGAGCATGGAGACAGAGGCGTCATGGTGGAGGCGAATATGAGCTCAGGACATGATCGGCGGGGGCGCTTAGGGGCAAGAGAGAGAGGAAGTGGTTTTAGGAGTTTGTGGCGACTGAGGCGATGTGGCAAAGGCGTCAAATCTGAGCTTAGGATGCCATCGGTGGGAATTATTGGGAGGACAGAGAGAAAGTGGCTCCTAATGTGACATCCTAAAATTCGGGTCCTCTAAGGGATGAATGTATGTGAATTTCGTCAATGCATTGTTGGTTGATCTCACTCGGAATTGATCACTCTTGAGGTATTGTTCGTAAGGATAAAGGCTAATGAGGACAGAATTCGTACGACTAAAGAACTTGACTTGGAAAAATGACTTGACTGTGAGATTTGCGTGAGGACGATCCTGTAGATAGGCAGACTGATTTTAAGGACGACTAAAAGTCGATTTGCGGACAGAACATAATGGAATGACGGGTGATTCCGTTTTCTGTTATCGAACTCGCAAACGGCCCTAGGTTGATCCTTAGTAATCGTGTACTTTGAAATAAGAATTTATCCTCTGCAATTTCATGTAGTCAATGACGTCCATGAGTCGAGATGTCTTGAACGTGGTTTGACACGAGTCGGTTACGTGCGAATCCTCAAAGTCACTTGTTAGTCTGAGTTGGACTCAAAATGGCATTAGGGCGAAATTCACATGGCATGAGGACTAAAGATTAAACTTTGAATTATCAAGAACGTCCGAGACGGACTTTGAATGAAGCTACTTCGACGGTCGACAACAACAGTTAAGTTGAATTTTTGGAAAAGGGATTTTTGGATTGAGGAAATGAGCCCATGGAGACGTGGGCCGGGCTAGGCAAGCATGGGCCTCAAGCCCAAGGTGGGACAACCACCATGATGGGCCCAAAGCAAGCAAGTGAGCCAAACTTCAAGCCTTTGAGCCCAATTGCATTTTCTAACCCATTTCTTTATAATTTGAGCCCAAACCAATTTTATTCAAGCCCGTATAAAATCTTGGCCTGTATACACGTATAGTAAGATATTCTATACATTGAGAAATGACCATTTTACCCCTTATGGAAGTGGCATTTATTGTTGGGGGACAAAGAGAGAGAAATTATGAAGGAAAATGATGTAAAGAAAGGAGAATTGGACTTGGTTCTCTCTCTCTCTCTCTCCTCATTCCTCTCCTTCCCCTAACATCCACCCCACTCTCCACATATCTCTCTCTCTCTCCCTCACGTTTTCTTTCTCCCCTCTTTTGCACGCAATTTCCTCTCCCTCTCTTTTCTTCCCTCTTTCTTTGTTTTCTCCCTCTCTCCCACTTTTCCACCCCTTCACGTATGCCAACCCTTTGCCACAATTTCCTCCCAACTTCCCATCCGTTATTTTATTGTTTCTCTCTCCCCTTTCCCTCCTTCATCCTCATGACAACCCCCACTCCCACTCCCAGGTCCCTCTTCTTCTTCTCTTTTTCTCTTTAGTTTCTTTTTTGTTTTGCTTTTGAAATAGCACCGTGTGCTGCTGTTTTTGTCCCAAACCAGCCACCATCTTGCGCCATGGCCATGGGCCATCACTGTCTGCAAGCCGCCATCCACCGCCAAAGAGCCGCACCACCCATCCGCAAGCCGTCCACCCACCCTTCTTACTGAATCAGGAACCACCTCCACCGAGACCCATTTTTGCTGAGTGCCTCCATGAAATTTTGGACGTAACCATGAGTAGCCCTCGCCACTGCCGTCACGTTCATGTCGTCGGAATTATTGTCGGGTGAGTTTAGCTCATAATCCTTTGATTAATGCCTAAATTTGCTTAAGGGTTGTTTAGATTAGCTTAAAAAGTGATTAGTGATGATCTAGAATGGTTAGAGTAGCCTTAAAATTGATTAATGCTAATATAGTTAGTGAGATTAGCACATTTGAGGTGGATTAGTCCAAATCAGTGGATTTCCTGGAATTTGGATCTTTGGACCCTCGCCGTTTGTCATTTTTGTAAATCAAAATGGGTTGCAAATTTGAGGTTGATGTCTTTTGGAGAAATGTTTTAGACATTCTCAACTACAACATATATTTTTATCAATATTTTTAGGGATTCAAAAGAAGGAGATATCAACTCTGTCATTTTCAAACAGAATCTCAATTTTCGCTGGAACTAGTGACATTTTAGGATTCTAAAGATTTTTATCAACTCTTAGGATTCGAATTTCAAAATTGTTTCTCCACAAATGTTGTTTTTCACATAATATACTCAATTTCAGATCAAATGAATATAATTTCGACTCAAACCAAGCTGATTTTGAAAAATAGACTTTCTAGAAACGGACCCGGTTTGTGGTGCTGAATTGAGCAATTTACCGGGTCGAATTTAGAAGGATCTGGGTTTAGGTGTCTGCATGAAAAATGTTTTTTTTTTTTTTTTATGTGTCTTCTACTACATACTAAAAATTGGGAATTTTCCAAACTCATTTGGTTAGGTTTTTAGATTTAAACTTAGAGATGTGCGAGTTGCCTGGTTTCTGCCAATTAAGATTGATTTTAGTTTAGTGATGGTTCTTAATGCTTTGCTTGCTTTAATTAGTGTTTTTAATGACTAGTGAATTTAATTTGTTAGTTATTTAATTTTGAAATTTCACTGTTGTTCACGAAACACTGTTCATGCGCACTATTCATGTGCACTGTTCGCTCGAGAATGAAAAGTGGCTAATTTCATGTGTGTTAATTTTAGGGATAAGTGTTGCGGAATTCCCAAAACTTGTCACGAAAATGCATTTGAGTCCTAAAACTTGCAAAAAGTGCAAATAAGTCCTAAAAATTGTCAAAATATTTCATTTGAGTCCTAAAATTGATGCCATTAGCCTTTTTTTGTTAAAAATGCTGTTGTGTCATTTAAATTAATTTTTTATTTTCCACGTGGCTCTTTTAAAAAAAATTATATTTAGATTAGATTTAAAAATTTAAAAAGTGAAAATTTATTTAAAAAAGAAAACGGTTCAAAAAACAAAGAAAAAATGATAGCCTCGCCGGAGGGGCCGGCGACCGTCACCGTCCTAGGCGCTGGTGGCCGGCCCTCACCCAGCCAGGGTGAGGCCTCGCTAGCCCTAGGTGAGGGCCAGCGACCCTCGCCATGCTCGGACGAGGGTGCCTAGATCTTGGACCGACGAGGGCCGACGAGGCATTGCCAACATTGAATGAATGCATGAATGATATGAGATGCCGTCACAAGCCTTTGGGGTTAGACGATGCTCCTTTGGGAATGACCCAAGTCAACGGATGCTTGTTGTAGTAGAGGTTGTGCTGATGCTCCTATATGAAATGCTGTCTAGATGTAGATGTTGCCGTGCTCGATGGTGCGAGATGATACCCGACTACGCTAGAAGACCGTTGACTGTTGAGTCGTCGTGGCCGTGGGTCGAAATTAATTGGAACGCATGAGTGTTGAGATGGTTGGGCCTTATTATGGGGTAAAATTTTGTGTAACATGGAATGGGACATGTCACATTAATTTTACATTATAATCGGGACCTGTGTGATTGATCGATATATACTTAGTGGCAGACTAATGTGCAAGAGCGTATGAGAATCATGGTATAATTGGTTTTGACTGTGCATGAGTTGAGCATACTGTATATGGCACACACGCATGAATCGATAATGTGCAGGATGTGGCAATGACCAGGTGAGATCGCTTGTAGCACGATTCGTATGTGATTGATGAACTGCATCATCTAACGGCCATGTGCATTACGTGTATCGTGATGAGTTATGATGTGCAGAGTATGACATACCGGGTAAGGATGTATGCGAACCGACTATTGATTTTTGATTGTTAATCTTTGGTTTGTTTATGGGGTGGTTCTAAAGAGATACTTCGAGTTGAGTTGGTGTCCTAATTGAGGGACTAGGGGAAGGACTTGCTAAGATTTATATCTCACTTATTATTGAATAACCATTTTCAGGTCCCTAGTGTGAAGAACTCGGAGCTTGAAGTGGAAGGGTCTGAAGTATAGATAGCTTAGTAGTCCTTTATGAGATAAACCTTCTATATAAGCTTGAGGTGTTTATAAAAGTGTATTTGATTTGAAACCGGTTGTCCTACTTTTTTATCTCATGTTTGTTGTTGTTAGGGGATTAGTTAATTCGCTTCCGCATGTGCAATAAAATAAAAAAGGTCGGTGACAAGTCTTGGGAACATCACAAAATTCTATTGACCACCGAGGGATGTGTGCATGCTTAAGGTTCAGGGCGTGACACTTTAAGGTGACAACGAAGATGAAGGCAATGTGCTGGAGATGGTGGGTCTGAGCAAGAGAGGCGAAGGGCAAGGCTCTTGAGAGCGAGAGGGAGGGGGCATATTTTGAAAAAAGGAAAAGAAAAGTGGGCTTCTTTTTGTCGGAAGATGCATAAGAGAGAGGAGAGAGAGTGTCCTCTAGTTGAAGAGAGAGAGAGAGGGAGGGGGTTTCAACACGAATGGAGGGGGAAGACTAGCAATTAATGAGGAGAGAGGATGCAAAAATTTGAAGAATGGACATCGGATGTATGGCCTGATGGAGTGGGACTCATATTGACATGTGTCGTGTTTTTGTCGCCTTTCTATTTGCCACGCTAGAGCATGAAACGTACACAATATTTTCTCCACCCCTGCAACCCCTCCCATTCTGTCTTCTCTTTTCTCTCTCTTTCTCCCTCTCTCCCTCTTTCTTCTTTTCCTTACCCCTCCCCCCTAGCCGAACCTCCCCTTCTTCTTCTTCTTCTTCTTCTTCCTTCCTTCCTTCCTTCCTTCCTCTTGCTGGTTGCCACCCTACTCACCACCACCAACACCACCGTACCTTCCCCTCACCATCATCATCACCACCAAGCTTGGCCGCTCCTCCACTTCACCAAATCACTATCCTTGGCTACACCATCGTCGCCGCCTCTTGCCGCTACTCACTTGGCTATTCTTGTCATTGTTGCTTCGAGTTGCTCTCACCACCCATCTCCTTTGTGAAGCTGCTGAGTTGCAACCGAAGCTCCCGAGTTGCAACCGCTGGAGCCGCTTGTTTGTCAAGCCACCTGTCCGTCAAGCTCCCGCCACCACCACCAAGCCAAGCCCCCCCTCGGCCGTGAGCTTCAAGAGCCACCACTGCTGTTGTTGCCGCCATTGAGCCTTCATTTGCGCCATAAGTGTCGTGCTCTCCACGCTGTCGTACTGCCATCGCCACAGGCTCACTATCACCAGAAATCGGTGAGTTAACTTCCTAATCGTGGATTATGGTGTTAATTATGTTTATGGGGGTAGATTAGTTTAATATTAATTGCAATTAGTATTAGTTAATTTTAATTTAGCGTTAATTGCGATTAAGGATTGCTTAGATTAATTTTAAGTGCGATTAGATTAAGTAATTACGATTAGATTAATTAATCGTGGTTAGATTAATTAATTGAATTGAATTTATTTAATTGTTATTTATTTAATTAATTGTAATTTATTGAATTAATCGTAATTATTTTAGTTAACGTCGATTAATTTTTAATTAATTATGATTAGCCTAATTAATCGTGATTAGCTTAATTAATTGCGATTAGTGTAATTAATGACATATTAGTCATGAAAGTAGAATTTTATACTTGTTTTTCCGGATGAGATTGTGTGTAATTTCAGTTGTTTGCACATGTGATGTTATGTTATTTATTGCCCAATTGTAAATTTTATTTATTATTTTCAAAAAGGGTTTTATAGGCAAGAAAATAGAAAAATATAAGGTGTCGGGTTTGGACGGCAAATTTTACGTGCTAAATAAAATAATGGGGTTTTAAAATAGAAGTGTGCAAAGTTTGACGGATTGATTTCAAATACATGACCACATACAAATGTTTTACTGGGATTTTTAAATGTGCAAAATTGCCAAAGTGATTATTTAAAAATGAATTATTTTATTCTTGGCTAATTAATGGCAACAAAAATTGGCTTGATTGATGATGTGATTGAGTAGTCATTTAATTGAACCCGTCACCCAACAAGAGTTTGGGGGCGATGCTCGATTTTAATCGGATGCCTGGCGGGGGTCCGGATATCGAGTTGCGGTTGAGGTTGAACCGATGCTTCTTTATGGAATGCCCTCTTGGTGGGGGTTCTAGATGATGCCGTGCCCGATGGGGCGAGACGATGCCCAGTCATGCTGGAAGACCGCCGATTCTTATGTTGGCCATGGCCCGTGGGCTTGTAATAATTGGAACACGTGTGTTGGTAATGCGTATGAAATTTTTAGAATGTCTTCTAATTATTATTTATGCATGTTGCATTATTATCGCCATGTGAGATGCGCTAATATGTAGGGGTGTGCCAAGGCGAGGTAAGTTTGTTGTGGTGCGTGTTTAGGCTACCTCCATGATGAATTTGAGTTCTAATCGAGGTTTAGGAAGTTGACTTGCTAAGATTTTACCTCACCTCATTGTTGTTAACTATTTCTAGGGCCATAGCATGGGGAATTGCTAAGTGTGGCTATGGTGGGCACGAGATGCGACACTTTTTGGCTGGCCTTGCCATTAGTGAAGTTAGAGTTAATCTTGACCTTTCTGACCATTTTTGCTCATAGGTCGTGTAGGAATTACATTTTCTTGTAGGCATGTAAATGTTAAACTCCATGTGTTAACAAGTGGATAAATAAATGTATGGCTTTTGGAAATCATTTGTTGTGTTTTACTATCCCTGTTTTGTTGACTGACTAGGTGTTTATTTAATTCATTTCCGCATGTGTTTAATCGAAAGATAAAAAGAATGGGTCGGCAACGCATCTTGAAACGTCGCATTTTTAATCGACCATCAAGGGATGTTCGCACAATTGGGTCTAGGGTGTGACATGTCATCCTCGTCATTTGTCACCACAATGGCCATCACAATTATGATAGTCTCTCCATCTATATCCTTAGAAAGTAGTCGACCTCCAACATCACTATTCATTAACCTTAGTTGATCGATGTCACGATCTTAAATGACCTTTGATTGAGGTTGACAATCTTGATCGGAGTCCTCTTGATTTAAATATACTTCATTTGTATAAATTGAAGGCCAAATTCCAAAATAATTTCACTTACTATTATTCTTTGAGAAAGTCTAGTTCGAATCTTTAGTCGCGTTAGCATGACAATTGACATGACGTTTTTTCATTACCAAGCTAAAGAAACAAAGTTAGAGATTTAAAAAATATATATAAAAAGAAAACAAAGCAACGAATGACTAATGACGACTACCAATGTCACGCTCTGATCCTCGAGCGCACGTCTATCTCGCCTTGGTCGATTAAACAGCAACGCCTCGTGACGATCGCCGACCCATTCATTTTAATACACATGCGGAAGCAATTAATAAATCCCCAGACAACAACATGATGAGATAGAAAAGTAGGGCTGATTTTTTCCACAAAATATCTTTTTTTAAATACACATGTTTATACACCGAAGCCTACAAAAAAGAATCGACTTCTATCAAAAGAGAATTGTCGTATGACTAACTAGTCAAATAGGATTGTCAATTCTTCGGGCTTCACATCATAAATTTTGGGGCTTCTGGTCCTTCACCAACATCATCTACGGACTTGAAAATGGTTATACAATAACTAGTGAGACAATGTTGTAGCGAGTTTTACCCTTTAAGACTCGATTAGGAAGAAAATACGCCTTAAGGACTGCCTAAGCACAAATAGGTGTCAGAGGGCTTACCTTGGCCTTAGTTCCTCTCTACAATTTAAAACAATTCATAAACTTGTCGAGTCACATCAACGCATCAAATCATTCACTCATATTGACTTATTGATCAATCGACCTAGTCAATTACATATGAATCAAACCATTCCTTGGTCATTCTAATCAATACTATGCATTCTCCAAGATGATATATCTAGTCGCCGAGCCCACGTCCATTCTCTAAGATGACATACCTAACCATCGAGCCCATGTGCATTTTCCAAGGTGACATACCTAGTCATTGAGCCCACATGTATTCTCCAAGATGACATATCAAATCACCAACCAATATAATATAAGGTTATTTCTCTGAGATGACATACCAAGTCACCGAGCAGAACTAATATACGTTTTTCTCCAAGATGATGTACCAAGTCACTGAGCCGACGTTCATTCTCCAATAATTTCTCACTTTTTATCATACCCGATAAAATAGCCGTGTGTGGGTACACGGTTAGTCTTAACCAAAATATAATAATTTCCTTTCCATAAATCCCACAATTTCATGTGGTCCACCAAAATATTTTTGGCATTGTAAACCGATACTTGATTATTTTCCAATTAAATACTAAAAATAAATAAATTTAGGAAAAATATCCTAAAATCATAATTAATTTAATTCAGTATAAATTAGAGCTCAAATAAATAAATAGATTGCACCACAATAACGAGTATAAAATTCCGGTCATCAACTACCCCAGCCTAATTTTAAGAAATAATTAATTAATTAAATAATTACGGAAAATATTAAATAAATGCTAATAAATCCAATTTAGGCCCGTAATGCCTAATTGGACACCTAAACGGATTTGGAAAAATTTCAAGGTTCGTTAAATAAGTACTAGCACGTGTCTACTCACTAATTGCACTAATTAACTACTTAACATACATTGACAGATAATTAAATTAACTAATCTAATCTAATCTATCCACCTAAACTATGCTTAATTAATCTAATCGTGATTAACCTACAAAGCGATGATTAGTGAGTTAAACTCACTTGTTTATCGAACTGCTCGGTTCAATTCGATGGGGACGGACTGGGCTCGATCTTTGCCAAAGTGGTGACATCTTTCAAGCACGAATCGAGCTCGAAAAATGGCTCGCAAGTTCTCTAATTTTCTACTCGGGTTCCTTAGTTATTGGGCTGATTTCGGTGAGGAATCAACGGTTGAATCTTGCGGCTTCAAGCAGCTGCTATTGTGGGGACTTCAAGGATGGGAACAAAGAGCAAAACCAGAAGCTACTCGTCAAAGCCGCAGTAACCGAAGCCGGGAAAATGAAAGCAAAAAGGAACGAAGGCTCGTGGGGGAGGGTGTTCGCAGAAGCCAAAACGGAAAAGAAAGAAAACAGAGGGAGAGAGAAAGAGAAGATAAGTGAGAGAGAGAATTGACCAAGTGTTGAGACCTAAACTTTTACCCAAAAATATTTCATGTCAAAATCTTGCATATATATATTATCTAGGTTTCTAGTATAGTTTTTTTATTTTATTTTAAATGGAAGATGTTTTTCCTAAAAAAATTAAAATTAAAATTAATTAAAAAGATCAAAAGATTTAAAAAAGTTGGAGATGATGATTTGAATGTGACTAGCCAAGCCCAGGACATTAGATTGTAACTAAAACGGCAAGTTGAGGCTAGAATGCAATTTCCAAAAGTTGAGGGACCAATTCGCAAATTTTGCAAAATTTTGCCCAAACCCTTAAATCATCATCTTGGTCATCAATTAAGTTGAAATTGAATTTGGGCCAACTCGAATCAATCAAATCAGGCCAAAAGGAGCAAATTTGTTTTGAATTGGATATTTTCAAATAAGAAAATGACCACTTTTGAGGGACTTTGTTGCAAAATTGGGTAGGCACAATTGCGAAATCTGGTCGAGATCTTAAATTACTATACATGTACTTGCTAATTGATCAAAAACCTCAACAAAATTGATGCATTAAAGCACTCAAATCAACGGCCAAAACTCAGTTCACGAGTTGGTCTCAATTTGGAGTTACTAAGTAAGCAACTTGGTGGCCCCACCATATCTTCCTCAGCTGCTCAACCAGCCCGATCTTTGCATATGATGGAAGACCATTATTGGTACTGCAAGTGGACAAACATTGGTCAGGTATAAGTTGCTGAAGGCATGGAAAAATCGCACCAAATCCACACACTCAACATCTACAAAATTTAATAAGTTTGGCTAAGTCAGAAAGTGGGTGAATTGCTCAGTTGGTAGGCTTGGCAGGAGGGCAAAAAGCTGACCAAGAGATTGATGAAAGGAGGCGATAAGATTTATGAAGCAAGCTCTTTCACGACATGAGAGGGAGGAGACGAGGAGGAGAGGGGAGAGCTCATGGTTGTCCCCCAAAGAGGCCCTTAGAAGCAACCCCAGAAAAGCAAAACCCATAAATTTTAAACCGACCTTGAGAGAGAAAAGTGAAATTTTCACATAACTACGGCCAAAATTAGCCAAAACCTTCAACTAGAGAGTGAAATTTCACTCAAAAATCTTTCCATCCATAAGTTGTACGTCTCAAATGGAGCTCAGGAAGGTCTCCTAAAGCCCCTCAAAATCCACCCTCCTGGTGGGCCAAGAAAGTTTGAAAATTTTTCTTAAGTGTTGAGCTTGGTTGGTCATGGGTGAGGGAAAGAGAGTATTTAAAAAAAAAAATTAGGAGACAAATGAGGAAAATATTGAATTTCACCCCAAACTAGAATACATACAGTTTGGTTTTGTTTTAATTTTTCCAACAAAAGAGGTCATGAAGTCTAATTTTAGAGGTCAACGAAAACCTTTGTTGTTAGTTATTGTTTCTGCAGATCTCATTTCCAATTTGAATGAGCCAACTTCCACGTGCCCCCTGAGGATAATTTATGGATTTCCTTGGCCAAGAACCACTTTTAAAAGAAACTAGGAAGCAAGATAAGTATTGTAGATGAAATTTTTCCCAAGTGTTTGAAGCCTCTTCAAAAGCCATACATGTTTGACTTGCTACTCCCTTTTGCATGTGTTTTCTATCTTCACGAGTTTGATGAATGTTGTATGTGAGTACAAATGATGCTAAGGTCAGCTTGGTTTGGTCTCTAAATCCTCGTGTGAACTATGAGATCGTTTAAAACTTTGGCCAAAAACCAAACCTATTCACATTGATTCATGGCTGGTCAGTGTGGACTTTGCATGTATGCTTCTTGGAGAGATTGTTTTGATATGTTCGGTTGGTCATTCTCTATGATGTTTGTTGCATTTGAAAGCTCATGTTACCTACTTTCACTTGGATCAAGTAATATTTCCTTTAGCTCTCGTACGTGATGAGTGTCGAGGCTTGAATATGGGCATGCAACATGTTTGCTTGACTTAGGTTCAAACCCATATTTACAAAATCAACTCAAACCCGCATATTTGAAGACGATTATGTTTTAAGCTATGATTTTTATCTAATCTCGTTCTTAGTATGTGGTAGTATAACTTTAATATTTTAGTTCCACATGAGATTGCTTATGGGTGGAGATTGAAGGCCACAAACATGGCACGAGGAAGTTGTTTGGGCTAGTTTAATGCACACTAAGTGTTCAACGAATGCCCAAACTAAGCTTAGATCTTGAAATGGTCGATTTGAGCTCGATTATTATGATATTCATGTGTTGTGTTACTCCATGTCAGCATAGATCGATTTAAGGAATTATTATTAATATTTTAAAAAAATAATTTTTTTTTTTAAAAAAGAGAAAATCTGAAAAGTTCAAAAATATCAAAAAAATGTTAGATAGTATCAAATTAGCATAGAAATGACATCTATGAAATTTTCCTAATTTTAAAAGGTCATTTTCCTTATTTAATGCTATTTTGGTATTTTATAATCATTTTTGTAAATAATCCATTTTGTGTAGATTAAAATTATTTAGAGTAATTTCATGCATATAAAGTAATTTTAGGCATATTTGAATTCTCATTTCGCTCATGGGGTCCTATCCCGAGGCGTGATAATAAAGCTATGTAATATTATTTACTCGACCTGTATCGAGTCTTTCTTTTCTGCATTATTTTCAAGTCATTCCAATTTTTTGGATGTTTACTTATGCACCGCTTTTCATTAATTCGAGTATAAATTTCTTTTCTAAATTATGTTAGGATTACTCTAGACATTAAGGAAAAACAAACCTACAAAAATATTTGCATGGACACTTAGTGGTTTTATAAGGATTATAATTGGTAATCAAGATTGTATGACCATTTAGATAAACAACCTTCTATGTTAGTGGTACCACAAGAGCGCTAATAAAAACATTGGCGTAAACAAGTCTCCGGTCCTAGAAATCTCTAGTTGCATAGGAATCGAGATAACACTCTTGCGTCTTGATTGGTTTTTAGCCAACCCCAATAGATTAATAACGACTCCTAGAAATTCATAAGTTGTTAATTAAAATTCAAAATCCAATGTCATGCGAGGTATAAGCTTGAGAGAGCCCGTGCTTAATTTAGGGCCATCGGTCCACCTCTTTAGGAAAATACCCCTAAACCTCTTCCTCTATCCTCGAATGGAAAAAGAGAGGTCGTGACACCTTGGTCAATAAAATGAGAAGCAAAAAGGAACACGGCAGGGGAAAAGGAGAGATCGGTGTGGGGGAAAAGGGATCACATGAAGGGGGAAAGAGAGAGAGAGAGAGAGAGAGAGAGAGAGAGAACGTGCGAGTGAGTTGGGGGGAATGTGTGGCCAAGGGGAAAAAAGAAAATTCAAAAGAAAATCCTATAATCCAAATTTCTTGGTCCCACTTACTTTTGTTTAGTCCAATTTGGTCCCCAAAAATCCCCATGCTAAAGCACTTGATCCTCACTTACTTTCTTGCACCAAATTTCCCTTCAATAACAAGTCTTGGGCAATAAAAATGACCATTTCCTTCAATTCCGAATTTTAATTCATTTTTCTCGAAATCCGATTTTTTGAACGAACCTCGCCTATTGAGATCCTATTCAATGAGGAAAAAGCCCACGAAATTTCTTGTCACCAATTCAATTACACCAGATGCCGAAGTCTCTTCAAATTGGCCAATCTAAATATCTGTTCGTTTTTTGAATCGTCTGAAACGATTTTCCATAAAAATCCCAAACTCACTAAAAATTCCTCGAAAGATGAGTTGATGTTTCTAAATTGACCCGTGACATGATAGGACTTTCAATTTCTAAAATCGGATTCAAATTCGGGATTAATTTTAATCGACGCGATTTTAGCGTGACCTAACCTATCCGGTAGCTTTCAGAATTTTTTAATGCAATGACTCGTAGTCAATTTTCTTCGAGCTACAATGAACCTATTTGACACATTGGCGACTCTTGGTTGTCATGAAAATCTCGAGGTTTCGATTATAGACACAGGGTATCAAAACGATAGAAAAATCAAACTAGGGCCGATTGATGAGAATTTTGCAATTTAGTGAGATCACCCATGTTTAACCACTCATCTAAGTCAAACCGACCTATATTTGATTTCTAATCAATTTATATCTATGCTGTAATGATCTTGGTAGATGAACACAATCGAGTAGCCGATTCCTGGTTGAATCCTTAGGTCTATTTGCCTTAAAATCCTTAATGATTTTCATAGATAGGCTAGTTATCTCACGAGTGATCAACTCTGAGAATAGTACTATAGGCGCGTCGATGAAATGCCTGGTTTATCGAATTGAAAGCAGAGTAAAAAATCTAGGGTGTCACAACTCTTCCCCTCTTATAAAAATTGCATCCTCAAAATTTAAACCTTACACACTTTAAGTAAAAAGATGGGAGTACAAACGCCTCATCAACTCTAATTCCTCAAAATTAAACACATGGGTCGGGTTAGGCTTGTACTTCCTCAACATCCGTTTGAGGATGATATGTCATAATATACTGGAGCTTTGTACCTAAAGCACTATGCAAACTCTTCCAAAAGGCAGCGGTGAATCTCGAGTCTTGATCTGAAGTTATTGTCACCGGCACTCCATGCAGACGAACTACCTAACGCATGTACAGATCTGCATGTCTATCCAAACTAAGGCCCATTCGAACTACAATGAAGTGAGCCGACTTTGTCAATTTGTCAACCACTACCCAAATGAAATCATTACCTCTTTGACTCCTTGGTAGGCCGATCACGAAATCTATCATGATATGCTCCCATTTCCACTCTAGGATCTCGAGAGGTTGCAGAAATCCTCCCGGTTTGCAATGTTGAGCTTTCACTTGCTGACACGTCAGATACTTGGTACTACTAGGATATCCGCCTTCATACCTAACCACCAATAGTGTTGACACAAATTCTAGTACATCTTGGTACTACTAGGATAAATGCTCTAACTTCTATGATGTGCTTCGATAAAATATCTTCTCTAAGCTTCATATCGTCAGGTACAACCAAACGTCTTCAGAACCTTAGTGTTCCATCATCAGAAATCTGAAAGTCAGATTTTCTTTTCTCGGTGCCTTCCTGTAGAATTTTCTAAACATCAAGGTCTGTCGGTTGGAGTAACTTGATTCGATCTGGACATCCGGTTCAATTATGAGAATGGCTATAAGACACGAAATGTGGCCTACCTCAAATTTGAATATTGAATCACGAGCTCTCTCGATTAGATTTCACTCCTTAACCAGCATACGAGTGACTAAAGACTTTCGACTTAAAGCATTGACGACCTTATTTGCCTTTCCTGGGTGATATAAAATATCACGGTCGTAGTTCTTCAGTAATTCCATCCATTGGCGCTGTCTCATATTCAACTTCTTTTAAGAAAATAGGTATGTGAGACTTTGATGGTCCGTGAAGATTTGGAATCTTTCTCCACACAGATAGTGTCTCCAAATCTTTAGGGCAAAGATAATTGCCGTGAGCTCTAAGTCATGTGTTGGGTAATTCAATTCATGAGGCCTCAACTGATGAGAGGCGTATGCAACAACTCTGCCATGTCGCATCAACACGCAACCTAATCCTTTGAATGATGCATCACTATAGATCTCAAATCCTTTAGGATTAGATGGAATGGTCAGCACAGGTGCAGTAGTCAATTTTTTCTTTAGCTCTTGGAAACTATGCTTGCACTTGTCTGTCTACACAAATTTCTCTTCTTTCTTCAGTAGTCTTGTCAAGGGCGACACTAATGTTGAGAACCTTTCCACAAACCTTTTGTAATAATTTGCCAAACCCAAAAAACTGTTGATCTCTGTTACTATAGTCGGTCTTGGCCAGTTCATCATCGCTTCCATCTTACTCGAGTTCACGGAGATTCCTTTGCTTGAAATCACGTGACCTAAGAAAGCAACACAAGTCAATCAAAACTTGCACTTGCTGAACTTGGCATACAACTGATGAACTCTCAGAGTCTGCAATACCAATCTCAGATGACTCTTATGCTCTTCATCACTTCTCAAATACACCAGAATATCGTCGATGAAGACAATCACAAACTGATCTAGATATTCTTTGAACACTCGGTTCATCAAATCCATCAAGGTGGCTAGAGCATTCGTCAACCTGAACGGCGTTACTGTGAACTCATAATGGCCATACTAAGTACGAAATGTTGACTTTGGAATATCCTCCTTTTTTATCCTCAGTTGATAATATCCTATCCTCAAGTCAATCTTCGAAAATATTGACACTCCTTACAATTGATCAAACAAGTCATCTATCATTGGGAGTGGATACTTGTTCTTGATCGTTACCTGATTGAGTTGTTGATAGTCAATACACAAGCGCAACAAACCATATTTCTTCTTCACGAATAGGACTAGTGCTCCCCAAGGTGGTGCACTGGGATGTATAAATCCCTTATCCAATAGCTCTTGCATCTGCACCTTCAATTCTTTCAACTCAGATAACGCCATATGGTAAAGAGTCTTAGAGATTGGCTCTGTTTTGGGTGCTAGCTTGATCACGAACTCAATTTCTCTCTTTAGTGGTAATCTTGGAAATTCCTTTGGGAATACATCTAGAAATTCTTGCACAACGGAAATGTCTTCTATCTTCAGCTCCTCAACTGTCATTTCCATGACAGTCGCCAGGTAACCTTGACAACCCCCGTCTAACAAACGGGTTGTCTCTTGCGACGAGATTAGGAAATTGAGGGTCCTCCTTGGTTCCCTACAACCTCGAAGCTCTCACCCTTTAACGGGTTAAACTAAATTGACTTGCAATAGCAGTCCATGCAAATTATCAAATCAAAGTCATACATGGCTAGGACTAACAAGTTTATTTTCCCCTCTTGCTCACAAATTGCTAACTTTCAACCAAAATAACCCAAAGCAGACAACACCTTATTCTTCAATGGTGTAGATATGCTAACAACAAATTGCAACAATACAGGACTTAACCTTATCAACTTAACAAATTGCTCGACAATAAAAGAATGAGTTGTGCAGGGTCGAACAAAGCATAAGTAGCATGGCTGTTTAGCAAAACTGTACCTATGATCACGTCAGGTGTAGCCTCTGCCTGACCTTGTGTGATGACATAAATCATGCCTTGAACTGGGGGTTTGAGCAGTCCTCCTTGTGGTGTATTCTGAGGTGCGTACCTGCTGATTTGTCCCCTCTGTGGCAGCGGTGACAACTGCAATTGTCCTCTTGGTCATCTAGGACAATCTCCGGTTATGTGGCCCTGTTGACCTCATTCAAAGCATGCACCAGGCCTAGATTGGCACAGGGCTAACCCGTGTCGCTTTCCACAAAAGGGACACACTTCATTCCTATTGGGCACTGACCTGCCAATTCCACCATTCTTAGTGGGCGAGATGTGAAATCTTCCTCCAACCATGGGCCTCTTCCCATGTTGAATCCCTTCTCTACTCGATCCAAACCGTGATCTAGATGCAGTGGCTTTATCATTTTCATCTCTTTCGATCATCTGGGCCCTCTCGTACAGGTCATTGTAATTTCTCAGATTCAGCAAAATTAGTTTACTTCTCAAGTCTAGTCTGAATCTGTCCCTGAATCTTCACACTCAATTCGCTAGATTCTCAACCATCTTAGGAGCATATTGTGATAGTTTAGTGAACTTCGCCTCATACTAATTGATAGTTATGGAGCCTTGGCGAAGGCATTGAAACTCTGCCATCTTCATCTCCCTGACAGTCTCTGAAAAGTATTTACCATTGAAAGCTTCAACAAAGGCATTCCATTCTAGGATGACACCTTCGAGAAATACTGCTCCTTGGGTGGTTCTCCACCAAGTATTTGTAACTTCCTCCAACTGGTAAGTTGCAAGGACAACTTTCTCAGTCTCATTGCACATCAGTAGTGCAACGTTCTTCTTTAGTCCTTGGATCCACAAAGCAGCAGCTTCGAGGTCTCCCACCCTAGTAAATTTAGGTGGATTCAATTTCAAAAATTGTTCCACCAGCTTATGAATCAGTCACCCAACGACCACGATTCTTGGCAGGACTTTAGCGGGTGCGGCGGCAGATGTGGCTGCAACAATAGCATTGGCAGCGGCCGCAGCGACGGCTGCAACAGCGGTGGTGAAAGCGATTGTTTGGTTCTGGCCCTACTGTTCCATCATTTCTCACATAGCATCCAACGCTTGGGTGATCCGAACGGTTCCTAGATCACCTAGGGCTGCTACCCTAGCACCAACCGGATGTGGTGCTACTCCACTCGCGCTGGCCTCAGCCTGCACTCTACCTCGGCCACCACAGGCACCGACCCTTGTCAATGTCCTAGCTCGAGTCACTAAAGATAAGGTCCTCTGCTTAGGAGTCCTCGGCTCCTGATCACTCATCTTACAAGCTTTCTACAAAACCCGTTCCAAATTTCGTACAGAATTAGAAATTGAGTGATCTCACAACCAATTTACCAAACAGCTATCAATCGCATGCATCAACATGAATTTAAAGGCATTTCCTACTAAGTATCCCATAGACCATCCCACCTTATCCCTCATATTTCTAACGACCATGCTATGATACCACTAAACGAGGATGTCATGCCCTGATCCTCGAGTGCACACCCTCCTTCCCTGGTCGATTAAATAGCAACGTTCCAAGATGCATCGCCGACTCATTCATTTTAATACGCATGCGGAAGCAATTAATAAATCCCCAAACAACAATAGGATGGGATAGAAAAGTAGGGCTGATCTTTTTTCACAAAATACCTTTTTATAAACACACATGTTTATAAACCGAAGCCTACAAAAAGGAATTGACTTTCATTAAAAGAGAATTGTCCTATAACTAACTAGTCATTCACCAACATCATCTAAGGACATGAAAATGGTTATACAATAACCAATGAGACAATGTCTCAATAAGTTCTACCCCCTAAGACTCGATTATGAAGAAAATACGCCTAAGGGCTACCTAAGTACAAACATGCATCAAATGGCTTACCTTGGCCTCAGTTCCTCCCTACAATTCAACACAATTCATAAATTCATCGAGTCACATCAAAACATCAAATCATTCACTCAAATCAACTTATCGATCAATCGACCTAGTCAATTACATGTCAATCGGACCATTCCTTGGTCATTCTAATCAATACTATGCATTCTCCAAGATGATATATCTAGTCACTGAGCCCACATGCATTCTCCAAGATGACATACCTAGTCATCGACCCCACGTGCATTATCCAAGGTGACATACCTAATCATCGAGCCCACGTGTATTCTCCAAGGTGACATACCTAGTTATTGAGCCCACGTGGATCCCTTCGGACCTGGAGAAGGTGTGACACTAAGTCAGGGTTTGGTGAACCAACTGGTCGCTACTCTAGTTGAAGTATCAGGCCCATTTTTCGTTGCCTAGTGCATTCTTCAAGATGACATATCAAATCATTAAGCCAATATAATAGAATGTTCTTTCTCCGAGATGACGTACCAAGTCACCAAGTTGAACTAATATACGTCTTTCTCCAAGATGATGTACCAAGTTGTTGAACCGACATTTGTTCTCCAATAATTTCTTACTTTTTATCATACCCGATAAATTAGCCGTGTGTGGGTACACGGTTGGCCTTATCCAAAATATAATAATTTCATTTCCATAAATCCCACAATTTCATATGGTCCACAAAAATATTTTTGGCGTTGTAAATCGACACTCGGTTATTTTACAATTAAATACTGAAAATAAATAAATTTAGGAATAAACTCCTAAAATCACAATTAATTTAAGTCAGCACAAATTAGAGCTCAAATAAATAAACATATTGCATCACAATAACCAGCATAAAATTCTAGTCGTCGGCTATCCCAACCTAATTTCAGGAAAATAAATAAATAATTAAATAAATATGAAAAATATTACATAAACGTCAATAAATCCAATTTAGGCCCGTAATGCCTAATTGGACTCCGAAACAGACCCGAAAAAATTCCAAGGTTCTTTAAATAAATACTAGCACGTGTTTACTCGCTAATTGCACTAATTAACCATCTAACATGCATTGGCAGATAATTAAATTAACTAATATAATCTATCCACCTAAAGTATTTTTAATTAATCTAATCAACCCCTAAGCATGATTAACGTACTAAATGAGGATTAGTGAGTTAAACTCACTTGTTTATCAAACCGCTCGGTTCAATTCGACGGGGACATGATGGGGCTTGATCTTCTCCAAAGTGGCGATGGCTTTCAAGCATGAATCGAGCCCTAAAAGTGGCCTGCAAACTCTCTTATTTTTTGCTCGGGTTCCTCAGCTATTCGGCTGATTTTAGTGAGGAAGCAAGGTTGAACCTTGCGGATTCAAGCTACTACTACTACAGGGACTTCGAAGGACAAGAATGAAGAGCAAAACTCGAAGTTGCTCGTCCAAGCTACAGGCAGCCGAAGCTAGGGAAAATGAAAGCAAAATGGAACGAAGGCCCATGGGGGAGGGTGTTCGCAAAAGCCAAAATGGAAAAGAAAGAAAACAGAGGGAGTGAGAAAGAGAGAAGAATGAGGGTAGGGGATGTCAGCAAGAGAGAATAAATGAGAGAGAGAATTGACCAAGGTTAATGAAATGAGAAGGAAAGAGGAACACGGTAGGGGAAAACGAGACGTCGGCGTGGGGAGAAGGAAAGAGGAACACGGTAGGGGAAAACGAGACGTCGGCGTGGGGGAAAAGGAATTGCACGACGGGGGAGAGAGAGAGAGAGAAGAGAGAGAGAGAGAGAGAGAGAGAGAGAGAGCGTGCAAGTGAGTGCGGGGCGAAATGTGTGGCCAAGGAGAAAAAATAAAATAAAAGGAAAATTCAAAAGAAAATCCTATAATCCAAATTTCTTGGTCTCATTTGCTCTTGTTTAGTCCAATTTGGTCCCCAAAAATCCCCATGCTAAAACACTTGATCCTCACTTGCTTTCTTGCATCAAATTTCCCTCAAACAACAAGTCTCGGTAACAAAAACGCCAATTTCCTTCAATTCCGAATTTTAATTCATTTTTCTCGAAATCCGATTTTCTAAACAAACCTCTCCGATTGAGGTCCGATTCAATGAAGAAAAAGCCCATGAACTAATTCAATTACACTAGATGCCAAAAGTCCCTTCAAATTGCCCAATCCGAATTTTCATTTGTTTTCTGAATCGTCTGAAACAATTTTCCGTAAAAATCCCAAACTCACTGAAAATTCCTTGAAAAATGAGTCAACGTACCTAAAATGACTTGAGACATGACAGGATTTTCAATTTCTGAAATCAAATTCAAATTTGCGATTAATATCAATCAGACGTGATTTTAACGTGACCTAACCTATTGGATAGCTTTCAGAAATTTTTAGTGCAATGACTCGTGGTCAATTTTCTTCGAGCCACAATGAATCTATTTGAAACATTGGTGACTCGTGAAAATCTCGAGGTTTCGATTACGGACACAGGGTACCAAAATGATAAAAAAATCAAAGTAGTGCCGATCAATGAGAATTTTGCAATTTAGTAAGATCACCCACGCTTAACCACTCATCTCAATCGAATTGACCTATCTTTGATCTCTAATTGGTTTATATATTTTTCATAATGATTTTGGTAGATGAACACGGTCGAGCAACAGATTCCTAGTCGAATCCTCAAGTTTATTTGCCTTAAAATCATTAATGGCTTCCATAGATAGTCTAATTATCTCACGAGTGATTAGCTCTGAGAATAGTACTATAAGCGCATCGATAAAATGCTTGATTTATTGAATTGAAAGCAGAGTAAAAAATCTAGGATGTCACAACCGACGCTTGCGACAATAGTTCCAGTTCATTAATATTACCGGGAAACAAGATTCTCCGGCTTCAGCTTCCACAGAACAATCAATTCCGTCCAATGCAACAAGCCGTAGCAACAAGCAGCAGTGCTTGTATACACGTAATACTTACTAATCATAGGACACCAAAGTTGCAATACACAACCCATAAAAGCTGTGAACTTACTCTGCGTTTGAAAGAAATGCAGAAGAAGTTAAATTGGAAGATTTCTAGGAAGAGTCGGTAAATGCAGATGGTTCAGTACTGTAAGCGCTCAATGGTTCGCTGCTTCCAAAGTTGGAGGACGAAATGTGTGACAATTCAGGTGCCGAAGTTGGAGGCGCGATATATGTCGAGATGGGCAGCTTCAGTGGGAGAATGGGTGGGGAAGCGTCGAATTTCAAAAAGGCTACTGCCTTGCTTATGGGAGGCCGTTCATTAGGGTCCCGATGAGTGCACTAGAGGCCGACAATCATCAAGCACTCCATTTGTCTCGTGTCGAAATTTTTGACTAATTTCGGATCCGCCACATTTAACAGCTTTCCAATTCCATAGAGCTCCAAGACCCACTCCACCAATTGGACTTGGTCTTCTGATGCTATCAAATTGATAGCTTTTCGTCCACAGGCTATTTCTAAGAGCACAACTCTAAAGCTATAGATATCAGATTCCCTACTTGCCTTGCCTGTGTTTATACATTCAGGGGCCAAATATCCCAAGGTCCCAGCCAATAGAGTGGTTTGTGACCCTTTGGCATGGTTGACTATCCAAGCCAGGCCAAAATCACCCAATTTAGCTTCGAAATGTGCATCAAGTAGGATATTGCTAGACTTTATATCCCTGTGCACGATGCATTGTTTCAAATCCTCGTGCAAGTATTTCAAACCTAAGGCAATGCCCTGAGCGATACTGTACCTCCTTTCCCATGTTAGCAGTACTTTATCTTTAAATAAATGAGAGTCCAAGCTGCCGTTGCCCATGTACTCATACACTCGGAGGAACTTGTTTCTCTCATGACACCAGCCAACGAGCTCCACTAAATTCGTATGCCTGAGATGTCTAATGGTCTTCACTTCAGTGGCATGCCTTGTGTGGACTCTGGAGTGATCTTCTTGATAGTGACATGGGAATTTGCATCAGAGAGGTGGCCTTCATACACTCCTCCAGAACCCCCTTCCCTAAGCAACCGGGTATGGGCAAAGTTGTTAGTCGCCATGGTCAAGACCTTGTAGGAGTACTTCTTGGGGCCCTTCGATTGTTCAAATCCTTCATCAGTCCCACGAAAATCTTCTTCTCCACCACTTTGACCACTTCTATTTCTCTGTAGCTTATAATAATACCAGCCAAATCCTGCAATCGGGATAAGCAAAACCAAAGAGCTTAAGCCTATGATAACCCCCCTAGGCCATGACTCCCTCTGTTTTTCTCGAGTCACACCACATGTAGGAGCGTCGATGATATGTAGACTAGATTTGAATTCCCATGTGAAAATAGTATGAGCCTCAAGAAACTGCCCAGTCGACCCCGAGAAACTGAGAACCACCCATTCCGGCAAGTACTCTGTCAGGTTGAGTGGCTGATAGTAAAGGCTGGCAGAATTATCTGCATTATCTCCAAAAAGAACACTCAAGCTCATTGCTCTAGCATTGTACGTGACCGTAGCATGGAATTTTTTACCATGGAATATGCTGTAATCCATCCATGAGACACAAGTTGCATTGACAGAAGTCAGGTTGTTTAGATCAATGCCAATATGATCACATGGCGGATCCCACGCATTTGCCGAATTTTTATGGGAAGCATCAAACTCTACCGCAACAAATGCACTAGAGTTGGTATTGTTTGGATTTGAATTTGTGAGGCCTAGAAAGCGTCCTGAGTGTTCAGGGAACTCCGATCCATTGGGAGCAAGAAAAAAAAAACCATTCCCTCAGCGCGGGAGTGGTTCTTATGGGAGTCGATAGCGAAAGTAAACTGGCTGACAAAATCTGCCCCATTCCCCGTTGAACTATTCCACAGTTGCATGGGCTGATAACATGTTGCTCGGCCAACTGCGTCCGTGGGATCCTCGAATGGCTCACCTTGAGTGAGTTGGATATTGGAGTGCAAAATAGAGGCATTTCCCCGAAAATGTATGCCCTGATCGTTCATTTGAAAAGACAGGAAATGGAAAAAAAATGTTCTTGAAGGATTCAGAATTGGCAGATGGAATTCTTAATGAAAGGATGAAGGGTGGTTGTGCTAGAGCCTCTTTCGTCAGACGCATTCTCACAGAGAGCTATCATTTTTCCGAAGATTCAGAGGCTTGTTTGCATTCTTTCACTAGCTTCTGGTCACTGGGGAGAGCACCGGCAGTGGTCGAAGTCAGAAAATTTGAGTCATTGATGGATAATTAAACAGAAATACAAACGTTAAATGCACAATCTCAGTGACGGATGCTCTAGAAGAAACAAAATGTTTGAGAATGGCCAACAGACATTTCAAATCCTTCCACGCTCTGAAAAGGAATTGGAAGAAGTATGATATGGATGTTATACTATCTTATCACTGTTGTTATAAACAACGTCCATCTAATTGATAACAAAGACAGCAGCTGATAGAGAATTAGACAGTTGGGAGTGATGGAAATCCTAGGTGTCTAGGAGGTGCATTGGGAATTTCTGAAGAGTATGATCATCACCGCAAAATCTAGAAAATTTTGGGGGCCTATATGTACATGAATCATACACTCTTCCATGGCAAAGCATTAGGTTATAGTTTATTGAAATATCAGATCAAGTGAGTGACTCCAACTCAATTGGTCACTTGTGCTCCATCTCTCATTTAATGTTGTGGCTGTGATCCTTTAGAAGCCAAGTGATTCTGAATTGATGGACACGTGAGAAACTTCTTGTGGAGACAATTGTGAATGAACGTGGAGCAATAACTGAAAATAGAGGTACTGACACCTAGAGTGTCAAAACTTGGCACGGAGGGATACTTAAGTGCCAAAACTTTGAAAAAGTACACTTACCAAAATTGGAGTAAAATGGATCACTTAAGTGCCACTCCATCCAAATTGTTGACGTGGCAATTTTCCAATAAGATGAGTGCAAAATGGCATAGTTTGCATGCGACGTGGTGAGAAAATGCAAAAACGATGTCGTTTTGTCTCGATGTGTTAACAATTAAAATAAAAATTAATTAAATTAAATTTAAAACTAAATTTATTTAAAATATTCTTAAAAAATAAAAAAAATAAAAAAATAAAAAAATAAAAAACTTAAAATTCAAAAAAAAAAAAAGACGGGGGGGCGGGGCAAAGGGAGGCGGCAAAGGGCTGAGCCCTCACCGCTGCCGGAAGGGCCGGCAACCGAGGGGAGAGGGTCGCGGGATCGTAGCCCTCGCTCAGATCCGGCGAGGGCTTGTGGGCCCTCACCACCTCCCCACCGTCACCGTGCCTTCCTAACACAATTCCTAAGCAAAAGAACACCTTTAGTAATTTCACAAAATTTCTTATTCTGAAATAAAATAAGAATAAAAATGCATTTGGTAATTACATAAAATTTCTATTCCAATTATTTTTCAATTACCTTTTTAGATGAGTATAAATTTGATATTGAATTCTCATGGACCACTCACCAATATAATTGTCTCATGAGTGAAGAAATCATCTTATATTTTATTATATTTTCAATTTCAAAAGAATTCGAATTTAATATTCTATTCCGTTCTAAGAATTTATCAAATCATAGAAATTCTATTAATTAATTATATTTATACTAAGTAATAAAAATATTAACTAATCAAATTTTTATTAAATAGTAAATAATAAACTATAGTATAAACTATAAATATAAATACTAGATAATAAATTAAAATACAAACTTAAATATGTATTCTATATATAGCAAAATTCCAATATCGACTTCAAATCATTTTTTAAATTTTTTAGATAATTTTATTTTTTTCCTTATTTTTTTCCTTTCTTTCTCCCCTTCTTCTTCTTCTTCTTCTTCTTCTTCAAGGTGGCTAGTCACCGACCTTGGGATGACCGATGACTAGCCAAACGAGGGCTAGCGACCTCAACGAAGAAATGCCGGCCCTCGCCGAGGGCGGCCTCACCTTGGTTGGGTGAGCGGCCTTGCCCAAATCTAGCAAGGCTCAACCTCGCCAAGCCACCGCCGGGTTGGCCTCGCCTTGGCCGAGCAATGGCGACCTTGCAATCCCCAACAAGGTCGAGCCTCGCCTGGCTAGGCGAGGCTAGGTGAGGCTTGCCGGTGGTTGGGGGAGGCTCGAACAAGGCCCGCCTGGCCACCGGCGAGGCTTGGCCTTAGGGCAACGCTTGCCGGTGGCCGGGGGAGGCCCGCCGGCCACCGGCGAGCTCGCGGGTGACCGGCGGCAAACGGCAGGGGTGGGGGGGGCTGGCAGCGGCGGCAACACTTGAAGAACAAGAGAGAGGGAAGAAAAACAAGAAGAAAGAAAAGGAAAAAGAAAAATTATGTTGCATTGATTTTAGAATTGTTCCCGGGAACAAGAATCAACGTTTTTTTTATTCTTGATTCTACTCCAAATCTATTCTTGACAACAAAAATTTTACCAAACGCGATATTGTTCCAAAACTACTCCTGAAAAAATATATATAGAAATAAACACTGTTTGGCAAGTTAAGAAACAGGCCCTAAGAGTCTTTCTACTAAGTTAGGAGGAAGGAGAAGGAGACTACATGTCCAGAGGTCCAAGTCCAGAGTGACTTGACAAAGAGCGTATTAACTTGAATCGTGGTATAAAGTCGCTTCCCTCTTCGATGGACTCGCCCACGAGAAACTTACCAGCGACTAACAACTGCATTCTAACTGTCTCATCGGGCGAGCTGAAACTATATGTCCCAAAAGTCTTTCGATGAATTCCGAGTTAGGATTCCTCAACCTATAATCATTTTATCCTTTTTGTGGAATGTTTCTAATAATATAATCCTCTCTTCTTCTTTGTTTCTTTATGCTTGGTAAGAAGAAACTCCACAAGTCCAGAATCCCATCTCCCAAGATTTGAAAACGTCCCGGACTCTCCCTGCCTTTTCTAGGCTGCTGTAAAACCTGGTGTCTGATGCCAAGATGAAGGCCGCGCTACTGTATAGCAGCAACTGCTAATGGCTACTTGTTTACGCCATTAACAATAAAACTGTTAATGGCTCCTTGTTAAAGCTTAAATGATGCCAAAAGCTGCGCTAAACATGGACTAACAAAGCAAATATACCATAAATGCTGCTACACACGGGCAGAGAGAGAGGGAACCTTGATCGTCGAATGAGGGTCGAGGTGGAGCTGCAAAGCCAGTCAGAAGAAGAGAGATATGAAGGTCCAACAGGGAATAGAATGCCTGTCTTTTCCCAGCGGTTTTGTAGAAAGACAGATTGTTTGCGTAAATTAAGGTGTCAACAATTACAGCCCGACCCTTACCAAAAAAAAAAAAAAAAAAAAAAAAAAAAAAAAAAAAAAAAACGATTACAGCCCGAGTCCAAGTCAAAAAATTCATGTTTTGGGAGATAGTTGGCCTTTCTAGGAACCAAGCGACAAGGCTTGTTATTTGGTTTTGCAGAAAAAGAGAAGTCGGCTGAAGTTTGAGACAAGCTGAGGCAATAGTTGAATGGAAAGTGATTTACCAAAGTTTGAGGCGTGGAAGAGCCTGTGGCTTTAGTTTGTTCTACACTCCTAATAGGCCTCTTCCGAGACAAAGTCCATCTGTTTGGGACTTCAATAAAAACAAATTCTTTTAAAAAAAAAATCTTTTTAGGATTTAAAACATTATCTTAATTTCAAAAAATTATGGAAAATCATAACCGAATCTTTATGTCAACATTCGACAGTTTCGGGAGTTTCAGATTTAAAAAAAAAAAAAAATCTAAAAGCGTGGGTATCGACATTTAGATATAGACAAGATTCAACAGAGCATAGAGAGTGAAAGCGTATGCTACAGCGACTAAATGCTGGCAACAAACTTGGCCCCAAAGGTGATATGCACTCACGAAGATCTCATCTTCCATTTAAGAGGAAACCTATGATGGTGAAGCTAGAGTTCCCTCATGAAAATTCAACTCTAGGGATGAAAGTGTGAATTTTCTCGCAATGAAAGCCTTGTTCATCATTAGATACTAGACGTGCAGACTGAATTCTAGTTTCATCCCTTAATCTTTTGCAGCGCCGCATTGCTGCTAAAACTTCTTGATTCCGAAATCACAACTTGGCAATGGGTGATGATCAGTAAGATTGTTTGTCGAGTCCATTTACTAATACACATTGTCAAGGCCCACAAAATAGCCATCAGCAACAAAAGTCTAATACCTTTGGAATTAGGAGATTCAGTAGGGGAATCAAAACTTGAGCCCACTAAAATATCTAATTAGACTCATATTCACTTAAAACACTTTTTACTTGATTTTGACACCCAATACTTGGCACTACCGGTTCTTGATGGAGCTCAACACTTTAATAGCAAATTTTAAAAATTCGTGTTCATCAACAAAATTGGTCATAAACTTTCCGGTTTGAACTTTAGCCTCTCAAACTTTCTGTCCATACAAAATAAATGTATAATTATTAAGCCTATAACATGGTCTGAAACGCAAACAAAATGTTGAGAACTGGGCACATGTTTCGCCTGCTTCATTGGCAGAGGCCGTCTTGTATGAAGAAATTATAACATAGAATTCTGGAAAAAAGAGCTGATATATCGGGACAGGCGTCCTTATAGGAAGGTCTGGTGGCAAAGCCTCACTGTAAGGAACACTTTTTGCTTCTCTGATACAAGGCCCGAGCTTATAATATAGATGAGAATGTAAGTCACAAAAACGGCACACAAGATCACCATAACTAGAATCAAGAACACATATAATTGAGCAAAAGAGATATACACACTTGATTTGAAATCTATCATTCTTGATGCGAAACAATGATGATCCAAAGTTCAAGGTTTTTTTTATATTGCCCTTTGTATCATTAATTCAATGAGATTGCCCCTCACCCTTAGCATTTTGTAATCACTTCTTATACGATGATATTTACATGTCAGGGTTAGATGAGAGACTTAAATACTATTTATAGAGTTTTAAGCCATATGCATTTTTATGACATGTTAGGCTTTACTTAGCCCATATTAGCTAATCACATATTAGACTAATTAAGAATCTTTATATCTCACTATATTAGATTAATCCCTTAAAATGGTAACTTACAATATCAATTAATGTAACCCACATCAGAAAAAACTCTTACAAAGCACTAAAGCCCTAGGAATCATCAAACATTGAACTTCTTTCTCATCAAATCCTTTGCCTAGTTTCAAATAGTTTCAAATCTAATGCTTCAAAAAGGCTTCATGCTCCATGCTGCTCCCAAACCCACTCCACAAGCCCCACATGGTCCCTTGAATGCCTCGAGTCGTTGACTTTTCTTTTGCACACTATCTCTAGAAGGACAACCCTAAACCTATAGGTGTCTGATTCCTCGCTTGCCTTGTCAATATGAGTGCATTCAGGTGCCATATGGCCCACAATTGCATGTGCGTATGCTTCTCAGTTTTATTGTTGTCGTCCTCGTCACTCATCACCTCCAAAGATGACATAGATGACCGAGGGCTGGCCTTTCTAGATGGAGCCAAGTTAGGTCACTTTGATATCATAATTACAGTAGTATCTCTATCTATCTCTCTATGGTCGACCTCCGAGGTCACTATTTGTCACGCCCCAAACCTTGAGTGTGCGCACATCCCTCGGTGGTTGATTAATTTGCGATGTTCCCAGGTGCGTCGCCGACCCAATCGAGTCATGCACATGCGGAAGCAAAATAAACAATCTCTAGACAACAAACAACACAGGGATAGAAAAACATGACAACCAATTAACACAAACATATTTTATAAACAACCCAGGTTTATATACAGCTAAACCAAACCTAAGGTTTATGTACATGAGTCTAGATCAAAAAGAGCTACTAAGCCTCCTAAGCTCCAAGCTATCCAGTCATGGGCTTTGGGTCCTCCACAACACTATTAGGGTGTCGATCTCTATAGGATGCCCTACGTCCCATTACCCAGTCCCAATGGGAGGCCGTCAAAACCCTGAATGGGACCCTCCCGACCTCCGTTAGGAAAGTTAATGAACTACGCTATAAATCAGTGAGGTACCAATTGAGATTGGCCCTCCTTGACCCAGACCGTGGACTCCACTAACTCACGAGTTAGGTTGGTCCCAAGGATAGGGAAATAGGAATGCTGAATGCACGTGGCGTACCTCCATCTAAGGACTTGAAAATATTTGAATCACGACGGAGTGAGACGATGTCTCAGCAAGTCTACACCATAAATCCCGATTAGGATGATAATTCACCTAGAGGCAACCTAAGAATACACCATATAAGACTTACCTCACCTCAACATCTCCTTGTACATTAGTACATCACATATACATATGCATATAATAAATGCACTCAATAATTGGAAACACTTCACTTGCATATATCAATCAATCATAGGGGTTCCGATTATAAGGCCAAATCGTTATGACACGTCCCATTCCATGCCACACAATTTTGTCCCATAATCAGACGCAGTTATCTTATTCATTCAAGCATTCCAATTAATTATGACCCAATGACCACAACCAACTCCACAATCAGCGATCATTCGGCATAATCGGGCATCATCCCATTTCGTCGAGTACAACAAAGTCTACATCTAGACGGCATTCCCAAAGGAGTATCGGCCTAGCCTCCATTGCGACCGCATCCATTGACGTGGGGCATTTGAACTTAATTAGACATCATCCTACGTAAATGCATCGGGACAGGTTCACTACCCCGCATAAACATGTCAGGGTACATAAGTGATCACACATGCATCCATGCTCAGCCAAGAACATTGTGCTTTGCACTCAAATACTTCCATTTCAAATAATGGACTTGATCTATTTTCTTCATATTAAAAATACATAGTAAAATAATTGTACATGGTCACATGGTCAAATCGATCCACAAAACGTGATATCCTTCCTTTTCAAAATTCCATGATTTTATATCCTGATATTTTTCTAATTAAATACCAAAATTCCATATTTTTGAAATAATAATTCAAAAATCATCATCCAACACTCAATTGCATAAATTAGCAATCAATTGCACAAATCAACTACACTACAACGATCAAGATGAAATTCGACAACCGGTTATCCGGTATAATTTCCACTAATTAATAAATAATTAAATAAATTCAATTTAATTAAATAAATTGCAAAATATTTAAATTAAAACACTTAATTAAATTAACATAAGCTAATCTAGCTAATCTAGTAAGACTAAAAATTAAACTAATTAACTAAACTAGCTACATTCTCTAATTAAACTAACTAAGCCACCTAACTAACAACCTAACTAAATCCTTAGCATAACTAACTAATCTTAGCTAACCTAGTTACATGAACTAACTACATTAATCTCTAATTATCCTAACTAATCCTTGATTAAATGCAATTAACCCCTTATTAGAGTTTAGGAGGTTAACTCACCGATTTAGTGAACAAATCGGTTCACGGTGATACGGCAGCGCGACGGCGACCAAAACTTGAGCCTACGGTGACACCAAGGAGGTCCGGAAGGGGCCGAAAAAGGCCTACCAATCCTCACGATTTGCTGCTAAGGCTAGTTCTATGGAGGGCTGAACTGGTCAAGGCTGAGGTGGTTCGACTTGGCTAACGGTGCGGGGAAGGGTAGGGCGGTTTGGTGGTGCGAGTAGGGGCAGATAGTGGCAGCTCGGGCGATTGGCAAGCAGCAATTGAGGCGGCAACGGGGATCGACGAGCTAAGGATGCGGACCGGTCTAGGCGGTTGCTTGGCTCACGGGTGGACAGCAAGGGCGCGGGCTACTCGGATGGGTGGCGATCGAGCAGGTGGTGGCTGGTTGTTTCAATAAGGGGTTGGAGGTGGTGGTTCAGCAACAATGGAGGAAGAAGAAGATGATGCAGTGGATCTACTATGCTAGTCGACCAAGGGGGGAGGAAAGGAGAGGGAGAGAGGGGAACCAAGGGAGGGCAAGTGGCCTTGAAAGTCTTGCTATTGTCCAATGGGCTTTCTTGCCAAATAACTAAGCACTCAAGTGCTTTAACCTCAAAGTCTTCTGCCCTCTGCTGGCTGAGCTTCCTCCACAAACCAAATATTCTTCAATTCTCTCACAACCAAGGTCAAATTGAAGGCCAAGTGCAGCCAGCCCTTAGCCCTTAAGAATTTTACACCCATTCACCTCAATTTCACACCAAACAACCTCAATTTGATAGTCCAACATGCCATGGCAGCAGCCTAAAATAATTTTCACCATTTCCTTCACCAAACAATTCATTTTGAAGACCAAAAATTCACTTGAAAATGCTCCTCCGAATTTCCTTGAATTAAATTGGCCAATTTCCAATTTTCTGCCAAAATTCCAGGCTCGCCGAAAATTCTTCAAAGGATGAGATGATGTCCTAGAAATAAATCGTGACACGCTCGAACTTTCGATTCCTAAAACTGAGTTCAATTTCGGGATTAATTTCGATCATATGTGATTTTAGCGTAACCTAACCTACCGGGTAGCTTTTAGAAATTTTTAGCGCGTTTGACCCGTGGTTGATGATTTCGATCCACGTTTATGCATCTTCAACTCATAGGTGACTTACGATTGTCGTAAAAATCTCAAGGTTTCAATTACGAGTATCGGGTACAAAATCGATAGAAAAATCAGTTTAGTGTCATTCGACGCAAATTTTGTAATAAGGTGGAATCACCCACAATTTGATTACGTGCTTCTATCAAATCAACCTATCTCTGGTCTCTAATCGATTATAATATTGTCGTATTGATCCTTACTGATTAGCACGGTCGAGCAGTCAATTTCTAATCAAATTCTTAAGTCTATTGCGTTTATATCCCTTAATAGCTTCACCAGATAGATTAGTTATCTCATGAGTGATCATCTCAGAGTGATCATCTCTGAGAAAATGACTATAGGCGTGTCGATGAAACGCCCATTTCATTTGATTGAAACATGGTCGAATTTTCATGAATGTCACACTATTCAACAAAACTTCAATAGTAGGTTGATGTCGCAATCTTAGAAGATTTTAAATAGAGATTGAAGATCTATATTCGAGTTCTCCCTATTTATATATTTTCCTTTTGTATTAGTAAATTTAAAAGCCAAATCCCAAAATTGTTCATGTATTATTATAGTTTAAGGAAAATCTAATCCTAGTTTTTAAGGGTGCATTGTTAACTTATTTGTTCCCAATAATTTTTGTTCAAAAATAATTTTTTCTATTTATATTCCCTAGACAAGTTTCTAAGCAAAAGAAAGCTTTTGTTAACTTCACAAAATTTCTATTCTCGAAATAAAAAAAAGAAGAACAAAATGCGCTTGGTATGACCCTAAAAATTTCTGTTTCCAACTTTTTTATTTAATTATAAAGAGACTTAACATTTGATGTTTGGATAAAACTGAACTTTTGTAATGATTAACTATTGAAGATATTATAAAATAACCTAAAAAAATCCAACATAATATTTAGCCATAGATGGATGGCTAGAAATGGCAACAGAATCCTATTGGTTTATATTTGATGTTTGGATAAAACAGAATCCAACATCTTTTTTTGGGAAAAAGAGCAAACATTGCTTGGAGTCACCAAACTTTCATGACCTAGTTGTCTCTAAAAATAAACAACATGAAAAAATCCATATAGTAAAACCCTAAAAGCTTATTCAATTTTGAATCCAATTTTCATCAATTTTTTTGTTAACATTTTTCTATGCTAAACTAATTGTAAACTAGAATTAACATCAAAATTTAGTAAAACTACTCAAAATCTAGTTTCTAGATTTTTTCCTAAATTTTTTTGAATTATTTATTTATTTTTATTTTTATTTCGAAAAATGGGGACTCGGATCGGGTCAAGAGACCGGACTTTGTGTTGACTATGTAAAGAGGAGCATTAGGTTATGTTGAGCTTGTTTTTCTAAAATGACTTTATTTTTGTTTTTGGTTTCGGGAACAAAGAAGTACAGGTTTTTTAAAAAGTTTTTTCTACTTCTTTATTTTGTTCTAAATTTATTCCTTGACCACTAATATGCTCTAGGGAATAAAAAATTTAGTTTACATTACTAAATGAATTTCTATTCTTTTCTAATTCGGGAACAAAAGAACAGAAAAATTAGAATGAGAAACAAAAACATTACCAATTAGGGTCTAATTGTCTAAAAAATAGCTTGAATATAGTCCCCTTACTTTTTCAGTGTAAATGATCTTATGCGACAGCCTTTGTGGCTAATAACGTTAACATGACAATCGACGTAAATTTTTTTATTATAAAACTAAAGAAATAAAGTTAGAGATTTAAAAATCAAAATAAAAGCAAAGCAATTGATCACTCATGAGAACCAAGGGTCGTTTGCAGTGTTTCGTCTTATATTTTTTTCATCCTTTTTTCAAGTTAGAATCATTGTACGAAGTCGCAACCCACTAGGATGGACTCATCAAAGAGAAACTTACCAGCTTTTCTCTTAGGACCAATTGAAACGATATGTCCCAAAAAATCTTCCCATCTAAAATTGCCCTTCTTTGGTTTAAAAGAAATCTTTGGATGAAGTCTGGCTTATGCTTTGTCAACTGATAACCATTTAATCCTTTTTATCGAAAATTTCGAGCAACATATTCCTCTTATTTTTTCACTTGGTATTGCGGGAACTTCACAGGTCCAGAATCCCATCTACCGAGATATGACCCTCTCCGCCTTTTCTAGTGCCGCCATAAAAGCTGGTGCACGACACCAAAACGAACACCGCACTAATGTATAGCAGCAACCGTTAATGGCTAATTGCTCATCAGAAGAATGATATGAAATTGGTAATGGCTACTTGTTAACACTTAAATGCTACGGAAAGATATACTAAACATTGCTCAAAATCCTTAGACAAACCAACAAAAATACGCTAGGCACACGTGCACACAGAGAGAGAGAGAGAGAGAGAGAGAGAGAGAGAGAGAGAGAGAGAGGAACTATATGTGGAGCAATTAGGCATAAATTGATACCAACTCCTTATGCATGGTTTTGTCGATTCAACTTGGCTATGAAGAAATATGGTTTCTACCAAAGTAACTTCAATCATGCTCTATTCTTGAAACGACAATAGGGAAAGGAAACAACTTTAATAGTATATGTGGATGATAACATTATCGCTGGTGATGAGTTGGAAGAGATCTCTAGACTCCAAAAGAGATTGCCAATCAACTTTGAAATGAAAAATCTTGGGGGTCTCAAGTATTTTTTAGGATTGAAGAAGTCAAATCATAATAGGGGTTATTTCTTTCTTAAAGGACATATGTGCTAGATTTATTGTTTGAAGTGGGATTGCTAGAATGTAAGGTAGCTGATACTCCAATTGTTCAAAATCTCAAGCTTTGAGAGTATCCAAATCAGGTGCCAATCACAACATTTGATTAGGGACGTACCTTGGAAGCTTACCTTAAGCCTTTAAATGAGTTGTAGCACATAAAGTCATTAATGCTCCCATTCTTCTCTCTTTTCTCTCTTAGACCTTTTGGTGACAGGATCTCTTTCAAGGGAGATAATAATACATACCTAGTGTTGTCTGCCAAGAGAATTTGAAGGAGTGTGTTGATGAAGAGGTCTCTGAGCTATAGAAGCTTGTCATACCTGTAAATCATCGTTTGAAAAAATTTATGTTACTAGAACAGCTAATAGAAGAGAGACACTCTAGGCTATAGAAGCTCGCCGTGTGTTGAAGAAGATAACTCCGTTGGGGAGGTTGAAGAAGACAGCTCCACTTGGGATGGTTAAGGAAGTCAACTTTGTCACGCGCCGATTCTCGAGCACACACACATCCTTCTCACTTGGTCGATTTTATCATGCGATATCCCAGGACTATGTATCGCCGACCCTTTTATTTATTAAGCACATGCGGAAGCAATTAAAATCCCCAGACAATAAAACGATGAGATAGAAAAGCAAGGCCATATTTTTCATATTGAAACTTATAACCAAACTTTTATACAAAACACAAACCAGAGCACTTCATAACTTTTTACTCTAAACTCTATTCACATCAAAATGGAGATCTTAAAAGAAGATAGAATCTCAGTCCATTTGGGCCGTACTCAAGGCCCCTCTCGGGATTATCTTCTTCTTCCAAAAATCATTCTCCTCAGGATTCACCTCCGAGTTCTCCTTCTCGGATTCCTCCTCCTCAGCTTCTCAGCGGGGTCCTGAAATGATTTCCCCAAACCGGGATGAGACTATGTCTCAGCGAGTTCTACCCCACTAAGGCCCGATTAGTAAACCATTATACTATAGGCTGCCTAAACACGTATAGGGCATAGGACTTACCTTAGCCTCAGATCCCACCTGCAAGTTAGTACAATTCACAATAAGCACCCATTTACTCAAAACAAATCGAACCAGTCGATTACATGTCACACAAATCATTCTCCACGGAGGAGAATCTAAAAGCTAGGCCACGTACATTCTCTAGTACGACATTCCAAGTCTCCGAGCCACGTGCCTCAAACCTTGGGCCCATGTGCATTCTCTAAGGCGACCTCTTCACCAAGGTGGTACATCAAGTCACCGAGCCACGTGCCCTTTTACATGCTATTTCCGAATACTGGACCCACGTGCATTCTCTAAGGTACTCGCTTACCAAAGTGATGCATCAAATCACCGAGCCACGTGTCCTTTTACGATACTCGAGCCCACGTGCCTTCTCTTAGGTGTTATCTCACCGAAGTAATGCATCAATTCACCGAGCCACGTGTCCTTTTTACGATGCCCAGGCCCACGTGCCTTCTCTTAGGTGCTATCTCACCAAAGTGATGCATCAATTCACTGAGCCACGTGCCCTTTTAGATGCCAAACTCTGTCACCGAGCCACGTGCATTCTACAGGAGGACATACCGAGTCTCTGAGCCACGTGCATTCTCTCAGGCGACTTTTTCGCCAAGGTGACATATTCAACCACTAAATTCACGTGTATTCTCCAGGTGATATTCCAATTCATCGAGCCCACATGTTTTCTTTCAAGTGATTACCAATCTACTTTCAATACTGACAACCAATGCCCAACAATTTCTCAATCAAATAATTAAATCAACTCAACAAAGCATTATAAATGCTGAATAACATACTTGACCATTTACCAATCAACAATTCAATCTCAATCATTCCAATCAATTTAGGGTAAATCCCTAAAATATCACAATTTATTTAATTCATGCAACGTGGAGCTCAAATAAATAAACGAACTGTGCCATGACGATCAACACGAGATTTCGGTTGTCGGCCATCAAAATCTTAATTTCCGAAAAATAAATAAATAATTAATTAATTTCGAAAATTAATTAATAAATATTAAAAATTCAATTTAACTCAAAATAAAGCCCAATTAAATAAACGGACTTCAACATAGTCATCAGCATAATATTCTGGTCCCAAGCCATCTCAATTAAATTTTTGGAAAATAAATAATTATTTAATTTAATTCCGAAAATTAATATTTAAATACTAAAAATGCCACTTAGGCACGAAAGGCCTAATTGAAGCCCGATTAGGTCGGGAAAAATCCCGGCTACCCTCAATAAATAGTAGACCATGTCTACTTGCTAATTGCACAATCAATTTGTCTAATTCGCATCACAATTGGCTAATAAACACTAATCCATACTAATCTAACCACATAAACTTAATTAATTAAAACTAAGAGATAAGTGTTCCAGAAGTCTTACAACTTCTCACGAAAATGTATTTCAATCCTAAAACTTGCAAAAAGTGCATTTAAGTCCTAAAACTTGTCAAATTGTTTCAAATGAGTCATAAGATTGACGCCGTTAGCTTTTTTCTGTTAAAAATGCTAACGTGGCATTTTAAATAATTTTTAATTTTCCAGGTTTTTTAAATTAATTTTTATCCATTTTTACAAAAAATTAGATTTAAAAACTAAAAAATTAAATTTATTCTTATCTTATTTTCAACAAAAAGTTAAAAGAAAAGTTTAAAATTTTATTTTTAAAATTTTTTAAAGCAAATTTAAAAAATAATGTTAACTTTTTAAATATGTTTTTTTATAAATATTTTAACTAAAAAATTATTTTTAATTTAAAAATTTAAATAAATATTTTAACTTTTTTTTTAAAATTTGTTGGTGAAAATAAGATAAAATGAATAAATTTGATTCTTTTAGTTTTGAAATCTAAGTTTTTTAAAAAAATAATTAAAAAAATTCACATGGAAAATAAAATATTATTTAAAATGCCACGTCGGCATTTTTAACGGAAAATGATCTTAGGACTCATTTGAAACAATTTGACAAGTTTTAGGACTTAAATACACTTTTTGTAAGTTTTAGGACTGAAATGCATTTTCGTGACAAGTTGTAAGACACTTTAACACTTATCCCTTAAACTAAACCAACCTTAAGAATAATTAGCCAACTAATCCGAGATTAGTGAGATTACTCACCAAATCGCGCGCAAATTAGATCAACCCAATGGGGGTGACGCGAGGAACAACAAACTCCAAAGCGGGCCTTGGGTTCGGGGCCCGGAAATGGCCCAAAACGAGCCCGAAAGGGGTTGGAAACCCACTCGTGGGTTGCTAATCAAGGCTGGCTAGAGCTTGTCTGGCGGTTAGAGTGGCAAGGGGAGGCCGGCGGAGGGCAAGGGGAGCTCTGGTGGGTCCGAACGGTGGCCGGGCGAAGCTGGGTGGTGGCCAGAGGCGGCTGGTCGGGCTGGGTAAGGGCAGAGCAGGGCTTGATTCACACGGGGGAGGAGCGGCAGCGAGGACGGACGCGGGGCGGAGTGCACGGTGTGCGCGGACGGGCGTCGCATGTGCGGGACGGGCGGCGAGCGATTGCTTCGGCAAGCTACTGCTCCTGCTCTGGTTCCATTCGGCGTCAAGCAAACAGGGGAAGGAGGGAGAAAGAGTCGAGAGAAAAGGAGAGAGGAGAGAGAGGGAAGGGATAAGGAAGAGAAGAGATAAGAGAGATTTTTGACTGGTCAAAAGGAGGGAGAAAAGTGAGTCGGTGGGGAAAAATCACACCAGGGGGAGGGGGAGAGAAAGAGAGAGAGAAAAAGAAAAGAGAAGGGAGAGAAAGAGAAAAAAATAAAAATCAATTCATATAATTATTCTTATTTCTTTTCTTTTCTCTTTCCTTTCTATTTCCTTTCGGTCTTCAATTTTTTCTTCCGATAATTTCTTTCTTGAAATTTCGGACTCAACAATAAATTGACGAGCGATGAGACAATGTCCAAAAAAAAAAAAAGAATTATGACACGCTTAAAATTCGATTCCCGAAATCGAGTTCAATTTTGTGGTTAAAAATCGATCAGACGTGATTTTTAGCTTTTAGGGATTTTACTACAAATACATCCCTTAACGGCTTCACCCAATAGATTAGTTAACTCGTGAGTGATCAGCTCAAAGAAAAATGGCCATAGGCACGTCGACGAAATGCCCATTTCACTTTATCGAAACGGGGTCAAATTTTAGAATGTCACAAACTCCACTGGGGAGGTTGAAGAAGTAAGCTCCACTTAGGAGGTTCAAGAAGACAACTCCATTGCGGAGGTTGATGAAGTCAGCTCCACTCAGGAGGCTGATAAAGACAGCTCCACTGGGGATCATTCAAGAAAGATATTGCGGAAGTTCCACACTTCGAAGCATAAAGGTGATCCTTTGGAGTTCTTCTAGTCAACTGAAGATAGGTGAAATTATTCATGCGAAGGTTGAAGTAATCCTTCAGAGTTTTCCCAATCAGATAGGGTTAGGAGGAGTTCTTCCTAAAGAGCCGTGGAGATACTCCTTTGAAGTTCTTCTAATCGGATAGGGCTGGGAGGTGTTCCTCCTACAAAGCCGTAGAGATAATCCCTTGGAGTTACCTATGATAGGTGATGGAGTACGGTTAATATTATATGCAGTAGTAAAGCAAGCATATCTCCAAAATTGTTCTAGACAAGAGGCTAATACTAGAAGAATGCATGTAACTTCCTAAAATATGAATATGTTTACATTTTGCTTGTCCATTTCATTGTGAAATTCCTAGAAACGAATGATGAATAATAAGATCATTTCGGTAATTTTAAGAAATTCAACATTTCTACATTCCATGACATTATCAATAGGAAAAATATTGATATTTTGAAAAAAAAAATTTGTATTTTTGTCATGACGACAAAATCACAATAGATACGATTAAGTTCAAATTAATTCGTCAAAAGATAAATCAAATTATAATGAGAGTGATCATCCAATAAGATCACAAAATAGGAGAGCTTTCGATGGTGGGGATTGGAAATGGTTCCCAAAAATCAAAGTAAATTAGATTAAAATGAGCATGAGTGACAAATTTAGTAAGATCAGAGGGCAAGGCATGATGTTTTTTCGACAAATCAACGGACAAGGTAGACAATCAAATTTTTCTTATACTAGAATCTAAAGGACCACTTGAAATCAAAGATCTTAATCTTGAGGAAGAAGCATGACCTAATTGAAGATGTCAATTTTTAGATGATATTGTGGCAGCACAATTAGCAAAAAAGATTGGTCTATTCATGGAAATGAGTTCAAAAAGGCATCCCACTCTATGGCCCGTCCCAATGGTTTGACCTGTGCATGGATCCTACATGTCAACTATGAGAAGAGAAGTGAGTATCAAAACCAAGTCACACAATTGTTCTATTATAATCAAATTTAGAGAGAGTTTGGGAAGAATGAAGGTGTTAAGTAAGGATAATGTAGATGTTGAAATTTTTCCAGCATGGCTAACTCTCATTTGAGAATTATCATCATGTGAACAGTAGATACATGTGAAGTCATATGATTGCAGCAAGTAAAGTTAAAAAAAAACACAAATCAAAAGTACTTAGGCAAAAGCATAGTAGAAGGGACAAAGGAGCTAGAAGTACTAGATTCTTAAAGAATAGAATGAAGATCCTCTAAAGAGAAAATGATAAACAATCCATTGAGTGAAACCTCTTTGGCAGTAGCAGTGGTAGATGGACTTACATGTGTACCGCAATTTCCTATTTGATTGTTCGATTAGATAGGTTGCTTAGGTTGTAATTGATAGCAACTTGATACCATATAAACACGTAGGCAACAATGATTACAAACTTTATCTATCATATGCACTTTGCCAATTTAAACACTACAGTTTGTGTAAGTACCTAAAGAGCAAATATAAAAAAAAAAACAAAACAAGGCCAAAAAATATGGACTTATTATGCCAAAATATCTCAGTCAATATGCCAAGAGCTATTATCCCTATTAATTTAGAAGAATTGTTTGCAAAAAAAAATCAAGAATCGGCCAAAAACATGTTCTTTTTCTTTTCTTTTTTTTTGCCGGTCATACTCTATTCCTATTTTAACACTCACTCTCAGACTTTTTCTCTATATTAAAACTCACTCTTGAAACTATATCGTCCCCACCCCAACCCCCTGATAAGGTGGGGATTCGATCCCCCACCTCCTCATTTCATGTTAGAAGGGTGGCCACCTAGGGCAAACCCTAATAGTTGGCCAAAATCATGTTGAAACGATCGAAAAAGTGATTGAACCGATTTGGTTAATGCCAATCAACGACGATGAACGGCCTTGGTCAACAGTCATTGGTCAAAGGCTAACTTGAATTTGCCGTGACATCATTGACACGGCAATGTTGACCTGGTAAATGACATAAGTGATGATGTCAACACGTGGAAGGGGTGTCTGGTGTGTCCTAGCACATGGAGCTCCGGTGGGGCGTGAGGATCCAACCCGTAGTGGCTTCAGGCTGGCTCGATTGGCAATGGTACTTCTGGTGGTGGTGTTTGTTTTTCGAAACCAACCATTAAGATCGCGCATGACAAAATTTCTGAAACAGAAATTGATTTACGCTAGAAATCAATTTCTTAATTTCTATTCCCTGGATAAGTTTTCGAGCAAAGAAACCCGTTTGATAATGACTCAAAATTTCTATTTCTGAAATAGAAATCCATTTGATAACATAACAAAATTTCTATTTCTAGGAATAGAAATTGATTAGATAACAACATAGGAAATTCTCAAATACAAAATAATAGTCGAAATATACTAAAACAACATAGGAAATCCTCAAATATAAAATAATAGTCAAAATAATACTAATACATTACAAAAGTTGAAAATACAATTTCATGGAATTTCCGGCATATTATTATCACTTGCCATTTTATTAGCAATTGTTTTCCTAAGTGTATTTATTTGGTTTCCCTCCTCGATCAATGTATCATTTGCAAGCTCATCCTGCATAGGTTCAGATAAGTATTACGGAAGCATGAATATGGGTGCCATCAATGGCGCCTATACAACCTTGTCATTTTATCAAAAACTAGTATTATACAAGATTATCAACAAAATAAAATTAATTGTGTAAAGGAATATATGAGAATTCTACCTTAAATTAACGTTTATGGTTAGGAATTAATCAAGGGAAGGTCGGTTTATTTTTATTCTCGAATTGAATCAATCCATTCTTGATCCCTAATTTCTTTATTGTTGCTCAATGAACCTTTAATGGCCCTTGCATAGCAAAGAGAGAGATTCTCTTGAATCTCTTGCCTTCGAATTAAAATTCAAGATTCTGTAACAATCTAATTATTTTGATTTTTCAAGAATTTTGAATCCGTAAAAAAATAAGGTTAAATTTCTAGGCACGTTTTTTATTCATTTATTAGGTAAGAACTTTTTCATTAATCGGCCATGCGCGTGCCTTTTCTAGGAGGAAAGAGCCCCATTGTTTTTAAGTAAGTATTTAAGAACTTTGGTCTTTTTTTTTTTTTTTTTAAATTGGGGACCTATTCAATTACCTTTCATCTTAAAGAGGAAGTTATAAAAAAAAAAAAAAAACGAGCAAAATAAGAAAAAGAAAATTAGCAATAATTTGTGAAGTTATGGTTATGAGTGAATTAAGTTAGCAAGAAAGCGCAAGGTTCTTTTATATGACTTGATTTCAATTTCTGATTTCTATTTCAGAAACGGAGAAGTTAAAAATTTTAGCTTCTAATTTCTTCAATTTCTCTATTTCTGTAATAGAAATCTGTTTCAGAAATATAAAATTTAAATTGCGTTATTAAACAGATTTCTGTTCCAAACCTGTTCCGGAGAACAGAGAAACAGAGAAATCGAGAAACAAAAATTTTGTCATGCGCGCCCTAAAATGTGTCGGAATGACACCGAAATGCGGCGGCATATGGTGGCGCGTGAGGTTGCCTAGCGGCTTTTGGTGGCGCCACCGGCAGTGTTTGGCAGCAAAATTTCACTGGCCAGCTCAATTGGCAATGTAATTCTGGTAACGGTATTTGTTTTTTGAAGTAAACCACCATAATGTGTCAAAGCACCGAAATGTGGCGGCATATGGTGGCGCGTGAGGCTGCATCCATTAACCGTCTATGACAAATTTTCAAGAACTGTCTCGTCTGATTGCGGCAAGTCTGTTGGTGGCGTCTATTCTTCCGAAATGAACATCAAGATAGTCTCGAACAGCAACTAAAGCTACGGGCTTGGCGGAGAAATGGGAGCAATACAGCCAATGCGGCTGTAGTCGTGATGACTATCAAGGAGAAACTCAATCGATACAGCTAGCGTTGTTACGAAATAGACTCGATGGATGCTTCCTCAAATAACAATAGGACTCTGACATCAAGTTGAGAATTGAGATACAAGAAAGAAAAATGTAACATTCTGTTCATTATCAAATGAGTGGGTACATGGGTCTATTTAGCAAAATATCAACAATCAATCAGAATCAATTAAGGGAAATATACCGAATCTCCCACATATATCACTAACATGGACATTGGAACTGTATTTTTCCCTAAAACTTGTCGTGTAAATTTGAGTAAATTTGCAGTTATAAATATAGAATGAGATTACCAAAGAGAAGTCAAGAGTAGGATGAAGAAGAAACCTATTTACATAATTTCGCAAGGCACAAATTACGAAATCCTGGATGAGTAATAGGCTAATAGCCACTGAAATAGACCATGCTATCCATCTTTCCCACAATTCCGTCAATATGAAAATCCAACAATAAAGAGCGTACAGAGACGAACAATTAAAAGCATGCTTGTATGCATGTAATACAGAAGAAGTTAAAAATGGAAGATTCCTAGGAAAAGCCAGTAAATGCAGACGGTTGAGTACTGGAAGCGCTCGGTGGTTCAATACTACTGAAGCTGGCTGACGAAAGGTGGGACAGTTCAGGCATAGGAGATAGAGGAATGACATATGTCGGGATGGGCAACTTTGCCGGCAGAATGGGTGGTGAAGCGTCAAAGTTCAAAAAGGTTATTACTTTGCTTATTGGAGGCCGCTCTTTAGGGTCGGGATGAGTGCACCAAAGGCCTACAATCATCAAGCACTCCATTTTTCTCGCATCGAAATTTTCTCCTAACTTTGGATCCACTGTATTTAATAGCTTTCCAATTCCATGGAGCTCCCAGACCCACTCCACAAGTTGGATTTGGTCTTCTGATGCTCTCAGTTCGATAGCTTTTCTTCCACATGCTATCTCTAAGAGGACAACTCCAAAGCTATAGACATCGGTTTCCTTGCTTGCCCTACTAGTATAGATACATTCCGGGGCCAAATATCCCATAGTCCCAGCCAACAAAGTTGTTTGTGAACCTTTGGCATGGTCAACTATTCGAGCTAGGCCGAAATCACCCAATTTAGCCTCAAATTGTGCATCGAGTAGGATATTGCTAGACTTTATATCCCTATGCACAACGCATTGTTTCAAATCCTCGTGCAAGTATTTCAGCCCTAAGGCGATGCCTTGAGCAATACTGTACCTCTTTCCCCATGTCAGCAGCGCTTTGTCTTTGAACAAATGAGAGTCTAAGCTACCGTTAGACATGAACTCATACACAAGGAGGAACTTCTCTTTCTCATGAGACCAGCCAAGGAGCTCCACTAAATTTTTATGCCTAAGATTTCTAATGGTCTTCACTTCGGTCGTATACTCCTTTAAACCTTGGCTGGACTCCGGAGTGATCTTCTTGATAGCGACATGGGAATTTTCATCAGCGAGGTGACCTTCATACACTTCTCCAAAACCCCCTTCCCCGAGCAACCGGGTATTGGCAAAGTTGTTAGTCGCCATGGCCAAGACCCTGTAGGAGTACTTCTTGGGTCCCTTCGACTGTTCAAATCTTTCATCAATCCCAAGAACATCATCTCCTCCCCCACTTTGACCCTTTTTCTCTCTCTTTAGCTTATAATAATACCAGCCAAATCCTGCAACAAGGATAAGCAACACCAAAGGGCTTAAGCGTAAGATAAACCCCCTTGCCCACGACTTGATCTTTTGTCCTGAAGGTGTGTCGAGGATTTGTAGAGAAGAGTTGAATTCCCATGATAAAATAGTATGAGACTCAAGAGACTGCCCTGTGGATGCCGAGAAACCAAAAACCACCCATTCTGGTAGGTACTCTGTCAGGTTGAGTGGCTGATAGTAAAGGCTGGCAGAATTATCAGCATCATCTCCAAAAACAACACTCAAGCTCATTTCTCTAGAATTGTATGTGACCTGAGCGTGAAGTTCTTTACCATGGAATATGTTGTAATCCATCCATGATACACAAGTTTTATTGACAGAATCCAGGCTGTTTACATCGATTCCGACATGATCACATTGTGGATCCCATGCACGGTCATAGAAAGTATCAAACTCCACCGCAACAAATGCATTGCTAGAGTTGGTATTTGGAGTGGAACTGGTGAGGCCTAGAAAGCATCCATCTGAGTGTTCAGGGATCTGCGATCCATTAGGAGCAAGAAAGAAAACCAAACCATCAGCGCGGGAGGAGTTCCCATGGGAATCGATAGCAAAAGTGAATTTGCTAACAAAATCTGCCACATTCCCTGTTGAGCTATCCCACAGGTGCATGGGTTGTTGATATGTTGCTCGGCCAACTGCGTCCGTGAAGCACTCCAATGGCTCACCCTGAGTGAGTTGGATTTTGGAGGCCAGTACGGAGGCATTGCCCTGAAAAATTATTCTCTGATCGTTTGATTGAAAAGATGGGAAATTGAAAGACATGTTGAAGGATTCGGAATTGGCAGATAGAATGCTTAGTGAAAGGATGAGCATTGTTTGTGCTAGGGCCTCTTTCATCAGATGCATTCTTACTGAGCTGTGAGCTATCCTTGTTCTGATGATTCATAGGCTCGTTTGCATTCTTTCACTAGCTTCTGTTCATTGTGGAGAGCACCTGCAGCTGCCCAAAGTTTAAAAATTTGAGTCATTGATGAACAATCAAACAGAAATACAGAAGTCAAATACACAATCTCAGTGATGGAAGCTCTAGTAGAAACAAAATGTTTGAGGATAGCCAGCAGACATTTTCGAATCATTCCACGCCTCGAAAAGGAATTGGAAGAAGTATGACATTGATGTTATGATATTTTATCACTGTTGTTATCAACAACGTTCATCTAGATGATATCACAAACAGCAGCCAATAGAGAATTTGACAGTGATGGGAGCGATGGAAGTAAAAGGGCTTCGGAGGTGCATTAGGAAATAATGAAGGGTATGATCACCATTTGACAAATGCAGAAAAACATGGGGTCCAAGATGTACACGGATCATACACTATTACATGGCAAAGAGTGATGTTTTTTGTTTCTTGAAGTAGCGGAACAAGTGAGTGACACGTACTCAATTTGTCACTTGTGTTCTGCCTCTCATGTAATGTAGTAGCTATGGCGCAACAACTGAGAAAAAAAAAGGACTTGGCTTAGACCTTAAGAAAACAAAATTTGGTTGACCATAACCAAAATGGCAATTCATCGGGCAACCTTCAAAAACTTGGTGTTGACTTGCTTAACCCCAAAGACCTCATCGCTCAAACCCAACTGTAAGTCTCTCTCTGTATTGCCTTTTCTTCAACCTTTTGGGCCTATTTAAAACGTAGAAGTGCACATCAGTTTCTTTCAAAACCGAAGTACCTCCACCACATCACGCAAAACTGAAATAAGATTTCTATGGCCATGCGACCGGTAGCCTAAAAACCGTCATGACTTGAGACTGTATTGATTTAACCCTTCTAGTGTGGGAGCAGAATTATGGGGACTTCGTGATGGAGTCAAACTAGGTTAGTGCAGTTAAGTTAGAGACAGAGTGGTTGCGCGATGCATCACTAATGTTAACCCTGATTGACATCCACATACAGTGCTTGCTTACGAGTACATGCCGATCGCCATTCATTACATAACTGACATGAAATATACCGGCGCGTTTGATTTCTAGGAAAAATAGATAAGGTCTACAAGGCAACTACTCCCGACACAAACATAAAGCTACGCCGTCAGGTGAGCATCTGCCGGGAAGTAACATTATGGTCCACAGACTGTGTGGATAGATATAATCCGACTTATAAATATGCGGATATCACTGTGGGACCCACTACATTGACGGTCCAGATGTGCTTGATCTACAGGGTCCATGCAATATACGATACTCTCTCCTTATCCGGAGCATATGCTATCTAAAATACGATTTGGCAACATATGAGATGTCTTCCTCATGCCAGTGTTTTTAGTAACTCTGTATGTCCTTCTTTTATTCGACTTCCCGTTCAAGCAAATAAAGGAGAAGATTCTTGCTTAGTACTATCCCACAGCAAAAGAAGAAAGAGACATGTCAATAGCAAGTCAATTAAAAGTCAGTCTACTAAGTTAGGATGAAGAAGACTACAGGTCCTGTGGTCCAAACTCCACCGTGCCTCGAAAAGAAACGTACTAATATGAACGTGGAGAAACTTATTACCTGACTAACAACTGATTTCTAACGTCTAATAGGACTTATTGAAACTATATGTAACTAAAAACTTCCCATCAACGGTTACGCTTCTTTTGCTCTAAAACAAGTCTTTCAAAGAACTCCGAATTAAGATTCCCAACCTGTAAGCATATAATGCTTTTCTTCGAATGTTTGCGAGCAATCTAATCCTCTTTTCTTCATCGCTCTGTAAGAAGGGGAAACTGTACACGTCCAGAATCCCATTAACTGAGATTTGAACCCGTCCCAGACCCTCTCCACCTTTTCCAGTGCCGCCGTAAAAGCCAGTGCATTACGCCAAGACGTATACCGTGCTAATGTGTGGTAGCAACCATTAATTGCTCCTTGTTTATGCGACTAACAAAAAGGTGATAATAATAAAACTTTAATGACTACTTGTTAGCACCTAACAGCTCCAAAAAGCTTCACTAAATATGGAATAACAAAGCAAAAGTACCATAAACGCTACACGCATACGCACAGAGAGAGAGAGAGAGAGAGAGAGAGAACCTGGGATCTTGGAATGGGGTTGAGGCAGAGCCACAAAGCCAGGCAGAGAAGAAGAAGAAGAAGAAGAAGAAGAGGGATGAAGGTCTAACAGTAAAGAGAATGTCCGTCTTTCCCGGGTGACTTCGGAGAAATATATACTGTTTTTTTTGTTTTTTGGCCGGAGAAATCGCTTTGGCCGACAATATATACTGTTTGTTTTTATGCATAGAAGTGTGAAAAAGAACAGGCGTCTTGTTTGGGTCAATGTAAGTGGGAAAAGAATAGCCCCCGTCCAAGTCAAGGTCATGCTTTTCAAAATAATTGACCCGTGTAGGACCAAGAGAAATTCTCAGGTGCCCTCTTTTCCATCCTCCAATAAAAAATTAAAGAACCCACCAATCCAGCAAGCCTCAAATGCAACAACAGTCTGGAGCACAGTCAGCCGACATGAAGTTCAACGAAATACAACGATGTAGATATGGTTTCTTGCGGTAACCTGATTGTTTGTCAAAGTTTAAAATTATTAAGATTTCAGAAAATTATGAAAGAATGAATATTTTAGTGTTTCAAGAATTTTGGATTTAGAAAAAAAAAAAGAAGAAGTGAAAGTGCTTAATTTGTGAGATTTAGATTAAAATAAATTACAATATATAAGTGTATCCGGATAGACCCTTTAAAAAAATTCGTTATAGTGACTAAATGTTGGAGACCAGAATCAAACTTGCAACTGAAGGTGATCTGCACCAATGAAAATCTCCTCTTTCATCTAAGAGGAAACCTTTACCGGTGAAGCTTGTTTTTAATTGTGAAAATCCATATTTAGGGATGAGAATGCAAACTTCGTTGCTAAAGCTTGACCATCTCACAATGAAAACCTTGTTCATCACTAAATACTGGACTTATGCCAACAGAAATTCCAGTTCCGTCACTAAAAAGGTTTTGAGCAATGAAAGGATTCATCCCTAAGGAGAATTTCCGCGACAAAATAACAACTTCGTCCCTAGGGTCCTCTCTTTAGTGGCGCCGGCTTGCTGTTAAATTTCTTGGTTTCTAAATCACAACATGGCAACTCATAATGATCCATGAGATTCCAAGTTGAGTGCAGACAATAATCCACGTTGCCAAGGCCCACTATTGCGAAAATTCCAGCACTAGTCCCGTTGATATCCTAAGAACTAAGAAGCACCGATACTCTCCGGAAGTCTTCATGTCGTGTCCGACACTCTAACACGTGTTCGACATGCTTCGACACACGATCAACAAGTGTCAAAAAATCCGACATGTGGTCAATTTTTCTCGACATGCTCCGACATGCAAGTTCGAAATTCCAACATGCGGTTCGGACATGCGCGGGGTCAATTTTAAAAAATTTCAATACTTCAGGGGTCAAAATATAAATATATGAAAAAAATAATGAAAATAACAAAAATAAAGGAGAAAAAAGAAAATTTTCACTCTCAAGCTTCTCGCTTATAAGTTTTGACCTTCCCGTGAGTGACGATGGAATGCCCCTCTTCTCGCCGGCGTCGCTCCACTACCCTTGCAGAGTTAAAGTTGTGATTTTTTTTTTTTTTTTTGCTTCTTTTCACCTCTCGCAAGTGTCGCTTGCAAGTTATCTCTTTTGGTCACATTTTCCATGGTGAATTTAGTTATTTGCTTTTCTTTTGGTCGTACTTTGAGGTTCTTGTCCTGGATTTTCACTTTCCTCGAACCTTGTTTTGCAAAGGAGCTCAAGCTAATTTATATCATGAACTCCGAACTCGGTCTGAGACTATAAGAAATCTCATTAATTTCCGACAAATGTAAGAAAATAGGACATGCTCCTTCAAATTTACTCTTTTGTGTTTGCAATTTTTGAATTTCTCATTCAATCTCTGTCAAATTAAAACAATAAATGATATTAACAAATGTTAGATTAATATTTTTAGTATAAATTAATTATATGCTATTTATTATTATTATTTATTTATTTTTGCATATATATTTATATATTTATATATATAAATATATATTTAATATATAAAATGCTGGAACGTGTCGGAATTCTCTAAATTTTGAGAAATAACGTGTCGACGTGTCGTGTCGTGTCATGTCATGTCGTATGTCACGTGTCCGTATCGATGCTACATAGTTGATACTTGTACAAGAGCCCAAAACTTGAGTCAACTCAAATATCAACTTAAATTCACTTTCACATGAGAGCTCCTCTCACTCCACTCTGACACCTCACGCATGCACTGCCATTATTTAACGGTAACTCAACTTGGTAATTGTAGATTTCAAATTCATTTTCTAATCGGTAAAATTTTCAACCAAAAAAAAAAGAAATCGGTAAAATTGGTCTTGGACTTTGAAATTTAGCCTCTGAAATTTGCGGGACGTGTTGTTGACCCCAAAAATGACCTATGGATTATTATCAGCAAGAGCTCAGTCAATGAGAGCAAAAATTTTGTCAAAACAAAGTCATCAATGAACAGAATGATCCACAACTTCAAGGGAATCTATAATGTATTGATAAAGTCCTCGACAACAAATATAACACAAGTTATCGACAAGGGCCAATTGAGAAGGTTCATCAACAAACAGCTATTGTAAAGTTTGTTAAGTGTCGGAGCTCAAAGATAAAAAGGATAGATCAACATTTATGCAAAACTGCTAGGTGGTTCTACCTATAATCTTGGAATTTGCAACTGCTTGTAGAAAATCATTGCTAGATAATAGAAGATCATAGGAAAATTTGTTAAAAAAGTACTAAACCTATTGTATGATAGCTGATTCAGTCTTAAATCTTTTAATTGTGTCAATTTAAGATTAATTTTTTTAAACATGTATTAATTTAATTCTAAGCCTTTTTTGATGATTTGCCAATTTAGTTATTATATCCAATTTCAGCTAGAAATCGCAAACGTAATGGTCTACTCAACACTAATTGTCTCATGGGGCACGATTGGACGGGTATAATTTTTGCAACTTTTTAAAATTTTCTTTGAATTTTTTCTTTTTTTTTTTTTTTTTATTTTTTTTTTATTTATTTTTTCCCTTTACCGGTCATCAACAGTCGTCATCGATGGTTGGCAGAGGTTGCCAACCTCAATCAGCAACCGCCCTCACCCGATTCATTATGGCAACTCTCGCCAACCATGGGTGTCCCTCGCTTGAGGCTGATAAGACAAGGTAGGGCCGCCCTCACTTGAGGCCAACAACCTCAGTCGGTCATTGATGAGGATTGGTGATGGCTAATAGTATGATATCCCGAAATTTGGCCCTATTTCGAAATATATGAAATGGATATTTTATCGACGCACTTATGGTTATTTTACATTGAACTAATTATTCACGAGTTAACTAATCTATTGGGTGAGGCCGTAAAGGGTTAAAATGCGAAAGACTACAAAATTTATCGGAAATCGACCGCTCGACCATAAGGGTCAATAAAGGTCAATACTATGCTATATAAATCAATTAGCAAACGGATATAAATCGTCGACGTAAGTATGTAGTTGGTTCGCGGGTGATTCTGCACAATAATGATATTTGCATCGAACGACAATAAACTGATTTTCTATTGATATTATATTCAAGGTACGTCATTGAACCATCGCAATTACATGACAACCGAGGGTCATCCACGATTCAAAAAGGCACAAACGTGGATCGAAAATTATCGACCACGGGTCAACCACGCAAGAACCCCTAAAAGCCACCTGATATATTAGATTGTACTGAAGTCATATACGATTGATTTTAACCATGAAATTTAATTCAATTTCGGGTATCAAATTTTCAAGGGTTTCTATATTTAATTATTGGACGTCGTCTCATCATTCGTTGAATTAGTAGCGAGTCCAAAATTTCGGAAAAAGAAATTATCGGAGGAAAAATCGGAGACCGGAAGAAAAAAAAAGGAAAAGAGAAAGGAAAAAAAAATTATTATTTTTGTCTCTCATTTTCCCTCTCTCTCCTCACGTCTTCTGCTCCCCCCCCCCCCCCCCCCCTTCACGAAATTTCTCTCTCTTCTTTCTCTCTCCCTCTCTCTCTCTCCCACTTTTCCTCTCCCTCACGTTCCCCCACCCCCTCTCCTTCTGCCACAATTTTCCACCCCCTTTTTTTCTTCTTCTCTTTCTTCTCTCTCTCTTTCTCTCTCCCCAACTTTTTCCACCCCTCACTCACGCGGCACGCCAACCCCCCAAGCAAGTCAGCCCCTTCTTTTCTTTCCTTCTTTCTTCTCTCTTTCTCCTCTCCCTCACTCGTTCACCCCCTTGTTCACCCCCTTTTTCTCCCACGCAACTTCCCCACCTCTCACTTCTCTGCCGATCCTCCCTCCTCCTCTCTTGCTTCCATTTTGCCTCAAACATCTTCATTTTCTTCACCATATTCTTCTTCTTTTATTTATTTCTTTTCACCAACACCACCACCTGCATCACCATCTCCACTGGCGAGCTTCCGAGTCGCCGTTGAGCCGCCGTCCACCCAAGCCGAGCCCTCTTGGCCATGAGCTCAACTTCGTCTAACAGCCACCGTTTGCGTCGCCGTTTGAGCTACAAGCTTCAAGTTCTCAATGCTATTGCCGGAAACCTGTAAGTTAACTTCCTAATCGTGGATTAGGTGTTGATTACGTGTAGGGGTGGTTAGTTTAATATTAATGACGGTTAGTATTTACAAATTTTAGTTTAGCCTTAATACAATTAAGGATGGTTTAGATTAAATTTAAGTGCAATTAGTTTAAATAATCATGATTAGATTAATTAATCGTGGTTAGATTAATTAATTGAGTTTAGTTTAATCAATCGTGGTTTATTTAATTAATCATAAATTTATTTATTTAATAATTATTTATTTAATAAATCGTAATTATTTTAGTTAATTTCAATTAATTTTTAATTAATTATAGTTAGGCTAATTAATTGAGTTTAGTTTAATTAATCGTAATTAGCCTAATTAATCGCAATTAGCTTAATTAATCACAATTAGTGTAATTAATAACGGATTAGCCGTTAAGTGGAATTTTATACTTGTTTTACTGGATGAGTTTACACTTAATTATGATCGATTGAGCATGTAATGCCATGATGTTTGATTGCCTAAATCATGTATTTTAAATGCTACTTTTCAAATATGGATTATTGGTAAGAAAATAGCAAACTTCGAGGTGTCGTGTTTTGACACCATATTTTACGTGATAAAAGGGACAATGATGTTTTAAACTGAAAGTATGCAAAGTTTGATGGGTTGATTTTAACTACGTGACCATGTGTGATTATTTTACCACAATTTTAAATGTAATAATTTTTCCGAGATTTGTTATTTAAGCACAAATTCTTTTACACTGGGCTAATTGACGGAAGATAAAAATTGACTTGAGTGTTGGGGTGTTTGTGTGGTCATTTAATTGAACCCGTCATCCAACGAGAGTTTGGGGACGATGCTCTATGTTTATCGGATGCCCGGCGGAGGTCCGGATGCCAAGTCGCAGTTGAGACCGAACCGATGCTCCTTTATGGAATGCCGTCTAGGCGGAGATTCTAGATGATGCCCTGCCCAATGGGGCGAGACGATGCCTGGTCATGCCGGAAGACCGCCAACTCATATGTTGGTCGTGGCCTGAGGGGTTGTAATAATCGGAACACGTGTAAATGATTGCGATGCATTGCGCTTGATTATGGAGTAAAACTATTAGGCATGGTATGGGATGTACCAAACGGGTTTTACCTTATAATTAGGACCCGTGTGGATGCTTGGTGCACAAGAGTTATGTGTTCTGATTATTGATTATGCTTGTTATATTTAAAATGGCATATGTGACGTACTAATATGCAGGGGTGTGCCAAGGCAAGGTAAGATTGTATGCCATTGCATGTTTGAGCTGCCTTCGAGATGAATTTGTGTCCTAATCGAGGTTTAGGCTGTTAACTCACTGATTTATCTCACCCCATTGTTGTTAACCATTTTCAGAGCCATAGCATGGAGAACTGCCAGGTGCGGTTGTGATGGGCGTGAGATGCGACACTGTTTTGGCTAGCCTTGCCGTTAGTGAAGTTTAGGTTAACCCTAATTCCTAAAGGTTTTCGAGAGGATCAATAAGAAATGGCCGTAGAAAGGCTTGTAATTATTAAACTTCCTAGAGATAACAGTGGACAAATAAATATGTCGTTTTCGGCAATACATGCTGTGTTTTACTATCCCCGTTGTTTGTTTATTGACTTGGTGTTTATTTTAACTGCTTCCACATGCGTTTAATTGAAAGATAAAAAGAATGGGTCGGCGATACATTTTGAGACGTCGCAATTTAATCGACCGCTTAGGGAGATTTTGCGCGCCGGGAGTTCGGGACGTGACAAAAGAGGGAAAAGGAAAAGAAAATAAAAAAAATAAACAAGAAAAAAAAAAAAAAGAATAAATATAGAAATCTAAAAAATTGTAAAAATTGTCCACATCGGTAATTTCTTGCAAAAATTAACAAGAATTACTAAATTGCAAATCCTCAAAAGGTTTAATAAATTGGCAAATTATCAAAATGTATAGAGCACAATTGAAAGATCTAAGTCTAAATTGACATAAGTGAAATATTTAGAACTGAATGCTAAAAGAGTTCAATACCTTTAGAATTGGGAGATTGAATGGAAGCCCAAAACTTGAGTCCATTGAATTATCTTCTCAGATTTAGTTTACATCTTACAACTGCACGTGATATATTACATAATACGTTTTGCTCTCTCACAACCTATTGGAGTCGCTCGTTATTTCTAAGGTCACTCGTCACTTGTCACCACATCCACCATCGTAACGCAATAGTCTCTCTATTTCTCTTTCAAAAGTGGTCGGCCTCCAAGGTCACCCTTCACCGACCTTCAATAGTTCCTTATAAATATTTTTGGGATTACACCTTTGATCTAGGAAGACCTTTGACTGAGGTTGAAGATCACCATTTGAGTTCTTCTGATTCAAATGTAATTTCTTTGTATAAAAAGAATCATAGGTGTAATCCCAAAAATATTCACATGTTATTATACTTCAAGGAAAAATCTAATCCCAGTTTGTAATTGTCTTCAAAGAAGCAAAAATTCATGCTCGACCTATGGTCGCCGTTATCTTCTCTATCTAAATGATCTTATGTGACAGCTTCCGTGGCTTACCGTACTAACATGACGATTGACGTAAGCCTTTTTATTTCATTATAAAGTTGAAGAAACAAAGTTAGGGATTTAGAAAAACAGAAGGAAAGCGAGACAATGCATCGCTATTGAGAACCACCAACACTCGCCGCAACAGTTGCCTAATATTACAGGGAGCAAGATTCTCATACTTCAGTTTCGGCAGAACAATCAATCCAGCAGTAAAGGCGTGCATTTATGACAACCATTCGTTTAAACGTTGATCGGAATAAAAATAGATTTTTCTAAGCAAAAATAACCGTTTGATAACGACACAAAATTTCTTCCTTTCGGACGGTGGCGACGACCGACGACCTTTAATATAAAAAATAAAAATGATTTCGTAACAAAAAAATAAAGAATAAAATAAAATAAAATAAAATAATTTAATAAAAATTAAAATAAAAATATCCTTAAAAAATAAATTTATTTTAAAATGAATAAAAATTAAAAATTAAAAAAATTATTTGGCAAAACACTTGAGGCAAATAAAAATAAATTATTTTTATTTATCATAAATAATTTATTTTTAATAAACTAAAAATAAAATGATAAATAAAAATAATTTATTTATTTTTGATAAATTTATTTTTATTTTTAAATGAATAAAATGAATATTTTTATTTTTATTTTTAATAAAATGATGAGAGGCGAATGAGGAGGAGGAGGAGGCAGAGATGTAGAGGAGATGAGAGAGGACTCATCGAAATTAAGGTTTAGTGGAAGAAATTATTTCTGACTTCTCTTCTAGAAATCAGAAATAGAAAATTTCTACTTCTGATTTCTTTTCCAAATCAATTTCTGAAATAGAAATCTTTTCTAGAAATAGAAAAACTAAGTAGGTTTATTAAACAAGTTTCTATTCCGAAACGAGATCGGAATAGAAAAATTATTTCGGAACATAAATTTTGGTTATCATGCACTCCGTAAAGCACCACCGCCATTGCACATCCAGCGGAATTATGTTGTTTGCACATAGCTTCTTTTTATTTTTGTTTTTGTTTTTTATTTATGCCAATTTTGGTTTTTACTTTTTTTTTCTTTTAGTGAAGATTTATGTCGTTTACACCACTGCCACAGCACATCTAGCCACTGGCGATGGCAATGGTTGACTTTGCCAAGTGGACCTCGCCAGTGGCTAGCAAGGCCGACCTTCCGGTGTTCACCTCTAGACAGTTGTCAAGGTCCAACAACTTGCAAGAGGAAGAAGGGAAGACAAATGAAATAAAAAATAAATGAAAATTCAAAAAATTGAAATATTATTAAAAATTGTTAACGTTAACGTTGGTTGCGTCACGTTGGATGGTTAGCATCCATGTCAGGAATTTCTGATCAAAATTTGTTAAATGGATTAAAGTGACACAAATGCGAAAGTTTCATGACTTAATTGGTAAAAATAAGTTAAGGATTGATTTGATGTAATTGCAATAAATTTAGGACTATTTGGCGATTCTCCCCTCAGTTTGGCAAAGTGGCAAAGAAAAGGATATAAAAATTGGTCATGTATTTGGATGGAAGGACCAAAATTGAGAGAGAATAAGGGAAATTATCAAAAAAGTCTCAAACCTACCATAATTGTATCAATTCAATCAAAACCTTTTTTTTTCTTTGCCAATTCATTCATAGTTTTTTTGCATTTGTGTCAATTTAGTCTGTCACCTAATTTTAACATGTCGGTACTAATGTGGATGTCGGCCAATGCCGACTGTCCAATCGACACTGACATGGATAATTTTCATTAAAATTTTATTTTTTTGAATTATTAATTAATTTATTTTCTTCTACCTTTTCTTCCATCTTTTAATTTTTTTTTCTTACAATAGCCAACAACCTCACCAGCCACTAGGCAAGGGCCGGAAAGCCCTTTTTTGGCTGCCGGCAAGGGTTGCGGTCCTCGTTGGGCCTTGCCCTCTATTTCCTTGCAACTTCTCAAATCACCTTCCACGAGGCCACCATCGAATCCATCCTCCTTGCCTTCAGCCAAAACAAGCTTACCTCCTACCAGCTCATCAACTTCTACTCGAAACAAATTCGAACCCTAAACCCCTCCCTCCACTGCATCCCGGAGGTCAACCCTGATGCTCTCAATCAAGCCGACGAGGCCAATCGGCTACAGGGAGAGGTCGGTGGCAACGGAACCCTGGAGGATTTGCGGGATCCTCGTCTAGGTGAGGGCTTCGCAACTTTCACCTAGTGGCCGGCGAGTCTCATTGACCACTTTGAGAAAAAAACATGAAAATAAGGAAGGAAAGTAAAAGAAAAGGAAAAAGAATAAACAAATAAATACTTTTTAAAAATAGGAATATTATTAAAGGTTGTCTATGTCAGCATTAGGCAGCATCCATGTTAGTACAAATTGACCGAATTAGCATAAATGTAAAAAATTTATGATTGGATTGAGAAAAAAAAAGTTTAGAACCAAATTAACACAGTTGCAAAAGGTTAAAACTTTTTTAGTAATTTCTACAAGAGAAGAAAGGAAGAGATTATGAGATTAATGTAGCCAACTTTACGTAGTTTTCTACGTCCCTCCTAAACTGCTCAGACATCGAGGGATTTGGAGGGATTTGTGCACCTTGTGAAACTTTCTCCTCTCCCGTATAAACCCTTTTTCTATCTAAAAAGTATGAAGTCAAAAATAGCGTTATTTTTGCTTACATTTTTGTTCTTTTACACTATGAGCCGTCGAACAACATTTTACCTCGATCTCTCGACTTTCTTTCTTTTCTTTAGTCATTATCCGAATCATCTCGTTTCCCTCCTAATCACTCCATCCAAATTAGGTGTGTTTATTGTTTTCTTCATTGATGCAACTATTTTGGTAAGTCTCGTTCGAGGCTCCTTGCTTCCCAGTTGGGAAGAAACTTGCTTCGGTGGCATGCTTGCCTTTTCTTCTTGAGAAAAGTATTTTGCGTTTCACTGAAAGTCGACTGTCAGTGAGGGTGATAAAAGAGGCATCGAAGACAGTATCGAGAAATGGAGTTGTGTGGCCAAACAGGAGCTGTAATGAAATCATACTGATTTTATGCCATGTCGAATGAACTGTACACAACGATTCGGAACATCAACCACACTTTGACAGTCATCTAAGGAGAGAAACCTATCCCATCGAATCTGCACTCGATGTTTATTAACACACAATAAAAGGGGAAGCTGGAGAAGAGTTTAAAACTTATTGAACATTCAACAACAAAGCAGAAGAAGATGACAAGGCATGCGGTATCAGAAGGGGTGAAGGCTGTGGATATGGTTTGGTAACTTCCTCCGTGGTCCAAGCTAGTTGTCACGCAACGTGAGTGATTCGACTTGTCCAAGGGAGGTCCGAGATCTGTTGGCACGGTCGCCTTCGCTGGGAGAACAGGCAATCTCTTCAGGTTCTTCCGTTGGCGTGCCATCATTGTCATCGCGGGTGTCTTCTGTTTTCCTCGTGTGATTCTTAGCTTCCTTCGACCGACGTCTAAAGCAGGTAATGCCGATAGTGAGAGTAACCGCCACAGTGACACTTAATGATCCACCGACAGCTCCCCACATCCATGATTTGCTCCTTTTTTTAGGAGACGAATTGACTGTCGGCGCGATGGACTGGTTGAAGGTTTGAAGCGATTCGATTGGCAAACTAGAACTAAAGTTCCATGAGTAGAGAGTATGTAACTCGAACTCAGACCCTGTTGTAGCAGTGAAGCCAATAGTCACCCATTCCGGCAAATACCTAGTCAAGTTAATGATCAAAGAAAGGCTAGACAGGTTTATGCCCGAACTCCCATCACTTTCATCATCAATCAACAGAACACTCAAATTCTGCACGCTAGAGTCATAAGCAATGGTAGCATGAACTCGTCCTCCACTTCCAATTCTATTCCAAGTCCAGGGAACAGTTGCGACAGATTTCACAGAATTGATATCAATACCAATATGCTCATACGGCGGATCCCACGAATCAACATCAGTATCAAATTCCACGGCAACAAAAGGATCATAGCTGGAGTCTGAACTTACCAGAGTCAAGTAGCCACCACCCGAAGAGGATTGGATTTGGGATCCATTGGGAGCCAGAAAGAAAGATATTCCATCGGCATAAACGTTACTGCCCAGTGAGCTAATTGCAAACGAGAACTGAGTATTGAAATCTGTTACGTTCCCCGTGGATTTGTCCCAGAGATGCATTGGCTTCACGTAGGTTGCTCGCCCCTCGCTTCCACTAAGGGCCTTGTCTTGCTGCTCGACAGTGAGCTGGACGCCAGTATCAGAAGCATATGCATCACCTTCATATAATATGCTGGAGTCGTTCGGATTGAAACTTGGGAAATCGAAGGTGGTAGTGCCAAAAGATTCTGTCGATGTGACAAGTGGGATGAACAGACTGGCCATGACCGTTATTGAAGCCAGAACAATCATGAGTTTCGAATGTGAGTTCTTAGAGCTATGGAAGTTCGCCATGGAGAGAGGTCGATGCATAACAGAGAAGCGCGAAAATGCCATTCTCTATGTGATTGATCCTTGTTGATACCAACCGAGTATTCGAGTCGCATTTATAATTGAATTTTTATGGACCTTGGTCATTGTTTAATCATCAACTCCTCTCTCTCACTCTCAGTTTCAGACTGTAAAATTGTTTACTTGACTCGTAAAGTCTTCGCCCACTTGCTTTGCCCCCATCATATTGACACAGCAACTACTAGACTCAGAACGACGTCAATAATTGAGAGCCATTGCAAATGCAGAGACTTGCCTACTTCAGAACAGGGTTTGTGGTTTCCATTCGAGGCAGTCATTTATCAGCGGTCCAATGATCCGTTTCTTCTCAAGCCTCTTTTCTTTTCATTAGGAGAGGAAGCGTGTATATAAGCCGAGTCGATGTCCACATCACATCGTCCAAGAAAGTTTCCAGATTACACTCTACCAACTACCAAAAATTTGTCCCAGCCGGGCCTTCACTACTTGCTTTTGTCATGGTCCGATTTCTCCCGCAGCCGTGTGAGCATTGTGATGAAGTGATCTCTGTATCTCACTCGAGAGACTAGATGTCCAAGCTAACATAGGTATAATAAGGTCAATTACGAGAACGTCGATTCACCATTCTATCCTAGAAACGATGTATCGAGGGAAGATTGCCTGGTGTTCCCGCTCACTAGGTGCTGCACTGCTTGTCCTCGACCAGGAAACTTTCGACCGGTGACACTTGCGCGTGATGGTTTTTCTATCTTTTAGCAATAAATAGATAGTCTAGGTCAACTCCCGTGCATAGACCAAGGGCTTTTTTAGCATGAATGGAAAAACAAATGCTAAAATTTAGGTGCCGATAAACTTAAGTTCTACAATATTGAAAGTTGTTTGATGGTAATTGAAATTGAAAATTATTAATTTCTTATCATACCATACTTAGAAGAATCGTCATTAGTTGTTTTTAGCAATATAGTTATTTTTATATTTATTAAATTAAGCAAGCCCTCCCTTTCATAGTGATTTCTAAATCAGTGACAATTTCGATAGTCATGAATTGTCGTAAAAACATACATACATATCGGCATTCGTGATCTCGTCACGGCTATGCTGGTAAGAAATATAGGGGAAGAAAATGGGGCAAAAAAAGTCTCTTATTTTATAACTTTTCATCCTCTACCTTACCACGAAAATTTTATAGTTTTATAGGAATTTGCACATGGAAGTTAGTCCAAATTTCACAAACATATTCGAGGGAAAAGTATCAGAAAAATCTCAAACATATTGCATTTATCATAAACCTTGACTTAGTGTCAATTTAATCCTTCTAATTAATTTTGGCTGTACACTAGCTAGCTTATATAAACCGTCAACACTAATGTGGACAAATCTTAAAAATATTTTTTGAATTTTTTGAATTTTTCTAATTTTTTCTAGTTTTTTGTCATTTTCCTTTTTTTTTTTCTTTTTTTTTCTTTCTTCTTCCTTTTGCCGATGATGATCTTCAGTCATAGATGATAGCTGGCCATTGGCCATGGCAAGGCAAGCTAGCCTCACCTAGGCGAGGGTCACCATCACCCACTTCAAGCAAGGCCCAACTAGGCAAGGGTTAACCTCACCATTGGCTTAGGTGAGTTCAAGCCTTGCCTGAACGAGAGTGAGTCTCAGCAAAGGCTCCATTTGCCCAATCTGGCGAAGTAGGCATTTGCCCAAGAAATGGCGGCCTCATAAAGCGTTGCCTTTCACCCAAGTTGTTGGGATATAATATGCAGAAACGACAGGATCTTATAATTTACGTCAACGTGAAATCATAATAGAAATAAACAAAAAAAGTAAAGACGCCAAAAATTTACGTGGTTCAGTCCGAATATCAGTACCTACGTTTACGGGGAAATCCAGCAGCAAATAATCTACTATAATCGGAGAATTAGAGTTTATAATCGCTTAAATGCTCAAGTGTTTCCCACAAATAGATTTAACCCAAATTCAAAGTATTTATAAATAAACAACTCACTTGGATATAAACTCACAGCATAAAATTACCGCTCGTTCAAGCTTGAAACAAAACGCTTTACGTACACCAAAATCAGGACATACAGCTTCACATATTTCTTCAAAGCTTCTCACGGCTTGCGGCTTTTGAAACGTTGGACGTGTGGCTTCAGGTTCGGCGGACGTAGGGTTCCTTTTGTTAAACCACTTCCTTTATTCGGCTCCGCTTCACGCCAAAAAAGGCAACAACTTTATGTTATTATACGTGTGCCCAGAGTCAACGTTGACTCTGGCCCCCACGGCCAGATTTCCTTTTCCAAAGGAATTCGAAACTGTCAGAGATTCCTTCTTTTTTCTTTTATTCTTTTGTAAATTCGTCCCACGATCAAATAACAAAAAATTTATCCAAGTGAACTATATTTTGCAAACACTTAAATTCGAGATATAATTTAACACAAATAATACCTGGCAAGAGGAGCCCTCTTTGGGGCTCGCCCTTGTCCGGTCAAGCCTCACATGTGGTAGGTGACAATAACCCTTGCCCAGGCTAGGATAGCTCACCTTGCCATAGTCCATGGCCAGCCATGGCGGGTGGCCGATCTCCAACAAAAAGGAAAATGAAAGGCAAAAAATTAAAGAAAATAAAAAATAATTAAAAATCAAAATATATTCCAATATTATTAAATTGGCCTACATTAGTACTGACAATGTCACGTGATGCCAATCAAAATTAGCCAAAATGATTGAATCGATATTATGTCAAAATGTTTAGAATTGAATTTATATTAATATAATAAATTTAGGACTTTTTAGACAATTTTTTTTCCTGTGAATTGAGCTTTAGGGATATTAGAGGAAAAAGAAAACAGTGTTTGAGAAAATATTAGTCATATCTTTTATCCTTGAGACATTACATTTGTACAGTGCTGTTGTGCATGCGTAAGCGCAGAGCATTAGCAAGTGAGCATTAGTGCTTCCGTGGAAAGAATGCAGAAGATCGTACGAATTGATGCGTACGAGTGAATCGGTGATGGGCAATTGCTATTTTAATTTTATTTTTTTATCATCACGTGACAGCGTGCTCAGTACCCTAAAGAGGGCGACCTGAATCAGTGGCTCGTTGCTCGTGTCTTCTCTTCACCACGTGCTCGGCTTTATGGCAAAATTAGGGTCGGAATGCTGCTGGTTGGCCATCAAATATGTGAGAAAAGTCTGCTCTTTTGTCCTTGATCGATGTACTTTCATGTCTTTCCCTTGAACCAACTGGCCGGCAAGAACATTGGCCTGAGTTGTAGGAATAAGAAAAGGACAATGCCTATATCTCAATGGATTGATTGAATTGAGTGATGGAATGTTTATAATATGGTTATTTCTAAAATCACATCACGATGCCAGGTAAAAGAATTCATTTTCTTAAGGTTAAAGAATTTATTTTCTTTAATTATAAATAATTTTCTATTGATTAATTATTTTCAGTAAACCAAACGCATGAAAATCCAAAAAACTAATTCACAAAAATTTCTTTCACTCATACTAATACACCTTTAATTTGAATACAATAAATCTTCAGTTGGAATCACAACATCTCTTGCTTAGGTTAACCATGTCATTTATGTCGATTACTCTACTAATCAAGAAATGCTTGAAAATGAGTGATTTGCATAGTACAAGAATTGGAGTTATATCAAGTCGTCTCCATTGGAATAGATACCGTAACAAGATGTAATGAACACATACACAAAGGCGGTACATCATGCCTCAAATTGGGGAGAGTTTTTCTTTTTTTTTTTTCCCATCATTATCACCAACTCCTTTAGAAATTAACCAACAGGAAAATAAATCCTTTTTCTTGCAAAGGAACGATGCAACAAACGTTCCCGTCACAGTCGGTCGAACCGTGCATCGATTCGCGAGTTCTTTCCCACAATCAAGTACTTTTCAATCCAATCTGGCCATTTAGTGGCTTCAACCAAGAGAGGGTTTCTTTCACGAATCAAGAAGTGCCAAATCCAATTGAAACTTACCTCCAGCTGCAATTTTCCTGATTCAACTGGTCGAGTGAGCTATCAAATATTTGATTAAGGCAGCTATCGTCCTTCATCAATTAAAAAAATTGAGGTTGGTGAGCTTTTTTCAAGCAACCTCCTAATTTTCAAGATATGATGAATATTTATTTCGGACTAGCTAGTTGCTTCGTCCTACCACACTATGAAATTAAACAGATAGACATATGAAAGCGAGCGTGCTGGAACAACAAACTGCTGCTGTCGTTTTCTACCTGGAAATCGTGGGCTTCGACAAAACATTCTTTAATCCGAGCACAGTGTGACTTTAGGCATCACAAACTTTCCCATTTGTAATTTGGATGTATGTTTAAATGGACTATTCTCTCTCTATTGAATGTGTGATCCTATCACGGAAGAAGGGCATTAGAAGTATCAAAAATTATGTACGGGACTCATTTTAGTGCTACTTTTTTTTTAAATCACTTAAATGCCAAATTTTTTGAAAATTGATCTTTATAGTGCTAACTACAGTCTGCTTGGTCAGAAATTTAACATTGCCTTTTTTTAATAGTTTCTTAACCCAACGTGGCTTGCATGGGAGTCTAGTCAGCATCTAAATCCTAATATAAAGTTGTCTAGTACCTTTCTACCAAACAATAACCCTAAATCCTCAAATTAAAAGAGAACCTCACAATTTCAAACCCTAATCGGCCATTAAACCCAAATTCACTTCCTATTTCAGTTTGCCCCTGGAATTAACAGCTCAATCTTGCAAATAGAGCAAAAACTTCAATAGTAGCTCACAGTCCAAAATTTTCCCCTTGCAAGCCTAATTTTGTCTCATGAGCCCTAATTTTTCTGTTACGAACCCTAGTTCTCCCCTCCAATTGAGCTACACAATGAGAGAAACACACCTTTACCATGGACAACAAGCAAGCCAGCCAGCGAATGGCGAGCAAGGGCAGGTGTGCGACGATAAGCAAGTGACAGCGAACGAGCAATAGGGAGAGATGCGACAAGGCCAAACTTATTACTCAAGTTCAAATGACGTCACTTTTACCCTAGATGATGTGCAACGTCATTTTGTTTATTCCCCAGCCATTTTGGCCTAAACGACGTCATTTTACACGTCTACAAGGACTAGGTTTTTAAAAATATAAGATATGCCACTTAAAATTTTTATTTATAAAAGCTATGTAATCAATTTGTCAGAATTTTTACTGTTGGCGTGTAGGTGATTGTTTTTTCTCCAATTTGATACTTAAATAAGCGACAAAAACTTTTAGTATTAAAGTGAGTATCCTACATAATTTTTAGTACTTTTAATGTCATTCTTTGTTTGCTCCCTCCTTAAAAGCTCACTTGTGATACCATTTGTAACATTCTGATCCATTCCATATAGGCCAAAACCCCATGAAAAACGAGTATTCGAGCAAACTAGAAAGGTCGATCAATTACTTATGAATCACTTCGTCTGGCAAATTACATCAACTGATTAGATGGACCTATTTATGGAGTGGGTGCTCTCTTTACCATAATGGGAGATCATTTTTGTTGGTAGTTTACATGTATTTTTACTTATAATACACGTATCTAGTTTTTAAGGAAAAATCTCAAATAATGACTCAAAGTGCCATCATTTTTCTCAAAAAAGTAATCTAAAGTGGAGTTTGTCTCAAAGAATGACCCAAAGTGGTCATTTAATCTCAAAGAAGGATCTCACTCATCAGCCGATAAATATATGCATCTCCGATATATGTTCCAGTGGTCTAATTAGGGTATTTTCATCCTCTCTTTTTTTCCCATTTTTGGTTGCCCTTTTTCATTGTCTTATTCGTCCCTTGTTCACTTCTTCTTACCCAAATCAAGAACACCAGACTTGGGGAAAGGCCGATGAGCATTGGTTGTTGGTAAGGGCCGGCGGGACTCGACGCCCATCACTGGCAGTGGGCAAGGGCCATCGAGCCCTCGCTAGCCGGGGGGGACGGGGGCCGTCCAAATCAATGCCCTACAAAGGGGTCCTTGAGGTCAAAGGGGTAGCCAGAAAAGTTGTCAATCTGGGAGTAGTGGTGGGAGGAAGGGATGGCGAAGGCGACGTGGGCATCCCAGTCATAATCCTGGCATAAGACGAGGTTGTCGGTGGAGCGGTAGGTAGAGGCGGGGGAGGTCACCCCTCGCGAACATCAACAAGGTCACCCCTCGCCGACCCTGGGCGAGGGCTTACCCACCTCACCAGCCATTGATAAGGGCTGGCAAGGGCTTGCCAGCCCTCACTCACAGTCAACGAGGGCTCAACAGCCCTTGCTGGCTGAAGTCGAGGCCACCCTTGCTAGATTTGGCGAGGGTCAACATGCAAGCCCTCGTCCGCGGCTAACGAGGGCTTGGCGGCCCTCACCCATTGTCGACGATGGGCGTCTAGGCATCCAACCCTCGCCGACCCTCACCAACAGCTAGCACTCGCCGACTCTTCCCAAGTCCGATATTCTTGAGAAAAAGACGAACGGGGGACAAAGAAGATGATTGCAACCATTGACCCAACAAAAAAAATAAAGAACAAGACAATCGAAAATTAAAAAAAAAAAATACCCTTGATCAGGCCACTAGAATATGCATCGGAGATGTATCTATTCACCGGCTGGTGAGTGAGATCCTTCTTTGAGACTAAATGACCACTTTGGGTTCTTATTTAAAACAAACTCTACTCCAAATCATCTTTTGAGAAAATGAAGACACTTTAGGTCCTTATTTAGGATTTTCCCAATTTTTAATGATTCTCCTCTTTTTCACATGGTGGAGCCAATATCCAACAATACTCTTGAGGTGAACGGTGACTTACTTTCACTGGTGCGTCGCATTTTGGACAACATATGTAATAAAAGAAAACTCTAAATACTCATGTCACATTTTTTCCACGTCACTTTGCGACCTCAATTTTTAAAACCCCTATAATTTGACTTAATGTGTGACAATTAAATAGTTAAGGTGACTGTGTGAAGGTGTTGAGTGAGAGAAGTCCCACATCAAGAATGTGATGTAATTTGGATAAGTAATATCAAATTAGACGAAAGAGAGTAGTTTTGGCCATGCTTTCACATCTTCTGAATTTCTAACTCCATACCTTCACGTTACCACGATTTATCTCTAGGTGGTTATCCTTTAAATTCTTGTCTGAGTTTGTTACTTTGTATATTGTGTCCCATTTTCATATCCACGAGCAGTTTTAAGTTCGAATAAATTGCACCTGAATCTTACCTCCAATTTATTTGTCAAATGGCTAACTTTCAAATGATTCTTCGTTTGACTATCTAATTATGCCTTTTAATCAGTATGTCCCTCAATCAATTTTGCTAATCGGCAGCTAGTTGTTATCGTATGTTGATAACTAATCATGGTCATTAATAAGCATAACCATCAACAAGAATCCGTGCTACTGGTATGGCCATCGGTAAAGGCTTACATATCATTGTCTCATTGATGGCCATATTTTGTTCAAGTCACATGCTTATTAATGTCATGCCGACGACTAAGCCAATTTTTGGTGTAAACACAAAGTCAAACACATGAGTAGATAAATCTACTTGAAATTTGCATTATTTCACAGAATCTCCTTTGACAAACGAAGCAAAGGTACCATAAACGCTACACATGCGCGCAGAGAGGGAGAGAGAGAGCCTGAACCTTTGAATGAGCGTTGAGGTAGAGCCACAAAGCCAGTCAGAAGAAGAGACGGAGAGAGATGAAGGTCCAACACTGAAGAGAATGTCAGTGTTTCTAATTTTATTGGATAAAAATGGATTGTTTAGAGAAAAGGTCCGCGTCCACGTCAAGGTCGTACTTTAAGAAATTTTTAATGCTGCAGGCCAAAGCGACATTATCATGTGCCCCTTTTTCATCTTCCAGCGAAGAACTAAAAAGAATTAACGAATCAAACAAGCCTCAAATGCAGAAGTCTGAAAAATAGTCAGCAGACATGAAGATCTGCTAGGTGCATTGATGTGTATATGATATTTTTAAGTAGCCAGTTTGTTTGGATTTAAATAAAAAAATACTATTTTTTTAACCACCAAAAGTTTAAATAATTTTCAAAATATAGAAAAATTGTGAAAGAGAAATTTATAGATGCATTGTATGTCAACAACGTTTGAATGTTTCATGAGATTCAGTTTTAAAAAAGAGCCAGAGTAGGCAAGCCGCAAGATTTAGATTAAGCAAAGAAATTAGAAAGTAGAAATCAATCTAAATTGACCCTTTAGAAGGATATGTTATAGCGACTCAATTTTAGTGACAAGAATAAAACTCGGCCCTGAAGGTGGTCCGTGGTGAAAAAAAAATCCCATTTTTCATTGCGAAAATTCATCTTGAGGGTGGTAAATGCAAATTTCGTCGCTAAAGCTTGAGCATTTCACAATGAAAACCTTGTTCATCACCAAAGACTTGACTTATGCCGACACAATTCCAGTTCCGTCACCTAAAAGGTTTTGAGCAATGATAAGTATAATCACAAAGAAGAATTTTCCGCAGCAAGATTACAACTTCGTCCCCTAAGGTGTTAGCGATGGCAGTTTGTTGCTACATTGTCTTCATTCCAATCACAACTTGGCAATCATTGACGATCCAATTGTTGACGCTAACTGCTAATCGGCTTTGGTACTGCTAATGCGAAAAGCGCAGTAAAAGATCAATATCTTTGGAATTGGAAGATCCAATTAGGAGTCTCAAAACTTGATTCCTTTGAAATATCTAGCCAGATCCACTTTCACATAAGAGCTCCTTTCATTCCATCTTGACAACTCACACATGCACCGCCATTATTTAATGATAACTCAACTTGTTATTTGCGAATCAATTTGCAGATTGGACCACTAAAACCCTCCAAAAAGGGATACTCCCATATACTTGGCTGTCTAAGCCCCACAATACCTTTGGGATTTATTATGCCTAGACTCTTGTCATCAACACTTATGTAGTACTGCTGTGAATGAATGAAATGGTACTAGTGTTTTGACCACAAAAAAAAAAAAAAAATTGTTATTTGCATATTCTAAATTGGCGTGCTGATTGACAAAATTGGTCAGACTTCCTGGTTTGAAATTGGCCTCCGAATTTGCTGTGCATACAAACTTAATTTACAATCATGAAGCCATCAACGTAGTCTGAAACAAAAACAAAATGTTGAGAACTCAGCATATTTATCACCAACTTCATTGGCAAAGCCATCTTCCATACAAACTTAATCTACAATCGTCATGCCATTAACATAGCCTGAAACAAAAGCACAATGTTGAGAACCAAGCACGGTTATGAAGAAACTTGCTTCGGAGGCATGAGGGTTGAGGTAGGCTACTTGCTTCCCAGTTGGGAAGAAACTTGCTTCGGAGGCATGCTTGCCTTTTCTTCTTGAGAAAATAATTTTGCGTTTCACTGAAAGTCGACTGTCAATGAGGCTGATAAAGAGACATGGAAAACAGTATTTAAGAAATGGAGTTGTTTGGCCAAACAGGAGCTGTAATGAAATCATACTAATTTTATGCCGTGTCCAATGAACTATACACAACGATTCGGGACGTCAACCACGGCTTTGACCGTCATCGAAGGAGAGAAACCAATCACAACGAATCTGCACTGGATGTTTGTTAACACGCAATAAAAGGGGAACAGGATAAGAGTTTAGAACTTATTGAGCATTCAACAACAAAGCGGAAGGAGATGACGAGCATGCGTTATCGGGAGGATGGAAATATGTCGGCACAGGTGCCTTCCCTAGGAGATTAGGTGGTGGTAGGTCACAATTCAAGACATTTACCGCTTCTCTAACTGAAGGTCGAAGCACGTAATTAGGGTGCGCACACCAAAGTCCCACGATCATCAAGCACTCCATTTGTTCCTCGTTGAATTTACCGCATAATTTTGGATCAGCCACATCGAGTAGCTTTCGAACACCATACGCCTCCCAGACCCAGTCCATGAGATGCTTATGGCCATTTGCTTCCATCGGCCCTAAAGCTTTTAACCCACATGCTATTTCCAATAGGACAACGCCAAAGCTATAAATATCTGACTCTTTAGTAGCTTTTCCAGTAGAAATGCATTCCGGAGCCAAATAACCCATTGTCCCTGCCACAACAGTGTATGCGCCCCCTTGGCATGGTCGACCAGCCTAGCCAAGCCGAAGTCGCCCAATTTGGCATTGAAATGTGAGTCAAGCATGACGTTGCTGGATTTGATATCTCGATGCACCACGCATTGGTCCCATCCCTCGTGGAGGAACAACAATGCCGATGCCAAGCCCTGAGCAATCTTGTACCTCGTTTCCCACGACAACAGGGTCTTGCCTTTAAATAGGTGTGAATCCAAGCTACCATTGGACATGAATTTGTAGACAAGGAGGAGTTCTTTCTCGTCATGGCACCAACCCAGCAGCCGCACCAAGTTCCGATGCCTCAGTTGGCCGATGGTCTTTACTTCCGCTGCATATTCCTTCATCCCCTGTCCCGACTCAGGCGTTACCTTCTTGACGGCAACACTAGAATGGATGCCATCTAGGTAACCTTCATAGACCCTTCCGAAACCACCTTGCCCGAGTAACCGGTCATCTGTGAAATTGTCCGTTGCCACAGCCAATTCTGAGTAAGAGAACTGCTTCGGACCGGCAACCTCTCCAAGTTCTTCTTCCATTCGCATGACATCATGGTCATCGTGGGTGTCTCTTATTTCATTCCTGGGATTTATATCTTTCTTCAACCGATGTCTAAACCAGGTAATAGTGAAAATGAAACTAATCAACAGAAAGGCACTTGATAATCCAATGACGACCCATATCCATGACTTGCTCTTTTTTTCAGAAGACAAGTTGTTTGTCGGCACAATAGACTGATTGAAGTTTTCATTCAATTCGATTTGCAAACTAGAATTAAATTTCCATGAGTAAACAGTATGTATCTCGAATGCATACCCTGATGTAGCAGCAAAGCCAATAGTCACCCACTCCGGCAAATACTCAGTCAAGTTAATGATCAAAGAAAGGCTAGACTGATTTTTGCTCAACGTTTCATCATTTTCATCATCAATCAACAAAACACTCAAATTCTGCACGCTGGAGTCATAAGCAATAGTAGCACGAACTCGTCCACCACTCCCAATTCTATTCCATTTCCAGGGAACGAAGGTCCTAGAATTCACAGAATTGATGTCAATACCAATATGCTCATACTGGGGATCCCACAAATTAACATAAGAATCAAATTCCACAGCAACAAAAGAAGCATTGCTGGAGTCTGAATCATCACTTTGTGAATTTACGAGAGCCAAGTTGCCGCCTCCCGAATGGGGTGGAATGTTGGATCCATTGGGAGCCAGAAAGAAAGACATTCCATCGGCATAAACTTTACCGCCTAGTGAGTTGATTGCAAACGAGAAATGAGTAGTAAAATGTGCTACATTCCCTGTGGATTTGTCCCAGAGATGCATTGGTCTCACGTAGGTTGCTCGCCCCGCGCTTAAAATGGTGTCCTTGTCTTTCTGGTTGACAGTGAGCTGGAGGCTATTATCAGAGGCATACGCATCGGACTCAAAAGATATGTCGTGGTCATTCGGATTGAAACTTGGGAAATCGAAGGCGGTGTTGCTAAAAGACACTGTCGATGTGGCGAGGGGGGCGAATAGACAGGCCATGACCGTTATTGAGGCCAGAACAATCATGAGTTTCGAATGTGAGTTCTCTCCAAGCTATGGAAGTGCACCATAGAAAGAGGTCGATGGATAACAGAGAAAGGCAAAAGTGCCACTTTCTATGCGATTGACCCTTGTTGATAACAATCGAGTATTCGGGCTGCTTCGCTTATTCGCTTATTGAATTTTTATGTGCCTCGGTCAATCGTCAACCCCTCCCTCTCACATGTGAAACCCCACTTTCACTTTCGGCCACTTTAAATGTGAAAACTCTCACTTTACTCCTTTTTCCCCTTATTTTTTACTTTTCAACGTTTTTTTTTTATTTCTTTTATTTTAAAAACACAAGTCGACCCCACCACTTCCTCGACATTGTCAAAGAAAATATCCCACTAGTCTGAAACTGAGAGGAAAGAGAGAAAAGGAGAGGAAAAAAAAAAAACGAAGAAGAAAGGAATGGGAAAGAAGGGAAAGAGGCTTTCCCATGTGCATTCCTATGGGACCTCGTCAACTCAACTCCATTACGTAACCCGACGTCCAGGAAGGGTTGATGCCCTCATTTATTTAATCAGAGTCGCTTTCGAAGTCAGATCATATATTCGAAATGTCGTGAAAATCAAGACACAAGATCCGATTTTTGACTTGTGAAGTTTCAAGTTTTCATGAGAATTGTGAATTATGGCGTTGTGGAGCTGTGGACTCGACACATATATCATTTTAGAGTAACGATTTTGTCGGAATGATATTTTAGGGTTTTGTGGGTGAATTTTGCGTTGTGTTTAAGTTTGAGTCATCGCTTTGGGTAAGTAATTTGTTACCTCATAACAATCATTTTGTTAGCGTTTAAGTGTAGTATAGGCATTTTGCATTTGAGGGAGCTTTTTATTTGATTTTAACGTTATTCTTCACTTATTTGTGATAGTCAATTTGGGTGTTATGCTGAAGTAATCTTTATGTCTTACTCAAGAGACTAAATCATATGTAGCACCATATTTTTACCTTACCAAAAAAAATAAAAAAATTATATATAGCACCGATACAGACATACAACATAACACAACACGATATGCCAACATGTCATCTTTAAAAAAATAGATAATTCCGACACATTGGAACATATTATATAATAAATGAATATTTTTATACATACATGATAAATTATCATTTTTATGATTATTTCAAAAATAAAAAGTAGAGTCAACTTATTTAAATAAATTTATGATCTTCTATGGTGATAAGAATTTATCATTATTCAACATTCAATTCTCTTGTTCATCTCCTTTCTTGAAATCACCCTCCACCCTTCCTCCCTCCAAAAAAGAAAAGAAAAATCCTGCCAAAATGGATGGGCATCCCTATTTTAAATTTTTTTCCGCTCTTCACGGCAACACCATTTTCAAATATTTTCTCTTCCTTGAAAACTCAAACCCTAGCCACCTACTCCTCCTCCTAGGCTCCTCCTCCTTGCATGGCACCCCATTTTTTAATTTTTTTTTCTGCCCTTCTTTAGAAACTCAAACCCTAGCTACCTCCTCCTCCTCTTACACTCCTTCTCGATGGCACCCCCATTTTTTTTTTCTGCCCTTCCTTGGAAACCTAAACCCTAGTTGCCTCCTCCTCCTAGGCTCCTCCTCCTTGCACGGCATCCCCATTTTTAATCTTTTTTCTGCTCTTCTTCCTAAAGCAAAAGGAGCAACCTTGGAAACCCCAGGAAAACGCTGGCCACTCCCTCCTCTTCATTGCACGATCCTCTTCCTCTCAACTTGTACTCTCTCTAGGTTGCCACATCTGTTGATAGGACGTCTCAGGCTCATCGCCATCCCAATTCTTTTTATTTTGTTATCATGCAAATGCAGAAACGTGAACAAATAACTCCCTAGATAAATAACAGCTGGAAGATTGGGACATACATCACACAACACACTGATTTAAAATATCACAGTACTTTTACAGGCTCTTTCTCTACAGCCCTCTTTTCTTTTTGAATTTACGAGAGCCAAGTTGCCGCCTCCCGAATAGGGTGGAATGTTGGATCCATTGGGAGCCAGAAAGAAAGACATTCCATCGGCATAAACTTTACCGCCTAGTGAGTTGATTGCAAACGAGAACTGAGTAGTGAAATCTGCTACATTCCCTGTGGCTTTGTCCCAGAGATGCATTGGTCTCACGTAGGTTGCTCGCCCCGCGCTTTCAATGGAGGCCTTGTCTTTCTAGTTGACAGTGAGCTGGAGGCTATTATCAGAAGCATACGCATCGGACTCAAAAGATATGTCGTGGTTATTTGGATTGAAACTTGGGAAATCGAAGGCGGTGTTGCTAAAAGACACTGTCGATGTGGCGAGGGGGACGAATAGACAGGTCATGACCGTTATTGAGGCCAGAACAATCATGAGTTTCGAATGTGAGTTCTCCAGGCTATGGAAGTTCGCCATAGAAAGAAGTCGATGGATAACAGAGAAGGGCGAAAATGCCATTTTCTATGCGATTGATCCTTGTTGATACCAACCGAGTATTCGAGCTGCTTCGCTTATTTGCTTATTGAATTTTTTTGTACCTTGGTCAATCGTCAACTCCTCTCTCTCACATGTGAAACCCCACTTTCCCTTGTCGGCCCCTCTAAATGTGAAAACTCTCACTTTACTCCTTTTCCCCTTATTTTTTACTTTTCAACGTTTTTTTTATATATTTATTTTATTTTTTAAACACAAGTCGGTCCCACCACTTCCTTGACATTGTCAAAGAAAATATCCCACTACTCTGAAACTGAGAGGAAAGAGAGAAAAGAAGAGAGGAATAAAAAACGAAGAAGAAAAGAATGGGAAAGAAGGGAAAGAGGCTTTCACATGTGCATTCCTATGGGATCTCGTCAACTCAACTCCATTACCTAACGCAACGTCCAAGAAGGGTTGATGCCCTCATTTATTTAATCAGAGTCGTTTTCGAAGTCAAGTCGTATATTCGAAATTTTGTGAAAATCAAGACACAAGATCCGATTTTTGACTTGTGAAGTTTCAGGTTTTCATGAGAATTGTGAATTATGGCGTTGTGGAGCCGTGGACTCGACACATATATCATTTTAGAGTAACAGTTTTGTCGGAATGATATTTTAGGGTTTTGTGGGCGAGTTTCGCGTTACGTTTAGGTTTGAGTCATCGCTTTGGGTAAGTAATTTGTTAGCTCGTAAGAGTCATTTTGTTAGCGTTTAAGTGTAGTATAGGTATTTTGCATTTGTGGGAGCTTTTTATTTGATTTTAACGTTATTCTTCACTTATTTGTGATGGTTGATTTTGGTGTTATGCTGAAGTAATCTTTTTTTTTTTTTTTTTGGTAAGAATGCTGAAGTAATCTTTATGTCTTACTGAAAAGACTAAATCATATGTAGCACCGATACAGACACACGACACGCGACATAACACGACACGATATGCCGACATGTCATCTTTCAAAAAAATAGATAATTCTGACACATTGAAACATGTTATATAATAAATGAATATTTTTATACATTCTTGATAAATTATCATTTTTATAATTATTTCAAAAATAGAAAGTAGAGTCAACTTATTTAAATAAATTTATGATCTTCTACGGTGATAAGAATTTATCATTATTCAACATTCAGTTCTCTTGTTCATCTCCTTTCTTGAAATCACCCTCCACCCTTCCTCCCTCCAAAAAAGAAAAGAAAAAAGAAAATCCTGCCAAAATGGACGAGCATCCCCATTTTAAATTTTTTTCCGCTCTTCACGGCAACACCATTTTTAAATATTTTCTCTTCCTTGAAAACTCAAACCCTAGCCACCTACTCCTCCTCCTAGGCTTCTCCTCCTTGCATAGCACCCCATTTTTAAATTTTTTTCTACCCTTCTTTAGAAACTCAAACCCTAGCTACCTCCTCCTCCTCTTACACTCCTTCTCGATGGCACCTTTTTTTGTTACTGCCCTTCCTTGGAAACCTAAACCCTAGTCGCCTCCTCCTCCTAGGCTCCTCCTCCTTGCACAGCATCCCTATTTTTAATCTTTTTTCTGCTCTTCTTCCTAAAGCAAAAGGAGCAACCTTGGAAACCCCAGGAAAACGCTGGCCACTCCTTCCTCCTCATTGCACGATCCTCTTCCTCTCGATTTGTACTCTCTCTAGGTTGCCTCATTTGTTGATAAGGGTTATTTTCGCGACATCCCATGCTCATCGATGTCCCGATTCTTTTTATCTTGTTATCATGCAAATGCGGAAACGTGAACAAATAACTCCCCGGACAAATAATAGCTGGAAGACTTGGACATACATCACATAGCACACATTGATTTATAATATAACAGTACTTTAACAAGCTCTTTCTCTACAGCCCTCTTTTATTTTTACATCATAGTACAAGCTTTCCACATAAACCAAGGGAAATCCTATCGCCTCTAATGTGACTGCAGTTTTCCAAAACTGATGTGAGACTTCCATGCCTACAAGACCAAAAGGTAAATGAGTGAGTTTTGGGGAAAGTCAGTAAATAAAATTCCTAGTTCTCTACTAGGAAAGCATCTCATCATCAAAGCCTAGCAAGTACAGTACTCGCAAACAGTGTCGATGGAAGATCAATTGCAAATCATATGTCATGCTTTATCTAAATACATGCTATCCATGTCAAAACTACCAGGCTTATCAATTATTATATCAACATATCATGCTCATGCATAACCAGCATTCATGCAAATTCATTTATCGTTGTCTTGGCTCGACCAGGCTCTCCCGGCTCAACCGAGGCTTCCAGCTTCTTTTTGAGCTTCCTGGCTTGACTAGGGCATCTCGGCTTGACCAGGGTTTCTCGAGGCTAGCTTCCTAAGGCTTCCGGGTTCAAACCCAGGCATCCTGGCTTAACCAAGATATCTTGGATCAAATGAGGCTTCCCATTCAATGAACGAGGTATCGCCGCCAACGCTGTGTGGTGACGGGTGCTTTTTCCTTTTTAAATGCATGCACAAATGCATCATACAAGCTGGTTCTTATCTCTTCTCTTATCCAACGCATGCATGGCCTAAAGGCCTGCTCATTCATTTGTGTGTGTCTTGAATTTCTTATACTTGACTAGCAAATATGTCGGGAACGACTTTTGATCTGTAACTTGAATCAATCACTTAGCGCAGATCCCTGCACCGGACAAGGCTCGGAAATGGTACGCCTCAATACCGATCCAAGACCTTAAGGCTTGGGTACACCTTGCTTAGGTGATGATCCCAAGCTTGATGAACCTCGGCTCCAACCCGATGTGAACGCACATGTATCGAGAATGACCCTCGGCTCGCGGTTTGATTCAACGCCAAGCACAAAGTCCCCACGTCCATTTAAACTATGGAAATCGACATGCTTGGTGTCTTACCAAGACCTCGTGGATTTGGGTAATTCCCGTACTGAACAAGAGATAAGATCGACATGCCTCAATGTCGATTTAAGACCTTGCCGCCTTGGGCGATCCATGCACCAAGCGAGACTTGGACTCGGCATCCTAATTATGCCAAAACAAAGGATTTATGACTTGGGCGATTTTGTCTTGCGATGAACTCAATCCGAATGAACCTCGGCCTTATTCCGAGCGTGAACAACTCAAGCATAAACATGAACAAACCATACGAAAGATCCAACATCCTATCCACGGCTTAACGGGTAAGCACCTAACTAGCCTCGACAATGGAGACTATCGCCCTAAAGGAGACATAGGGATCTTACTTACCTGGATGAACCTCGAACTAAAGTTTGAACTATACAAGATGGACGACTTTACTTGGAAGCCGAAAGAGAGAAAGTGGGCGAGAGAGAGGAGGGCATTCTAGGAGATGGCGGGTGGAGAAAATGGAAGGCAAGTGAGGAAAATGGGAAGTGCTTCTCCTATTTATAGCCCTTGCAGCCATCATTACCAAGCTAAGTAGTCCTCTCCAACGTTTCCAAGTGTCACGCCTACTTTTCTTGTGTGGCAAGCCTACTTTGTCTCATGATTATGCCTAGAAAATGAGTTGGCCAAGCTAAAAACCTTACTTGGCAATCTAAGCTCCTAAGTGTCATTGATTATGGCCCGCTTTTCATTCTCTCATTGGTCCACCAATTCCCCGCATTTAATGGGCATTTAATGAAATTTAATGATGATGCTACTATAGGTTGCCAACTAGGCAATTCTAGAATATTCAGTTATTAATGAGGGCTTGCGTAGCGCTCTCTAATTGGTCCACTTGTGTGACACCTTTCTCTAGAATCTTCAAAGATATTTTGGATGTAATCATGACATTTGACTTTTTAATGGACAACTCATCCCTTCATTTAATGAAGGGTTTCTAAAACTTTCCCTATTTTGTCATTTTCTCCATTAATATGCTGTTCTAGAGAATTCTACTATCTAAATTGATTCCGAGGCCGAGAAAGGGATAATTAGGTACACCTCGAAAAATCAAATCACACACGCCTGAGGTTCGGCCCTAATGTCCCATATTCGCCCAAACCGTTCCTTTGGATGGTCGGTCGACCAATAGGGTCAATTGTCCTTTAATTAGTTCGAAACCTATTCTAAGGCTACCCATAGCCTAGCACAAAGCCAAGGCACCTATGGATCTTAGAATAAGTGACGAAATAGCCGGGTCTATTCCTAGGCTCATTCCGGTTGGCACCCGATCCACCGATAGGATTCATGGTCGATGCATTACCAATTCATGATCGGACTTCACCAATTCAAGATTTTGTTTCGATCATTAAGAATTAAATAGGGAATGATACATTTTTTGTCAGAACTGATTTACATTTGGTCAATTCAGATCGTCTGTGTATCGGCGCATAACTGGGTGGAATCACCTGCGACCAGAAACTGTGATCGGCTAGATCGACCCGTGACCATTAACCGATCCAAAATCATCATGTGACTAATTCTCATTACTGAAAAGCCATCTTATAAGCTGGTTACTCTATCCCATCAGTATGGTCAGTAGAAATTCATGGCTGACACCTCAACCAATTCGTGACTAGTCTATCGGTCATGACCGATTCATGATTCCTTGCCGATCGAACCGATCGATCCATGGCCAATGGCTCATGATCGATCCTTTTAGGACCTTATGGCCGATCCTCGTGGGGTCAAAATCGAGGATGTTACATCATCATAGTCGCCCGCTGCCTCGCCTCTAGCCCTCCCTCCTTTGCAATTGTAGCCTTGTCTCTGGCCCTCCATCCGGCATCGCAGTCACGGCTCTCTCGGTCACCTCGTTCTCTACTCTTCCTCTAGTCCTCTCTTAGAGTCACGGCCTCACCGTCATGGCCTCACCGCTACGACCTCGCCTCTGCAACCTCTCTTCCTCTCCTTCACCCTCGTCTCCACCATCCATCGCCTTCTACAATGATTCACTCTCCCTTCGCACTTGCAGACTTGCCCCAAAAACCCAACCTCTTGCAATTCCGAACACGCGAATTGGAGCATGTCGAGAAGAGTTGACCAATCCGACACGTGTTGACTGCGTGTCTAAGCATGTCAAAGAGTGTTGGACACCTCGACACGTGTCTGACACCTCGACACATGTCTAACATGACACGGAAGATTCCAGAATGTGTTCGTGCTTCATAGACTAAATCCCCAAGCTAAATTGGGTATGGCACGGGCAATTACGAGAGTGCCAATTTACCATACTATCATGGAACGATCTATCAATAGAAGGCTAGCCCAGTATTTCAGCTCATTGGCTAGGAAACTTTCGACCTGTGACAATTGCACATGATGGTTTTTCTCCTTCTAGAAATAAAGAGATAGTATAGCTCAACTTCCGCGCATAAGACCAAGGGCTTTTTTGGCAATATGAAGTGCTAGAATTTAGATGCCAATAAACCAAAGTGCTGAAAAAAAAAATAATAATAATAATGATAATGATAATTATAATTATAATGATAATAACAATAACAATAACAATAACAAGTTGCTCGATGATAATTCAAAATTGACAATTGAATATTATTAGTTTCTTATCTTACCAAACATAGAACAATCATCATTAGTTGTTTTTAGCAAAATATTAGGCAAGATTCGACTTGCCATCAGTTATTTTTCCTTTTGATTAAATTAAGCAACCCCTCTTTTACTTACTACATTAAATCTTTTGCTTAATTTACTCTATCAAGTCGATGCAAGTCAAGCTTAGCAAACAAACTTAATTTCATTCAATGTTCAGTCCTTAAATAGATTATCAAACAAACCCTAAGTCAACCACTAGAGTCTCCTCAAGATAGATCGTCAACAAGAATTACTTTCTTGATGCCCAAGGAGGTGTTAACACGTCATACCAACTTTAATATGATTGTAGCACTCAAATATTAGATGAGAGAGGGTTTATGATATGACTCTTGACTAAAATAATTTGAACACTTAAAATCATATACGCTCGTGAAACGCAATGTACTTTAAGTATGTCTTTGAAAACTAAAGAGAGCAAAAGCTCAAAAACCTTTTCATATGGTGATTGAAATTTTAAGGGCTTGACCGAGTGATTTCTAAAACACCGACAATTTTAATAGTCATGAATTGTCGTAAAAACATACATACCGGCATTTCATGATCTTGTCACAGTTACGTTGGGAAGCAATGTAGGAGAAGATAATGGGGTAAAAAATACCCCTTATTTTATAACTTTTCATGCTCAACCTTACCACGAAAATTTTATAGTTTTATAAGAATTCGCACATGGAATTTTATCCAAATTTCACAAACATAGCACAGATTGAGCTCGACGGATGTTAGAGGGAAAAAAAAACAACCGTTTTTGAGAAAATATTAGTAATGTCTTTCATCTTCGAGATATTAAATTTGTACAGTGAAGCTGTGCATGCGTGAGCACAGACCATTAGCAAGTGAGATTCAGTGCTTCCACGAAAAGAATACAGAAGATCGTGCGGATTGATGCGTACGAGGTTTTGTTCTACTGCAGTGATGAATCGGTGATGAGCAATGCTATTTAATTCTATTTTTTTATTATCATTTGACAGCTTGCTCGGTACCCTAAAGTGGGTGACCTTAATCAGTGGCTCATTTCTTTCGTGTCTTCTCTTCACTCTGTGCTAGGTTTTATGGCAATTAGGGTTGGAGTGCTGCTGGTTGGCGATCAATCATTTGAGAAAAGATCAGATTATTTTATACTTGATCAATGTAATTTCATGTCTTTCGCATGAACCATCGACCGACAAGGAAGATTGGCCCAAGTTGTTGTAAGAATAAGAAAAGGATGATGCCTATTTTTACCCGGATTGACAGAGTGATCAAAAGTTTAGAGTTTGTTTTTTTTGGAAAAAAAATATCATGATTAAAGAAATTACTTTCCTATTGGATAAGAGAATTCAGTTTCCTAATCTTAAGCACGCATATTTTCTTTAATCGTAAATGATTTTCTATTCATTTTCAGTAAATTAAATACGTGAAAGTCTAAATAGCTAATTAACAAAAAAAAAAAAATCACTCGAACAAATACACCCTTAATTTGAATATAATAAATCTTATGTTGGAATCACGACATTTCCTACTCAGGTTAACCGTGTGACTATGTCAGTTACTCTAATGACCAGGAAATGCTTGAAAAGGAATGATTTGGATAGTACAAGAATTGGAGTTATACCAAGTTATCTCCATTGGAAGAGATATTGTAACAAGATGTAATGAACAAAAACACAAAGGCGGTACGTCATTCGACACGAAATGGGACGGTCAAAAAGGAAGGATCCTCTCTCGAAATGTAGAGTCATTTTCTACCCTCATGGTAGTTTAGAACCCTAAACCCTAATTTCACGCTTCCTGTTCCGTCTTTGTATCCCTCCCTGTTTCTCAACCTGGTGATTCCTCTCATCCTTTGTCAACCATTGATTCTCATCTATTCGGAATTCTGATTTGGTTATGTTCCCACCTGATTCCATCACCTTCCCCTCCAGATTTTCACCCATCTTCGACCCAACTCTCTTGAATGGTACCTCTTCACTTGCTTCCTTAAAACTTCCATATCGTTGATTGATGCTTACTGCTGAACCCCGAACATTTGCATGTGTGTTCCTCTTTCCAAATTGGCTCTCTGGTCGATGCTTACTACTGAACCCCTGAACTCATGGACGAACATAACGAGGAAGGAGCCTCTCGTCTTGCTGCCCTCTGCTCCTGAATGGGCCGACTCTGGCCGGAACAGGGGATTGAGGTCTGGAATGATGCACCACCTGTAGAGAAAATTGAAGAATGCAAATTGATATTGGTAGGTCAAATTCTATCCAATCCATCCATAAACTTACAAGCTTTTCAGAGTACTTTAAGGCGTGCTTGGAGAACAGACCAGGTCGACATTATCGCTCAAGAAGCAGGCTTGTATGTAGCTAAGTTCAAATCTAAGGTAGAAAAACATCATGTTTTGGATGGGGGCCCCTAGCTTTTTTCTAGCCATTTAGTTATCTTTAAGCCTTGGATCCCCAATACGCCGTTGCATTGTTATGACTTTTTCACTTGTGCATTTTGGGTGCAAGTCTTTGGTCTTCTGTTAGAATGGTGCTCTGAAAATATGTTAGAAAAGCCTGTCAGGCACATAGGCAAGGTACTGGAAATTCACATAGAAAGTAAGGAGGGTACTTCACTCTGAGCTGGGAAAGCAAGGGTTGATCTCAATGTGCAGGAACCTTTGAAGACAGGACAGTTAATCAAACTCAATGGGAAAACATTATGGCTAAACTTTCGGTATGAACGCCTATCACATTTTTGTGATTCCTGCGGTAAGCTTAGGCACTATGCCATGTACTATAAGGATTATCCTTTTAATGAAGCTAAAATGGAGGGAAAAGAAAAAATGGCGTACGGTCAATGGTTAAGGCAGAAGTTCAAGAACATAGCCCATACTGGAAAGCCTTCTACGAACCGCAAGACATACCTGAACCGTCGAAAGAGGTCATCCCAGAAACTCCCCCACCATCACATCAATTGGTCGCGGCTCAGCCTCCCATCGATAATAGTAATAGGGGAATTCTTCGATCGCTAGCTCTGCCTCCCCTTAAGAGCATCGACATATTTGCCCAACGTCCTGTTCCAACAGGCCAACCATCAATAACTCCAGCAGGCTAGCCGTAAAAAACTCCAACAACAGTAGCAATGGATCTTGTCTATGCTAAGATGAAATCTCCTCAAGACTTGGTAGTGGGCTCCTCTAACCCAAAGAAGACAAAGCAAACCAAAATCAACACCAAAGCAGGCACAAGCAAAAAATTGAAGCGGTATACTCCTTATGTTCCACGACTAAATCAGCTCAACGACCTTGATGACACACAACTTATGGATACTCCGATCTTGGAAGCCGAAGAAGTCGGCCAATGGGCTACGAAGGCTTACCAAAAAAAGCCACCAAGTGACAAATAAAACTTTTGAGCTGGAACTGCCAGGGGCTGGGCAACCCCCTGATAGTTAAATCCCTCAAGGCCTTAGTGACTAAAGAAAGGCCCAACATTATTTTTTTTTATGGAAACTAAGAACCGAGAAGTCGTAGTTCGACAGCTGCAAAAGAAACTCAAATATCCTAACTCTTTTTTGCTGAATCCCATTGGTTTAGCTAGGGGGATGGCTCTTTTTTGGAATGACCAATTTAATCTAACATTGGAATGCTCTGCTCCAAAGTTTTTTGGTGTCATTTGCATTGATCTAATGGGAGGTAATCAAATGAGACTCACCTACCTTCATGCCTCGTCTACTATCCAACAACGCCATCTGTTATGGGCAACCCTGCGGCTTATCAACGCCTCCAACACCCTTCAGTGGATTTGTGTCGATGACTTCAATGAAATACTCTATCACTGGGAAAAAATAGGTAAGCGCTTCACCGATTCTCATATAATGCAATCTTTTAGAGATGTATTACATGACTGTTTACTCATGGACATAGAAAGGAAGGGTTGTACTTTTACCTGGATGAATCATAGGGTTGGTGATGACTTTGTCAAGGAAAGATTGGATAGGGCTCTATGTACTCTAGATTGGCGTCTCACTTTCCCTGAGGCTGAAGTGTTTGCTTTACCTGTGGTGGGGTTGGATCACAGCCCCTTGCTCTTAACCACTGAAGCCTTACCTTGTCGACACCATTGGCCCTTCATCTTCGAAGCTTTTTGGATCCAAGACCCTGACTGCCGTGACATCGTTGCTCGGTCATGGAACTCCACATAGTCACTTGATTATGCCTTACCATCCAAACTAAAGGCGGTTTCCATCGCTCTGGCTCAGTGGAGTAGATCGAAATTTTCCAGGGGACATCATCAACTTGCAGCTTTGCACCAGCAACTTCAAAGTCACACTAATCAGACCCTTCATCATTATGACGCATTGTTGGTTACTCACCTGAAAGAACAAATTCAAAAATTATGGCAATAAAAAGAATAGTTTTGGGCGATGCGCTCTAGGATCAACTAGCTAAGATGGAGGGGAAAAAATACTAAATTTTTCCATGCAACGACCATTCAAAGAAGACAATGTAATAAAATTAGTATGCTGTAGGATGATAACCAAGGTTGGGTGCGTGATCCCCGGCTTTTAAAGAAGATGACAACGGATTACTATTCACATCTATATTAGATAGTGGGAAATCATGATTATTAGCCTATTTGGCAACAATGTCCTCGGGTTATTACTGACGAGATGAACATGTCCTTAACAGTTCTTGTCACCAGGGAGGAGGTTCAATAGGCTACATTCCAATTGGGGGTTACTAAAACCCCGGGCCCAGACGGTTTGAATGGACTCTTCTATCAAAATCATTGAGATATTCTCTAGGACGACCTATTCTCATCAGTGCAGCAATTCTTCATTTCTAGAGTCATGCCACCAGACCTCAATAAAACCGTAATCTCCCTAATCGCCAAGGTACCACATCCTAAAAGACTAGACCAATACCGTCCCATCAGCCTTTGTAATTATGCCTATAAAATAATTTCTAAGGTGATCACCAACCGCCTTAAGCCCTACCTGCCTGAGCTTATTTCCAAGGAGCAAAGTGCCTTTGTAAGTGGACGCCAAATTCAAGATAACATTTTAATAGTCCAAGAGGTGCTTCATCAAATTAAAGTTAGAAAATGCAAGCGCCAATTTCGAGCCGTCCTCAAAATGGATATGCAAAAGGCACATGACCTGGTAGAGTGGGATTTCCTCCAAGACTATCTCCTCACTCTAGGCTTTCATGCTACATGGGTACAATGGATCATGCAATGTGTAACGACAGTATCTTTTAGTGTTAAATTCAATGGTGAACTTTCACCATACTTCCAACCTACCCGAGGTATCAGACAGGGCGATCCTCTATCCCCCTACCTTTTTATCCTTCTGGCGGATATCCTCTCACATCTTATACACCAAGCAATTACCATGGGTCATCTCAAAGGCATCAAGCTGAACAGGTGGTGTCCCACTCTTTCTCATCTGTTATTTGCTAATGATGCTATTTTCTTTTTAGATGGAAAATTAATTGAATGTTAGAATTTAGCCAATATTGTCAATCAATATTGCTTCACTACTAGTCAAGCTGTTAATAGAAATAAATCCGGAATCTTCTTCAGCAAAGCCTGTCTTCTTAGTCTACAAGAAAACTTAGTAGGAGCACTTCGAATACTAGTGATTGATAGGACTGGCAAATATATAGGTATACCATCGGATTGGGGCAGATCTAAACGGGACATGTTTGCTTGGATTTTAGGAAGGGTGAATGCCAAACTGGAGGGATGGAAAGAAAGTCTACTCTCTAAGGGTGGAAAGGAAATTTTGCTTAAAACTGTCGTACAAGCAATACCTCAGTATGCCATGTCCATCTTCAGAATTCCTACGTCTATTTGCAAATCCATTTAACAAAAAGTTGCTCGGTTTTGGTGGCAAAGAGATTGTACTAAAGCAGGCATCCACTGGAAAAATTGGACTGCTCTTAAACAAAGAAAGGATAGTGGGGGTCTCGGCTTTCGGGATCTCCAAGACTTAATAAAGCCATGCTCAGAAAACAAGCATGGCGGTTATTCCAGAACCCAACAGCGTTATGGAGCACCCTTTTTAAAGGGCTTTATTTCCACTCACATGATTTTATGCGTGCCGATAGGGGAGAAAGACCTTCCTAGGGATGGTGAAGTATTCTCTTTGGGAGGGAATCCATATTACCTCACCTACAATGGTCCGTTAGCAATGGACAAACAATTAAAATCCGGGAAGACCGATGGCTCCCTAGAGGAGTCATAGGGGGCCTTGCTACTAGGGATGCCCCAATATTTATAGCTAAGCTATTGGACCCGAACAGCAACAATTGGAACATTCCTCTTCTCAACCAACAATTTGATGCCTCTACAGTCCAAGATATTCTTACAATTCAGGTCAGACCTCAATACATTTTTGATCTTTCAGACAAGCCATTCCCAGTAGTCAGCTGAACACACCTTCATCATCCTATCAGCCACCCAAGTTACTATGGAAAACCATTTGGCTTGTGAAACTTGCCCCCAAAATTTGACCTTTCCTCTGGTCATTATGCCATAATGCCTTAGCCACAAAAGCCAACCTATTCCAACAATGCATCACCACTGATCCGACATGCCCTCTCTGCTCTCACCTCACACCAGAAACTATAGAACACCTCTTTCTTTTATGTCCATGGACGCGCCGTATATGGTCGCATCCACAGATCAATATCCACATCACTCAACAGTTAGTAACAAGGATGGATGCGTGGTTAGTAACTCAGATCGAACAACGACGTACCTATCCTGGTCTGGAAATGATTGCGTCTCTTTTGTGGTAGATATGGAAGGCGTGCAATAGGTTTGTCTTTCGCCAGCAACGCCTCGATCACCTTCAAGTCATGGATGTGGCATTTGCCCAGGTACGCACCCCAAACCTATCCGCCCAACCACTTATGCGAACAGGCCGATCTCCTCTTCAATCTGATCTATTGAGGTGGCCACCAGACTTGGAGTGGTGAAAATTAATATCTGTTGCGACCTACCCTCGGAGGGAGGGAACAGGTTTAGGGGTATTGCCTAAAGGACGGACCTAAGGCCCATGATTAGGCACAGACTCTCCCAAGTCCATATCCCGCGTGACATTGGAATATTTTTTAAGAATTTTGCACAAAAGGAGTCTCCACTAACCTATTGGGGTCGGCTAGAAACCAAGTGAGGCATGGGAGTTTACCTCACTTCCTATGCAACCAGAGAATCTAGGGTCGGGGACTTGATTACACTAATTGACAAATTAGTACCCTTTCGGTACCTAATATTGTTCATTTTAACAAAATGATTTTTGCCAAGCATTTTGGATTGGTTTTACTTATCCACAAACATATTAAAGTGATCATACAGGTGCAATCTAAACACATACTATTAAACATACCATAAGACTACACACATACTATTAAACATATCCACCAACAATCAAAGCTAACAATGTCCTAATTACCATAAGACTACACACATACCATTAAACATAACAAGATATGCAATCTAAACATGTGATGCAATCAAAATAAATGCATAATTACACTTAAAACGAAAATACCTAGATTTTCCTAACCAAACCCTACAATTTTTGAATTTTTGAAAATTTTTAAATATTTTTTTCGAATTTTTTAATTTTTAATATTTAATTTTTTTAAAATATTTTTTAACAATAATTTTTTTATTTGAAAAAAATGGGCGAACCGGGTCGGATCCAGTCTACCCGACCCAGTTCGGCTGGTCAACAAAGTTGGGTCCGGCTGGGGAGACGGGTTGATTGGCCCGCTCGAAAAAGAGCAAGGCCTAATCGGGCCTTCAATTAAATTTGGATTGGGCCTAACCAGCAAGCCCAATCTGGTTTAAGTTTTTTCATTTTGAAACAAATCCCACAAGCCCAATGTACTAAAATGGCCCAAAACGAAGCCCATTTCTCTTTTCCTATTTTTTTTTTAATCTTTTTGTGCTTTTTTTTTCTTTTACTCCATTTCCGATCGTCTTCTTTGGGCCCTCTCCTCCCACAACCGCGACACGCCAAGGCTCCTGCCGCTCCCTCGCTGATCTGACACCAATCACTCCATGAGTACCGATTGCCCTAAGGAAAGTCGCCGAACCACTGCCGCTCACCGATCATCCCCCTCAACTAGCGCCGACCCTCACCGGTTACCTATTCCGGCAACCACTAACCTATTTCTGACGGAACAAGTCGTCGATTCAAATACATACCAATATCTCGTGCAAATCGTTCGAAAACACAACGAATACGAGCAAAGCAACAAGGATTCAGCAAGCACGGGGGCAAAAATGAGTGGGCGTTGAAACGCGAACTACTCTTCGGTTTTCTTTGAGGAATTTTGTCGAACACATGGTCTGCACTACCGAACTCGAAGGACTCCAGCTCAACCGAGCGCCAAATACGCTTCAAGGGTCTTTAGGTACAATGTATAAGGAACATGGGAGCAAAGCATAAAGGCAAAGTGGGCCGGAGCCCACGCAAACCAGTTGGCCGCGAGCTTTGGCGCGGCGTTTTACGGAAATGAGACAACAAGGGTTCAGGGGACCTACCTTGCCTGGGAAATGCTACCACGGACGGTGGGCTGACAGGCCTCTTGCGACGGCGAGCTGCTCCTTCGAGCTTCCTACCTCCGGGTTCGGCCTCTCCTCTCCTCGGTGTTTCTCTCTCGCTCGCTCTCGACTTTTTTGTGTTTTTTTCTTTTTTTGGTCCGATTCTCCCCTTGGCGTGTTCTCTCCTCCGGTTTTATGTCTGGCCAGCAAGCGCGCATGGCCTCTGCAGCTGCTAGCTTGCTGGCCGGACTCGCACCCCGACCCACGGATCACGCCGCTCACCGCCACCGATCCCCTTGCTCCCTTTGTCGCCGCTCTACTTCTGTTTTTTCTTTGCGGGTCTTGCGGCGAATACCGGTTGGGGGAGACGACTAGCTCACTCGCGGGCTGGGCTAAAGGAGGAAATGGGCTGGGCTGGGCCCACCGAGGGGAAAAGAAAAGGAAAGGGGTGGGTCGGGCTAAGGCTAGATTTAGCTCGACTCAACCGATTTCATTTTTTTAAATAATTTAATTAAATAATAATATTTTTAAAACTTTCTTTTGTGACTAATTCCTAACATTTAATGCTACTTTAAATTAATTAATTTAGGTGAAAAATTAGATGTCAACACTACACCTCTTTAAATGTAGCCTCGAAGAGGTTACGATCAAAGACAGAAGACACCTAAATTATTTTGGCGATAGAGCGACCCTATGTGCATATGCACGTATCAGGTTGATGGAAAAGACTCATAACTATGAAAGCGCATCTTGTCACGAAGAGGAAGAAAGACTCCGAGCTACAGAAGCCCACCGGGTCATAAGAAGAAGGAGAGGGACTGCGGGTTACGGAAAGCCCACCGGATCATAAGAAAGGGGTTGAAGGACTACGGGTTATGGAAAGCCCATCGGGTCATAAGAAGGGGGTTGAAAGACTCCGAGCTACGGAAAGCCCACTAGGTCATAAGAAGAGGGTTGAAGGACTCCGGGCTACGGAAAACCCACTAGGTCATAAGAATGGGGTTGAAGGACTCCGGGCTACAGAAAGCCCATCGGGTCATAAGAAGGGGGTTGAAAGACTCCGGGTTACGGAAAGCTCACCGGGTCATAAGAATGGGGAGAAGGAAGACTTCAAGCTACAGAAGCCCATCGGGTCATAAGAAGATGACATGGTTTAAGGTTGACCGTGAACCTTGGGAGATAGCATGGTTTAAGGCTGACTATGAACCTTTGGTTTTTAGGGAAGCACCCACTAACCTCTTGAAAACTGCATTGCTTCACTAAGAAATCCTGTCAAACTCAACTTGAGCGAATGTCATTAGAGACGTCATCAAGAGACGTATTGACAATATTGTAGCATTAATTGAACAAGCTAATCAAGCTAAGTCTGACTGCTTTGGAAAAACATTTGATTTCAATCAGTATCATGTGGCGCAAAATTGTTATATTGCTCGTGGATATATCATTAATCATCAAATTCTCTAGGAGTCAAGTTCTTATCAAAATGGTTACAACTCGTGAAAAAGGCTCATTAAGCATGCCAAACTAGAGCTTCTTAGTCAGAAAGGGCTTTTCACGCACTTTCGATAAAATGGCTGCTTGATCCCATCCATTCGTGTGGGAGATAACTGGTTGCTAAGGGTATCTCACATAACCCAGATCAAAGGCTTTCAGAAACATTCACAATGAGCACAATATAATCGATCAAAAAGGTCTTTTGAAAGGACCGCAATGTAGGTTTGGTCATAGGCTTACACAAATGGATTATTGCTTTGAGGCCAATAAATGAATCATTTATCGCTATCTTCATCAGATTTACAAGTCGAGAACTTGGAAGATAAGATAAGATAGAATTACTTCCACTCCTTCAAGCAGTAGCTTCTTTGTGACATTCTCATTTTTACTCAAACCATCCTAATCAGAAGAGACTTCGGAGGAGGGTTGTAATGTTGGCTTGGGAGAGGCTCGAAAGGCTTAAGATTTTCAAGAGGATATTTAAGAGTCAGTGATCATCATAGCATTGTGACCGGGTCACTCAGTCTTTCGAAGTCATTTGGCTTTTGAAACACAGCACATCTCGAAAGTCCCTTGACTAATCATTTCTGCATGGGAGGTTCGCTCCTCTCTAATTTCCTTTGCACTTGCAATGATTTTTTTACGCAGGCACTTGGACTTTGATAATTTTTCTTTCACATAAGATGCAGCTTTTAGTTCTTTTTCTTGATGGGCATTGGCCTTACTTTTGCCAGGCACACTACTTTTTCATGCCCTATAATTTGTCGAACTTTTTTGCTCTTTGAACTTTTGTAGCTCTTATGACTTTTGAGATTTTTTTTTCACATTTTCTCGTGACTGTCAATTGTATTTGGCCAAATCTTATGCCTTGCCCCAATGAAGGGAGATGATCACCGCTTAGGACTCAGAAATGAAAAATCAGGCCCAAATTGATTAAAGCAATAGGTATCAGTGTTTGGATAAAGAATGAAATGCTCTTCTTCACTTTGGAATGAGTTAAGCTTTAATGAGAATTCCTCCGAAGCTATCACCAGAAGATTGATGCAAGTGAAAGTAATAGGATCTTTCTTAATCTTTCGCTTTACAACGCAACTGTAACCTCCTATGCTACCCTAATGTAGGATCGTTCTCAACTGGGGTACTTTGAATGATCATCTTTATTTGGCCCAAAGGGGTAGCAAGATGTCAGCTCGGTGCTTGGGATTGATGAAGGAAATGCCTTTATCATTTCAATCTTTGTGCTCAATGCGAATGAATCCTCCGTCCTAAGAGAATGTCGCTTTTCACTCAACTCTCAAAAGTGTTTGAAGGATGTGTCTGGAAATAGGCTTGCCTTTCTTCATCCTAAGTACTTCTCGTTTGGCATGGTTAACGTTTCACTCTTTTGCCCGAATAAAGTCATTTTTTCGAGCCATTTTTCTTGAAGGTCGCAGACGTGAAGCGTGCATAGTGACACCAGAGAATAGATCATGTGAATCATGTCATGCATTTTTTGTTTATGTCCTTATTCTTTTTGTTTGTTTTTTTTTTTTGCCCCTTTTTTACCGTCTCGACTTACCTCTCAAAAGAGACATTCAACAATTTGTGCGAAGACTTGATGGATTCTTGAGTTAGTTCTTTCTCCTACCATTTCCTTGTCAGACAATAGGGTGCCTAAAACACAAATAGATATGCGTGTATGCAACATATGCATGATATCTACAATGCGATGCATGATGCTATGCGACTTGAATTGTGCATGAAGTGACCCCTCGGCCTTGATTTCATTCATGGAAAATACTTCCTGACGGCATCAATGTTTACAGGTCTAGGCAATTCACCTCCATCCATTTCAACTAAAATCATGGCACCACTAGGAAGAATCTTCTTAATGACATACGGCCCTTTGTAGTTCGGGGTGAATTTGCCATGAGGATCTAGTATGATCGGAAGCACCTTCCTCAACACCAGGTCGTTGACTTCAAAGTGTCTGGAACGCACCTTTCGATTGAAGTCTTTTGCGACTCGTCTCTGATAGCATTAACCATGACATATAGCTTGCAATCTCTTCTCATCGATCATGTTTAACTGATCATGCCTCTGTTGCATCCACTCAGTCTCATCGAGCGTAGATTGGGAAAGGACCCTTAGAGAAGGGACTTTAACTTCAACAGGCAAGACTGCCTCCATCCCATACACGAGTGAGAAAGGAGTTGCCCCTGTGGAGGTGCGGATAGAAGTTCGGTATGCCATTAGCGTGTAAGGGAGCCTATCGTGCCAATCACGATAATTTTCAGTTGTCTTTTATAAGATTTTCTTTATGTTCTTGTTCACCGCCTCCACTGCTCCATTCATTTGAGGACGGTACGGTGACGAGTTCAAATGCTTAATTCGAAACTCACTAAACAAACCATCCACGACTTGGTTGTTCAAATTAGTGCCGTTGTTGGTAATGATTGCCTCTAGCACCCCGTAACAAGCAACATTGTCGCGACGAATGAACTTTGCCACATTCTTGGTAGTAACATTAACATACGAGTTGGCCTTGATCCACTTGGTAAAATAGTCTATTGCCACCAAGATAAATCGATGCCCATTTGAAGCCTTGGGGTTAATGGGCCCGATCACGTCAATTCCCCACATTGAAAAGGGCCAGGGTTGAGACATTTGGTGAAGTTCAATTGGAGGGGCGTTTATCCTGTCTTCATAAATCTAGCATTGGTGACATCGTCGTACGTGCTGAATGCAGTCGGACTCCATGGTCAACCAATAATAACCGAGTCGCATGATCTTTCTCACTAAAAAGTGTCCATTCATATCGGGGCCGCACTCCCTTTCATGTATCTCTTTCATCAAACAATCGGCTTCTTTAGCATCGACACACCTTAGCAATGTCGAGTTGAAGGACCTTTCATAGAGGACATCTCCACTGGTGAAGAATTTTGATGCTAGCTTTATCAAATGCTTTTTGTCTGTTGCTTCACTTCCTTCGGGTAATTCACCCTTCTGTAGATACTTCAAGATGTCGTGATACCAAGGTTGTCCATCCGGTTCCTCTTTAACCATCATGCAATAAGCCGAGCACCTAAGGATTTCCATTCTCAACGGTTCAATGTCCAAGCCTCCAGCTACTTGCAACATCGAAGACAAGGTAGCTAGGGCATCAGCGAACTAATTTTGAGACCTTGGTAAGTATTCGAATGATATTTCTTGGAATTCTTCCGTCAACTCCCCCAGGAACTCATGATATGGAATCAATTTAGAATCCCGTGGTCGCCATTTGCCTTCAGTCTGTAATATGATAAGGGCTGAATCACCATAAATTTGCAGCTTCCGAATTTTCATATCAACAGCGGCTCGGAGGCCGAGAATGCATGTTTCGTATTCAGCGATGTTATTCATGCAAGGGAACGTCAATTTAGCAATGACGGGATAATGCTATCCATCCAAGGAGATAAGAACTACCCCAGTACCCGACCCAGCTAAGTTAACCGCACCATCAAAGTACATTGTCCATATGTCGCTTGATACCAGTAAAATTCGCTCTTCTACATCACTATCCTCATCAGATGCTCTGGACCTCTCGAAATTTTCTGCCAACATGTTTGCTATGGCTCAACCTTTAACAGACTTCTGTCCCAAGCTCTGAACATCAAACTCAGAAATTAAGATTTGCCACTTGGCCAACTTGCCAACCAATGCTGGCTTCTCTAGTAGATACCTAATGAGATCCTTTTCGGTCACCAACAAGATTTGGTGATGAAGTGTGTACTGCCGCAGCCTGTGCAAAACCCAAATTAAAGCCACGCAAGTTCTCTCAACTTCCGTATAGTTCATCTAAAAAATAGTGAACTTCTTGTTCAAGTAGTATATTGCACATTCTCTTCCATCATTTGGTCTTTTCTGGGCTAACATGGCTCCTAGCGACTCGTCATGTATGGTTAAGTACAAAATCAAGGGAATTTCAGGGAGTGGGGGTACTAAGACTGGTGCATGAGTGAGAAAATGCTTTATCTTCTCAAATACACCCTAGCACTCGGCATTCAACTCAATATTTGCATTCTTTTTCAGGAGCTTAAAGAATGGCTTCACCGTTTCAGACAACTGATAAATGAACCTCGCCACATAATTAAGTCGTCCCATCAGGCTGCGGACTTCTTTGGTGGTAGTCGGGGGTCGTAAACCGCAAATGGCTTTAACCTTCGATGGATCAATCTCTATGCCTTTACTACTAACCATGAATCCTAATAACTTCCCAGATTTCGCTCCAAAAACGCATTTTGCGGGATTGAGGCGCAACTTGAACTTCCGAAGATGTTCGAACAACCTTCGCAAGACTTTAACATGATCTTCACCACATCTCGATTTCGCAAGCATGTCGTCGACGTATATTTCAATTTCCTTGTGCATCATGTCATGAAATAACGTGATCATGGCCCTCTAATATGTTGCCCCGGAATTCTTTAGACCGAAAGGCATCACTTTGTAGCAAAAAGTTTCCTAATGAGTTATGAATGGTGTTTTGCTCCTGTCTTCCTCCTTCATACGGATTTGGTTATATTCGGAAAAACCGTCCATGAAGGAGAATAACATGAATCCCGCCGTACTGTCAACCAAGACATCGATATGCGGGAGCGGAAAGTCATCCTTGGGACTAGCTCGATTCAAGTCGCGATAGTCAACATACACTCTGATTTGCCCATCTTTCTTCATTATAAGCACAATATTTGCTACCCAATCGGGGTAACGAGTCACTTCGATAAAGTCTACTTTCAATAGTTTCATCACTTCTTTTTCAATCTTCTTGGACAACTCTGGTTTAGTTCTCTTGAGTCTTTGCTTCTTGGGTGGCACATTGGGATCCGTTGGTAAAGCATGTTTCACAATTTCAAGATCCAATCCTAGTATGTCGGCATATGTCCAAGCGAACACATATTGATACTCTTTCAGAAGATTAGTCATCATTTCCACTTCTAACTCTGAGAGACATGCCCCAATTTTTACTTCTCTGACATTCTCCGCATCCCCTAAATTTATAATGAATGTTTGCTCTTCAGTCAACGGCTTCGATTCTTCGTGTCAATTCCATTCGCGCTCGATCCCCCTTTGATCGTCATCGTCGGTGTCATCGGAACCAGAGGGACTTTCTTCATGCACATCTGAGTCACATGCGTCTTTATCATGATTATGCATAATGTAATACCTGAGATGCGATGAGATGAGTTAGAGTAATATCAACAACAAAGATGATGCATGTCATTTTCAAAAAGTTTTTGAAGTATTTTTGTAAAAATTTCAAGAACTCATCCTCATATCCTCGGATTTCCTCGTTCTTGCAAAACAGTCAAATAAGGGAGCATGTGAAGGCCTAGGCCTCAGCGACCATCATAGGGCTAGTTTGATGTGCTTCCACATGTTCTTAATAAAAGATGTGTCTATTTTATTGAATGAATAAAGATAATGTTGTATTTTAACACACACCACCCTTGACCAACAGCTCAAGATCAGGGTTGACCAAAGTTTACTTTACAAATGACATAAATATGAAACAAAGAAAGAAAAACTACGAGATCTCAAGTAGGGGAAAAGACATAAAACAGAAGATTATGCTAGACGAGAAGCACCCTACTCTGGAGGGACAGCCACGACTTTAGAGGATTCGGCTTCCTCGCAAGCCAGGACGGTGAATATAATGTCTTCCTTAAATAGCTCGGTCACACTATAGATATCCTCCCCTTCCTCGAACAACATCCTTGGGGGTCCTAGAAATGTCTCTTCCAGCAACAAGGGAAACGGGCTTTGATAGCCCTCGTTCTCTTCAGTCTAGGCAACGCGTTCACTCTGGTCTCTGTACCCGTCTCGGCCTCCTCGGGCACCTTGGCCTCTATGCCTTCCACGGAAGGGTTAATAGCGTTCCCACAATGTGGGAATAACACGAACCCGAAGAAAGCTAACAGGAAGATCCTATTATTTTGAAAAGATGGGCATTTTGAAAAAGCTCGTTTAGGAATGAAAACGGGTAGGTCTTGCGATTAGCTTTCAAAACTTTCTTCACGTCATCCTCCTTAACTCTAAGGAAATCAGATAAGGTCGATGCATGCTCAATCCCTACAGGTGGGCCAATTAACTCCGACACCAAGGGCTTTCCAATGGCAATACTGTATCCTTCTAGGGTTTAAGTGAGTTCGTGATCACCGAGTATGAACATGCAAGTTTCAGGGCACCAAACATGCGCTAACGCTTGTACTACATCAAAATAAGTTTCTATCTCTAATAGGGGAAGTAAATGTCCAACATATGATCGCACCCTATCACGGCCATTTGGATCTACTTTATCCAACCATGTGCGAAGCTCAGCTTTCGAGACGGAGATGATGCGAAGGTCGGGTACCCCCATCGTATGATTAACCTAATTTGCCGTGGACCGACGACAAGGAAAGCGAATAAGTAAATTGCGAAGAAAAGAATTCAAACAAAAACTTACCTTACTCATTGAGCAACGATGTCAATGCCATAGACATGCGCATGGACAATGGTTCGATTTCTACTCTAGACGGCCCAAAATGAAGCCATGAGATCACAGGACTGAACTAACAAGCTCGCGACTAGGTCATGTTACCCATGACTCCGGCTTCGTCAAATGACCGACCCGTGTCGCATGCTCATAGACCAGGGTGGGGACCTCCAACATTAAGAAAGGAGTTTCGGGGATGAGATGGGTAACTCGTACTACATGCTTGTAGTCAGAGTGGTATCCACCTCAACACCATCCTAAGTGATCCTATGCGGCCAAGGTCCGTCGGTAGGTTGTGTGTACTATGGTGCAGTGCAATGCAAGAAACGCAGGCATGACAATTTATAGGCAAGCAACACTTCATACATAAAAAATAAACCATACATTCCTACACCTTCCTGCAAGACAAAGGTAAGCAAACACTTCCCCTTATACCTCCCATTCAACATGAACATTAAACAACCAACTTGTTAGGGATGTACTTAGGATCCTCACTACTAAACAATATTAACAAGATCAATTTCGGCCTAAGTCCTCTAAGGACTAAAACCAAGTCCCCGGTGGAATCACCAAGCAGTCGTGACCTACCCTTGGGGGGAGGGAACATGTTTAGGGGTATTGCCTAAAAGACGGACCTAAGGCCCATGATTAGGCGCAAACTCTCCCAAGCCCATACCCTACATGACATTGGAATATTTTTTAAGAATTTTGCACAAAAGGAGTCGCCACTAGCCTATTGGGGTCGGCTAGAAACCAAGTGAGACATGGGAGTTTACCTCACTTCCTACGCAACCAGAGAATCTAGGGTCGAGCACTTGATTACACTAATTAACCAATTAGTACCTTTTTGGTACCTAATCTTGTTCATTTTAACAAAATGATTTTTGTCAAGCAATTTGGATTGGATTGATTTCACTTATCCACTAACATATTAAAGTGATCATATGGGTGCAATCTAAACACATACTATTAAACATACCATAAGACTACACACATACTATTAAACGTATCCGCCAACAATCAAAGCTAACAATGTCCTAAATACCATAAGACTACACACATACCATCAAACATAACAAGATATGTAATCTAAACATGCGATGTAATCAAAATAAATGCATAATTACTCTTAAAACGAAAATACCAGCAATTCCTAACCAAACCCTACCATTTTTGGATTTTCGAATTTTTTTTTAAAAAAAATTTCTTTAAAAAAAATTTCCATTTTTTTTAAATTTTTTTTCGAATTTTTTAATAATTTTTAATAATTAATTTTTTTAACAATTTTTTATTTGAAAAAATGGGCGAACCGGTCGGATCCGGTCTAACCCGACCCGATTTGACCCAGTCCCGAAGTCAGTCCGATCTCCGACCGAACCCGAGTTCGGTCCGTTTGGAGAGACGAGCGATTGGCCTCGCTCGGAAAAGAGCAAGGCCCAATCGAGCCTTCAATTAAATTCGGATTGGGCCTAACAAGTAGGCCCGATCTGGTCTAAGTTTTTTCATTTTAAAACGAAGCCCACAAGCCCAATGTACTAAAACGGCCCAAAACGAAGCTCATTTCTCTTTTCCTATTTTTAAATCTTTTTGTGCTTTTTTTTTTTTTTTCTTTTACTATCTTTCCAATCATCTTCTTCGGGCCCTCTCCTCCCGCGGCCGCAACACGCTAAAGCTCTGCCGCTCCCTCGCCGGATCGATGCCAATCTCTCCATGAGTATCGACTGCTCTAAGGAAAGTCGCCGGACCACTGCCACGCACCGGTCATCCCCCTCAACCGGCGCCAACCCTTGCCGATTACCTATTTCAACAACCACTAACCTATTTCCGACGGAACGAGTCGTCGATTCAAATACATACTAATATCTCGCACAAATCGATCGAAAACACAATGAATACGGGCAAAGCAACAAGGATTTAGCAAGCACGGGGCAAAAATGAGTGGGTTCGGCGTTGAAACACGAACTACTCCTCAATTTTCTTTGAGTAATTTTGTCGAACACATGGTCTGCACTACCGAACTTGAAGGACTCCGGCTCAACCGAGCGCCGAATACACTTCAAGGGTCTTGAGGTACAACATATAAGGAACATAGGAGCAAAGCACAAAGGCGATGTGGGCCGAAGCTCACGCAAACAAATTGGCCGCGAGCTCCGGCCCAGCGTTTTCCGGAAACGAGACAACGAGGGTTCAGGGGAAGTACCTTGCCTGGGAAGGACTACGACGGACGACGGCGAGCTGAAGGGCCTCTTGCGACGGCGAGCTGCTCCCTCGAGCTTCCTGCCTCTGGTTCGGCCTCTCCTCTCCTCAGTGTTTCTCTCTCACTCGCCCTTGGTTTTTTTGTGTTTTTTCTTTTTTTGGTTTGATTCTCCCCTTGGCGTGTTCTCTCCTCCGATTTTATGCCCAGCCAGCAAGTGCGCATGGCCTCTGTAGCTACCGAACTGCGGCCGGACTGCACCCTCGACCCACGAATCACGCCGCCGCCCGCCACCGATCCCCTTGCTCCCTCTCGTCGCCGCTTCCGCTTCGTTTTTTCTTTACGAGTCTTGTAGCGAAGACCGGTTGGGGAGACGACCAGCTCGCTCGCGGGCTGGGTTGAAGGAGGAAATGGGCTTGGCCGGGCCCAACGCATGGAAAAAGAAAAGGAAAGGGGTAGGTCGGGCCAAGGCTGGATTCGGCCCGACCCGACCGATTTCATTTTTTTAAAATAATTTAATTAAATAATAATTTTTAAAATTTTCTTTGGTGACTAATTCCTAACATTTAATGCTCCTTTAAATTAATTAATTTAGGTGAAAAATTAGGTGTCAACAATATCGATGGGGCCTATCATCCTAATAGTACAACAGGTGCGATGGTGAGCGTACACAGAGATCACTCAGGCACTCTTATACATGGCTTTACCTTGTCGTGACCTCTTTTTTTCGGCGCCAAATCGAGGCAGGCTCTTTGCGGAGGCTAATGGTTCGACTAGGTCTATTTTAGCCCTGACTCCCTCAAGTCCACCAATTCGCGACTTAATGTTTCAAATTTTTAACCTGTAAGTCAATTTTAAAACGGAGTCGCCACTAATCGATTTAGGGTTGATCGATTAGAAACCCAAGTGAAGTATTGGGAGAAATACTTGCTCCTGCCAAGTAGAGAAATTAGGAACGGAGACTTGATTACACTAGTTAATCACTAATACCCTTTCGATACATAATTTTGTTTAAATCCTAAGGCTTTTTGGATATTTGAGGGATTTTCCATGCATTTGTGGAGGAAAAATATTTTTTTTTTAGTCTTTTTCTTCTTTTTTTTTTACATAAAAAGCATTTTTTTGATTTTTTGCTATTTTTTGGAAAATATGAGTTTTTTTTTTTTGGCTTTTTTTGACTTTTTTTTGGGAAAATATGAGATATTAATTTTTTTTACTTTTTATTTAAAGTATTATTTTATATTATAATATAAAACGAACAGTCGGATCCCGGGTTGGGTCCAACCCTCTTCGTCCCGCCCGAGACACGACGGGCCCAACGCAGCCCGACTCAGGTTTTTTCTCCTCTTATTTTTTAAGAGAAAACCCAAACCGCTCTTAGCCCGTTTTCATAAAAACTTCAGCCCAAAGGCTACCCGACCCACGCGCACAACTTGGCCCGACGACCCGACCGCTTGATGGAAACCCTAGGGTGCCGGGTCACGCGTCCGACCCGGTTGACCAGGTTTTCGCAGCCATTGCTGCCTTCATGATCCAGCGGCCGTGATGAGCGACGGGGGGGAAAAGCATCCGAGCAGCGGCGGAGCGGCTTCGACGCGGCTATAGCAGAGATGGCTAACCCAGAAGCGAGGTGGCAGACGAGGGGAGGTCAGAGATGCTCACCGGCTTCGGAATTTCAACCGAGGCTCGTTGGTAGGGGGCAACACGACGATGGACGTCTTCGGCAGAGATCTGGTGCTGTGACATCGGGGACAGCGACAACGACGAGGTGTGAGTATGGCGGCACGACAAGATCTGGGGCGGCGGCGGCGTCGGGGCATAGGACCTCCTCCGATCTCCTCTTCTCTCTAGCCTACTTACTCAGATCTGAACGGCATCAGGGCAAAGCTCGGGTTGGCGTCGGGGTTTGTGATAAAGCTGAATCGACCCTAGATCTAGGCCATGACCGACCCCTGCTCTCACTCACTCAGCTTCTTCCGCCCTTTGATCTCCCTCCTCTCTGCAGGTTTGCTGGCGGCCTCCCCCGATGTCTCTCGGTGGGAGGTCGTTTAAGCTCACGACCCATTTCCTCTCTCGCTTGCTTTTCGGTCTCCCCCGAAGTCTCTCAGGAGAAGGTTTCCAAGCTTGCGATGCCCTTCGACGGAGGTTGTGCTCTCTTATTTATAGGTGAGGAGGTCCGGTCGACGAAGGGACTCGGTCGCCGGTCTTTGGCTTGCCGATCGGACTCTCGTGGCCAAACCGGCGTCTCATCTCAGCATTAAAGGCACGCATTGAAGGCGCACGCGCGTCGTCCTCTCCTTCGGCGGCCTACCTCCGTGCCTCTTTGCCGTAGGTTGCCCTTGAGCACGTTGCCGGCCACCGCGTGTGAGATGCGAGGCGAATGAGGAAGAAGAAGACGGGGAGGAAGAAGAAGAGAGGGGGCCTGGGCCCGGGCCCGTGTGGAAAAGAAAAAGAGGGGAAGGGCTGGATTTTTTTTGTTTTCTTTTGTTTTTACTAATTTTTTTGTTGTTTTTATTATTTATTATTTATTATTTATTATCCAAAAAAAAGGAAAAACAAAAATTAAAAGGCACCAAGGCCTAATTTAAAAAACCTAATCAAAATTTAGGCGTCAACATACCTGTGATTTCCCAATGGCTTCAACTGCGGAGCGAGATCCAAGCGTTCCTCATCACCCTCGATCATCTGCTGCAACAAGGTCAGGATCAGAACCACCTTGTCATCGAATCTGACTGTCTGGTGTTGGTGAAAGCCATCCATGATCCGCACTCGACTCCATGGGAGGCAAGAGCTCTCCTTGCAGAAGCGGCAGCCAAGCTTTCTTCTTTCCAAAACCTAAGTGTGCAACACTGTAGAAGAGAGGCCAATTTTGTGGTTGATTGGGCCGCAAAGGCCCATTGTAATGGCACCTTATGTCATGCCCCGAACCTTGAATGCGCCAACATCCTACCATGGTCATGCAAATGCGACATTTCAAGTAGTGTCGCCGACCCCATTCATTTATTATTGCGCAAGCGGAACGTATTATAAAACCCCTGACAATGAAATACATGATAGAAAAGCAAGAAGCAAAACCACAACATAACACTTTCATAATTCAACAGAATTATAAACAGAGATCTACGGCCAAAAGTCTACAAAAGACCGGCTCTTAAAAAGGAACTGTCCTACGACCAACAAGTCGGACACTTCTCCAATCCTTATGACTTCACCTCTGCAACTCCTCAAGGCCAACCAAAGCTAACTGGCCGCTCCGTCCACCAGAGACCTGAAATTTTAATCCCACAACCGGGATGAGACATTGTCTCAACAAGTTCAACCCCCTAAACCCCTATTAGAAAAAAAAAAAATACGCCTAAGGGTGGCCTAGCCACATCACACAGAGAACTTACATCGCCTTAGTTCCTTCTTGCAGATTAGCACAATTCAAATCACTCAATCACAAATAGTAATAGGAACTTAAACCACAGAAACGCTAACAATATCATTTCGAATGACCACGAGTCCGGATTATAAGACCAAATCATTATGACACGTCCCATACCATGTCACACGATTTCGTCCCATAATCCGACTCATCAATAACACTCAGCATGCGTTCCAATTGATATTCACTGCCGCACAAGGGCATAGCCTACTCGTAGTTCGGCTATCTACTGACATTAATGTCAGGCATCGCCTCCCCCCATGGAGCGCGGCTTCGTCATTACATCGACGGAATTCCCGAAGGAGCATGGGTCTAGTTGGCCTAGCCTCTACTGCGACCCAAGTCACGTCACTCTGTTGACGGCATTTCTAAAGGAATAAAGGTCCAGTTGGCGTAGCCATTACTGGGACCGAGTCTTTCAACCAGCACACAACAATTCAATATTAGCCCCCGGACACTTTGCATTTCACTCAATGCTCTGATTAAAATAGCAGTCCTAGCCTCTTTCTTTCGTATTAAAACATTCGAGAAAGTAGTCGTGCGTGGGCACACATCACTTCGAACCAAAAACCAATACCTTCCTTTTTCAAACCCCACTGCTTAATATAATACTTAAAATCCATTTTCGGTGTCAAACTTGGCACCCGGGATTTTCTGAAGAAATTATATACTTTTCGCAATCACCACTCGGTTTCACAACTCAGCAATCAATTGCATAAATCATAACTCAATTTGCAATATCTAATCATCAAATTCATAATCTGAATACACAACAACGATCAGCACAAAATTCTGAGAATTTAGGGTCCCGAAATAATTTTTGGAATTTATTAAATAATTAAATATATTCCGAAAATTAATTAAATAATAATATCCATATTTTTCACAATCCACACTCAATTTATAATATCCAACCATCAATATCAAAATCCGAATGCACAACAGTGATCGGCACGAAATTCGAGCAATTGAGATTAGAAATAAATTTTCAGTTTTTTAAAAATAAATAATAATATTTTAATAATTTCGTAATATAATATATTATTAAAAATTCCAGAATTTCGAAACATTTAAGTAAATAAAAAATAAAACCCTATTATGTCCCATCAATGTTTATTATTAAATAAACTCTCTTAGCCTTAATTAAACATGCTTTAAATTAAACAAACCTCTTAATCTAAATCGCAATTAAATAAACTAAACTAACCACCTAAGCTTACTTAACTTAGACTAAGCACACTTAGGGCATCATTAATCCTCTAATCAAGATTTAATGAGTTAAATTCACCGGAATCGCTTTCCGACGAGTCCCTGGCGAAGAGGACGGCGAGGCCATCGACAAATCTCCTCGGGGCGACGCCAAAAGAGGATTGGAAGGCACCCAAAACGGGCCTTGAAGATCGGCTAGGGCTGGAACTCCGGTGGCTGCTCCTTGCTGGTCGAGGGTGCTCTAGTCACCAGTTGGGCACGGGACCGGCGGAAATGAGCGACGGCAGGTCGTTCGGGTGGAAGCGGTGACTCTGGCGGCCAGGCAAGACCTCCGGTGGTGGCTGGTGACCAAGGACGACGAGGCGACGCGAGCTGCGGGGTTCGGTCGTGCTAGCGGCGGAGTCGAGCGCGAGCCGACCGATCGTGCAAAGCGCAGGAGAAGTGGTACCGGTCGCGAGCGGCCGGCTGGCTCACGGTGGCTCTCCGACGAGCTGGACGACCAAGAACAGTGGCTGACGAAGATAATGGAAGCTCGGGGGCGCTCAAGTTGCGGCGGAACGACGAGCTGGCAAGCGAGGCGCATGCGGATGGGCGACGACCGCGATGGCGACGGTCTGGCGACAAGAGACGGCGTCGAACGGGCGAAGGAGGCGGACGAAGGGGGTGTCGGGGCTGCTGGTCCAACCGGTCGAGCTCCTCTCTCTCTCCTCTTTTCAAAACCCAACAAGCTCCCTTGATTCAAGGAAGAAGATGATGGTGATAGCCCACCTTTACAAGAGCAAATCCTCACCCTCCACTTGTCAACATCCTAGCCACTCTTGCCCCCACACCATGACATCCAGTAACTCAATCCTCCATAACCTCTTCCAATGGGTGCAAATTTCATTTTCCGCCAGGGCATAAAATCTTATACATTAATTTCTTCAATTCCATTCAATTCTCTTCCAATTGAGTCCAATTGAAGTCCATAAAATTAATCCAATGTCACCACACTTCAATTCATATCTTCACTTGTCCGTAGAACCAACTTAAGTGCCAAAAGTGCAACTAAAGGCGAGCCTACTAATTTCTGGAGCCAAATTAGCCATTTTTTGATTTAATTGCTGAAAAACTCTAATTGCATGAAAAATCTTCTAAAGACAAGTCAATGATCCTAAAATGATTTGTGACACACCATGACTTCCAATTTATGAATTCAACCTCAACAGTTAATTTCACTTTGGCACAATACTAGCGCGTCCTAATCTACCAAGTAGCTTTTATAAATTTTCATACATTTGACCTGTGGTCGATCAATTCAAGCCACAATGTACCTCTTTGACACATTGGCGATTTTCGATTGTCGGGATAATCTCAAGGTTTCAAATACGAACATAGGGTACCCAATTGACAGAAAAGCCGGTCCAGTGTCAATCGACAAGAATTGTGCAATCTTGTGGAATCACCTACACTCGATCACATGCCTCTGTCGAGTCAACCTATCTCCGATCTCTAATCGATTTTTAACTGTGCCGTAATGACCTTTGCGGATTAACTCGGTCGAAAGATCGTTTCCTGGTCAAATTCTTAAGTCTGATGCAGTAGAATTTCTTAACGGCTTCACCTCATAGACTAGTTATCCCATGAGTGATCAGTTCAGGGAAAAAAACTATATGCGTGCCAACGAAATGCCTGTCTCAATTTATTGAAAATAGAATTGAAAAATCGGGATGTCATACCTTACCACTAGACAAGGCTACGTCCCCTCCCGCTTCGCTTCTAGACCTTCTATATGCTGAAGCTCATGAAACAGGCTTCTCTGTTTCTTTACCTTGATTATATATTATTTCCTTTTCTGACCAAAAAAAAAAAACCAAGAGGAAAAAAATATCCGTTTTCTTGAAAAAGCGCAATGCGATAATCTTTCCCATCAAAATCAATCGAACTCTTCCTCGATTTGCGAGTTTCCAACAATCAAGTACTTTTCAATCCAGTCTAGCTACTAATTAAGAGATGCGAAATCTATTCGAAACTAACCTCCAGCTGCAATTTTCCTGATTCATCTAGGCGAGTAAGCTATCAAATATTTGATTGAGGCAGCTGTCATCCTTCATCAATTTAAAATAATTGAGGTTGGTCAGCTTTCTTCAAGCAAACTTCTAATTTTCAAAATATGATGAATATTTATTTCAAACTAGCCAATTGCTTCGTCCTACCAGACGTGAAATTGAACGAATAGACATACGAAAGCGAGCACGTTGGAATTACGAACTGCAATTGTCGTCTCCGCCAAGGAATCATGGGCTTACTTATGAATCACATCGGCAAACATTCTTCAATTCAATCACAATGCGACTTTAGGTGTTACAAATTTTCCTGCTTGTAATATGAACGTACATTTAGATGGGCTATTCTCTCTCTACCAGATTTGCGATCCCGTCACTTTTTGCTCCCTTTTTTAAGGTCCTGTGGTACAATTTGTAACATTCTGATTCATTCCATAAAGGCCAAAACCCCATCAAATACGAGTATTCAAGCAAACTGAAAAGGTTAATAAATTACTCAGCAATCACTTCGTCTGGCGGATTACATCAATTGAATAGATGGGCCTATTTATGGAGTGGGTGCTCTCTTTACCATACTGGGAGATAATTTCTGTCAGTAATTTACACGTATTTTTACTTATAATACATGTATCTAATTTTTAATGATTCTCCTCTTTTTCACAATGGTGGAGCCAATATCCAACGATGGTGTAGAGGTGAACGGTGACTTACTTTCATTGGGACTTCACACTTTGGACAATATATGTAATAAAAGAAAACTCTAAATACCCGTATCACATTTTGCCCACGTCACTTTGTGAGCTCAATTTTTAAAACCCCTAATTTGACCTAATGTGTGACAATTAAATAGATGAAAGAGAGCAGTTTTGGCCATGCTCTTACATCTCCAGAATTTCTAACTCCATACCTTCATGTTATCACGATTTCTTATCTCTAAATGGTTATCCTTTAATTCTCTTGGGAGTCCGTTACCTTATCTGCAATTTATTTTGTCCCATTGTCTTATCCACAAGCAGTTTTAAGTTCGGAAAAATATATTTAATAAAAATGGATTGTTTGGAAAAATATGAGCGCAAAAAAGAACAGCCCGCGTCCATGTGAAGGTCGTGCTTTAGGAAATAATTAATGCATGTTGGACAAAGCGACATTATCGTGTGACCTTTTATCATCTTCCAATGAAGAATTAAAAAAGAATCAACGAATCAAACAAGCCTCAAATGCAGAAGTCTGAAAAATAGTCAGCAGACATGAAGATCTGCTAGGTGCATTGACGTGTATATGATATTTTTTAAGTAGCCAGTTTGTTTGGATTTAAATAAAAAAAATACTTTTACTTTCGACCAAAATTTTAAATAAGTTTCTTAATATAGAAAAATTATGAAAAAACTATATATATATATTGTATGTCAACCTTTGAGTGTTTCAAGAGCTTCAATTTTAAAAGAGTCAAAGTACACAAGTCGCAAGACTTAGATTAAGCGAAAAAGAAGAAGAAGGAGAAACCAATCTAACTTGATCCTTTAGAAGAATATGTTATAACGACTCACTTTTAGTGAAATGAATAAAACTCAGCCCTGATGGTGATCCATGGTGACAAAAATCCCATCTTCCATTGCGCAAATTCATCTCTAAGGTCAAAAATGCAAATTTCGTCGCTAAAGCTTGAGCATTTCACAATGAAAACCTCGTTCATCACCAAAGACTTGACTTATGCCAACAGAATTCCAGTTCCATCACGTAAAAGGATTTTGAGCAATGAAAAAGTATCATCACAAAGAAGAATTTTCAGCGACAAGATCACAACTTCGTCCCTTGAGGTGCTTTCTTTAGCGATGGCAGTTTTGTTGCTACATCTTCTTCATTCCAAAATCACAACTTGGCAACCAGTGATGATCCAATTGTTGAGGCCGACTGCTAATAGGCTCTGGTACTGCTATTGCAAAAAAACACAGCAAAAGTTCAATATCTTTGGAATTGGAAGATCCAATTGGGAGCCCCAAAATTGAATCCACTGAAATATTTGATCAAATCCACTTTCGCATAAGAGCTCCTTTCACTTTATTTTGACATTTCACACATGCACCACCATTATTTAATGGTAAATCAACTTGTTATTTTCATATTCTAAATTTGCGTGCTGACTGACCAAATTGATCACAGGCTTTCTGGTTTGAAATTAGTCTCTGAATTTGCTGTGTATACAAACATAGTCTGAAACAAAAACAAAATGTTGAGAACTAAGCATATTTATCACCAGCTTCATTGGCAGTGGGCATGTTCCATACAAACTTAATCTACAATTGTCAAGCCATTCAAATAGCCTGAAACAAAAACAAAATTTTGAGAACTAAGTACATACATCACCAGCTTCATTAGCAGCGGCCGTCTTGTATGAAGAAATGGGTGATAACATGGATATTCCCGAAAAGGGAGCTAGATATGTTGGGACGGGCATCTTCATGGGAAGGTCTGGCGGCAAAGCCTCACCTTTAAGAACATCAGTTGCTTCTCTGATAGAAGGCCTAAGCTTATAATCTGGATAAGCACAAAAGCGAAGCCCCAGAATTGTCACGCATTGAACTTGTTTCTCATCAAAGTCTTGGCCCAGCTTTGGATCTAATGCTTCCAAAAGGCTCCCTGTACCATAATGCTCCCAAACCCACCCCACAAGCCCCACATGGTCCTGCGACAATCTCAAGTCATTGACTTTTCTTCCGCTCACTATCTCTAGAAGGACGACCCCAAAGCTATATATGTCCGATTCCTTGCTTGCCTTGCCGATTTGAATGCATTCAGGAGCCATATAGCCTATTGTCCCAGTCAATGCAGTCGTTTGCACCCCTTTGACATGGTCAACTAGTCTAGCCAACCCAAAATCTCCTAGCTTGGAATTAAATTCTTCATCGAGCATGATGTTGCTAGATTTAATTTCCCTATGGATCACGCATTGCTCCCATTCTTCGTGGAGGTACAGCAACGCCTCGGCTAATCCTCGAGCAATTTTGTACCGAGTTTCCCAAGTCAACAGGGTTTTACCCTTGAATAAATGACTGTCCAAACTACCTCGAGAAATGAACTCGTAGACGAGAAGGAACTCCTTTTTCTCGTGGCACCAACCAATTAGCTGGACTAGGTTTTTGTGCCTGAGTTGGCTCATTGTCTTACTTCCGATACATACTCCTTCACCCCTTGTCGTGATTCGGGGGTTATCTTCTTGATGGCCACTAGGATCGCATTGGTCAGGTAACCTTTGTACACTTTCCCGAAGCCCCCTCGGCCAAGTTAACGGTGGTCTGCGAAATTATGCGTCGCCACGACCAATTCCTTGTAGCAGAACTTCCTCCCTCCAGTAACATCTTTGAGTTCTTCACTGATGGACACTGTACCTTCATTTCCTTCTCGACTAATTTCGTCTTTCGGATTCCTCTTTGACCTGCAGAAGCACCAACCCAAGCACGGAACGAGAATAAACAGTACGATGCCACCTGAACAATCTAAAGCAATCCAAAACCTTGTGTGATCACTCCTTTTAACACTAATCACAACCGGTCGTGTCGTTTTATTCCGACTGGTTGATACGTTGTCAAGACCGACTTCTGGGCCAGAGAAGGATTCCCATGTGTCAATACTGTTTTGCCCAGATAGCGGTCCGGAGCTACCTGAGAAATCCGAGGCCCCCAATCCTGGCAACCTGTCTCTCAACTTCACTATGGAGGGAATACTTGAGACATTTTCACCCGAACTCGAGTCACCGCTGTCTCCTATCAGAAGGACGCTTAGATTTTGCGCGAAGGAGTCGGGGATTTGAGATCTAAAGGGAAAGAGAAAGAAGGCAAAACCATCGCCGTGTGCCTTGCTACCTGGCGAATTGATGATGAAAGTAAACTGGATGCTGAGATCAGCCATGTTGGCCGTGGCAACGTCCCAAAGATGCGTTGGTTTTTGATACGTGGCTTGGCGACTGCTGTGGACAAGGTCCTTGCCGTGCTGGTCGACCGCAAGCTGGGTGATCGGGCTACTTATGATTGAGGCATTCCCTTGGCAGCAGATTCGACGATCGTTCGAGTCGAAATTTGCGAAGCCGAAGGATATATTGTCAGATGTTGCCAAAGTTGTTGTTAATCGAATGACTACGGAAAGGATGAAGATGAACCGGAAATTCATGTTGTGTAAGCCATGGAAATTCATCATTGGAAGTCAATGAATAGGAGAGGAAAATATTTCGTTAGGAAAAGAAAAAAAATGCCGAAAGATGTAGGCGATTGCTTGGGATGGTTCCACAAAGGAAAAACACAAAAAGTCACGAAAAATAATTTCGTGTTGACAAAGATGAGGTTGAGGACAGCCAGACAGTCCATCGCCAAGTCGATTTGTTCGAGGAAAGTGGGGAAAATCAAATTAAAATAGCGGAGGACGGAGAGTGTTGACAGGAGTTTTACTAGGTGCTCTTACAATATGATATTTTACACCAAAAATTGTTCGATGACACCAACATCAATTTCCCCAGTAATTGAATAAAATCAAGTTAGCGAGTCACTCAATAGCCGAATCTGCGTGACAAGCGTTTGCCTATTTCTCTCCATCCCTAAAAAAATTCGACCATCACAAGAAGTTACAATCATCAGATCAATCACGCACGTGTCCCTCTTTCCTTCTCCCACTCCTCTCTCACGAGAAAGTTTTTTTTTACATGATATATGCCCCATGTGACAGCAATGACATGGTGTAATTAACCGAACACCACCATGTGAGCATCACAAATCGTTGCAGCTGCTCGTCATTGTTATCATCGCTCGTCACCCAAACTGCCATCACGATACATGAGTCTCTCTATCTCCCTCTTTTGAAAGTGGTCAACCTCGAGGTCACCATTCACCAACCTTCGATACTAAGTCCAAGTCACGATCTTAGAAGACCTTATCTTGAGGCTGAAGATCTCGATCCGAGTTCCCATGATTTAATTATATTATCTTTTTAATTAAATGTCAAATCCCAAAAATATTCATACGCTTTGAGGAAACCACGAATTCTTCCATTTGAGGCCGGAGTTCATCAGCGATCCAATAAGCAGTTTCTTCTCAAGCCTCTTGTTTTTCAATTAGGATGGGAAGCGTCGTATATAAGCTGAGTCACTTCCCATATTAATTGCCGAAGGATAACATTGCCGTATAAAATGTCCAGATTACACCGTACCAACTAGCAAACTTTATCTTTGATAAGTGGAAACCCTAGCATGCTTGGAGATTCTGAACTGCTATCGTGCACAAACTGAACTATTATCCAAGAGAGGCCAACCGAGTAGTGGTTTGGGTCGTGAAAGCCCGTGGAATTAAGGCCCTTCTTAATGATTGGCCATCTAACTCTCCTCAGATTTTATTGGACCTCTTATGTTCTGAGGCTCATTTGCCTTGTGATCCGGTCTTGTTCTAAAGGAACGAAAGGAGTCTTTTTCAGGAAAATAAATAAATATAATTACCAAATTTTGTCCCAAACTAGCCTTGACTTCAACGTATTCTTCGGTTTGATGGATGATAAACATGTTGGCATATCGGAACAAAGGATTGCATGTGACTGTTAACGTACGACCAAGGGCTTCTTTAATAGAAAAAAAATTAAGTGTTACAATGCAGATGCCGATAGACTTAAGTGCTAAAAGAAGAAATAAAAAATTGTTTGACAATATTTCAAAATTGGAGATGAGAATATCACAAGTGTCATAACTTTCGTACATCGCTTAATTGAGTTTCATAACTTTCTTGTAATAAGTGTCATGAATGTTTACTTGGGTGCCGTAACTTTCAATCAAACCATTAGCTTTTTAAGAACATCCACCCAAGTGTCGGGAATTCGATGTAATGTAGCACTTGTAGTAAATATATATAAGAAATTATGACACTTAATCAATCGAAATATTATATGACACTCAAGTAATAGGAAAAAAATTACTGTAGTCAAATAATCACCTTACAGAAGTTATGACATTTAAGTGATAAAAAAAAATTATGGTACTCAAGTGAACGTTGTATGAAAGTTATAACACTCATGGTATCATTTCCCTAGAGATTGACAAATGAATAGTATTAATTTTTCACCATACATAGAACAATTATTGTTATTAGGCAGAAGTACACCCCAAGTATCAAAACTTAGAATGAATGGACACTTAAGTGTCAAAAGTTTGGAAAGTAACACTTAAGTGTCAAAATCGAAGCAAAATAGATCACTTAAGTGCGCCAAAATGCCAACGTGGCGATTTTCCGGCAAAGGAAGTGCAAAACAATGCTATTTTGCATGCTAACGTGGCTTAACAATACAAAAAACGACGTCGTTTTGGTGCCGAGCGTGTTAAGAAAATTAATATAAACAATAATTAAATTAAATTTAAAAATAAATTTATTTAAAACATTTAAAAGTAAATAAAAATATTTAAAAAACTAAATTTAAAAAAAAACTAAAAATTTAAAAATATATACTTTTAAAAACTAAAAATTTAAAACATTGAAAAACTAAACTTATATATAACATTTAAAAATAAAATTAAATTAAAAAGCTAAAAATTAAATAAAAAAGGGTAGACAACTAAGGGCTGAGCCCTCGCTGCCATTGGAAGGGCCCGGTCCCCCTTTTTTTTAAAAAAATTATTTTTTAATAAATTTTAGTTTCTTTTAAATTTTATTTTTTAAAATTATTTTTTTAATATTTTATTTTAGTTTTAAATTTTTTATATAAGTTTACTTTTAAAAAAATATTTTTAATTTTTTTAATATTTTTAATTTTTTTTAAATATATATAGTTTTTAAATATTTTTTATTTTTATTTTTAAATGTTTTTATTTAAAAATATATATTTTTTAATTTTTAATTTTTAGTTTTTTAAATTTTTAATTTATTTTTAATTTTTTTAATAATTTTATTTTTAAATTTAATTTAATTAATTCTTATATTAATTCTTTTACGACGTTAGCACCAAGACAATGTCGTTTTGGTATTGTTTAGCTACGTCAGTATGCAAAATGGCATTATTTTATACTTCCTTCGCCGGAAAATTGCCATGTTGACATTTTGGTCGGATTTTGGCCGGAATGACACTTAAGTGATCCATTTTGCTTCGATTTTGACACTTAAATATCAATTTCCAAACTTTTGACACTTAAATGTCCCTTTGTGCCAATGCCAAGTTTTGGCACTCTAGATGTCCGTACCTCATTGTCATTAGCAATATATTTGTCACAAATCAACTTGCCATCATTTTGTTTTTCCTGTTGATTAAATTAAGCAATACATCCCTTACTTATTACATTAAATTCTTGTCTTACTTGACTCTAACAAGCCAATGCTAATTAAGGTTATTGAAATACTTAATTTCTTTAAATTGTTGAGTATGCAAGCTTTCGACACTTAATTGGATTATCAAGACGTTAAGTTAACCACCTTAGTACCGTCGAGATCAACCATCGATGAGAATTCCTTTCTTGATGCTCCAAGGAAGTGTGAACTGTCATATGACTTAATATGATTTAAGTTCTATATTACATGAGGGTGAGCTTGTGATATTATTCATAAATAAAGACCTACCCCTAAAAGAACTCAAGAGCTCCTTAAAAAAAACTTGACTCGCATGAATGGAAAATAAAATAACGGTATACTTCCTTCAATTCATTAATGAGTTACAAATTATAAACGTCATTCACACACATATTTAATTAAGTTGTTGGTTCGGCTATGGCATCACAAATCCGAGATTGGGCGATTGGGACGCGAATGATGGGTGGGGGCGGTGTCGTGAGAGACGAGTGAATAGATGGGACAAGTCAACCACATTAGGGAGGGAGGGAAGGAGGAGAATCAAGAGAAAAATCATCACGCCAAAAATAGAAAATTTCTTGAAGCAATATTTTAAGATTTATAGGTGTTTTTTCCTTCTTCTTTTTTATTCAATGGACTTATATATGTGATTAATAGGACATTCGCGAAATTATCCCTGCTTCTCTCTTTAACGAAGGTGATAAGCATGGTCTTATTAATCGTTAAGGAATTCGTTGAGTAGTTTCTAACACGTTCAATGATTTTCTTTTTTCTATCCTTTCAGCCTTAATGCTATGTTGGGAAGCAACGTAGGGGAAGAGAGTGAGTAGAAAAGGTCTCTACAGAACTGTTCATCCTCTTACTTATCAGAAAAAATTTACACTTCTTTTTCAAAATTTGCGCACAAACTGTCAGTCCTCCCATTTTTCCCCAATTTCCCAAACATAGCACAGGACACTGTGCAAAAGCGGCAGTCACACAGTGAGCACATAGCATTAGCAGGTGATGCAATGCTCTGATGGAGAGAATGCAGAACATCGCACGGATTGATACGTACGGGGTTTGGTTTTGCTGCAGTGACAAATCAGGGATGGGCAATGTCGTTTATTTATTTATTTAATATTATAACTTGACAGCTTGCTCAGTACCTCCTTAACATTGGTTATTCCCAAAAAGATCCAGTGTCATAAGCTGAATATCTTATTCTGTGATGAGACAATTTTGCGTTTCATCTGATCGAAAGTTAGCAACAGAATCAGTGGCTTCTTTCTTTAGTGTCTCATGTTCTCTTTATTACAGACCTCGTGGCGAGTACAGTCGGAATGCTATTGGTTCGGTAATAATATACGTGAGAAAAGAGGGCTTTTGGGTACTTAATCAACGTACTTAATCAACGTACTTTTTTGGTCTTCCCTATGAATGCATTGGCTGACATGGAGGACTCGCTAGAGTCCTCGTCGAAATCAAGAAAAGACTTGGTCTTTACATCTTCACAAATTGAACACTTCACCTCCAATTCCCATAAATATATGGGAAAGACACAAGCATCTTCCTAACCAAAAAAAAAAAAAGCATAAAAACCAGCATAAAACTATTAGCAAAATATATACCCAACAATATATATACGTGATAAAACAAAGAGCAGGTTGCAATATAGAATTTCTACAATCTACAATATATATACATATATGTATATATAGACACACACACATACACAAAAGACTCAAGACTCATCTAAACTAAAAAGTTATCAACATCCATATATATAATTGCCTCAAACCATACCAAAGATTCAACTCCCCAGTATCCCTGTTGAGAACAAATTAGAGGTTTTAAAAATTGAGGACGCAAAGTGACATGAGGGCAAAGGGGTGATAAGCGTCCTACACCTTTTGGCAACATCCTATTTCACATACTAAGCCTTTCTTGATCTTAGCAGACCAATAGAAGTTTTTTTTTCCTTGTTAAAAACATGGCAATAAACCTCTTCTTAAGACAAATCAATTGATCTAGGAACATTTTCCCTAGTTAGTAAGGAATTGGTTTTTTCATATGCCACCATTATCATCCTATAAGCTAGTTGAGAACTGCACTTTATTTGACTCTAGCGATTCACCCTCCACCCTTGTAGGATCAAGTAGACCACAAGTTTTCTCCATCTCAACTCATGTACTACAGGGATCCTGCTCTGATACTATCTGTCACAACCTAGTAGTTTCTTGGCCATGGAATAGCCTGTGTGGAGCTTGATGAGCCAACAATAACAAACCAACCTCCCTTCTATAGTTGTTCCAAAGAACAATACAACAAATAACTTCCTCGTATCAGATCGTACCGTGCCCAACTTAACTTGAGTGTCTAGTCCATTGAGCAATATAGTATATCACTTTAAGCTCAACAACTAGTTTCGGCTTGCCATGACCTCATTAAGAAAGCGATATCAACTCTCAACTAGTTTATACACGAGAAGTCAACCCCAAATTCGAAACTCCTTAGCAATCTATTCGTTGCATCTTAGAACTCTTAGTATCAACTATCCTGACGCTACTCTCATTGACCAGTTGTATTCATCCCCTCTGCATCATTCACTCTTCAACTAATAACCCCAGGCTCCACTCATAAGAGTTTGTGAGCATGGAAGAATTACGAACCATGACAAATTCATTCTAAGTAAAAAGAAACTATAAGTTACTAAAAAAAAAACTATTTCCTATTATGGTAAAGAGAGCACCGACTCCACGCTTAGGCTCATCTGTCCCGCACTAATGTTTTCTTTTATGTCAAACTTCTTTGTGATTGACCATGCCTCCACCCCCAACACACTGGTGATTTCTATCTACTAGATCTATGCCCTGCACTAATGTTTTCTTTTATGTCAAACTTATTTGTGATTGGCCATGTCCCACCCCCAACACACTCTTGATCTTTATCTGCTATATCTATGCCCAACATTTGCGATGATGTCATGCCTTATATAGCCACCAGTATCAATCACCTTTGCCAATTCAGTCATTAGCGTTAATGGTGCATTGCTCCATGGACAATGTACTCCCCCCCCCCCCCCTCCTCTCTTTTGCCTTAAGGTGTGGTAACACAACCTCATTAGTATTGATACCTCATATCTCTTTCGTCCTTTTGGAGACTCGACTAATGTCGAGCTCATTGAGGAGATGGTAGCAACGGAGGTAGTCAAGGTGATGATCAATTGAAGGTTATGATGACTGGAAATAAATATCTCACAAGAAATCAAAGTTAGAGGATGAAAGAGGATTGCATTAGCCATCTTGCTTTTGAGGTAACTTCTTTTATTTTGTTTCCTTTTGGCCAAAAAATATTGTAATTTAAAAAGAAAGGGTTTCTTAAGTAACATCAACCAATAAGTGTGCAAATTTTGTTGTTGACCGGTACCCTTCTTTTGAAAAAGAACAGTTTCGTAAGTGCACACGTGATGATGACACATTAGCATCATTCGTGAAAAAAAAAATTAATTATATTTTTAGGGTGTATGAAATAGATTAAAACAATAAACAACGTGTCAACGATGGATACGACAACGGCTCTGTCCACATGCTACCCAAGAATCTCAAGCCAACTGTATCAGAGTACTAGGTTTGCTCCGCTGTCTTTCCTCTCGAGTACAAACCGAGTGCTACTCTCCTTAGTGGACTGACATCTGTCCTTAGCTGATCTGTCTCTCTTCCTCAAAGGCTTTCTCGGCAGGTGTCGGTGACGGTGGGTGCCTTGAGAAGTAGAGTTTCAGTTAAGTCGTACTCGCGCGAGTGTGCATCGACTGGTTCGCATGAGACCCAATTCTTTTCTGTTTTGGGGAATGGAGCTGACCTTTCATTGGGCGAAGAGAATCTGCTCCGCCTTTCCCTTTTTTCCTTCAAATACGATGTTTTCAACTTGCCATTGAGGGGAAAAGAACATCAGTTCCTTTCTAATTTGAAACCCCATCCAGAGAAACACCAAGCTTTGTTTCTGCAGTCCATTCAATCACGGCTTACAGCGAGTGAGGCTTTTCTCTTTCTTGTTCTTCGTTCTTGCTATATTCCTCTTTTCGCTTTTCATTATTTCATATTTGGATCACATCTGCTATTACTATATTTTTTGTTTTCTAATTAATATGCGAATGCCTTGTGTTCTTGAGCTAGAATCATAACTTTCATTCCTCTTATTCGAGTGGCGAAATACGTAAAGTTTCTTTATGTGTGATATCATGAGGGACTGGTGATTTAACCAGAACTTAATCGTAAATTTAACAGATAAAGAGGGTAAGAAACCCTAAATTTTAAAGGAGAAGGTGGTGAGAGATGGGAAGAGGAAAGATTGCGATAAGGAGAATCGACAACTCCACGAATAGGCAAGTCACTTTTTCAAAGAGGAGAAATGGTTTGCTCAAGAAGGCGGGGGAGCTTTCCATACTTTGCGATGCTGAGGTGGGAGTTATCGTCTTCTCTTGCACTGGAAAGCTTTACGATTTCACCAGTTCTAGGTTAGATCCCTAGCTCTTTTTTCTTCCCTCAAAGTCAAGTCTCCTCTATGCTATACTCAATGCTTTTCACTGATTAGTTTCCAGTGGCTTCGGTTCTTTTTCAACATCATATTGGGCTTTGATCTCTTGAGTTTTGGCTATGATCCCTAAATATTATAGTGATAACATGTGTTGATGTGCATAGGGATCATCCAAAGTTAGAGGATTCTTCTGTTGTCATGACCCTTGGATTTCTGACTTCTCCATTTACATATGCATGCCTCTCGTACATACTGCCTGAAAGGAGGACAATGTTTCTTTTATTCTTAATTCAATTTTGTATTTTTTGCTGTTTATTTCGGTTTATGTTCATTCGTTTGTTTTCCTTATTTAATACAATAGACCTACAATAATCTCAGTATCTCCATTTTGGCAGCTCTAATAAGAAGTGGGTCTTATGAAGTAGTCAGATATATGGGCTAGAATTGTTTAGGGAAAAGTTGGCTCCTTTCAAAACGTTTTTAATCAAAATCTCAAAGATACATAATACTTTGAGATTTATTTCTCATAAAGATAACAAAAAGATATTGCAAGTACCTGCTTGAAATTGATCCTCACCAAAAGATGAATACATATTGACGACAACAAATTATATATATAACAATGACTCAATTTTTGTTCAGTTTGACTCTAATGATTTACTAAATTAGGTTAATATAGTGTATAAGAAATAAGAAAACCCTAAAATAAGGTCCATTCAAAAGCAAATCAACATTCAAATAACTGAAATTGAAATATGGTGAAAGCGGTGGTGAAAACTGGCCGGTAGTTATGAACATATTTATTCAACATGTATCTCTTGATGTCAATGTCAGTGTTATCACTAAGTGAAAATTTGCTATGAAGAGAAGAAATTCATGCACAAAACATCCAATATCAAGCAAATTGAAAAAGATGTCACAAACTCGTCAGTGTCATTTCCAAAAGAACTTCACAGATTCACATGGTGTTAGTGTTTTGTGCTATCAATGGCTAAGTCATATGATCCGATCCAGAAACTAGGATTTATCATACCATTAACACTTACAGATAAATAAAGTAGATAAATTAATTACATGAGAATAGACTCAACGCATATATCAATATAAAAGTGGCAAAAATTTGGTGTCTCATTGCGCTAAGTGGCTTGACCATATCCAACCTTTACCCATTAATTTCTTTGCGTGTTAAGCCAATAAGTATGGAATGATGAGAATTTTCTTTGTGATTTTATAGATTTAGATTCCAAAGTAACTGTCTAGAGATTAGGACGAGTAGAAATTGATTTTACATTTCTCCCCTTTAAGCAAGTAAGACTATCTCTTCTCCGAATATTTAATCATGAGAAAGATAAAATGTACGTGTGACACATAGAAAAATGCCTAAATACCGTAATAAGATAGGATCATCTTTGGATTAGTTGGTTTTACTAGTTTCATATTGAACTTGTACTATGAACATATGAGAATAGAAATATAGATGATTGGACTGTGTGTTAGACATCAATTATCACCATTTTCGATAAATAAGTGATATGGGAAATAAATTAAAATTAGTTTCATTACACTGAAACAGAAATGCATCTAGAAACGTGCTATACAAGCACAACATAAACTTTCAATGGAAATTAGTATAGGACTATAAAAGAAATATGTTAGATGAGGCCATAAACTCTATTATAGGAATTTTTTGAACAAACAAAAAGAAAAAGTAAAGTAAAAGACATAATTCAAGGGAGAAGATATATCTGGCGTGATATCGGTCATTTTCATATATTGAAAATGTTTATTTGATTTTTATATGAAGAAAGATTACAAAACTAGGTTTTCTTTTAATGAAAACATAGCCTTAGTGACAAAGTTGACATTATATAATGCTAAAAGGGTAAAAAGCATTAGTAATGTATCTTTTGGATCGAGAGAGTTTACTTGTGGGGTTGATAGATTTAATGCAATCTCAACAAATATAAATTTATTTTGATAAGTTTGAAAGGTGGCGATAAGTTTGAAAAAAGAAATGAAAATAGGGACTTGTTTTGCTATTTACATTGTTAATGACTAATCTAAAAGCTCAAATTCTTAAAAAGGTATGGTCCAATATTCAAATGCAAGGGTATTCCACCTATGCATACGCTAGATGTGCCTTAATATGGAAGCATGGAAATTGACAATTGGAGAGGAAAATAAAGGGCTTTGAGATGTTAAAATACATTACCCTGCTACCAGTCAAAAATTAAATCTGATGATAGTCCATCATGTATAAGTAACATTTTTCATATTTTGGGATTTAGAGAAAATCTAGAGAGAAAAAGTGGATCAAAGCCCTATTTATACAAGATTTCGGACATAAGACGATCTCAATCCTCAATTACAGATAAAGAACCATTCAGCCTCAACAGAAGTCACGTGACTATCACATGACCGCTCATTGATCCTAACAAAATAAGGAAAGATTAAATAGAGAAGAAAAACACTCAGAACACTATATGACTATGCTTCTGCATCAAATGGGCCATAATAAATAAAATCAAGCTCGATGGTGAGAGTTTTAACAAAAAACTAAATGCTTTCACTTGTAGATTTCCCTTATAAAGTCGTCTCACTTCTTTAACGTTTAACACATCTTCAATGGCGTCTTCAAGGTTCTTCAGCAGTTGACTAACTTGATCTTCAACTGCAGCAACCTTTCTGTCAAACCTCACAGAACCATGTAAGTCAGAAACATTGTAATTAGGCTGATCTGTATGCAACTCGAATAGCAGCTGTATGGAATATAAGTAAGATTCTTCGATGCTTTAGTCTGTCCAAACTTCATCAACTTAAGTTCATCACATTCGCCCTTAGGAAACCTCTTGCGCTTCAAATGAACGTGTACAAGCCTCCTTCCTGAAAATCCAAACCCTTCTTGTTATCCCCAATGAGAAATCCCACATCAGATTACCGGACTTGGGTTAACCATTTCTGTCTAAGCATATGTTCAAAGGTGAAAAGTAGAATATCCCAATTGAATGTTGAATCTCCTCCCCAAAGTCCAACGATGGCTTATGAGTTTCCCATCTTTATCAGCAAGTCGGAATACCATGCAGCCTAACAACTTTTGAAAAGAAGAAATCCACGATATCTGTTGTATCAGATGACTTATAACAGGGAATGAAGTATGCCATTCTTCTTTCTAACGATCAATCCACTACAAAAAGATTGAGAGTCATACCCTTTCTTGGCTACTGCAGTCCCTAAGATAAAATCCATTAGAAATGAATCAAAGGTGCTTCTGGTATTTGCTGAATGCATGTAGTGGATTCAATCAAACCTGTGTTCTTTGAGTTCCCCTAGCTAAATTAACGAGACTAATATACTCAACAATTTGCTCAGGTCTTGGTACATTATCGGCCAAAATGACAATCGGCCATCAGATTCATTGTTTTTATCCCGTTAAAATGTCCAAAGATTCTCTGATTATATATTTGCATAAAGAACCTTCTGGACTACATAGCAAATTATCTTCTGGAAGGCAGAACTTATACACTTGCTTCTTCTTGTGACAATAAGGATAAATGTCGTACTCATTTTTTAGCTCTTCAAAGCTTATAACAAGAGTACTCAACATAATTAGAAATAGGGATAGCTCAACCATCTGTTACGACATTCTATTCTCCCAATTTGAAATTCAATGAAACGTTAAATTAATCCAAAAATGGACACCACGGACACCACTTTGCATGTTTGTCAGTAGTCTTCTTCTTGAAATTTAAATATCCAAAAGAGTCGGATGGTGCCCTGACATGACAGACCTTGATGGGTACAACCATAGGTAATATCCACCGGGTCTCACGCTTCTATGGTGATTTCAGTAATAAGGTAACAACTTTCAATAGATAATTCAAAAGTTGACTTTGGGTTGACATTAGGGGATTTACCCATTTGCACTATGCAGATGTACCTCAACTTGCTTCTGCATTTATTTTACAATTTTGGAAGTAATACCACATAAAGTCCTATAACAACGAAACATATTAGTTAATATCTGAAAGTTCAATTTCGCAGTATGCAGTCGGTGCTGGAACGTTACAAGCAGTTGAGGGGGGAAGGCCACCAACTACGTAATCCAGCTTCAGAAATCAAGGTAAGAATCTGAAAATACCACCTCTTTTTTCTACAAAGTTTGCACAGAAATGTCAGATGTCTTTCACTTTCGAAATACTCATTTTACACTAAAATGGCATAATCATCCCGTGAAAACTGTCATTCCATTAGTAATTTCGTACTCAAGCTGTAAAACTTCACCTGCATGATACTTTACTTCAATGTCAAAATGTTTCTCTTTATCATATGATCAAGCAAAAAATGCATGAAAAATGCCGTAACTAATTTGACATGTTTTAGCATTGAAGCTGAAGATCAGCTGCGTACAGAACTTTGCCTATCCCAGAAAGTGGCCATAGAATTTTTGTGCAATGCAGTTTAAAATAAAGCTTTTGTTCGAAGAACATAGCAACTAATGTAGCAGAAAAATGACACTTGCTGCAAGGATTGGAGATATAATTGGCCAGGGCCCTAAAAATAGTTCCACACAAGCTAATCATATTAGTGTTCTTTAAAAAGTGTTAACCACGGTGTACTACCAAATAACATCTCAATCTGCCTTTGTTGTTTATTTACGTAACCTTTTCACCATATTAATACTTATTTTAATGATGATGACCAGAATTTTTTAAAACTAAACCTATTTAATAGACATGGAGTCTGATTATTTGGGTAGAAGAGAGAATTAGATTAACCCACTTGAAAGCCATTATTCAAGCTAAGAAACTTCAGGCAGGATTCTTCATCAACCAATTCGTGCATAGTGGTGACATCTCCATAATGCATGGCTTCAAGACTTAATATCTAACCAAAATGCCTAAGCATAGCATAGATGACGAACAAGAAAAGTACAAAAAAGATAAACTGCAAGGGCAGTGAAGCAGGAGTCATCAGAGAATGTCGAAGACCATTTCATCTGAAGTCTAGTAATGGAGGACTTCAATGGATTAAGCAAGCAAGGGAAGCCAAATATGTATCCATAGGCCAATCAGCTGTCAATAGTTTTATAGAATGTGATTTATACTCCCTCAAGCAACTATGCTATGTGGCATCGAGAGAACCATTAGATAACTCTTTTGGAAATGGAAAGAAGCCTTTGCTTTATGCTTGAAAGTAAAGTTCCATTGACTAAAGGGACTGGAGATCGGAACAAGCTCTTCTACTTTCATGTGACCTAAGTGTACCATGTCGCTCAAACGAGATCTTTCATGTGATATAAGTCTAGCATTTTCCTCAAATAAGCTTCTCACAAACATAAGAAGGATATGGAGGAGAAAGTTGTTATATGTGACCATACCATTCAAAGCTCTTCATTCTCTAGAAAGACCAGCATTACATGAAGTTCCCAAAAATTTCAGCTAAATCCCGTGTGCTTACACAGATGCAAAGCACCGCAGGACACCTTCAGGAACAACCAAGGAAGTGGACAAGGTAACTTTTTGGGAAATAGCATCAAAGCTACAAAGAAGCTCTCTGACGGAGGAAACTCTCGTTAAGAACCTCTGACTTTGACTAATATGGGCTTAATGATATACAAGTCATTCTTAGTGCTATTAACTTGACAAATCCAGGTGAAGTTTCCATATACATTCAAGCTCACTAGATCACTCTATTGACCAACTAGGTATGAAACTAAGGAAAAAATCTACATAGCGGAGGAATGACATAATGTCAATGACGATGGAAATTGCTTTCAATGCTCAAATGGGCAACAATGACCCTGCTTCTCTAATCTGACCAAACGTATGGAGCATCAGCACCTCAAAGTTGAGTGAAAGGTACTGGTAACTAACCGCCTTACCACCCAGTGATGGATCACTAGCTTTTAGTTATATCCCACTTGCAACCGGCTAAGTAACGCTAACGTCCTTGCCTTTGCATTTGCAGAGTCAAGTCAGAAGTTTCAGAAAAAGTATGCCAAAGATGCAAAGGAGCCTCTGGTGGCTCAACAAGTGGAAAGGATAAGCAAAAGTTGAGCGAAGGAAAATTCTCCTTTACCTAGCCTCAATAGAAACAAAATTCTTTGGGTTCAAGCAATCATCTGGAAACAGGAAATTCATGAAGATTCGTAGAAAATATTGCTAATGATCCCATGTTTGAGAATATCATTACTCTCAATGAGCTAGAGAGACTAAAGTAAAGAAATGCTTACCCACCTTATCATCTATCCTTTCATACAAATGAATTATGCGTGCATAAAACTAATGCTAAAGTAAGTGAGGTTTATCAGGTCATTGTGTGGTAGCTGAAGCAATCAATCTATTGCAATTGCACTTCAATTGGGGTCAATAAGTGCCAAGGACGTATTAGAAGCAATAGCATATAAAAGGGGTAATGATTCCCCAAATACTTGAGCTTTTGCTTGTTTTATAATCGATTATTCAATCAAATACCTCAACTTGTCCAATATGGGTCAACGTGAGACCTTCATTAAAGTTTTGAATGGAAAATGCCAAATTGGACACTAATGCCGGTAGATAGCCATTAATTGTCTACATTGGTGTATGATGTTGGCCTCTTATATTGACATCATTTCAACAGAGTCACATTGAATGGCCAAGATTGTCCAAGTCAGTATTCTCTCTCTCTCTCTCCTCATCACCCAACACCTAAATGAAAATTTTCATAATTGAGCCGATACCAATTGGGTTTACCATTTTCCTAAGTAAGCGAACCTATTAAAATTGCATGACATGACCATTACTAGAGGGAGGTCTCATATCGACTCACATGTAAAATGTGACGGCCCAAGCGTGGGGGCGCGTCTCCTATCCCTCTAATCTGTGTGACGCGTTTTAAAGCCGTGAGGACTCAGTGTCCAAAGTGGAAAATATTACATAGTGGGACCCAGGTTACTTGTTTGAAAAATAAGTTTGGGTGCTTGATTATAAAACAGACAAATGTTCAAATACTTGTGTTGTCATTGTCCCAAGCCAGGAACTAGCAACAACAACCAACAACAAAAACTAGGTCTTCTCCCACTAAGTGAGGTTGGCTTTATTTATCCTAATGTGTCATTGTGCACTCTTTTGACTCGAGTATTATGTAGGGTTTAAGTACTCCAACTTTCTCCTTATCATTTGTTCCATGTATTCCCACTAAGTGAGGTTGGCTTTATTTATCCTAATGTGTCATTGTGCACTCTTTTGACTCGAGTCTTATGTAGGGTTTAAGTACTCCAACTTTCTCCTTTATCATTTGTTCCATGTATTTATAGGCTTTCTCCTGCCATTATTAAACTATGTATCCATCCTGCACTCACATCTTCTCACCGGAGGATCTCAAGAACAATGTTCCAAATTTTCGGATATCCTCAAATGAGCTTTCCTCATTTTACCCTTGATTAAGGTCATCTCACCATTCTTCAAAGTTGGGGCTTGAACTGTACTACCCCAACCTCACATAGAATGTGAGAAGACTTATGGCTTGATTTTACGAAACTTGAGGGTCACTCCTTGAGTATTTGTTTTTTGGGGCTTGGTCCATTGAACCAGACTGGTCTCATTATAAAAAGGTATTTTTAGAATATTTAAATAATGAACCATACTTTCATTTAATAACTTAAACTTTTAAAAGAGTTAATAGTAGTGTCACCAAATTCTCACATGATATCAGAATTGGAAGTCCTGAGTTCGAATATTTCTAGATCCTATTTGCCTCTTTGATTAAATTTACACGCTTAATACTACATAAAAAGACCAAATTGAGCATAAGAGGGAGTGTTAGAATATTTAAACACTAAACCACCTCTTTATTTAACAACTTAAGATTTTAAAACAATTGGTAGCGGTCCCACCAAATTCTCATAGATATCAAGCAACACACTAGTAGGAAGTGCTTGAACTAGGAGCATGTAGGATACTGCTATGCCATAAGAGGCACCTCCAGAACCTGTTTTGAGCAAAGTGTTACATGGTTAGAGTCACCTCTTGAATCTACATGCCACTTGTAGATCCTATGTAATTATTTCTGGTGTTTGGTTAAAGAGCCAATATTGACAAGCACATCAGTGCTATAATTAGGAAGTTTGTGACACTCCAATCTCACTTCTAATGGAAGAGGACTCATAGCTTGATTCTTAAGGAAATAACTCAACTCCAACGGCCACCATTTTAATAATCCTTTTAGGGGCTTGGGTTTGAACAACGAGGGGACCGGACTACATCATTACATGAACTATGACATTTTCTAGGACATGCTTAAGAGCAAGGTGTGCCGCTAGAGCATTAACTGCAAGTCTTAGGACAAGACATTGGCAAGCAGAGAAGTCGTTCAAGAGTTAAGCGTAGCACTGGCAATGACTGATTGGTTTAAAAGGGAAGGCTGGGCTACCTACCCATGGCCGGGCAGGGATGTGCTAAACAGAGTAAAGCATGGCAGCGCGAGCCAATGGTGCCCAAGTCCTCTAATGCACAGGCTATTCGTAACAAACCGGCTGGAACCACACGAGCCAAATCCTTTAAAGTGTTACTCAAATTCGTGGTGACTGTAGATTTAGGCTGCTAATAATGCATCAGTGCAATCCCTCTCTCACTCTTTGTAGGACCCCCGTAGTCTTACAACCTCCTTCCCTACATATAGCAATAACGCCAACATCAACACCGGCCCATAAAGTTCAACCCATTAAGCCCAAAACCATCGAGGGAGGTACGATAAATCCTGCACTTCGGCCGGTGCCTTACTTCGATATCATTTGTTACAACCCCACCCAATCCATGTGAGCTAAGCCCCAAAAGGAGAAATCAAGGTGGTGGTGACCTTTGGGAGTGGGCCGCTACTAATACGTCGAGCACTCAATATATCTCTCCTACTCTATGTGGGGCTTGGGGCGTTGGAGTGTTGGGGAGGCCATGTGCACTCCAAGAGGGTTGTGAGCGGGCAACTATGGGCCGTCTCAGGGTTGGTTGAGCAAGGCACATGTTGCCTCATTCAAGATGATGCACATCCTCTGCACAGGCTAATTCAAGAACAGAGTGATTAGATCCATGAGTTAATGGACTAGTTCATAATGCATTTCTACGGGTGAAATCCATGTGGAAGAGCACAGAGCAAGTGCACTTGCAGGTTGCACCAGAAAGGTGCCTGTGCATAGAACTACGGAAAGAGAAACTATGAAACAATGCAACACATATTATAATCTACAACAGATCAACAGCTAGTGCAGACCAACTTTTATCTGCAAGGTTGCACATTTTTCCAACGTACTTGCTTTGAGAAGCCTACTTGCCGCAAATGCTTCACTGATCAAACACCAAATTCAATTGGTAGAAACTATTGTAGTTAATTTAATCAGGATTCGATGAAGGAAAGCTTACTTATGTATACTTAAATAATGCTTCAAACTTCTACTTACGAGTAAAATATCCCCAACACATCCATTAGAAAAATATCATATGCAGGTTGTTTCCTTACAGACCCTGCCTGCAGTTGTACTTGTCTACTCAGTCTTAGGATCATCTGTTCCATCAGTCCTCATCAGTCATTATGGTCATGGAAATCCATGTAACGCTTTCAGAACTTTCACATTGTATAACATGCACCACACCAATGCTTTCCCATTCATTAGCTTTTCTGTCGTGCTACTTCTATGATGTTCCCAGCATTGCCAAAGAGAGGTCGAAAGCTTAAGACAACAGCTGCAGCACCTGCAAGAGCGCCACAGGTACAGTAATCTTCCACTTGGTCACGAGTCTTTGGAGAATGAACATGAATGGTGCAGAAGTGGACTTCCAAAATGATTGAGGACTCTTCCAGTTATCTCACTAAATGATATATAGCATGCTTACCTGAATTAAAATTCTGTTCCAACTGTTAGCATTTGTTAGAATTTTCGTCTTGTAGATTGAGGAATATCAAGATTCAGTTTCAAAAGTACAAATTGCCATGGTGTCAAAGAATTCACTTGTGCGAAAAACTTGTCTGTTTTTGGTAATACTTATCCATGTCTGAGGAGAGAATTCCTCAAGCTTGTACAACCTTGGGAGGCTATACTGTGTCCAAGACTTTAAAATAGACTAGTTTCATTGATATAATCAGAAAAGTCCTTTCGGAATTGCTAAAGCAACTCATTACGATGGCTTCCAGATTTGAAAATGCAGCAAATTATACATTAGAAAAATGTCCATTCACTCAACTAAAAAATTGGAAAGGGTGTTGGATGCCCTTTGATATGATATGCTATCAGAATGTCAAGTATCTAGAGACATAAGAAGGTCTTCAAAATGTGGCAGGAAATTGATAAGTTCTCAAGTCTGAGCATGATTTCTTCTCTTCAATCTGATAAACACAGGCAATTGATGGGAGAACAACTCTCTGGCCTCAGCATCAAAGATCTGCGTAATCTAGAAAACCAACTAGAGCTAAGCCTAAAAAGCATCCGTGCCAATAAGGTAGTAGCTGAATATCTGCCTCAAACTCTCAAACATTGTTTCTGTATTACCACCAGATCCAGGAAAAGACGACACAAGCTCACTTTATCCGAGGAATAATTCTGGTAATTCTTTCTCTGCAGGAGGGAATTTTCTCTGGTGACATAAAAGAGCTGAACCTAAAGGTTTCAACAACCTAATGACTTCATTCCAAAGTACGGTTATCAACTATCAAGTGACTCACATAAGCTTAATTCATTCCAGGGAAATGTGATGCATCAGGAAAACATAGAGCTTCACAAGAAGATCAGTCTCTTCCTTCAGGAAAATAATGCATTGAGAAAGAAGGTATAAGTTCAGATGACAAGTGCATCTATTACATGTCAATCAATTACTCATCTTTTATTTTACTGACAAATTTCCTAATCCATAGGTCTGTACAGCAAGCGATGTGAATCAAGCTAACCAATATTGCCATGAACCATCAACTATGACCATAGTGCATGACTTGTTTGCGCCTTCAAACCTCCGGCTAGGCCAACCACAGCCTCAGAGTAAAGAAGTCCCCCTTGAAGCAACCAATCTGGGGTAAATTTCCCACTCAATTATTTTGAAGAGCATACTTTCAATCAACGACATGTCTTTCACACAACAGATCTGATTAAGCACTGTGAACCAGACTGCAACTGCATTAGCACGAGTTCAGACTGCGGAATGGTTATCAACACATTGCATTGAAAGCTAGCAGACAGTTCAAAAGCTCAAGCTTCTACAAGTTATCTTCAAACAACAAACTTTTATATTCACCAGAAAGACTTCAAGGTATGGTATGTCATGTCTAAAACTCAGAACATGGGACACTTTATCTTTGTAAATGGAAATATGTCAATAAATAATGAAAGCAAGACGGCGTGCCAGAAGGTATCGACCATCATCAGCTAAGTTGTCGTCCCCTTTCTAACCAACATCTGTCAAAAGGTTTGTATTGCCAATTCTACTCTACAAATTCATAGTCTTGTAACTGCATTTCTTCCACAAGTGAAACCTCTACAGTTTATAAACAATTTAGAAAATTGCAAACTTTTGCAGATTATAGTTCGAAATCCATTCATTATGTGTAGGAGTATTGGTCAAAAAGGATGGACCTCTCTGTTGCTATTTGACATGCAAACGCAAAGAATAAAGAGATGCGGAAAGAAGAGCACACATCGGAGAGTTCATTCAGCTTCCTTTCGTGAAAAATACACGCTATTTTCGTAGATCAATTTGCAACCAAATGTACACAACCGTGAGCCTCACACAGCCAGTAAGCACATAAGAAAAAGTGGTTCAAATTGAAAACCCAAGCCAGCACAACAATTCTGAGTATCCCTTGTGTCGTAATGCACTGATAGGATGAAACATAGTATGCAGACAAGAAGATAGACCAAATAAGCATGGTATCTAATCGCACATAAAGTCACAGGTAGATGGGTTAATCATTTAAGCTTCCTCTAAATCTGGCTTGAGTCAAGAAACATGTGTACAGCCATTCCATGACTATAACAAATACATCCAGCTTTTTCAAAGCCAAATGATATACAGAACAAGTATGTGGCCATCCGCATGAACTTCACTTTTTTATGTCCCGATTGGATAGATTTTGTCATTCCTTAACCTTTTAGCAATCTTCTTCCAAATTACCTTCCTTCGACATGAAGAACAACACTCTAGGACTCCAAGTGTCACAGACAGATCATCAAGATGACTGGGACTTTTTCATGCAGTTTCATTTCATATTACAAGTCATGGGTTTGGTTAACCGTCAATTATTCCTCTCCTTCAGTGATCCCACCATGTTAATATCTCCCGCATACCTGAAAGACTTCTTTGCGAAGAAAATTGGCAAGACCTAATACCATTTTTTTCACTATTTTCGTCACCTATAACAGAAAGTAATTCTTTTTTTTTTCTTTTTTCTTTTGGGGGGCTGGGGGGGGGAGAGAGAGAGAGAGAGAGAGAAGAAAGAGGGTCTGAAAGAGATGGCCATTAGCTACTTGATCAGTCTTTTTGCACAATCTACACGGCAGAGCCCTGCAGCAACCGCTGCGAACTGCCACAACAGCGGTCTCGGGGGCGATCCTCTGCTGATGACGAGAGAAAAAGTCGAGACGAACAGAGACGAGATCGATGGACTTACTGTCGAACGACGCTCGCGAGCTGACACAAGAACGATGACGCGAGCAGTTTGTCCTCCACGGAGATTGACTCCCCGTTTTCCCTCCGTGAATTAGTTCAAGATCGCTTGCAAAAAAGGCTCAATCACCTTTTCATTGGAGCAGGATGGGCTCTCCACACTTCCTGGCCGCGTGGCGTGTCAATTTGGATCTTATAACGCGGGCAGTGCGGATCGCAAGCAACGTGGAGTAACTATGGTTCGATCCGTTTAGATCTTAAGAAAATATTCACAGAGTTAGCTAGCGTTAGTCGGCTTTCCAGAACCAGGGGGTCTGCCTCAGTTCGTCCGGCTGGTTACAAGTTTCTTCTCAAGACAGAAGTTGTTTCCAATCAACAGGGATTGTCACCGCCTGTCCACAAACGTGGCGGGCTGCAAAACCATGTTACTTATTTTAACGTGTCATGGTCCCATACTCCGTTGCTCTCCTTAGAAAGGTATATTTTTGAGCCCGTCCCTTACTCTACCCTCTAGTTTCTTTACATTTAGGGACTCTGAGGTTCAAGTTACTCCTTGGATGAAGCCTTTTAGGTTGCATTTGGCAGTCATGATAAAATTCGGAATAAAATATAATTTATTTTATCCTACATTTGGTTAAAGTCGGATATAAGAGAGATATAGATAAGATAAAATTATCCCATAGAAGAGGTGGGATAAAGCTGTCGCGACCAAATTTTCGGGTGAACCACTTAAGATTTGGCTAATGGATTACTAAGCCTAAACTTAACTCAAGCTCTCTAAGTCCATACCAATTCGTGACTTGGTTCAAATTTTTAACATGCAAATAAATTTTATCTAGGAATTGTCACTAATAAGTTTTTTGTAGGTCGATTAGACACCTAAGTAAAATAATGAAAGAAATATTTTACTCCTACGAACCAGAGATTAAGGGTACGTAGACTTCTCTAATGCCCTTTCAGTACCATTTCTTTTTAATTTTCAAAAATATTTTTGTAGGCAGCTTTGATTTATTTTAACCTAAATCTCTATCATGCAAACGGGTGATCACATGGATGCTCAGTCATTATTAAACAATCAAAAGACTTCCACTAAAAAAAATAAACACACAACGCAGAAATTTTTTTTTTTTGGTTTTCTTTTATCTTGAAATCAAAACGTGCATTTTAACTTCATGACCTAACTTTATTAATAGGCAAATTCTAATTAAATGAACTTAACATGCAAATTAATCGACATGCACCTAATATTTTTGTTTTTTTTTTAATTCAGAATTAATTAAAATACTAATTAAATTATCTAAAATGAATAATTTTCTAATTTATTTTAGGGATTAATTTGACTTAAACCCTATCCTATCTTAGAAAACTATTTTTTAGAAAAATGAGATTATTGAAATGTGCAAAGATTATCTAAAATCAATCTTAATATATTCCAAAAATTATCTAAAAATGCAATCCTAAAAATGCAATCCTAATTTACTAAACTAACACACTCTAGTACAAGATTTGTTTTGTTTTGTTTTTATTTTTATTTTTATGTTTTTTAGTGTCTTTCCAAGACAAACAATTATATATATAAACAATCAAGATATTCATCAAATAAAATAAAGAATTAAAATAATCGAAAGAATAACCCGTTGTCTCACGGGTTAAATTAACGATTATCATAACCCTAAATATCACAACATATATGAGAGTTCAAAATAATTAAAAATTTGATCCGAAGTCTTATGAATCAAATTAATAATTTTAATGATTTAAAAATTAAAATACTATCAAAATGCCCAAAAATTAATATAATAAAAAAAATGATCCGACGTTTTACATATCAAATTAATAATTACAATAATTTTGGGCAAAACCCCTGCGGATAATGCCTTCAAGATTTATGAAAGAACTATTGACATCCAATATTACAATTTAAATAACTAAAATAAAAAAATAAAATACAATAAATGAAAAGTAAAATAAAAGAAACTACCTAGGGGGGCTTGGAAAAGAGAGCAACGACAGTGGGCAGCGGATCGCAGACGAAGGTGGTGGCGTGGAGGAGCGGCAACTGGCGTTTGGATGGTTTAAGGATGGGTCGCCGGCAAGGGGCGGCAGCTAGCAAATGTAGTAGCAAGCTTCGGGTCTCGGTCGGAGCGGCCGCGGAGGCTTCGACGAGCCGCTAGCATCGCAATCTACACTAGCGGGGAGCGTCGGGTCGTCGTGAGGAGGTGGCAACAATGGTTGGTTGTGGCATTGCTCGGGGCTCGGAGCGGCGTACAAGGAACAGCATGAGTAGGCCCCATTTCTCACCGTACACTGTTACTTTTATAAAAATAAAAATAAAAAAGAAAAAAAAAGAAAGGTGATCTTCGTAGAATATTTTATCTCTTTTTTCAATATACACGAAGATTGCTTATAACCTCCCAATCACAAAAATCCTCTTATTGTCCTCATCTCATGAATATTCTCTACTGATTTTATCGCTTATTACAAAAGATAAGATTGCAATGCGATTTTCTCAAATTCCAAAATCCACCGTAATATCATATCAAATCTCCATTTCTCACAAGATAATTAATTAAAAAAAGCAATGGGCTTGGGCTAATTTGCTTCATTCGTGGGCCTAGTCCGATCTGTCAATTTAAAGCTCAAAACCACTAATTCAAACCTATTCGCCACCAATCCAATAAATAAATACAAAAAAATGTAAATTAAAAATAAATGCACCTAAATTTATATGCTATGCAATTAATTTTTTTTTTAGGGATAACATTACCACATAATTTTCTTATGCAATAAATGATCGGACCGCCAAAATTTAGGTGTCAACAAAGTGGATAAGATTTCTAATGTCCATAATAGAAAAGTTATTTTTCTCAAATAACAAACTTATTAAATTAATAAAACTGAAATTATATTTTAATATAAATAATATTTGAATTCTAATTTAAGAAATTAAAAATTAAAAATTATTTTTAATTAATCTTATTTTAATTTATATATTCAACTTTAATTCTATCTTATAATAAACATTCGATCGATAAATTAAAGATTTATATTTATTACATATTTGAGGTATTTTTGTATTTTAGGTATGTTAATACACTTTACTATTTGATAAAATTTATTAAAGAATTATGAAAGGAGAAAAAAGAAATAATAAATAAAATAATATAAAAAGAGGAAAAATAAAATAAAAATAAATTAGAAATAATGTTATGAGAGATTTTCATCATTTTCATTTATGAATATTTAGGTTCATTTACAATGATATGCCGTTTATATATATATAATGTACATGATATGATATAAACATATTCGACTTTAATATTGCAATTCACCGAACAATAGACAAAATAAAAATAAAAATCCCAAGATTTAATATCCTATCCTATTTAGTCATATCCCGATTAAAAATCCGGACGACCAAATATAGCTTAAATGTATTGAGGCATAGGAGTTATCTCTATCCTCTAAGGGTTGAATGTTTAAGGATGTTGAGATTTGCAGGAGGTTTAGATGGAGCATTTTAAGGACTTGCTCAAGTCCAACCTTACAAGGAGGTCCACAGGTGCTATATTTTTGGAGGCTTTCGAGCTGTCACTACCCTCGAGAATTTAGTGTCTTGTGATATCGGGGTTGGCAAAAGATTCAGATGGAGCCTTTTTCTGTTTTTTTGTTTTTAGCCAGTAGATGGAGCCTTTTTAAGGACCTTCTCTGGTCCAATTTTTTAAAATATAGTGGCTAGGGCACGAGTAGTCTTTGTCCTCCACGAAAATTGACTCGCCTTTTTTCTCTCCATGAATTAGTTCAAGATCACATGCAAAAGGCCCAACCACATTTTTATTGGGGCAGAATGGGCTCACCACACTTCCTGGCCACATGGGGTGTCAAATTGGATCTTAAAACGCAGGCAGCGCATATCGCGAGCAACATGAAGTAACTATGGCTCAATCAGAAAATCTATTAGAAGTCTTAGATCTTATGAAAATATTCAAAGGGGTAACTAGTGTTAGGTCCCGTTTGATTCAACATTTGGAAGGAGCTTTTGGGCTCTAAGGGGGCTTCGCTAAATACAAATATGTTTGATTCAATGTTTTGGAAGATTTTGGTAAGATGCAATTGTATTTCCAAATGGCTCTAAGAACCTTTAGCTTAAAGTAGCTCTAGAGATCCTTTGGGAAGTTACATCTTTAGAATGCAAGTCCCATTATTATTGACATGTATTGTTCGTCTTCTTCGAAGAAACGAATGGAGGCCGACGATTGCTGGCCAAGGGGTTGCTTGCGCCAACGATCATCGCTTGAGGGGTCTCCCGACCCTAGCAACTGTTGCCTAGGTCGCAACCACCCAACAATTGTCGTTTGAGGTCATGTGGCCTCAAGCGTTCGCTTGGGACCGCTTGAGGTTCGGTGACCTTAGGCGGTGGTCGCTTGCTGCCTAGGTCGCGAGACCCCAAGCATCGCTTGAGGTCCGATGACCTTAGGCAAGGTTGTCTAGCATTCAAATCTGATCGTCGGAGGTTGATTGGAATGGTCGTCAATGACTACATAAAATAATATTTAAATTTTTTTATAAGAAATTTAGCAAAAGTCATTTGCAAAATGTAGTTTTTATTAAACGGCATTTTTCCAAGGATACTTGCCCAAAGCCGAACCAAACAGGACCTTAGTCAGCTTTCCAGTCCTTTTAATTATAAAAAGATGTTTGGTTATCAGGATTCCTAGTTATAATAGGGCTAGATAAAATAGGACATAAAATCCAAAGGCTTTGTTATATCATTTTCACTGTTTGGTAAATTGAAGTAATAAAGTCAACATTTTCATATTGTATCTAGTCCATTATTTGGAAGGAATTGCATATTTGTGTAGTGTAAATAAAACCAAAAATGCACAAACAAAGATGATAAGTGTCTCTCATGGTTCACTATTAAAGAAATCATAAATGCTCAAACGGAGACAACCTCTCGCGAATGAGTTAATGTCATGCTTCGATCCTCAAGCGTGTGCCCAATCCTCGAGCGTGTGCCCAATCCTCGAACGTGTGCCCATCATTCTTTGGTCGATAAAATTTTGTGACTTCCCAAGACGAGTTGCCGATCCTTTTTTTTTTTATTGCACATGCGGAAGCGATTAACAAATCTTCTGACAGTAATCATCTCGGGATAGAAAAGTAGGGCATCATTTCACAAACCACACTTTTATAAAAAAAATTGTGTTTATATACAAAAAGAGTCTAGGTAGGAGTCTACAAAATAATTGACTCTCGAAAGAAGCTATCCTACAACATACTTGTAGAACACAGATGCCAATCCTTTAGACTCCACCTCCACAAACTCCAGGGCTTTAGTCCTCCAAGACCACCAACTAAGGACATGAAAATGGTTATACAATAACCAGTGAGACAATGTATCAGCAAGATCATGCTCTAAACCTCGATTAGGAGGGTAATATGCTTAGAGGCGCCCTAACCACACAACCACGCAATTAGAGCAGAAAACTTATCTCGCCTCAGCTCCTTCTTGCATGTCAGCACAGTTCATATTACAATGCATATAATTAATGCATATAACAATTGAAATACCTCATCAACTCAATTACTCATGTGTATATAGCAAATTCATATACCAATTGGAATGTCTCAAATCACATCTCCACTAATCACCACACCTCAATCAATTATGCATCTCAAGTAATTACAGTCACACGAGCACGACCTAACCATCATCACGATGAATCCAACTGACAAACAGCGAAATTATCCGTCACATAGTGGATTTATCTGTCACATAGCTGATTTAACTTACATACAACAGATCCATCCGTCACATGGTGGATCTATCCATCACATAGCGGATCTATCTGATGTACTGTGGATCTATCTGTCACATAGCGGATTTATCCATCACATAACTAAGCGTCGTCTCACCCCATCGAGCACGACAACGTTTACCTCAAGACGGCTTTCCATCTAAAAGCATCGTTCACTCGACACATAGCGGATGATGAATTCTCCTAACTAGCACACAATTATCCACTCTCGGCCAAGGACATTGTGCTTTACACTTAAATTCCTCAATTAAAATAATGTCATGGCTTATTTTTATCACGTTAATAATACCCGATAAAATAATCGTGTGTGAGTATACAGTCGGCCTAAGCCAAAATTTTCATATCTTTACTTTAGAAAATCACACTATTTATACAGTGTCTAAACGTTTTTGGCACTGTAAACCGACGCCCCAGTAATTTCTAATTAATTATTGAAAATACTTAATTTTAGGATAAATACCCAAAATTATAGTTTCCACTCAATTCGCACAATTGAACACTCAATTGCAGAAATTAACTACACCATTGCAATCAACACAAAATTCCGATCACCGGCTATCTCGGTCTAATTTCCGGAAAATAATTAATAATTAAATAAATTACTGAAATTAATTAAATAAATACACATTAATTTAATAAATACAAACTTAGGCTTAAAATTGCTAATCTAACCACCGATTGAACTAATTAAATTATCCTAACCATTCTAACTACTATGCCACATAATAAACTAACTAATTACAATTTCTAACCACCTAAATCACTAATCTAACTAACCTAAATTAATTAAATAAACTAATAATTACACTAATCTAGGCTTAATTATATCTAAACACCACTTAAATGTCATTAGCCTACTAAGAAGAGTTTAGCGCATAAACTCATTGGTTTATTGCGGAAACCAGTTCACCACAATGGTGGCGCGACGGCGGCCAAAACTTAAGCTTGCGATGGCGCCAACAGGGCTTGGACCATGCCCGAAAATGGCCCAACAAACCTCAGCCCAAGCTAAGGTTTATTCTTGAGTTGGGCTGGGCTTGCTTTGCGGGCTTGGACTCGGAACTGGGCTTGACAGCACGGGCCTCAAGTGAGCTGGAAAAACTGAATTGGGCTAGAATGGGTTGAGCTGGAAACTTGGGCTGCTGCAGAGCTTCAAGATGGGCTGAATTTTTGCGGGCAGTGGGTGTTGAGGTGAAGCGGCAGCGAAGTGGAGAGGCAGAGAACGTGGGCTGGGCTTCGTGCGTTGGTGGAGCAGCAGGCGTCGCTGCTGATGGTCCACGAACCAGCTGAAGAAGCAGTTGATTCGGTGGAATTGCTGATCGAGTGAAGACGCCAGACGGTGGGAGACGCGCGGCAAGGGATGGAGCAGCTTCGGTGGAAAATTCTGCTGGAGTTTGACTTCGGTGGAGCTGCTTCGGTGGCTTGACTCGCTAGGGAAGAGGGACGCTGGCACGCGGCAGCTTGGTCGCTGTTTGTCTTCGTGGCAGAGGAGCAGCAGCGAAGAAGATCGGGCAGCTGAGGCGGTCAACACTTGGGGCTTCTACTGGGGGAATTGACCGAGCGTGCGAAGGAGAAGAGAGATGGTGATGGAGCAGCTTCTGTCTTCGTGAGGACGGCTAGCAGCGGAAAAGTGAAGGCTGAGCTTCGTCGAATGAAAAAGAAGAAGAATGAAAGGCAGAAGCGGTCGAGAAGGGAAGCAGCGAAGGAGGGAGAGAGAGAATGGATGAGGGAGTCGGCCAGCTTGCAAGAGAAGCCAACGGGAAAAAGTCCACAAGGGTTATCCACCCACTTAAATGCTCGTCCCCCTATTACTTTCTTAAATTGAATATCCCCAAATTAATCCAATTTTGATGCTAAAATTGCAGCCCCAACTATAGCTCCGAATTTCACTAATTTGGACTCTAATTTCATGTCCAAATTCTTCAAATTGAGGTCCAAATTTGATGAAGAAGAAAATTACAAAATTTTTACAAGTCTCCATCGCCAAATAGCTCGGTAAGGAGGCCAAAAATCCACTCAATTTGGCCAATCTAAATTTCAGTTGTTTTCCAAATTGGTCAAATCGATTTTCCGTAAAAATCCCGAACTCGAAGGAATTTCTCCGAAAGACAAGACGGCATCCTATAAATGTAACAACCTGGCCCCACTGTATAATATTGTCCACTTTGGACATTGAGTCCTCACAGCTTTAAAACACGTTATATAGATTAAAGGGACCAAAGCTTTTATAAACTACCCCAAGACTCCCCTAAGCGATGTGGGACAGGAGACATGTCCTTGGCCTCACCCGCGTACTGCCAAGGTGATCTCAGTCCATCCCTCCGTACTGCCTTGGGTCTCGGTCATCACAATAAATGAACAGTGACATGCTCGAACGTCCGATTCCCGAAACCAAATTCAATTTCGTGGTTAAAATCGACCGAACACGATTTTAATCCAATCCGACCTACCGGGTAACTTTTAGGGATTTTACCGCGGTTATATCCCTAAATGGCTTCACCTAATAGATTAGTTAACTCGTGAGTGATCAATTCAGAGAAAAATGACCATAAGTGCGCTGACAAGATGCCCATTTCATATATTCGAAACGCGGTCGAAATTCAAGATGTCACAAGTTAATTGTAGCATTCAAGAATTATATGTTTGACTATAACAAGAAATGTAAAGATCAACTAGTAAATGTCAAATCTAGAGAGAAAAAGCACGATCATCTACCTTTGAGATCCTAAAAAGTTTAATACTTCAACTCTCTCACCCCTTTTATGAAACTTGGACATGAACTAAGAAATATAGAGGATAAGAAACTTTAACGAGAAAATGACACTAAAAATGTCACAATTTTCATTCAGTCCTCACTTTAATGTCACATTAGAGAAAAAATAATCATTTAAAAATCTCTAATGATAAATTCCAGTAAAATATCCTACATGGCTTTCTAATAAAATGATAGATCTTTCGTGGCTTTTTTTTTTTTATACAAAAACAAGTCCAACGTGGACATTGGAACATTAATTTTCACCTTCAAATTTACGTTCTTGCTAAAGGTTATCGGCTCCCGATTCAATCCGCTCTCACCTAAGAATCGGGAATTGGACTGGGAGAATCGGATGGTCATGGGATCGACAACCTGACCAGTCCGATCTGGTATGGTCTAATGGAACCAATCATGTAGCTAAGAAAATTAAGAATAAAAATAACTAAAAATATTGAGAGTTGTTATTATTTTATAGTTTATTGCTATTTTTAAGAAATTGAAAAAATATTTAAAAAAAAAAGAGTCGGTACAGTCCGGTCTATTGAGAATTGGACCAAAAATCATTGGTTGTATTTTTATGAAATTGACAACCAGATTAAATTGACCGATTTAGGGTGTTCTCAATTCAATCAGTCCGATATACTCACCTAATTACAAGCAAAAGCTTGCAAATGCGGAAGCCCACGGATCCCAAATTATCCCAAAAAGAAAACCTCCCAATTCGCTTGAATATTGACAAAAATCTCGCTCTTGAACCGATGACAAACTGCCCAAACCGCAAACAAGAATCGACAAAAACAATCTAAATGCGCCCCTAAAAAAAAAAAAAAAAACACTAGTCTGCCATCCGATTAAGCTTTGGTCTGAATCCCGCAGCTAATGATGCAGTAAGAAACACAACCATGAAAGACCAACCGTACAAACCTGAAATCTTCTCTTGGGATTCAAGTTGTCCAAGCTATTCTTATTGGACTTCTAAATCCCCAAAAATAATTATATTCACCTCCGTCTTGGCTTTGTTGAAATGAATGTGAGCCCGTTGTACGACTCCTACTTTCCATTTTAATTTTGAGGTTCCCAAATTTAGGTTTGAAGAATTTGGGGAAATGGCTTGATTTGTTCGTATTAGGTTTTATATTTGGGAGAAAATATGCCAATGATGTCCTTTAAGGCTATTACTGTTGAGTGGGCAGGCTGACGAAACACATCAATAAAGGAAATTGATAATATATTGCAACACCATGTTCCGGCATCTCAAATTAGGTTGGTACTTAAATAATCATTTAAGTGATCCCATAAAAAATTTAGAGAATCATTTAAGAAAATTATGACACTTCTAATTTCCTCTTCCGAACTTTCCCTCTCTTGCTGCTTTTTGTGAACCATCAACTTGAACTAGAGAGCTATAGGAAAAGAAGCTTCCAGTCTCTTGCCGAACCAAACAACTACGGAGTAGCAACTTCAACCTCAACCAGAGCTCAGAGAAAAAGGACAGGGTAGGAATTGTTTAGAAATTTCCTTGGCCCTCACCTTCGAGAATTAAAAAATCTTTTTCAAGTTAAAATTTGTTCATTTGAGATCAGCATTGCTCTACTTCATTTTTTTTTACTCTTTTTTTTCAATAATTTTGTCCTCTCTCTTTTGCTTTTTTTAATTCCCCTCCTTAGTTCCTTCAAAAAAAATTATTAAATAATAAACTATACATATATACTTAAAATATAGATTTCGCCCTCTCATTTTTCCCTCATTCCCTATACTATCTTCAATCTCCAGGCATTCGAGAATCTTCAACAGGATCAATTAGCCGCTGAAATTGATGGACACAATCACCGAGAGATCTCTTCACTCATACAAATTGATGGACACAATCACCGAAAGATCTCTTCACTCATACAATCAAATCTTTTTGGTTATTATGAGGTTTTCCTAAGTAAAGTCAATCATACATGGTAAAGTCAGAAAATAAAATAGGCAAGGATTTGATTCATCTACAGTCCTTGTTTCTGAAATATTAGACCTTGAAAATAGCCGTTAATCCATTTTGATCAATAAACTAAGTCAAAGGAATATTTGCATTTTCTCATCCACAAGATAAACAATTTCTTTAGAATTGATATAGGGAGCCACCTATATCAGCAATCTAATGATTATCTAAGCTACTTGCTGGAAAACACCTTATGATTTGTTATCTATCGGTCTTCTTGAGTACATTAGTGATCAAGACTTCACTCAACTATTCACCTTATCATGGTACCTATAAATCTTCACAAACTTCCCATACTTGTTCACTATTTATCAAGATCCATCTAGCTTCAACATGTCTTTCCACTGTGTACTTTGGATGCCCTTAATATTTGAAAAATATTCTTCATGCCAACTTCACTCAAGGTTATGTTGTTTGGCCCTTCCAAGCACAGTGGCAATCATGACTCTATTCAATTGTTCACCTTTCCATGGTCCTTTCAAGCTTTATTGAACTCCTCATTTTAATCTTGTTCACATTCCACTTAAGTCTATCCAACTTATAGATAGCCTAGCGTCTAATGACTTGTTCACCCTTGATAAAGGCAAAGTATTCATAGCCTTTAGACAATCGTAAACACCACCTACATTGCTTGTGCATCTCTTAACCGGTTTTACTCAACCAATACATACATTAGTAGCGTTTAATTATTTTGTCATCTTCAAAACAATATAGGAGATTTTCCAATAAAAAAAAGTTGGCAAGTAATAACATAAAGTTGTAATTTTATAGAAAAATTGGTGAATTCAACAGAAAAAAAAACATTAGGAAGCAGTTCAAATGAGTAGTGGACCCAAAACTAGTGAATAAATTGATTAAAGATAAAGGTTGGTAATTTATAATGGTTGATAAACTAAGGTTGTTGGTAAAAAAGATCAATAAAAGTTTGTAAAATTAAAGATAAATGTTTTTTTTTTTTCATAAATAAGTGAAGTTGATAATTTATAAATACTAAATAGATGTTGGTAACTAAGTCAAATAAGAGTTAATAATGCAAAACTAGTTGGTTACTCAACCAAAAAAAATTGGTAGTCAATCTAACTTAAGTTGTTAACTTTTGAAAAAGAGTTGGTAAAATTAACATGTGGACAAGTAAGACAAATAAAAGTTTGTAAAAAGTTGTTAAAAAAAAAAAAACAAATAAAGATTTTCAAGCAACTAAAATGGGACATTGTTAAACAAAACTAGTTAGTAACCTAATTGAGCAAGAGCTGATTAGCCATACAAATAAAGGTCTATAAAGTCATATAAGACCTAATAAATTTAAGGGATTTGTAAGAACAACACATAAACATTGGTACATGATAAGAAAACTTAATAAATTTAAACCAAAAACAAATAGATGTTGGCAAGTAACCAAAAATATAATTAGCCATTCAAAACTAACTGGTAATTTAATAGAAATAAGTTGATAACTCATTTAAAAAGAAACAAATACCACAATTGTTATAATTTTCGTACAACACTCACTCAAGTGCTATGACTTGTTAAAAAAAATATGACATAATTTAATTCATAAATTATCGTAAGTGGAAAAGGACATCTCTCAAACAATGTTAATCAAGCATAGGCGTGCAATACATGATAATAAATTAGCAAAAGCTGGTGCAAAATGAATATATTTTAGAGTGTACGAACAAAAAAGTAAGAAAATATATATAGAAGAAGAATGGCGACGGGATTATAGAAGATGAGTGATGACGCGATAACGGCGCTGTCCTAAATTTCACATGCCCTCCAAGGTCCTCGAGCCAACAATTCTCTGACGGTACGAGGTTTCCTTCTCCGTCGGTTCCCTCGAGTACAAACTCACTCCCTACTCGCCTCATTCGACCGACGTCTGTCCACATCATCTCCTCAGACAACCCGTGGGCGACAGATGGGCCTCTTGAGTACGAGAGTGGGTTGCGATCTTAGTCGCGCGAGTGTGCATCGGCCCGCCCCACCTTTGGGGGGCGGGGCGCGGGGGGAGCTGACATTTTATTGGGTGAAGAGAATCTGGTCCACCATCGGTTTCTGTCCTTTTAAATACGCTAGGGTTTTTTCTTGCCCCTTCAGAGGTTGGGAAGGCATCTGTTTCTACAGTCAATCAATCATGGCGCCAAGCATGTGAGCATCTCATCTTTCTTCTTCTTCTCGCTATGTGCTCTCTCTCTCTCTCTCTCTCTCTCTACTGTTTCACACAGTTGTGACATCTACTCTTTTCCTGGTTCTCTTTAACCAATTTGCAAATGCTTCTTATTCTTAACCTAGAATCATGGATTTCACTCCTGTTCTAGCAGCAAAATACGTTAAGCTTATTGATACGTGGTTTTGTACAGGAGATTGGTTATCACCTGAGATTATTCGTAGATTAGACAGATAAGGAGGGAAATAAACCCTAGGTGCCCAAAAGAAGGATAGTGAGAAATGGGAAGAGGAAAGATCGTGATAAAAAGAATCGACGATTCAACGAGTAGGCAAGTCACTTTTTCGAAAAGAAGAAAAGGGTTGATAAAAAAGGCAAGAGAGCTTTCCATACTCTGTGATGCCGAGGTGGGACTCATTGTCTTCTCTTGCACGGGAAAGCTTTACGATTTTGCAAGCTCCAGGTTAGATCTCTTCCTCATCTTTCCTTCCCTCAAAGTCAAATTTCTTCTGTGTTATGCTCAATATTTTTCCTTGACTAGTTTCTAGTGGCTTAAGTTCTTTTGCAACATCATATAGGGCTTTGATTTCTTGAGGATTTGACAATAGATATCCCAAAATATTATATTGATAACAGGATTGTTGATGTGCATATATATTAGCCAAAGGTATAGGAAACTTCTGATGTCATTATCCTAGCATTCCGCACTTCTTCACTTGTATGTTTTCCCTGTTTGATACAATATACTTAAAATTGTCTTGGTATATCCATGTCGGCAGTATTAAGAATAAGGTCTTGAGAAGCATCATGCATATGAACTAGAAATTGTTTAGGAAAAAACTAACTTCTTTAAAAGAGCAAGTTTTATAAAAATTTACAAGATATATAATTCTTCAAGATTAATTTCCCGCAAAGACAACCAAAATTTAGTGCAAGTATATGCGTGAAAATGGATCCTCACCAAAACATAAAAACAATTTTGCAATGAGTGCGTTAATATTGAGTGGTGGATATTCTTTCTCGAATCTAGATTAACTCTAGATAGAAACTCTCTTGGAAATTGAAACCCTAAAATTCCCTCAAGCAAAAGAAATTCATGACACTCTCAAAATTATACAAGAATCTATACTGCTATAAAACCAACTTTAATTTTGAAGTTGGTGTCCAACCCGGAAAATTCCATATTTAACCCTAATAACATCCAAACTATTTTACCAAAATGAGCTTAAATACTTATGTCCATTTTCAACATCAAGATCCAAATGCAATCCACGTGCAAATACCTCTCACGTTTCTTGTCCATTAATTTCTATTTTATAAGTTTGGATTTGGTCTATACATCAAATCGACCAATGGATTTGCATTGCTTGAGTTGTTTCTATAATAAGACAGAAGGTATTAACAAATTAATGTCTCCGGCAGAAGCATAAAATGTTTTTATTCGTTTATCATAATTTCGGTGTCTCTCACAAGTTTTTAATTTAATTTAATATAATTTTTAGTTTGAAAAAATTGAAAAATAAAATAAGAAAAGGACATAAAAATCTCCACTCCATTGTGTAGGTAACCGCCTTCCACTCCTTCCCTTGTCAACTTATCCCAGTGAAGAAGCAGTTGTTTCTAAAATTATACCATAACTCTCCAGGAATTGTGTCCTTTAACATCATTTTTCAAAAAGAGCTTTTTTTTTTTTTTTCGAACTGTAACTATAAAAGTAGAGACCATTAGTGTGGACAGGATGATTGATGTGCCATGAAGCCACGGAGAGTGCGAATTATGTGCTAGTATTTCTAAAGTAGAAAAAAAAATCTAACGACATAATGATAGAAATAACACCCTTTATCCTTATCACCAACATAACTTCTAATTATGCAAGAAGTGCCAAAGCCTAATTGTTTTGTCTTTATGGCAAATGGTGCTTGGTGGAACTGTTAGGTGTGAGAATTTCGTAGATTGACAAGGTGTTAATGCTTTGTGCTACCAACAAGACTTCCAATGGCTGGTGGATCTGTATAAGTCATATGCTCCTATCCGAAAAGTAAGATACATCATCTAGAAGATGTAAACTAAGGGTGCATTTGTTTCTAAAAAAAACTTCAAGATAAAGAAATATATTTTTTCATGGAAATCATTTTTAAGAAAATAGTTAGTATTCATTTGTTTGATAATTAGAAAAAGTGATTTCCTTCCTACTAGAGAGCAAAATTGTTTTTCCCCATTTAAACTTGTTGTTTAAAGTCCATCAAAACATTTTCTACAAATCGATTTGTTTTCTGTCATTAAAAAATCAGAAAGTTGAAAAACAATTTCCAAAAAATAGTTTTTCTTCAAATAAATGAATAATAAGTGTATAATAAGATGAGTACATATATCAATAATAAAAGTGGGTGAAAACTTTGAGTGCGATTGCACCACGTGGCTCGACCATATGCAACCTCTACCCATTAAGTTTTATTTTTGTGTAGTTGATGTTTAGTTTAGCCTTTTGTATGAAGCTAGAATATGTAATTTGATGAAATTTTCATTTGTATAGATTTAGTTTCCAAGAGATAGTAACTATTTAAAGAGGAAAGGATGACTAGAGATTGGTTTTACATGTTTCCGCTTGAAGCAAGTAACACTGTTTCATCTACAAATTTTTAAGCATGAGATAGAATTTATTTATGCGTGATCCGTGAAAAATGACTAGATACCTTAATAAGATAACATTATCTTAAAAAAAACAAAATAATCACCATTTTTAAATACAAATGATACGGGAAACAAATAAAATTAGTTTCTTATATAGAAACGTGTAATACAAGCACAACGTGAGCTTTCACTGAAAATTGATTTTGCACATAAAAAAATGTGTAAAAGAAGGCGTAAACTCTATGACAGAGAGTTTTTCAACAAAAAAAGAAAAAGAAAAAAAGAAAAGAAAAGAAAAGAACAAGAAGTTGATATTATTAGGGACACAAAAATCACAACTGGATTTGTTAAGATTATTATGGAAAATGATAAAAATATGTCATCCTTTTCGAGAGTTCAAGTTTTATCTAGACTTTAAATTCTATTATAAGAATCCATCATTTCAAACAAATTTCAAATCTTATAATTCGAGGGAGAAGATATGCAGCTCGATAACAGCTATATTCAAAATATTTATTTGATTTTTTATGAAGAAAGAATAGAAAATAAAGGGTTTGGAGAAATTGAAATACATGGCTGCTTGCTTTGTTGCAAGTGGGAAAATCAAATTCCATGGAAATTATGGAATAATCTATCCACAGCAGGATTGGCAGTCTGCTGATGTACATGGAGCATCATTGATGAAGTTGGGGATGTAAAAACAGTGAAAAAAGAACAAGAAGACAAGGCTAGAATGAGAAGAACTAAAGCTGCAACTATTATTTGATATTATTTGATATTATATGGTTTAGAGAAGCACCAATGAGAAAGTGACTATCACATGACCGCTTATGAATGCTAATTAAATAGGGAAAGATTAAATAAGGAAGAAAATTGGACTACTAAATGGCCATGCTCCTGCATCAAATGGGCCAGGAAAAATCAATCTCCATGGTGAAACTTTTGACAAAAATCCAAATATGCTTTTTCACTTTTAGGTTTCCCTTGTAGAGGCTGTCTCACTTTCTTTAACACATCTTCAATGGCATCTTTAAGGTTCTTCAGCAGTTGACTGACTTGATGTTCCAACTGCAGCGACCTTTCTGTCAAACCCCTCAAAACCATGCAAGTCAGAAACATTGTAATAAGGCTAATTTGCAACTCAGATAGTAGCTCTACAAAATAAGAGAGATCTTCTTCGATACATTTAGAAGGTCAAAACTTCATCAACTTAAAGTTCGTCATAATCGCCCTACGGAAAGCTCTCTCGCTTCAAGTGAACATGTACCAAGTCTCCCTCTTGACAATTCCTCATCCAGTATGCTTCATTGTTAGCCTTCACTTCTGCTATTGCCTCCTCATAAACCCTTTGAATATGTTCTGCAAAAAGCCTTATCATTGAGGTTTCGAACCCATATATATGCTCCAAATGGGGTCTCCTTTATGCTTCCATTCACTTCTTTATGGGCAAGTTTTGCCTGAGAAATGACAAAATCCCAGCTCTTCATGTTATCTTCAATAAGAAATCTGATAATATTACCGGAGCATTTGCTAAGCATTTCTGGCTAATCATATGTTTGGATATAAAAAGCACTAGAATATTTCAATTGAATGTTGGACGTCCACAACCAAGTCCAACGATGGCCTATGAGTTTCACATCTTTATTAGCAAGTTGGAATACCCCTTCGCCTTGCAACTTCTGAAAAGAAAAACTCAATGATATTTGTTGCATAGGAGTGAGTATATCAGATTGACTGAATTAGGAATTGCTTGAATCGGATTGGACTAGAAGATTTGGTTTGGTTCCCAAGGGCGTCGGTCTAGTTCCCGATTCCATTTTCATGGAACTAGTGATTTTTTGTCTAGTTTCTGGTTTCAAGGGAGAATTGGCCGGACCAACTTTTAAAAATATATATTTTTTTTCATTTCTTAAAAATAGCAATAAACCCTAAAGTAGTAACAGTTTTTTTTTTGGCTAAATGACCAATTCCCAATCCCAAGATCGTCCGGTTGAATCCTCGGTCCTAAAAATTGGGAACCGGTCCTCCCGGTCTAGTTCCCAATTCTTAGATGGAACCGGACTAGGAACCGATTACCCCTACTATTGCATCAATTGACTTCAAATGGGGAATGAAGAACACCATTTCTTAGACGATCAGCCCAATACAACGAGAATGAGAATCTTACCATTTGTTGGCTATGGAAGTCCTAAGATGAAATCCGTTATCCAATGAATCAAAAGTGCTTCTGGTTATTTGCTGAATGCAGGTATTAACCTGTGTTCTTTGAGTTCCCATTGCCAAATTGACAAGACAAATACTCTCACCAAGTTGCTTGGGTCTTAATACCTTCTCGGCCAAAATGGCAATCGGCCATCAGTTTCATGGTTTTATCTCTGTTAAAATGTCCTAAGATTTTGTAGTAATCTGTTCGCATAACGAACATTCTTCACTACATAGTGAATTATCTTCAAATATATGACCACCATGCAAACCATAAGTAAAGACTTCTGTACTTGCCGCTTCTTGTGACAATTAGAATTCATATGCTACTCATTTTTTAACTCTTCAAATTTTACAACTCAAGCGCTTGAAATACTTAAAAATAGGGATCCCTTGCTCAATACATCTGCCTATACATTAGATTCTCCCAGATTGAAATTCAATGAAGCATTAATTATCTGAAAGTGAACTTCAGATCGCATGTTTATCAGTAATCTTCTTGGAATTTAAATTCGGTCAGACAGTGCCCTGAGATGACAGACCTTGATGGTTACAGCCATAAGGAAAATCGGCTGTCTCACTAACGCTTCAATGGTGATTTCAGCAATAACAATAACTTCAGATAGATATCTCAAATGTCAAAAAGAATTCTGGGATTGCCATGAGGCGACTAATGCGTTTGCACTACACAGATGTACCTTAACTTGTTTGTGTATTCATTTTACTATTCTGGAAGTAATACCACAAAAAGGACTATAACAGTGAAATGTAGGAGACAATCTCTATCTAAAAACTTCAATTTTACAGTATGCAGTCGGTGCTAGAACGTTACAAGGAGCTTAGGGGGGAAGGCCACGAACTACATAATCCAGCTTCAGAAATCAAGGTAAGAATTTGAAACGACCAACCTTTTTCCTACAAAGTTTGTTCAGAAATATCAGATCTGTTTCATTTCAAAAACACTCATTTTACACTAAATTGGCATCAGCATCCTGTGAAAACTTGGTAATTGCCACTAGTAACGTCTTACTCTAGCTGTAAAAGTGCACCTGCTTAATACTCCATTTCTCTGTCAAAACGTTTCTCTTTTTATCATTTGAACAAGCAAAAAATGCACAAGAAGTACTGTAACCAGAATGAACATGTTTTAGCGCTAAAACTAAAGATTAGCTGCATATAGACCTTTGCCTAATTCAGCAAGTGGCAGGAGAGATTTTGTGAGATGCAGTTTAAAATAAAGCTTTTCTTCAAAGAACATTGTAACTAATTAGCTGAAAAATGAGATTTACTGCAAAGATTGAAGATATAACAGTCCAGGTCCTAAAAATAGTTCCACACAAGCTAAACAGACTATTGCTGGTTTAAATTTGTTAATCACAGTATACTACCAAATAACATCTCAATCTGCTTTTGCTGTTTATTTTCATAAGCTTTTCCCCATATTAATATCTATTATAACGATGATGACCAGAATTTTTTTAATTAGTCCTATTTAATGTACATGAAGTCTGATTGTTTGGTGAAGAGCAAATTGGATTAACTCACTTGAAAGTCATTCTTCAAGTACAGAAACTTCTCACAGGATTCTTCATCAACCAATCCGTGCATAATGGTGACAACTCCATAATGCATGGATTCAAGACTTGACATCTAACCAAAACGTCTAAGCATAGATGACAAAGTAGAAAAATACACAAAAGATAGACTGCAAGAGCAGTGTAGCAGGGGTCACAGAGAATGTCAAAGACCTTTTCCTCTGAAGTCAAGTAATGAAGGACTTCAATTGATTATTCAAGGGAAGCCAATGTGTATCCATTGGCCAATTAGCTGTCAATAGTCATATAGATGGTGATTTACACTCCATCACGCAAATATGCTATGTGGCAATAAGAGAACCAGCTGATAAGTCTCTGGGAGATGGACACAGTCCTTTGCTTTATGTTTGAAAGTAAAGTTCCGATTGACTGAAGGGACTGGCAATCAAAACAAGCTCTTCTCCTTTCATACGATCTAAGTGTGCCATGTTGCTCAAACAAGATCTTTCATGTGATGTAAGTCTAGCATTTCTTAAAACAAGCATCTTCTCACAAACAAAAGAAGGATATGGGCGAGGAAGTCATCATATGTGACCTGACAATCCAAAGCTCTTCATTCTTGAGAAAGACTGCCATTATTTGAAGTTCCGAAAAATTTCAGCTATGTTTGCCTATTCAGATCAAAGCACAGAATGACACCTGCAAAAATAACCAAGGAAGTGGACAAGGTTACTTTTTGGGAAATGGCATCAAAGCTACAAAGAACATCTCTGACGGAGGAAGCTCTCATTAAGAACCTCTGACTTTAGATATGGGCCTAGTAATATACAAGTCGTTCACAACACTATTAAATTGACAAATCCAGGTGAAGTTTTCAAATGTTTTCAAGCTTACTGGATCACTCTATTGACCAACTAGGTGTAAAAGAAACGAAAAAATTTACATAGCAGAGGTATGACGTAATGTCAATGCCAATGGGAATTCCTTTTAGATACCCAAATGCGAGACAGTGACCCTGCTTTTCTAATTTGACTGAAGTTACTGAGCATTGGCACCTCAAAGTCGTACGAAAGATTGAGTGAGAGGGAAAGGTACTGGCAACTAACCACCTTACCACCCAATGATGGATCATTCGCTCTTTAGTTATATCCCACTTGCAACCAGCTAAGTAGCGCTAACGTCCTTGCCTTTGCATTTGTGGAGTCAAGTCAGAAGTTTCAGAAAAAGATGCCAAAGATGGTATGAAGCCTCTTGTGGCTCAACAAGTTGAAGCGATAAGCAAAATTTGACTGAAGGATGATTCTGTTTTACCTAGCCTCAAAGAAAAACAAAATTCTTGAGTTCAGGCAATCATCTGGAAACAGGGAATTACTGAAGATTCAGAGAAAATATTGCTAATGATCCCAGGTATTCTCTCAATGAGCTAGAGAGTGTTAAAATTTTTGGATGTATGCGTGCAGAAGCATGATTTTGGTATTAGTTATAGTTTTCGGTCAAGTGTACGGTATAGTTTGTAGTGGATGGACAATGGATAAACTAGGATAATTGAAGGACAAAGAACATAGATATGGAGAAAAATAGTTTCATTAGTTGAATAAAATAGTTTGATGGAGATGTTGGTAATCATTCTCCATATGATCATTGTGAAGATCTAAGACCTCTCACGGTGGAGGGTTTTTCCTACACACAAGGTGAAGGTTTCACCTCACACACACCAAATGATTAAGTACAAGCCTATTTATAGGCATGAGTTACCGCCTTATTTTACCGACTTAAGAGTACATAAAATAATATAAAATTTCAGCTTGCTTCTTTGTCTCCTGCTTGTTGCGGCTAGTCAAGTTGGACTTTGCTTTTCTTTTCTTCTTTCTTCCAATCTTCTTGTTCCTTCATCCTTATTCTCCAATTTTCTGTTCTCTGCGGCTGCCCGCCACTCTTGTTGACTTTAGTTTACTTCTTTAGCTTGACTTCTTGCTGCCCACATATTCTTGATATTTATTTCTTCATGGTTACGCAGCCATTGTTGACTTATATGCAAGATTTCCATGCACGTAGACTTCTCTAGCATGTTTTAGGATTTTCTTTGATGCTTGGCTTATGCTTGCTTGCATTCCCACGTACAAAGATTCTTCAACTTTATTCTCCATTAGTAGTTTCTTGATAATTTTAGAGAAAATGGATCACAATTTTCAATGAAGAGACTAAAGTAAAAAAATGCTTACCACCTTATCATCTATTCTGTCCTACAAACAAATTATGCATGCATAAAACTAATGCAAAAGTAAGTGAGAGGATCATTGGGTCACTGTGTAGTAGTTGAAGCAATCGATATATTGTGATTGCAATTTAACTGGGGTCAATAAGTGCCAAGGACATATTAGCAGCATTAGCATATAAAAAACTTCTAATGACTGCGCACGTACTTGAACTTTTACCTATTTTACGATCGAGTACCTAATTTTTTTCATTCAATTAAATTTGTGAACTTCTCAAATGTGGATCAATGTGAGGCCTTCATTAAAATTGGCTATGGAAAATGCCAAATTGAACACTAATGCTGGCACATAGCTGTCAATTGTCTACATTTGGCATAAGACGTTGGCCTCTTTAAATGATATCATGTCAACAGTTATATTGAATGGCCAAGATCGTTCAAGTCAGTACTCTGTCTCTCCTCATCAACCAACACCTAAATGAGCCATGTCAATAAAATTACATGACACGGCCATTTATCAAAAGGAGGTCTCATATTGACCCACTGAAGAGGTACTTGATTGAACGAGGTAGTCGATGGTAAAACAGACAAAAGTTCTAATATTTGCACTGTCATTATCCCTTTGTAAAAGTGGAGAACTAGCAACAAAACCGACAAAAACTAGGTCTTCTCCCACTTGGTGTGGTCGGCTTTGTTTATACTAAGCTGTCAGTGTGCTCTCTTTTGACCTGAGTCTTATGTAAGGTTTAAGTACTCCAACTTTCTCCTTATTGTTTCTCCCATGTCCTTATGTTTTTTTCGCTTGCCATTATTAAACTACATATCCATCATGTACTCACATCTTCTCGCTGGAGGGTCTGAAGACCATTGTTTAATATTTCCAGATGACCTCGAATGAGCTTTCCTCATTTTACCTTTGATTGAGGTCGTACTCACCTTTCATCAAATATATTCATCTCTATACTATCAATTAGACCTTTGGACCTAAGCAAGTCCTTAAAAGGCTTCATCATAGGCCTCACTCGGACCTCAGAGTCCCTAATATGTAAAGCAACTAGAGAGTAGAGCCAGGTTTAGGGCTCAATAAAGATACTATACCAACTACAAGGAGCAAGGTGTGCAAGCATCGGAATGTGAAAATAAGAATGCAGTCTGACAACCCACAACATAAGCGGAAAGGCACAAATGGCCCCTGTTGGTTGGCAACAATCCCTAGCTTATTGAGGAAACCTTAACCAAGCCTATAATCCAAATCAGGCCTCTTTATACTATCAATTAGACGTTTAGGCATGCGATACAAATGTTGGCACAGGAGTTAGTCCTTGAACCATAATGCCTCATTCTCACATAGGATGCGAAAAGACTTACAGCTGGATTTTAGCTAACCCCAAGGCCACTACTTGAGTATCTGTTTTGGGAGCTTGATCCACGTGGACTGGACCGGCTTGTTATAAAATGGTACGAGGCAAAGCACAAGCAGGAAGTGTATGAACTAAGGAGCATGTAAGAAAGTGCTACATCATAAGAGCCACCTCTAGAACCTGTCAGGAACAAAGTATTACATGGTAGGAGTCACCTCTTGAACCTATAGGCCACTTGTAGAATCCTAGGTAATTATTTAGAGCCAACATTGACAAGGACATCAGTGTGATAACTAGGAAAGTTTGTGATGCTCTGATCTTACATCTGATGGAAGAGGACTTATTGCTTTCTTAAGGAAATGAGCCACCTCCAGCAGCCACCTTTTTAATAATTCTTTTGGGGACTTGGGATCGGACCACATGGGGACCAGATTAAGTCATCACATGAACCATGCCATGACATTTGTTGGGACATGCAAGAGCAAGGTTTTGCTGCTAGAGGATGTTCTGCAAGTCCAAGGACATGAGGATCGGCAAGCAGACAGTTTATCCAAAATTGAAGAATGGCACGGGCAATGACTCATTGGTGCAAAAGAGAAGGCCGGGCTACCTTACTCATGGTCCGGCAGGGATGTGCTTAACAGAGTAAAGCATGTGTACGAGGGCAGCAAGACAAAGGTCCACAAGTCCCCTATGCACGAGCTATTTGTAACAATCTGGAACCATATGAGCCAAGCACTCGACATCCCGATCCTATTCTATGTGGGACTTGGGGTGTTGAAGTGTGGGCAAAGGTCATGTGCACTCCAAAAGGGTTGTGAGTGTGCAACCATGGGCTGTCTCACGGTTGTTTGAGCAAGGTCCACACTGCCTCATTCGAGATGATGCATTATCCTGTGCACGGGCTAATTCAATAACAGAGTGATTAGATTCATGAACTAGTGGACTGGTTTATGAGTGCATTTCTACGAGCAAAATCCATGTGGAGTAGCGCAGTGCAAGTGCACTTGCAGGTTGCACCAGCAAGGTGCATGTGCATAGAACCATGAAACATTGTGCAGTTTGAGCTCTTGAACATTTGATTATATGACATTGTTAACAGGTTTTTTAAACATTGCAGCACATATTATAATCTACAGCATGATTAACAGCTAGTGTATTCCAACTTTTATCCACATGGTTGCACATTTTTCCGGTTTACTTGCTTTGGGAACCCTACTTGCCAAATGCTATCAAACACCAAATTCAATTGGTTGAAACTATTACAGTTAATTAAATCAGAACTCAATGAAGAAAAACTCACTTCTGCATGCTTACATAATACTTCACCACCTCTAATAGAATTTCCAAAACATGCACTTACAAGTAAAATATAAGTAAAATATCCATCAAGCATCCATTAGAAAAAGATCATACACAGGTTCTTACCTTACAGACCCTGCCTGCAAGTGCACTAGTAGACTCAGTCATAGGATCATCCGTTCCATCAGTCCTCATCAGTCATTGTCGCCAATGAAATCCATGTAACGCTTTGAGAACTTTCCCATTGTAAAACATGCATTGTACTAATGCCTTCCCATTCATTAACTTTTCTGTCATGCTACTTCTCTGATGTTCCCAGCGTAGCCAAAGAGAGGTCGCAAGCTTAAGACAACAGCTGCAGCACCTGCAAGAGCACCACAGGTACAGTAATTTTCCACTTGGCCATGAGTTTTTGGAGAAATGTACATAAATTATGTAGACGTGGACTTCTCAAAGGATTGAGGACTTCCGATTTTCTCATTATATGATATTTAGCATGCTTAGCTGGATAAATATTTCTGTTCCAACTGTTAGCATCTTTTAAAATTATCATCTTGTAGATTGAGGAATATCAAGAATCAGTTTACCCAGTACAAATTTCCATGGTATAAAAGATTCATATAATTAACACCACTATGTGAAAAAAACTTGTCTGTTGTTTGTAATGTACAGCCAAAGGTTTACCCCCTTGTTATGTCTAGTCAAGGAAAATACATCCACAACTCATCCATGTCCGAGGAAAGAACAAGATATATATGTCATTTTTCAATCACGTGCATTGAGAATACTTGTGTAGAGCAGATGAAACCTTTTGTAGATCATGCAACACAGTAATAACTTCGTAACCAAAGAAGACAACAACTTCTCTTAAAACCATTAACCATAATTACTGAGCCAAGCATATTCTATCTAGTTGATATGTATATGATTCAAGAGAGCTACCAATGTCAAGGTAGAAGTAGCATAAAGTATTATTTGTTGCAACCAAATAGATCTTCTTAGTCCATGAAGAACAAGTTTGGGGATTAGGTCTAACAAGTTTTGTATTGGCAGAGGGGACAATAAATTCAGGGATACATTTTGAAGCTATACATTAGGGTTATACTTCTAATTATTTTAGATGAGCTGCTAAGACAAAGAAATCCGGAAACTATCACATTTGGGGTATGCTTTCTCGGTTATTTTGGCTTAGCTGCCAGCAAAAAGAAATCCAGAAGGCTTCCTTGAGTACAATCTTGGGGAAGCTAGACTGTGTCCAAAACTTTAAAATAGACTAATCTCATTGAAATAATCAGTGACGTCCTTTCAGAATTGCTAAAGCAACTCATCATGACAGCTTCTAGATTTCAAAATGCGGCAAATTAGAAGAATGACATTCACTTAACTATATAATTGGAAAGGGTGTTGGATGCCTCTTGATATTATATGTTATCAGAATGTCAATTATGCAGAGACATAAGGTCTTCAAAATGTTGCAGGAAATTGATAAGTTCTCAAGTCTAAGCATGATATTTTCTCTTCAATCTGATGCACACAGGCAATTGACTGGAGAACAACTCTCTGGCCTCAGGGTCAAAGATCTGCAAAATCTAGAAAACCAACTGGAGATGAGCCTAAAGGGCATCCATGCCAAAAAGGTACTGGCTGAATATCTACCTTGAACTCTCAAACACTGTTTATGTATTACCACCAAATCCAGGAAAAGACACGCCACTACCTCAATATGTATGTGAGGAATAATTCTGGTAATTCTTTCTCTGCAGGTGCAAATTTTATCTGACAAGATAAAAGAGCTGAACCTAAAGGTTTCAACAAAACTGACGCCTTCATTCCAATAGTATGGCCATCAACTATCAAGTGACTCACATAAGCTTAGTTCATTCCAGGGAAACGTGCTGCATGAGGAAAACATAGAGCTGCATCGGAAGATGAGTCTCCTCCTTCAGGAAAATAATGCATTGAGAACGAAGGTATTAGTTCAGATGACAAGTGCATCTGCTACATTTATAGAAACCACAGTCAATCAATTACTCATCTTTTATTTACTGAAAAATTTCCTAATCCATAGGTTTACAAAGCAAGGGATGTAAATCATGCTAAGCTATATTTCCATGAGCCATCAACCACAACCATAGTACATGACTTGTTTGCATCTTCAAACCTCCAGCTAAGCCAGCCACAGCCTCAGAGTAAAGAAGCCCTCTAGAAGCAACCAATCTGGGGTAGATTTCCAACTCAATTATATTGAATAACATAATAACAATCAAGCTCAATTATTTCTGACAACGGATCTGATTAAGCACTGTGAACCAGATTGCAACTGCATTAGCACAAGTCCGGCCTGTGGATGGTTATCAACCATATTGTATTGAAAGCTAGAAAAGTTGAAGCTTCTACAAGTATTGAGTTCTCTTACAACGAGCGAGTATATCCAGCAGAAAGACCTCAAGATATGGTATGTCACGTTTAAAACTCAGAACCATTGTGCAATGGGACACTTTATCTTTGTCAATGAAAACACATCAATAAATAATAAAGGCAAGACAACATGCCAAATGGTATTCACCATCATCGCTAAGCTGTCCTCTCTGTTCTACCAACATCAATTAAAAGGTTTGCACTGCCAATTCTACTCCAATCATAGTCTTGATCACTGATTGTCTTCCAAAACTGTGATCTGTACAGTTTCTGAACAATTTAAAAATTTCCAAACTATTGCAGATCATTGTTCGAAATTTACCCATTATGTGTACGAGAAATGGTCTAAAGGGATCGACCTCTCTATTGCTATGTGACAGATCAACACAAAGAATGAAGAGATACAGAAAGAAGTGTGAATCGAAGAGTTTGTGCAGCTTCCTTTAGTGACAAAGTAACCTTTATCTTAGATAAAATTGCAACCATATCTACACTACTGAGCAGCCTCGCACAAGCACATAAGAAAAACTGCTTAGGAAAATGCAAGCCAGGTCTGGTTGGTTCTTTGCGCCTAGTTTTGGTGTAGCAGCTATATTTCGCTTCATCCTTTTTTTCCAAGGGTTTCATAATTGGACATTGAACCCACCACAACAATTCTGAGCATCCCTTGCGTCGTAATGCAATGGATAGGATGAAACATAGCAAGCAGACATAGAAGATGGACAGTAAGCATAGTATCGATTTGCACGTGAAGTTACGGGCAGATGGGTCAATCAATTAAGCTTCCTGCTAAATCTGGCTTGAGTCGAGCAAAATGTGTACAGCTTATCCCATGTCAATAACAATACATCCAGCTCTTTCAAAGTCATATTACCTACAGAGCAAGCATGAACTTCACTTTTTATGTTCTGACTGGCTTGATTTCATCATTCCTTACCCTTTTAGGAGCCTTCATCTAAATTACCTTCCTTTGACATGAAGAACGACACTCCAAGCCTCTACGTGTCACAGACAAATTACTCAACTGGGATGATCAGGACTTCATTTTTCACTCATTTTCGTTTACCATTTCGAAGCCATCGTTGGACTAGCCGTGAATTATTCCTTCCCTTCAGTGATCCCACCATGTCAACACAGCTACATCTTCATGACATCTGAATGACTCCTTTGCGAACTAAGATGGCAAGACCCAATACATATTTTTTCACTATTTTCGGCCACATTGATGCAAGGAATTCTTGCGGGGAAAAAAAGAGGGTGATGGGTTATCACAGAGAGAGAGAGAACTAATCATCGTAGCAATCCAGCAACTCGAGAAGCCTCTGTGCACAGTCCACATAGCAGACCAACGAAGCAACCGCCGCGGACTGCACCGTCTACTGATGACTAAAGAAATGGTCGAGCTGACAAGACACGAACTCGATGGACTTCACGCCTGGAACGACGCTCGCGTGCTCGCACGCCAGAACAAAGACGTGGGTAGCCTTCGTCTTCCATGAAAACCGACTCGGCCCTTTTCCCCCCCGTGGAGTAGTTCATGATCACGCACAAAAGGCTCGGCCACCTTTTCTGTCGGAGTAGAATGGGCTTTTCCAAGGGTGCGGACTAATTATGACTAATTTGAATATATCAATATCCGACTTTTTTAATTATGAAAAGAATGAGTGTAATCAGAGATCCGACATCCTAAAAATTCAATAATAACAAGATGCAAATAGAGATTTTGAAGAGCGGACTAATATGGTATCAACAGTCTAAAATCCCATAAAATCTATACTGATTTGAGATCTTGTGATTATAAAATTCAATACCAACCTAATTTTATCTATTCGATCACAACCTCTTGCCTAAGTGGAAGCCACCCTTACTAGATTGAAAGTTTCCTACCTGTCAGGTGAGGGTGGCCCACACTCGTTGAAGTGAGGGCAAGACCCTCACGCAATCTAGCAAAGGCTATCAATGCCTAAGGGTAGTGACCTTTGCTAATTATCAACGAGGTTCAACCATAGCAATGCCACAAAAGGAAAAAAAAAAAAAAAAAGAACAAATAAAAATTGAAAAATTATTAAAAAATTATTAAATTTTGTCCATGTTAATCTCGGTTGTCTTACGTAGTTTGGTTAATGCCCACATTAGTGATTTCGATCAAAATTAATCAGATGGATTTAATTGATAAAAAATGAAACGTTTAAAATTTAATTTGCAAAATTAAAATCGATAAAATTATAATTGGTTTAGAATTTTTTTGACAATCTTCCTTTTAGCATGTACATTATTATCATAATCTTACTAGAGTTTGGGGTGTCTTTTAGATTTACTAAATACTTAAGTTTTTACTTATTATTTTGTCAATCTCTAAAGAAAATTAAGCGAATATTTTCAGTAACAACCATAATTTTTTCGCTAGGATAGTAACAACCATCAGTGCAAGCGTGAGATATTCATTTTAATATTATTAGATTTATTTATTTATTTATTTTTGAGATTGTTGGTCTTGAAGCTCTTTTTGGTCTTATACATTTTTCTACTTTAGAGGCTTGCTAATTGGTTATTTGCATTTTGCAATATATGAGTTTCAAATAAATTATTGATTTTATTAAGTTTGACGTAATTTATTATAAATATAATATAAGATATATATTTACTAAAATAATAACAACTTAAGGTTATGGGAAAAAGTAAGAAAAAAGTTCTAAACTTATTGTATTTATGCTAATTCAATCCGAAATCTTTCAATTCAATTAATTTAGTTTTAAACATTTTGCATTTATGTTAATTAAGTTCATTCGATAATTTCGGTTAGAAATTGCTAAGATTAACAAAAATTAAATATATCACATAGGTATACATTTGAGAGTTTTTATGTTATAAGGAAAAGTTTATGGTAATTATTTTACAATCGTCACATTTTAAATAGATATGTCATAATTGGTATAATTTAAGATTTTTTGTGATTTTTCTCCTTTAGTTAAAGACATAATATGCCAATTATTATCTGCCTTATTATTTATGAATTAATATAAAAATCTTGAGAAATACTAATGGCATTTTCAGTAATATTTCTACTTTTTTATTTTTCGCTTCTTTTGTTTTTTAGAATAAGAAATTGAAATCGGTTTGTGAATGTTAATTAATTTTATAAGATTTTTTGTGATTTTTCTCCTTTAGTTAAAGACAGAATATGCCAATTATTATCTGCCTTATTATTTATGAATTAATATAAAAATCTTGAGAAATACTAATGGCATTTTCGGTAACATTTCTACATTTTTATTTTTCGCTTCTTTTTGTTTTTTAGAATAAGAAATTATTTTTCGAAATAGAAAAGTGATCAAAGAATATATTTAAAACGAAAATGGGAAGTGAAAATAAAAAAAAATCTACTTTTTTTTTTTTTTTTTGTTCCAAGGAATGATGGGGGAGACAGAATCCCATCATTAGATACTATAATATATTCCATAAGTTTGTAATTTAGATGGCTATATTTCTATTTATGTAATTTTTCTCCAAACCATATAAACCTTTTCCTATTTCCGTCCCGCCGCTCGCTCGCCTCCCTCCTCCCCGCCGCCTCCGCCGCGGCCGGCAGCCTCTACTGTGCCCGGCGCGCGCGCCTGCTCGTCGTCTTCTCGAGGCTCCGCCGACTCCAGGGGCCGGCTCCGGCCGCCGTCGATCGGCCGTCGTCGATCGGCCGTCGCTCTTGCGGTCGCTCCGTCTCTACTGGTCTCTCTTTTGCACTGTTTGGTTCCTCTCCGACCTCTCGAGCACCGCCGTTTGGCTCCTGGGGAGGGCCTGTTGCCCGGCGAATCGCCGTTCGTCTGCGAAAGTTTTGATTTTTTCTTTGTTCATGCGGCTGATGACTCGAATCTTGGTTGGAAAATTGACAGTGAAGTGAGTAGGTGCAATGTAAATTTGTGCAAAAATCAACCTTGCTCTGGCTTAATTTGTGAAGGGAGGATCCTTTCATGCTCTTCTGTTTTTTCCTTCTGCTTGTGTGGTCCCAAGGCTGAACTGGGAATCGAGTTACATGTCAAGTTTTCCCGTTTATTCGAATTTTTCGTTTTCTTAGTGAAGGTTTTATGTTATATTTGGGAAAAATATTCTCACCCACTTCGTGATAAATGATAAAACATAAAACACCATCTCAAACTCATGAAAATTTCTGTCTCTCCATATTGATTTCTTGGTATCCTGATTTTTGGGTTGAGGAAGTAGGCCGTTTATGGAAGAAAAAGCAGCCACCTTTTTTAAGCACTAGGAAAGATCAGGTTAGAGCAAGGTGGCAATTGTCGCCGAGATTGAGATCAAAAGATTGGGAGACGATGAGTGGGGATGAGTGTGGTTTGTGGCAGGTGAGCTGTGTGGAAGGGAGATAAGTGAGTGCTTGGATTGTGTAGTGGGTCGAGTGCAGCAAGTTGTGTCTTTCGGATGAGTTGACCGTGGTCTTGTGAGTTTGAGTTTTACTGGAGGGTGAGCGAAATGAATCGGTCCTAGCAGCTGAGTCTGTTGTTGAATTCAAGCTCAGCAGCTGATGTTTATTGGCTTTTGAAGGATTATATAACAATGGTAGAAAATATTTCTTTGAAGAGTTGCTGCTTTGAGGAAAGTAGTTGATGAATCTTTATATGAAGATAATTTCCTATCTGTAAATTATGAATCCCTATCTCTCTATGGTACATCTCTGAGCATGGGTAGATATATTTTTTTATCAACATTTTGGAATATCTTGCTTGTGCAGTAGTTGTTGCTAATGGAATGTGCATCCTTTAGAGATCAATGGAATGCTACATTTATTCTTGCTGAGGAGGATCATACACTTGCAAATGCCCTCAGATTTACCTTGAATCAAGAGTCAGTACTTCATTACTGTACTTTGTGCTATTTGTCTGATGTTTACATAGTAGGATAATCTATTCATCAATCGAACAATCGGATTTGGTCAATATCTGGAAAAATGTTATGGTGAACTATTAACGAACATTTTCTGTGTTAAACATCAGTAGACTTCAATCTTGTGTTATTCTTTTAAGCATGTTTAAATTCCATATAGAAACTTACTAAGCATGGGTAGATGGTTTTGTTATGTGAAATTGTAGCTGTTTTTGCTACCTTTTTTATGGATAGATAGACCAGGAAATAAGGATAAAGTGTTGCCAGATATTTTCAAAATATGATTGATGAGCTCATGGAGTCCACGCGGCACATAATGGAATCTTGGGTACTTGTTGCATATCCAGCCCTGTTTAAGTCATTCAAAATTGTACCAACTCTCTGTTTTAACTTGGCACCTTAACACCATGAAACTTCTTCCATAGAACATTGGAGAGGATTGCCCTGATTAGTAGAGGCATCCCTTTCCCATGCATTAGGCCTAGTTTTGTGTCTCGCATCAATCTTCCCCCACCTTGTGTAACCAATGGAGATGTTGGTCATCTAGCATCTCTTCTCAGGTAATGTCCAGAGTGGCTTTTCATGTATTCTACTCTGTTCGAATCTTTTACTTGGTGTTTCTCAGAAAAGGTGACAAGAGATGTATTGAAAGATGCATGCCAACGTCTGATGCTGAGGTGTCAACACATAAGCGGCACCTTCGATAAGGCTGTCGACAATTTTAGAACGAAAAATCCTCCTGATGACCATCCTTCCCAGAACATGGACTCAGATTAATGGTGAAATTTCGTAATAGCTTTTGATTTATCAGGCCTTCTCTTTCTATGCTTGCTTGACTTTTTCAAAGAATGGCCTCAATCAAGTTCTTGTCTGCAGAAGAATGTTGCACTGATATTTTTAAGTGAACTGTTTGTGAGTATTTGGGAAGCCGTTGGGCATCATTATATCAATCATATACGAACCATTCATTTCTATGTAAATAGAAGCCATTGTCATTGGAGACAAGAATATCGATGTCGGGACATATTTCTTCTAAATATATGTTTTTTTGGGGAACATGAATCATTCTTTCTATGCAACGGTTTGTTTTTCGCTTCTGCTCATTCTTTTATGATATTTCCATCCTCGAGAATACGCGTGTAGGGCATGCCATTGGGCTCATAATAGCTTCATGGAACTGTTTCTTTGTCAACGGGCATTGGTGCTCATTCTCTGGCGGAAATCTGTCTCATTTTACAAACTTGATAATCAATACAGTAGAATCTCTTTATATCCTCCTTTCTTTTCTACTTCATTTTACTGGGAATCATCTCTCCTTGTGTCCATATGCTTCAAGATCACATGAGCTACAAGTGCAGAATTACGGTTTTGCAGTAGGCATGGCACGCTATCCATAAAGGTTTCTCCCTAACCAACCCTATACATTTCGTGTATATTGTGGATCATATCGAATTTCTACATGCCCTTAATATAACAATCCATTGTATCTGTACCGCAAAATTATGCTGACACACGATAAGATGGTGCCCATGGTGCAACCGCCAACGGTCCATAGGAAGTCTTCCTGGGACTGATTTAGGGGATGCCAAAGTGAGATACTGATGTTGATGCCCATCACGCCAACGGCGACTATGTAAATGCTGAATAGCAGAATAGCAGTTGTTATCAGCACTTCCAACTGCACAAAATGTTGATACCCAACCCAGGTCTTGATCATCTTAGTGAAGATGCTCGAGCTCATCCCTCACATAGAGACACGTGGAAAAGGCACATGCTATAAAATGTAACCACCATTTGAGATATGTTTTCAATTCAAGCAATGTTAATTTGATGCTTTAGCTAGTTAGTTTTTTGTGCTAGTAAAGTAAATGCTCAGTTGTTCTAGCATAGAAATCACGTTTTCCTCACCTCTCTCTAAGGCCTAAGTTATTAGTTAATTAATCTTGTATGTTAGTGTATTTCTTTCTCTCTCTTTTTTTTTTTCCTTTTTGATAACCCACAAGCACAAGCAAGGGACAATGTCTATCCAAAGACCCATTAAACACCCTACAAGCCCGAACTAGTAAAGTTCAGGCTTTTGTTCTATGCAAGTGGCCTTGACCTGAAACAATTTATCCATAGTTTATGGGATTTGAACGGATGATTTTCAATTATATTAGAAGTCCTCTAATGCTCTAACCAATGCCCCAACCATGTCAATTATGGGGGGTTAGCCTATTAGTATATATCCGACAAAAACCAACCAATTTCTACAAGCTTATCAAGATTTCCATAGATTGACGTGACTATTGGATGCTGAATCCAAATTTCAAGTGCCTGGAAAGCATAAATTTAGGATAGATAGAGAGGAAGAGTCTCAAACCTTTTGAATGAGTTGAGTTCTTGTTACTACACGACCTTTAATCTGATGAACTCTTTTCAATTAGAAGCTACTAATTTATGAAGTTAGCTTATCCAAAGCGGGATAAGTCTCTTGCTCTAATGCTTTTGTCTAAATTCTCAGGTAAAAAAATGCATTTTATGTTCGATAGTTTTTTGTGAGCATCAGGTGCAAGTAATTTAATAGAGAAGCCCTAATAACATAGAGACTGTCTTTCCTCTTTAATGCCTTCGCTCTAATGCTGTTTGGTTGACCAATAAATATGTGATGTGAGAAAAGTTGCTTTTTTGTCCTCGATCAATGTATCATGTCTTCCCTCGTGAACGCATTGGCCGACAAGGAGGATTTGCCGGGAGACACTGTCAGAATAAGAAAAGGGAGATCTCCACGTCTTTATTGAGTAAACGAGCGATGAAATCTTTAATTTGAATACAACGGATCACAACATCTCCCACTCGGATTAATTATATGATCTAGGTCGATTATTCTATTGGTGAAGCAACGCTTGAAAGAGCGATTTGCATAGTACAACTATTCGAGATATCCGGTTATCTCCGTTGGACGAGATATTGTAATAAAATGTCTCGAATGGATACATTAAAGGTAGTAGGTTCTGTTGGGGTTATTGTTCATTGATTGTGGAAGTGGTTGATATTTAGTTTATAACTTTGAAGGAAAGTTTTTCTCTTTGAGCTAACTTTTATGATGAGAGACGCATAAAATCACCTAATACTGGTATTAGAGCTAAGGTGACCAACAAGTTTGAACTTGATGGGAGATACGGGTTGTTGTTGCTTCGACTCATGACCCATCCGTGGCCAATTTATAATGTTCTATATAGGGATTTTAATATTTTCACATCCTAAGTGTCTATTATTTAGTATAAATGTTGTATTAGTGTGAATGAACCTAAAAATTGTACAAATGGAGATGGTAAGAATTTCTCAAGACACTCTTACCCACTTCATTTTTATTTGCTTATCTTTTATTATTTTCCCCTCTCTTTTTCATTTTATTTTTTTACTTCTTTGCTCCCTTCCATGATTCTCTAATAAAATGTTATTAGACAGTAAACCATACTAATATACCTAAAATACTATAATACCTAAAATATGCAATGAATATTAATACAAAATATTTTTTATACATGAATTTATATTATAATGTAGAAAGAAATTCGAATATATAAATACAAATAAATAAAAGCAAAATTATTGTTATTTTTTGATAATTTGAATTTTTCATATTATAATTCAAACATTATTTTAATTTTATTAATTTAAGAAGTTTGTTATTCAAGAAAAATAACTTTTATATTATGCATATTAGAAATCATATACACCTTTACCCTAAACCCTTATGGAATAATTTTACCTAGGATTTATTTCTCTTATATCCAATATTAGCCTGTCTTGGATAGGAACCAAACACAAGAGCCTGTCCTGAATCTTGTTATGACTACCAAACATAGCTAAGTGTAACGGAATACCTCTTTCTTTGAGCTAGCTTTTGAAGTGAGAGAGGTTCAAGATCACCCAATTGATATTCTACTTCCAATTTGTTACTATACTTTGTGAATATTTCAAGGAAGGATATGGAGACTGATGCAGTTTTCGAGCGGTGGGCATTATGGTTTAGCAATGTGGACTGGATGATAGACTTCATGATTTGGTTTGAAGAAAATGATCGGGGATGAAGTTTAGCATTGATAGAGATTGTAGACTTCATGGTTTGGTTTGAAGAAAATGACCAAGATTGAAGTTAGGCAATGATGGAAATTCAGGTTGAGATATCTTGATGCAGAAAGATACCTAAATCAAAGGGCAGTAGACTTAATATTGAGCTCACACATGATAGGAAGATTGTCGAGACGAATAAGTTGTGTTTGAAAGTGGAGAATTGATGTACTGTGGAGTAGTTGATATATTCTAGTTAATCTATAACTTATTAGCTTAAGCGTTTGAATAAAAGTGGATCTAATTGGATATGTTGACGGGCTAGAACTTGAGCTTACTCCTGGTAATCTCCTTGAGCAAAAAAGGTACTTAGCTTATTGACTATTTTACCCTTTATCAAGAAAGAAGCTATTTTGGAAACTAGTGTATTGGTATTGTAATTTTTCTCTCATCCTTAATATCTACTATGGGGGCATTTATTTAAACGAAAAATGAATGATTTGGAAAATATTTTCCAAGAAACGGTTGCTTGTATCACTTATAAAAATGAATAAACGACATCTATCTTCATCGTTCACGAAAATATTTAAATATAAATTGTTATCGGTAATGAAATTTTTTTCATTAATTAATTATTTTAAACGATACAAATGTTCACTTTGGGATAATATTTTTAAAATTTTTAATTTTCTGCAAAATAAACGGAGCTTAAAATCATGTCCATTTGGGTAAAGCTCCCTCTTTTACATAAACGGTCTTTGATTTTTACATAAATGGTGAGGAATGATGAAGATGCACCAATGAGAGAGAAGCAAACCCATTGAAGGAATTGTCGCAACAGAAATTTATACTTGTTAAAAGTAACAAAGCATAAAAACGAACATGCGAGGCAAGGAAACATGGTTGAGTAACAAGGCGAGTGACAAGGCGAGTAAGTGAGCGAGGCTCGGGCGAGGTTTCTTTTTTTTTTTTTTAAAGAATTAGGATTGGGTTTCTTTCTATGCTCTAATTTACACAATAAAGTAAACTACAAAGAGAACAAATAAAGAGGTGCTAGAATTTAGAGTAGACAAAAGCATATAATATATCGAGATTTTTTTTTTTTTTGGGACTGGAGGAATCGCTGTTAGGCGACAGCCACGACGTAAACCCCGAGGTGACACTAGCATAGGACCCACCACCACGGTGTCACGCTTAAGAATTCCTAATTGTTACAAGGTTCACAGGGAGTCTTAAATTTTGGTGGCAATCACTCTCAGAACAAGACCAGATCATGTTTCTGATGTCACCCAATTTCAGCCATGCTCTTACCTACTTATATCACGTTTTTGTGGGAACACCCGGAGATCTCATAGAGATAAAAAGAAGAGAATTTTTCGAGAGAATATGCTGCTCCTATCAGAAAAAGCATTTTGATAATCATTATCGATTGATGCTTCAGCTTTTTTATCAAATTGGAGCAGATCCAAATCTGAAGCATGTCTTCCTCACATCCATCCCAAAAGAATTATCTCAGATGGTTGAAAGATCTTTCTTTGGAAAACAAAAAATGGTACAAAACATTCCCTTGGGAGAAATACAGCAAGAAATCCATCTATGTCTTGAAGAATTATGCTTGAAGCGCTAGATGGTCCGAACATACATCACATATGATAAACGGCTTGAAACAGCTTGTTCCCGCCAGAAGTTGAAAATCAAATGCTCCAGGCGAGATTGTGATGGTACTTGTGGCCAGTATTCCCGGAAGAAAAAACACTACAAGAAGTATTCGACAAAGCGTTCCAAACACGGCTCCAAACATTTTTGGAGAAAGAAGAAATGGCGATACCTACGAAAAAGGAAGGATCGCACAGGCCATAAGAAATCAAATCGTTGCTACATTTGCAACAAGAAAGGACATTTTGCCAAAAATTGTCCTCAAGCCAAAAAGGTCAGAATCATCTAATTCATCAAATTGAGAATGAAACAGGTATTTCTCTTGAAAATGATAATGTTGAATCTTTATTCTCTGCTGATGAAGAACCATCTGACCAAACACTTTGTATCATTCCATCTTACCAAACTTCCAGTGAAACTTAGTCTGACGAGTCAGAATCTGAAGACATTTTTCATATATCTCCCACAACTTCAGAGCCAAATCCTGACATATTCTCAAGTCATACTCACTGTCCCCATTTCCCTGTGAAAATCATCACCTCGAAGTTTGCTAAGCCCATCAATGTCATTGCTCTCATTGATACTAGAGCAAGTTGTTCGATTCTAGATACTAAAATTCTACCTGAAGAATTTTGGACTCCCTACATCCGATATTTCAATTCTGCGTCAGGAGATACTTTCTCCACAAATGTCAGAACCACTCCAGTCACCATCCAGTTTTTTCCTCAGTGTTCCATAACGACAAAGATTTTTGGATCAAACCTTCCCAATAAAGATCTGATAATTGGGTGGGATATCATGACTCAAATCTCTCAACTTCGCATTATTCCTGGAAAATGTCTTAGATATAAAGACCAATTCTCTGAGTTTGTCAATATTCAGAGACTCTTTTCCATTGAGATGAATTTATTAGATCCAATTATGCAAAAGTTGCTTGAATCTTGTTCTCATCCCTTATGGAAAAATCCGGAGTTCTTTGTCCGCCTTCCCTTCAAGAAGAATGAAGATATCAATCCAACCAAGGCTAGTCATGCGGGAATGAAGCCAGAACACTTGGCTTTAGCTCAAAGGGAATGTTCAGAATTATTACAGCAAGGCCTTATTGAAATCTCTGATTCTCAATGGGCTTGTGAAGCCTTTTATGTCAATAAGCGAGCCGAGCAAAACAGAGGAAAAATGAGACTGATGATAAATTATCAACCTCTCAATCTTTTTCTCCAAGATGATAAATTCCCTTTACCATCCAGAGATTCTCTCTTTTGTGGACTAACCAAAGCCCATATCTACTCCAAATTCGACCTTAAAGCTGTATTTTGGCAATTGGGTATCCATCCTAAAGACAGATCCAAAACAGGATTCTGTATCCCAAACCAGCACTTCCAGTGGAAAGTTCTCCCTTTTGGTTTAAAGGTAGCACCATCCCTTTTCCAAAAGGCTATGTGTCGTATTTTCCAACCAATTCTGTCAAGTGCAGCATTGTATATCGATGACATTATGCTCTACAGCCCTGACGAACAGTCACACTGCCAACTCCTTGAGCAATTTGCAGAAATCGTGAAAAAGCATGGCATTATGCTTTCTCAGAGGAAAATGAATATTGCCCAGACAGAAATTGAATTTCTTGGTATACACCTCAACAAGGGTACATACTATCCAGGACCACACATTGCTCAAGAATTATTGAAGTTTCCTGAAGATAACTTCACGACAAAACAAGTTCAGCAATTTCTGGGGATAATCAATTATCTCAGAGACTTTATCCCCAATATTGCAAAACTCCTGATCCCTTTGCAATCCATGCTGAAAAAGAACTCCCCACCTTGGGGAAAAACTCAAACCAAAGCAGTCGCTGAACTTAAGGAGATTATGCAAAATCTCCCACCATTGCAAATATCATCAACGAGGCAAAAGAATTCTCAAACCGCGCGCGGTGATGAATCTTTGGACAGCCGTCCTGTTTGAAGAAATTGATGGTAAGAGACTTCTTTGTGCTCACAAAAGTGGAAAGTTCTCTCAAGCCAAAATGCACTACCATTCCACTTTCAAAGAAATCTTAGCAGTAAAAAATGGAATCAAAAAATTTGAGTTTCATCTCATTGGCCATCATTTCCTAGTAGAATTAGACATGGCATCTTTTCCACAGATGACCAAGTTTAAACAAAAGCAGATTCCAAACTCTCAATTGCTTCGATAGGCTGAATGGTTTTCAAAATACTCTTTTGAAACCAAACACATTCCGGGAAAAAGAATGTGCTTGCTGACTTCTTGTCAAGACCCAAAGCAACAACAGAAATCAACATGTACATCAAAAGGCCTGCTTTCCATATACTCAATCATGGAGTGAAATACAAGATTGAGAAGATCAGAGATTTGCCAAGCTGGAAATATCCCCAAGAAATTATTCAGCAAATCCAGAATGACAGTCTTGCTGAAAACCTGGAGGACCTCATGTGGCAATGTCACACAGACCTATTCAGATTCAATGGAGGTTTGATTCTTTATCCTTTCGGGTTAAATTTGAATTATCCTTTCATTCATCCTCTTATTTGGAAAGAAGATGATTTCCCTGACCAGCTCAAAACACTATTATGGTATTTGACTAATAAGTACTTAATAGCTATTGAAATTCCCACCAGAAGATTCATTGCTAATCTCACCTAGATATTCTTGCTCGGAAGAAACATCGAAAAAGAATGTGATAGAAATCTTTTAGATTTTCTAAATTGGTTCTATCATCCTACATGCTGGAAACAAGACCTGGAAAAAGAACTGAGAACCATGACACCAAATCCTGAAGTTCATACCATCCTGTTTTTCCGACGTCCATGGAATTTCTGCAGAAATAATGGTAGTATTCTCGATGCACCACTTGAAATAGGAACCACATCCTATAAGCCTAACTTGAACAGTCGAGAAGCCATAATTCACAAATCTTATCCAAGATCTGTTAGATTTTGTGAAAACAAATATCGAGAACTCCAGAGAATCCTATGCCAAGAAAACAAAACCATTCCTGAAGATATTTGGAATAATGTACCCACTACATGGGATCATTATGACCTAACACCAGAAGCTAAGGAAGCACTCATGCAATACAGACAAGCTGCATCATCCAAAGAGCATGAAATGACAAACGAAGATGACATTGTCCAGTCTACTCAAGATCTTTATGCACGCTTTGGAGGTCTTCTGTCCCAGGATCCCTACGAACAGGGACCTTCGTCCTCATTCCAGAACATGGACACATCGTACTATGCACAGACATCAAATTGGCCCCAGCCAAGCATTCTTGCTCGTCCTACAAGTGAAGAAACAAACTGGGCAGAAGAAGAAGCATCTCATTAGGCTCATGTACAAGCATCCTCATCAAGAAGGCTAAATCGAGATCCTCTCACCGAGAAGATCTTGAAGCCCTTCGGCGAATACGAAGCTCATCTCCTAGAAGACAGCTCGGATGACTCGGACTCGATGCGTAGCTACAATGCCCGTGACGGACGAGATTGTTGAGTCCGTACAATTTCACCGTACGTAGCGAGTCACTTGTTCACTTTTACCGTAGCACTAGGCTAGGGAATGTTGTTCATAGTACGATTCTTGTTCATAGTGTGCGAATAATTCCCTCCCGGAAATTTCCGTTGCCCTGTTTGTACCCGGACCCATGAGCTTGGTCCTTGTTTGTTGCTTTGTGACCTCATTTGCCTATATAAGGCCATGAGGGTGTATTGTGTTGGACAGAGTCCCCTGAAGTAAAGTGAGTGCTTATGAGAAACCTCTCTATGGCTTTCTAAATTCCTCTTCTTCTCTAGCCTAGTATGATCCTTCGAGAAATACAGCTTGGGTAGATCAGAAACGTTTCCATCCTGGCATTCTTGGGTGTCTCTAGTTTCTGAACTAAAAGGCTGAGTAGTTTTCTGCTAAAAGGCTGTCCCTGACGGGTTTGAACGGGAGTTGTTCGCCCAATGTGGGATGCATACCTGCAGGAATTTACTCTCATTCCCTGGTTCTAAGGAAGCCGTTGCAGGCGGTGGTATATAATATATAAAGTTAATACCACGGAAAACTCTAAATTGGTATGCCTGCGACAAATTTACCCAAAATTAAGTTTTTGACTACCAACAACCCCAAACTGGTACACCTTTGATAAATTTACAAAAAATTGATACGCTTACGAAAAATTTATCCCTTATTAGTTTCCATTAAATTTTACTATCAAATTGCTAAATTGGATAACATGTGATAGTTAATTGTTGTACGATTTTGAGATTTCACTATCCGTTTGTCGAGTTGTATTAATTTTGTGATTTTTTTGTGGTATTAATCTAATTAAATAGAGAATATATTTATCATAAATGTATTAATTTGTGGTTTTTTGCTTTCAAAAAAATTAATTTGGGGTAAATTTGTCATAAGTGTACCGGTTTGGAATTTTTGGTAGTTAAAAAAAATTAGTTTTTGGTAAATTTGTCATAAATGTACTACTTTAAAGTTTTTGGTAGTAAAATTAGTTTAGGATAAATTTTCCATAAATGTACAAGTTTAAGGTTTTTTTTTTATATTAACCTTGATACATAATACATTAGATATATAGTATAATGTGTGTGTGTGTGTGTGTGTTTAGAGTAAAGGGCTAGTCCAAGTTGGACAACCCTAAATTCCGAGGATTGAGGCCAACCCACATAGTACAAAGTCTAGGGGTCTTAGGACCAAGGACCAACGCAATCCCCTTAGGAACCGAACTAGAACCAACGAGTTGGGCCAGTCCAGGGGTCAATCTAGGGCCCTAAACTGATGCTCACCCCCATCTAGCAACTTGTTTGTTTACTAACTCTTTTATTTCATGTGCCCTTCATATTTACTGCATATTTTCAAGAAAGGCACAAGCTCATTTTCATTGCCACAAATGAGTTTAGAGTATAATTTCTTAATATGGATCATAACTCACGACGTTCATCTAGCCTTAATGATTTATGTGCATGATGCAAATTAATCAGTAGACTTCTGTGTTCTTAATGCCACGTAATATTTCAAACTCTTCCAACTTCCTGACCTAATGTTTAGGGACAATAGAAGCGGAGGTGGTCACCAAGATCCAAGGAGCTACATTTAAGCAAAGGCATGATGGAGATTCCGGCCAGTTTCTTTGGTAAAGTTATACACATGATTTATGTCAGAGATCTCACTGCAAAAATGCTAATTGCCACTGATAAAAGATTTTGCTTAAAAGCACCCTTGCCTTTAAACCCACTGGAGATGTCAGTCGTTGAATATTTAGTCCACAAACCAGAATCCAATACATTGTATTGCCTTTAAGCCACTGGCCTGTTTCCTCGGAGGAATGTTTATTTACTACTACAGCCCTTGCTTTTATGAAATTGGTGTTCATCGTAAAGAAATCAATTTCATGTCCTCAATATCACTGAAAAAAATAAGATACCAACGATGCAAAGTACTTATGTTCTTAATGAGTTCTGCATCATCGACCCTGCAGTCGCAACGTAAATGCCTGCAATGCTTGAAGAACTTTCTTGAGTCTCTCCTTAGTCTCTGGATCAACCAAGTTCCCCTCACTGTCGAATTTCGTGGGCAGTTCGTGTCCGTTTATGGAGAATTCAGGCTTGTTGATAAAATGAAGATCGACAAAGACTCCAATTTGACGGAGATGATGCTGCGCTCGTCTCCCACCAGAACCTCCTGCCGAGCTCACAATGGCAGCTGCCTTATCGGCCCAAACATTTGGTGGTCTAGATGCCCAGTCGATTGCATTCTTCAAAGGTGCTGGTATAGCAAATAAAAGAATATGACTAAGAAATGAATGACTTCTCAGATAAATTACTTCCTCGTCCTTTATCATCGTGTGAATGCTAGGGAAAAACTCAAGCTGACAACCGATGTTGCGTGCTTATTTTCCTCCTAAGCAGGAAATGGATCAAAACACAGTAGACAGCCATGTCAAACTTACTTTCCGACATTGACGAGTCAGCTCAATTGTAAAGAAATGGACAAGGGTGCGCGGTTGACGCAAACGACACAGGTTCATTCTCCCAATACCGTGGAGCATTATTAAACTTAATGTTTGGGCTATCCACTCTGACTTTAGCTTAGGTCTTACTTGGTCTATGAGATCATTAGGGTATTCATGGCCCTAGATTTACTCACCTAAGGTGGGTATGTTGTAAGAAATACGAAATCTTTCATTTCCACAATTTTTACAGCTCGAAAAATATCAGAAAGATTCATTTCGTCCCATTGGACACAACGAATAGCGCGTAAATTCTGTTTACTTGTAATACTCGTACCCTGCAAACCACGTTGTCGAAGTGGCAAAAGGCGTCCCTAACGAACATTTGGAGACTAGTATGATGATGTTGTTTTATGGGTAAATTTGAGTCTTTCGGATTTACAGTGTTTTAGTGAGATTGAATGGTGTCGGCAATGTGTAGTCTACCTCAACTTTTGGACAAGATCACTACCAGACTTATAAATTCACAATGGGATTATAGTTCACTTTAGCGAATATGCATTCAATGAAATAGTATCAAAGAAACAGATGATTTAATATAATTTCTTCCACATACGGATATGATATTTTCAGGAATCAGTACCAATGTACTGGATATGATATTTTCAGGAATCAGTACCAATGTACTAAGTAGCACCGATATCAATATGTGATATGACACGACACATCATGTGTTGGCGACACGTTATATATTAAATGTATATTTTTATATCTACATGATAAATTATGGGTGAACATGGTCTGAATTAGGCCGCTCTGCACCCTAACCCTAGGAACAACCCGCATAGTGCTGATTCTCCATTTTTGGAATCGAGAACTGACCCTATTGAGCTTGGAACCAAGGACCGGACCAACCCAATGGGTTCGGTCCGGTTCCAGGGTCAACCCGGGACCAATCAATAATTTTTTATTTCATTTTTTGTATTCCTTTAAAAAGTGATTAAGGACTGAACTGACCCATTGGGTTTGGTCTAGTTTTAGGATCAACCCAAAACCAACCAATAATTTTTTATTTCATTTTTTGTACTCCTTAAAAAAACAATTGAGGACTGAATCGACCCAATGAGTTCGAATCGGTTTCAAAGTTAACCTAAGACCAACTGATAATTTTTTATTTCATTTTTTGTACTCCTTAAAAGGGCAACCAAGGACCATACCGACTCAATGAGTTTGATAATGAGCGAGGTCAACTAAGAAAGGCAAGCGGTGAGGGTCAAATGGGGTGAGTATTAAACAAAATGAGCATCGAATGTTGAGCAGGAAGCAACAAGCCAAGTGAACATCGAGCAGCAAGCGCACGAGTGGCCCAAAGCGAGCGGCGAGTGTCAAGTGGTGAACGAAGAATTTGTTTCATTAGATTTTGACAAATTGAAGACTAAAAGGACAAATAAGACATAAGGGAACAAATACTAGATGATGATGTCATAAGGAGCTGTTTATGCCTTTTTGGACACCGTGAGAATTCCTCACAAAAACATTTTCCTCATTGGCAAATTATGATTATTAAAACCGTAAAAAACATTAAAAATCTAAGTTATTAAAGAACAATGTAAAATTACTTGAACTCCTCACTAAATAGCTGTTTAATATTGTTGATGTCGTTTATTTTAAGGTTTTCTCTATATAAAAAAATTATAAGTAATATATATATATATATATATATAGGTTGGTCCGGGTTGGACCAACCTAGAATTCTTAGGACCGATGACCAACCTATATAGTGTTGATCCAAGAATTCTAGGACCAAGGACCGACCTAATCTCCCTGGGAACCGGATTAGGACGGGAAGGGTTGGGCTGGTCCAAGGTCGGTCCAGGGTTGACTCTAGACCGATGCTTACCCTTATGATAAATTGTCATATTTATGATAATTTCAATCAAATTAATTTAATTCAAATTCAAAAATAAATAAATAATAAAAAAGAGCTTAAAATGAATTTACAGTAAAAACATTAATCCACTACTTGTTAATATTATGCATTGTTTTAATTTGACAAATTCAACTTCAATCCAATAATCTATAAAACTTGGAGGATGTCGAGTGTGTTGGAAGAGAAGAGAAAAAACAAACTTGAGGGTAAACTGTGTGTCACGAGAAGTGAGAAAACTGTGTGTCACGAGAAGTGAGAGTTAGAAGAGAAGAGAAAACTAGGTTTTTCTTCTTTTCATATTTATTATTTTCATTTTTTTTTTATTTTTTACATATTTATATTTTGACCCCTCATTTATTGACATTTTAAAAAAAAAACTCCATGTGTTCAGAATCACATATCGGAATTCTGAACTCGGGTGTTGGAATTCCAGACTCAAGTGTTGGTGAGTATCTAGAGAATTAATTTGGTGTCGCATTTTTTGACACTTGTTGACTAAGTGTCAAAGAGTGTCGGACACGTGTCAAAGTGTTTGATGCAACATGAAAGTGTCTCAGAGAGTGTCAATGTTTTCTAACCAATGCAAATGGTCACCTTGCCCTATACCTATTATCAGCAACAAGGTTTCCACATGAGGAGACAATTGACTCATGGCATCTGAATTGTTAGTGAAGTAGCATTCTCAAATTAGTTTAGGAAGGAGATCAGTCTCATAGTACAAACTGAATGATTGATCCACTGAGAATTTTTCAAGCAACAGATGTTTGTCAAGCAAGCCTCAATGCACAGCATGATAAATAGAGTCAAGCCTTAATGCACAGCATGATAAATAGAGTGTATTGACACACCTTCCTCTAACCGGTCAAATATGTGATCGGAAAACCTCACATTGATGTTTTGAAGTTGATAGAACCATATATTTTAATTATTGATAAATGTAGATATTGTTAATATCAGGTGAAGTTGATACAAGCAGTGCTTTGTCACTATCAATGGTATTTGAAGTATACAGAGAAGGACATCTACAAGCTTAAGTGAACAAGTTTGGTAGAACAAGGTGTTTGAGAGGACTTGGAGAGACTGTAAGCTATCATCTTGATCGCTAATATAATTAGGAAGACCAGTGGATATGGATAGCAGATCGTAAGTCAATTTCCAACGGCCAGCTTGATTAGATTCATCGGATTGTCGAGAGAGGAAACTCCCTATAGACGTTCATCATGTTTTTTTAAATTAACTAGATAAGAAGACCTAGATTTCTTTCCAATTTAATTTTATTGGTGCCTTATGGCTGATCACAAGTTCTGGAATTCACAGGAGGACTATAGATTGAATCAAATGAGTTCTTGCCTATTTTGTTCCAACAACTGGAGGAACAGATAATTGAAAAAAATTAGCTTACTCTATTTAAATTTTTTTTACTATTGCAGGAAAATCTGATTGTATGGGTGACAAGATTTCCAGTGATTGTGTCCAGCATCTCCGACTATTTGATCTTCTTGAAGATTCTCTAACAGCTAAATTGAAGATTTGAGGATCTATATATAAGAAGACTCGAAGCAAGCTGAAGGGTGTGGCAAAAATAGAAAGCTACAACTTTGATATTATCTTAGTTTCTCATCACTAAAATTGTGACTCCACTCTCTTGTGATTCCCTCTATTAAAGTGTCCTTTTTAATCTGTGATTTGAGAAGTGTACAAATGTGATAACAGTTTTGATTATTGAGTGTTTATCAAATTTAGGAAGAGGTAGTACTTGTTACTATTAGGGAAATCCTTTATAATGTTTTGAAGATGAAAAAATAAATCAAAGGCTATTAACATATTTAATAATTGAATAACAAACTATGTAGATGATAGAATTGTGTAAATGATATTACCAAGGTTTATATTTGGAAGAATTAAAAGGGAGATTGTATACTGAAGCTAAATTTATTCAGATTGTATCCAAACCTTAAAGTTAAATATGTTCAGAAGCAAAATATGTTCAGATTTACGTTCAGATTGTAAAGTCTATTTCAGATAGAAGATACTCAAACTCTACTTCAGACGGAAGACACTCAGACTTTACTTCCGACAGAACACTCTTAAACTTTACATACAAAACGAGACACAAGTCTAGAATGTGACAAGGTCCAAAACAAGACACAAGTTCAGAATGTAGTAGATTCAGAACGAGATAACTTGATAGAATGTAACACAAGTCCCAAACATCTAACGGCTAGTGATCTGGTTTGGATTTTATATTAAGATAGATTTGATTGACTCAATCTAATTTATTAACAATTGGATCTTGAAGACAAGAACTTTTTAAATGAAGAAGCTTTACTTATAAAAACCAATATTCTGTTTGTATGGACGATCAGAATCAATTTGGGATTTTGCTTTTGTCACTCAACATCTACTAAATCTTCTTGATACAAATCTGTCCAATGGCTAGTTTGAAAGCGGAGTATTCAAGGAGATCAAGGACCAATGAGCAAGTAAGAGACGGAGCATAGAATCTATAATTCCAAAGTCTGAGCGAACTTCGATCATACACTTGTCTTTCGTGAGCTTAAACGTTCATGATCGTGAGAGAAATACCAAAAGAGTGACTTAATAAAATAGTGTGATCTACCACTGAGTATTTGCGTTCAAATTTTTAATCTCTTGTTGATCACATAGTGGAATCTAGGTAGAATACTATTAGCGTGGGAGAGTGGACATAGGCTTAATTTTAGCCAAATCACTATAAATTTTGTGAGCAACATTTTATTTCCTTAACTATTCTCATTTAAGTCGGTTGCATACTTATAGGTTATTTCAAAAGTATATTCCATTGCATAATAGATTCTGAATATCTACCAGAAGTCCGGTGGCTCATTTGTCAGACTCTGGTCCTTATTCAGACTTTGTTCAAAACTTATTTTATTTCATATTTATTTTCAAGATTTCTTTTAAACACCTATTCACCCCTCATGTAGGTGTTTGTACTAGCATCATAAGTTACTTTGTAACATCTCTTAAAGATTACTAATGGACTTCAGCATTTTTGGTGACGGTTAGTCTAGAAGAATTGATGTCATGGTAATATATATATTACACGTAAAACTTGATTATATCAAATGTTTTGTCTCTATAAAAGATGAAATTAACTTATGGCATAGAAAGCTTGGTCATATTAGTGGGAAACATCTATCTCCAAGCTTTCAATTGAGGAGTTAGCGCGTTGTTTACCTTAAATTAAGTATGAGAAAAATGAACTTTGTAATGTATGCTCTTTCTGAAAGTAGGAGAAAGTTTTTAAATCTATAAATATTGTATCTACTAGCTTAGTACTATTGCTATTATACATGGACTTGTTTGGAGCAAAAATGAGCATGAATCGTGGTGGTAAGAATTCTGTTTGGTGGGGAAAAATGTCAAAAAAGTCTTAAACTTATTACATTAACGTCAATTTAGTCATGAACTTTTTAATGATGCTAATTTAGTCATTAACTTTTTGACTTAGTGTCAATTTAGTCATTTTGATTAATTTTGGCTGGATATTACTAACGTGGATATTGGTTGACTTATGTGGCATAGCTGCTATTGACATGGACAATTTATAATAATATTTTAATATATTTTCCAATATTTTTATTTATTTATTTATTTATTTATTTTTTCTTTTTGTTCTTCTTCTTCTTCTTTTCCCCTTCCCTTCCTTCTTCCTCCAGGTAGCCAAAATTAGCTAGATGATTGAATTGGCCATAGGTCAAATGTAATAGATTTATAACTTTTCTAACACTTTTTCTTTGTTTGGTGACTGTGGATGATTATTCCATATTAGTTTGGGTTCAATTTTCAACTCATAGGAATGAAACATTTCATTCTTTTTGTAGAATTTGCAGGTTCAAAACAAAAAGGGTTACAATACTTCATCTATCAAAACAGATTCTGGTGAAAATTCAAAAATCAAAACTTTTTCTAATTTTTTAATGAAAATGGTTTTGAACACAGCTTCCATTCTCCTTGCACTCTGTAACAGAATGGAGCTGTAGAGAGAATAAATCTTTACAAGATATGGCCAAGACCATATTAAAAGGCAGTGGTCTTCTTACATATTTCTAGGTTGAAGCCATAGCAACGGCATGCTGTATCATAAATAAACTTTTCCTAAGACCATTGTTTGAAAAAACCTCTTGTGAGCTATTAAAAATTAGAAAACCAAACAATTTAAATTTTTACATTTTTGGATACAAGTGCTTTATTCTAAAAAATACAAACGATAATATTAGTAAGTTTGAGCCAAGGATGGATGTGTTAAGAAAACCTCCTATATATTTTGAAGTTGACAAAACAATCCATGGTTCATTGATATATGCATGAAATTGTTTGTGCTTTAGGTAATATTCACTTGAAGGGCCTTTGATATGATGAGTAAAAGGATTCAAAATAGTTGGAAGAACCTATGTGAACAAATCTAGAAGAAAGGGGAGTTCATAAAGACTTGGAAGTACTAAGTTGAACAGCCAATGAGATCTAAATGACCATATCCTTGAAGTGTCAAAGGAGAAGCAGTTGAATATAACTAGAGTTTGATATAAGTAGGAACTTGTGGAAGCTCAATACAACGAGAAGCCTGGCGAAATATTGTCAGCATCTTCAAGATTAATATTCTGAAATACTTTATCTCATCTTCAAGATCTTGTATGGTCAAAAATTTTTAACAAGGATGCCAGCCGCGCTAACGTGAACCACTTTATATAATTTAAAAAAATAAAATTTTTAATTATTTTTTAATTATTATTTTTTCCTTATCCTTCTTCCTTTGTTGGTCATTGAGCCCTTGGTGATGGTTAGTGATAGGCTACAGGTGAGGTTGACCTCGCTAGGATCAAGCTCGTTTGATTTGGTGAGCTCGAGCCTTGCTGGTCCGCACCTATGGCTGGCATCCCTAAGGTTGGGCAATTGGTGGAGGAAGAAGGAAAAAGAAAAAGAAAGAAAATAAAAATAAATAAAATAAAATTTTCAATTTTTTTAGATAAAATATTGGCCTCGATGGACCAAGCTCAAGCATTGAGAACCAAGGCTTGGCCTCAATATACTAGGCCTAGTGTCTTGTTCATGGGCACCGGTGTCCAGGCCTAGTCTCAATGGATCCAAGTGTGGTCATGGTCATCGAGGTTGCGGGTGCAACCTAGATGGACTTTAATCCTTGGCCTCACCTTGATGGACATGGGCTTAGATGCTGGGGATCGAGCCTTACTGCCAAGGGCTTGGGAACAAGTGTTAGGGTTTTTGTGTCTAAGTGTAGAGTTTTTGGTCCAAGTGCAACACCTAGTCAAATTTTGAAAAATGATTTCTGATTTTTAGAAAGGAAATCATTTTCCTGAATTTAAGCTTAGATAAGGAAAGCCTTTTCCGTTGACTCATTTTCCAAAGTGAACCAAATGCTGAAAAATAAGAAAAATATTTTCTTGAAAAATTATCTTCTGTGAAACAAAGAAGCCTACGATAATTTCAATTTACTCCTTAAGAGTTGTCTCTCAATCCTTTGACGCTTGTGTCAATAACATAGCTTTCATGGTAGTTACTCTCAATCGCTTCTCTTATGCTTCTATCAGTAATCTTTTTATATTCCCTGATCATATCGATGTCGGGAGACTTTATCAACTCCTTATATATGCTCAAATGTTTAAGAAAAAATCAAATATGAATATGAAGTACTCTTATTTTCTGAAATAAAGGTCTAAAATATTATAACTATTTCAAACAAGGGCCTAATCTTGCCATCCGACAAAATATTCCAACCAATCAGAGGTATTTTCATACAAAGTCATCGTTGTTTAAATTTTAATTAAAATAGATTAAAAATTAAAAAGATTTTTTTTTAAAAAAATAAGCAAAAATACAAGGCCACTGCCCCAAAACTAGTGGTCGACAATGATGGTTTATGGGGGAATTGACTCCTTGGCCAAGGTCAGCTACCCTCACCAACTAGAGGCCCTCGCTAGATATAGGAGAAGGCGATGATCGTCTCCTAGCAGTGGTCGTCTGCTCTCGCCTAAGTCTGGGGGCCCTAGGTAGTCCTCTCCCATTTTCGGTGAGGGTCGCCAGCCCTTAGCCAGGCACTGGTGATCTCATTGGCCATTGTTGTTGCCCTATTGACGATGGGGTAGCAACCCCAAGCGGAGAGGCTTGTTTAATTAATTAATTAATTAATTTAAGTTTTAGTTTTTTTAGTTTGTTTCTTAATGGAAAGAAAAAAAGGAAAAAATTTAAAAGACAAAAATGCCCTTCACTAATCAGTCAGTTCAGGCCCTTCTTTGAGACTGATATGGCCATTTCACTCTTGTTAGAAATAAAGTCCACTTCATATTTTTATTTGAGAAAATGATGGTACTCGACCTTTATTTGAAATAATGTCTACTTCAAGCCTTTATTTGAGAAAAATAAAGGCACTTCAAGCCCTATTTGGAATTTTCCCAATCTTTAAATATGATATTCTTAGAGCCTGATAAGCAAGCTAATCTATTTTAACTGCAATCTTATATTTCAAGTTACTTGTTTGCATTTTTACATTTGCATATCCAAAGATTATTTTGTCACTATAAAAAATGGAGCAAATTGTTGGGAAGACCTCCTTATGATATTTTGAAGTTGACAAAACCATTTATTTCAATCATTCATTTGTTGATATAAGGTGAATTTGATATGAGGAATGTTTTGTCGCCATTAACATTATTGAAGTATACAATGGAAAGACATCTACAAATTGGATGGACCTTAACAGAGGGCGAGTCTGGTAGAACGAGGTGTTTTCAAGGACTTGGAGACATCGTAATAAGGTGAATAGCTTGATGAAATCTCGATCACTAAAAAACTCAGGAAGACTAATGGATAGTATATATAAGTCTATTTCTAGCAGTCAACTTGGATAGACTCATTGCTGATAAAAGCAACTCCCTCTATCAACTATATATGAGACGTTTATCACGTTTTTCAAGTTAATTGGATAAGAAGACCTAGACCTCTTTACAATTTAATTTTAATTGGTGTCTAACGGCTAATCACAAGCTATGGGTGGAATTCACATAAGAAGGATAGGAGATTGAATCTAAACAGTTCTTGTATATTTTGTTCAAACGACTAGAGGAACAAATAATCAACAAAATCAACTGACTCTATTTAAGGAAACTTCCCTAATTTCAAGAAAATTTGATTGTTTATGTGACCAAATTTCCAGTGATTGTGTTTATGATCTCTAATGGCTATTTAATCTTGTTGAATATTCTCTAACAAGAAGATTGAAGATTGAGGTCCTATATAAGAAGATTCAAAGGAAGCTAAAGGGTGTGGCGAAAATGGAGAAAGCTACAACTTTGATATTATCTCGTTCTCTAGTTACTGAAATTGTGACTCTGCTCACTTAAAGTTTCTCGTCTAATCTCTGATTTGAGAAGTGAACAAGTGTAATAGTGGTACTTGATTATTGATAGGGGGATCCATCAACTTCGGGAAGAGGCAGCACTTGTTACTCCGTAACATCTCTAAAAGATTACATAGTGTATTCCAGTCTTGTTGGTGCCTATTCATCTAGGAGAGTAAACTTAGGTTTGATATAAGTTGAACCATTATATTATCTGCTTATAAAACTTCTCTCCTTATTCATTTCTATATTTGTATATGATATTATTAAGCTATTCCAAGTTTTAATTTGAAGGGATAAGTGCAATAAAAATCCTAAAACTTGTTACGAAAGTGCAATCGAGTTCTAAAATTTTTAAAAAGTGCTATTAACAAGAGGACTTTATTTAACAAATATGATAAGTTTTAGGATTTGATTGCACTTTTTAAAATTTTCAGAACTTGATTGTATTTTCGTGATAAGTTTTAGAACTTAATTGAATTTCTTGAAATTTTTAACACTGAATTATACTTTGTTGACAAGTTTAGGACTTTCAATACACTTATCCCTAATTTGAATTATTTCACAAAAAAACTGTCAAGTTTTGTGAATAGACAACCTATCACTGCCCCTCTATATTGCATTGTTAGCCTAAATAATATAATTCAATAAACAAGGCTGATAACCTAAGCAAAAATGTTCGAGTGAGTGTAACATACATAAGTATAGTCTCATCATATAATAGACACACACACACATATATAATATAAGCAGCGAAAAACGCAAGTTTAACACAATTATGAACGAGTAAATAACTTAGATAAAGCAGAGAAAAGTGGTTCTGACTTACGAGTGACGGAGTAGTTATACTCAGGGGAAGCAAAGAGGATGCTGTCTGCTGCTAGAACCTTCTGGCGAAAAGCCTCGACCGCCGGCGGGAACCTGCCGTTGACTTCGAGGTCCGTGTTTATCATCGGAAGCGGCGACACGTCGATCAGCTCTATTTGCAACCCCTTCACCGATTCCTCACATATCTCGATCGCTGTCACCATCAACAGGAAAAAGAAGCGAACACATTCCGGTCAAAGAACTACAGATTTAGCTTTTAGATTTCGAAAATTAGGATTGACATTGCTTACCGGAACGAATGAGGCCTCGATTGGATGAAGCTTTTCGAATTGACCCGCAGATTGCCGCGACCTTGATCACTGGGCTAGCGACCCCCGTAGATTCCATCTCTCTCTCTCTCTCTCTCTCGGAATTGTCAGTGGACGAACAGGCGCAGTGAAGAAGAAGATGAAGAAGAAGTTGACCAATTAATGGCGATTGCGTTTTCTCTCTGTCTTCTCAAAAAGAAGGTGGAGTAAGGAATATAAAAAGCGCGAATGAACGAGAGGCAGTGATGTTGACGAGAGGCCGCCAGCTCTGACTAGCTCTGCTCACTGACGGTTCTTTTCGGCTACGTAGAGAGACCGATGGCTGCAATAGTTTGAGAGCCGGATAATTACCAAATCGGTCTTAAATTTATTGTATGGATATTAATTTTGTCCTAAACATTCTAGTTTTGCCAATGTAGTGTCAAAACCTTTGCGTGAAATTTCAATATAATCATTTCAGTCAATTATCGACGAAAATCGCTGATGTGGCATCTAGTCATCGCTGTCTTATGTGGATAACTTTACTCAATATGACGTCCTACATGAACTGCCGCACATAATCAATTTTCTTTGGTGATTAGCTGGAATAATTACTTTGGAATTTCGCACGAAGATTTAGAATTACATAGACAAAATTGAAAAATTTATAACTGAATTGGCATCCATATAAAAGATTTATGACTAAATTAATAAATTTCTTGTTTGAAATCTGTTGGTGTAGAATTCTAATTATAAGATAAAACACTAAAAATATGAGATGTTTAGATAAAGAATTGACGGTTCAAATATTCACTGGCGGTGAATCTTGAAGAAAATGTTAACTAAGTTTCTTGTTTGCCTTTTTGATAAGTAACAAAAGTGGGAACGGGCAACTGTCAACAGCCTCCTCTGGATATTACCACATGAGTTTTATAGCCACGACGAAATGTTCGGTTTTCACGGTGAGCGAGCCTGGCACAGTTAAAATAGTAAAATTGATTTTGGTTGAAGAAGCAAAGTTAAAATCAGATTTTGATTCTAAATTGACTCCAACATTTAAGACAAAGGAGAGAACAGATTGAACCTTGAGGACACGTAGAGTCCAACTTGGAGAAGTTGCTTCTTTGAACAGAACTTGTAGTTTGAACATGGTTTCCTATTTTACCAGTTGAAGTCGGCAGAAGAGCAAAAGTTCAAGTTTGTTTCTTACATGTTATAGTTGGCTTACCTCTAGGCGGTGGGGTCTAGGCAGTTACAATTATTCTAGATATGCTAGTCTTAAATGTATTTATTTATTTATTTATTTATTTGCAATGTTTTCTCACATGCAGAGAAAAGCTTCACTATGTATTGAAAAGCATACTATTATGTACTAAATTATTTTCTATCTTGTGTGGTTGTTGGTCCCTTGCCATTCCTCTTTTTCTCTGTTATGTTCCACTTACAACCTTTTAAACAACCAACAATAGAGACGGGTAATCTTACTTGATGAAATAACCGAACCTACATCACTGAATAATCAAGGCTTCCTAAGGGTGAGCAGCGATTGGGACATTCAAGCCCGTGATCTAGGGGTCTCAAACAACTTGAGAGTAAGCTCTACATCACTAGACTAACAACCGTGCTGGCTGACTTCATTGTTTGTTGTTTATGAGCTCTATTGGCTCCAACAATTTCACTTATCTCATGAGAGAAATAGGAGAATGTTGAATAATTTCTTTTTCTAACTCACTAACATACACTTTATATGGAAATATTACCTCTTTTTGGACCCTTTTTATGTATTGTGATTTGACGCATGGACAATTTCTTAACATCTTGTTCATTGGCAACAAAGTATTTGAAAAAGGAGAAATTGGAAGGAAAGGAGAAGCGTGAAGGCAATGTCATTAGTATAGACTCGGTCATCAATTTTACAATTCGGATAGGTTTGATTATTCTTAAGACCCACTTATGTCAAACTTTTGCATTTGGAGCTAAGCTCAAGCTAATCTGACGGATTTGGACAAATGACCTGTCGAGAGTCTAGCACGTGAAGAACCAATCAAATTTCTTTTTTGTCTAATGAACAGGCTTAGATATGGTGTTCTAGGCTCAACCTTGGTCCTGATCTAGCTGGTAAGTATTTTGCAAATTGTGAAATCGTCTGAAGTTCAGTTCACTAGTAATAACAATTCCTACTGTAATCACATTTTTACCCTTAAGAAATGGGATAAGGACATAAATGATTCTCTATGATGGTCCAATGTGTAATGTAGTTTATAAACTTTTAATACGTTTAATGTGGTTCATGAACTTTACCAAATGTGCAATATAATTCTTGAATTTTTAAGTTCAATACTGTTCTTGAGCTTTTTGTGCATGTTTAATATAATTCTTGTACTACATGAAAATGTTTAATATTGTCATTCCATTAATTCAAGTTCAAGAACAATATTGAACATTTTTTTATTATATAATCGAAGGATTAAATTGAACACATACTGAAAGTCTAATGATCACATCGAATAATTTAATGGTTCAGAAATCACATTGCACATTGAGCTAAAGTTTAGGGATCGCATAGAATAAATTAAAAATTCAAGGGCTACATTGTAAATTAAACCAAAGTTCATGAACTTTTGTGTCATTTTCTATTAAGAAATTAAGAGACCTTCCATTCAAATTATATATGAGAACTAAGTTAACAATTAATTGAATCGAATGTTGAATCTCAAATGTGAATTCATGCTATAAAAGGCTAGAAATATTTTAAAGCAAGACCTTGCCAATCCTGTAGCTTGACCAAGCCCCGCGGCCATGGCCGGGCTCGACGAAGCTCAACTTCCGCGTCCTTGGTCTAATGATTAGACTCTAAAAAAGAAGAAAGAAGAGAAGTAGGTGAATCTTTTGGACACCTATCCCACTTGCATGCTTTGACTAGTCAATACCTGGACACATGATCGTGAGCCGCCCCTAGTGTGCCCCGCGCGCGCGCCTGCTCGTCGTCTTTTCGAGGCTCCGCCGACTCCAGGGGACAGCTCTGGCCGCCGTCGATCGTCCGTCGCTCTTCAGGTCGCTCCCCGTCTCTGCTGGTCTCTCTTTTGCACTGTTTAGTTCCTCTCCGACCTCTCGTGCACTGTCTTTTAGCTCCTGGGGAGGGCCTATTGCCCGGCGAATCGCCGTTCGTCTGCGAAAGTTTTGATCTTTTCTTTGTTCATGCGGCTGATCACTCGAATCTTGGTTGGAAAATTGGCAGTGAAGTGAGTAAGTGTATTGTAAATTTGTGTAAAGATCAACTTTGCTGGCTTAATTTGTGAAGGGGGGGATTATTCGAATTTTTCGTCTTTTTACTGAAGGTTTTATCTTATATTTGGAAAAAAATGTTCTCACCTACTTCGTCATAAATGATAAAACATTAAACACCATGAAAATTTCTGTCTCTTTCTTTCTCTCTCTGTCTCTCCATATTGATTTCTTGGTATCCTGATTTTTGGGTTGAGGAAGTAGGCCGTTTATGGAAGAAAAAGCAGCCACCTTTTTAAGCACTAGGAAAGATCAGGTTAGAGTGAGGTGGTAATTGTCGCCGAGATTGAGTGTCACGCCCCGAATCTCGAGCGAGCGCACATCCCACTGCGGTCGATCAAATATGCGACATCCTAGGATACGTCGCCGACCCTATGCATTTATTATTGTGCAAGTAGAACATATTATAAAACCCCTGACAATTGAAATATGGGATAGAAAAGTAGGAAGCAAATTCATAACCAATCACTTACATAAACCAACGGAGTTACAAATGAAGGCGTACAGCCAAAAGTCTACAAAAGACCGGCTCTTAAAAAGGAATTGTCCTACGATCTACAAGTCGGACACATTCTCCAATTCTCATGACTTCACCTCTGCAACTCCTCAAAATCAACCAAAGCTATCTAGCCGCTCCGTCCACCAGGGACCTAAAATTTTAATCCCACAACCGGGATGAGACGATGTCTCAGCAAGTTCAACCCCCTAAATCCCTATTAGAAAGAAAATACGCCCCGGGTGGCCTAGCCACATCACATAAGACTTACCTCGCATTAGCCTTCATCTGCAGGTTAGCACAATTTATATAATTCAACCACGTGCAATTATGATAACCAAATAACCATGGCACAATCACATCATCAGAACAATTCAACCACTTGGATCGTCTCAGCGATCAATCGACTTGGCCGATTACATGTCATTCTAGCAAATCAATCATTGCTCTCAATTACAGCCTTATAGGAAGGTTTAATAACCAGTGGAATCACGGCCCCACTCGGCACGACCTTTAATTAGGTGGTCCTTCACGGCCTCACTGGGCACAACCTCTCATAGGTGGTCCATCACGGCCCTATTAGGCACGACTTCTCATAGGTGGTCCATCACGGCCTCATTGGGCACGACCTCTAATAGGTGGTCAATCACGGCCTTATTAGGCACGACCTCTCATAGGTGGTCCATCACGGCCTCACTAGGCACGACATCTAATAGGTGGTTAATCATGGCCAATCTCCCATCAATTTCCACACTTAGGATTTTATAAAGAATCCTTATTTATTACAATCACACTCAATTTGCCACAATCAATCATCAAATTCAAATTCTAAATACACAGCAGCGATCAACACGAAATTCTAAGAGAATAAGGTTTCGAAGAAATTTTGGAATTTAATAAATAATTAAATTTATTCCGAAAATTAATTAAATAATAATATCCATATTTTTGGCAATCCATATTCAATTTATAATATCCAATCATCAATTTCAAAATCCGAATACACAGCAACGATCGGCACAAAATTCTGAACAATCGGGGTCAAAAATAATTTTTCCTTTATTTATTTATTTTTAAATAATTTCGGAATATAATATAATATTATAAATTCCTAGAATTTCGAAACATTTAAATAAATCAAAAGTAAAACCTATTATGTCACATCAAGGTTTATTATTAAATAAACTCTCTTAGCCTTTAATTAAACATGCTTTAAATTAAACAAACATCTTAATCTAAATCACAATTAAATAAACTAAACTAACCACCTAAGCTTGTTTAATTTAGACTAAGCACACTTAGGGCATCATTAACTGTCTAATCAAGATTTAGTGAGTTAAACTCACCGGATTAGCGAGCCGAGCGGACCAAAATGACGAGGAAGACGCGAGGATCGACTTTCCTCAAGGCGGGCCGAGCATCCGGGCTCGGGAAGGCGGCCAAAACGGGCCAAGAAGGGGCTGAGAAACCCATTTCTGCAACCTTCCGCTAGCTGCTGGTTGGGGCGGATCTGGCGTTGGTTCGGGTCGGAAAGGGCGGAGGAGGATCGGCGGCAGCTTGGACGGGCTGAAGGGGAGGTCGACGGCGGCGGAGACGAGCTCCGGCAGCTCCTGCACGAGCTGAATAGCAGCTCGGGATGACGAGCTAGGCGAGAAGGAGGCCGGAACGACAGCCGGACAGCGGTGATGCGCTGGAGGTGCGCGAGCGGCGGATGGCACGCGAGGGGTGTGCGACGGAGGTCTGGCTGGGCTGCAGCCAGCTTCGACGCATTCTCGGATCTGCGGGTGCGCCGAGCTGCAGCGGAGATGGAAGAGAGAGGGCGACGATGGCGCGGGCTAAGCGACGGTGAGTGGGTGGAGGGGCGGAGCGGCTCGCGTGCGGACGGGCGGCGACGGTGAACGGAGGAGGCGTGCGACTTCTTCGGCTCCGCTGGTCTGCTCGGTTCCGTCGAGTAGTAAGAAGAAGAAGATGGAGGAGTCGCACGAGAGAGAGAGAGAGAGGGAGGAGAGAGAGGAAGGAGAGAGAGAGATGGGACCATTTCTCTCATTTTTTTTTCTTTTTTTTTCTTTAATCCCTCAAACATGGCCCGCCATGACCTCACATGAGGTCATCTTCCACTCACATCAAGCTTCCACAACAATCCTCCAATGGGTCCAATTTCATTTTCCGCCGGGGTCAATTCTTGTACATCTAATTTCTTCAATTCCCATCAATCCTCTTCCAATTAAGTCCAATTGAAGTCCATAAAATTAATCCAATGTCACCGCACTTCAATTCACACCTTCACTTGTCCGTAGAACCAACTTAAGTCCCAAAAGCGCGACCAAAGACGGGCCTACTAATTTCTCAAGCCAAATTAGCCATTCCCTGATTATTTTGCTGAAAAACTCGGCTTGCATGAAAAATCTTCCGAAGATGAGTTAATATTCCTAAAATGATTTGTGACACACCCAGACTTTCAATTTCTGAATTCGATCTCAATTCCACGGTTAATTTCACTTTGGCACGATACTAGCGCGGCCAACCTACCGGGTAGCCTTTAGAGATTTTCATGCATTTGACCTGTGGTTGATCATCTCAAGCCACAATGTACATCTTTGAAATATTGGCAACTTTCGGTTGTCGGGGGTAATCTCAAGGTTTCAAATACAGACACAAGGTACCCAATCGACGGAAAAGTCGATCTAGTGTCGATCGACCAGAATTGTGCGATCTGGTGGAATCACCCACACCTGATCACATGCCTTTGTCGAGTCGACCTATCTCCGATCTCTAATCGATTTTTAATTGTGCCGCAATGACCCTTGCAGATTAGCTCGATCGAAAGATCGCTTCCTGGTCAAATTCTCGAGTCTGATACATTAGAATTTCTTAACAGCTTCACCTGATAGACTAGTTTTCACATGAGTGGCCGACTCAAGGAAAAGAACTATATGCGTGCCAACGAAATGCCCGTCTCAATTTATTGAAAATAGAATTGGAAAATCGGGATGTCACATTGAGATCGAAAGATTGAGAGAGGATGAGTGGGGATGAGTGTGGTTTGTGGCGGGTGAGCTATGTGGAAGGGAGATAAGCAAGTGCTTGGATCGTGTAGTGGGTCGAGTGCGGCAAGTTGTGTCTTTCGGATGAGTTGACCGTGGTCTTGTGAGTTTGAGTTTTACTGGAGGGTGAGTGAAACGAATCGGTCCTAGCAGCTGAGTCTGTTGTTTAATTCAAGCTCAGTAGCTGAGTCTGTTGTTTAATTCAAGCTCAGCAGCCGATGTTTATTGACTTTTGAAGGATATTAACAATGGTAGAAAATATTTCTTTGAAGAGTTGCTGCTTTGAGGAAAGTAGTAGATGAATCTTTGTATGAAGATAATCTCATATTTGTAAATTATGAATCTCTCTCTCTCTCTCTCTCTCTCTCTCTCTCTCTCTCTCTCTATGGTACATCTCTGAGCATGGGTAGATATACTTTTTTATCAACATTTTGGAATATCTTGCTTGTGTAGTAGTTGTTGCTAATGGAATGTGTTGTACTTTAGCTGGTACGTCCATGATGGGGTGCGATTGGAACGCACCGTTTTATCTTGATGCGTTACGATGAAAAGACACTAATGGAGGGGTACGAAGGGAGACGTATAAAAGCCTCTCAAACACAACCTTTAGACCAGTTGGCAAACATACGGACCAGATTTCTCTCCATTTCCATCAAAGAAGAAGAAGGCATTTCAATTTCAGTTTTGCAAGAACAATCGGCATTTACGCCGTGGAAATCGGGTGTTTTCCTTGTGATTGCATCCAGACTAATGTGAGGAAGTGTTGCTCGTGTTTTATTGGCAATTCAACGTTCGTTTCGGGGCTATTTACTGTTTGCGCATCGAAATCCGGTAAGTTGTCTTCCACCGACTTGAATTCCAACATTAGTATCTAGAGCTTGGTCGTGGTTTCTACCTTGTCTTTCATTGAATTTTCCAGTACATCATTTGATATCAAGACTAAGAGTATGATATCTACACTGGTTGGATGTTTATTCATCGAAATTGATATGTGAATCGTCGAAAAATCGAACCAAAGTGAAGAACGGGTTCGGGATCGCGTGCATCCTTGCAATTTTGGCCAATTTTCGAAATATTTTTTTGGCCAAAATCAACTTTTAAATGTACAAGATGAAAGTACTCGTTGAGATGAGTCCGACGGTGGTTCGAGCGCGACCGGAGGAGGTGAGACGCGCCTACACGCTCACCTAGAAGCCGCTGCGCGTGGGTCTCACCCGCTTGATGTGCTAGGGACGCTAGTGCGTGCGCAACACGTCGGTCGGCGAACCGACGCATGCGCGTCACGCGCGCGTCGCGCAGAGTGATGCGACGCTTGATGACGTCATCCAACGGTCAGTAATTGCTGGGATGACGTCATCGATGATGTCAGCGCCGGCGGTAGTTGGTCGGCCAGAGACCCGTCCCGACCCGTGACCCGAACCGACCCAAGATCCAACCCGGTTGACCCGACTTGACCCAACCGTTGACCGGTCAAGGGTTGGACCGGTCAACGGGTCCGGCGGTCAAACCGATCAAATTGGTCGGATTGGCCAAGAGCCGTTTGGCTCGTTGGTGCGTGCGCCACACGTACCGCGCACTTAGGCGGCGCGTGGGGGCGCGTGCAAGCTCCAATTGGAGAGTGGTCGGAGACGTTGGGTTCGTATGGATGTGCTCTACACTGTGGTGAAATTATTTTTTAATTTTGAATTTTATAAATGTATGAAAATGCGTAGGAAACCCTATGTACCCGTATTTTTTGGGGTTTAATGCATAGTTTATTCATTTGTAACTTGTATTTTCTTGTGATTTAGGAAATACAGTAGCTAGCTTGTGAACAAATGATGTCATATATGTTGTGTAGAGCTTGGTTCGATGATATCATGTATATAGTTTAATGTACTTGCAATTTTTTAGTTGTTAGAAAATTCGAACAATGGTAGGAAATCCATTACATGTTGAATTGCGATTTTGATTATAGTTGAAGCATGATTATTGTTTATATGTTGGTTATTATCATGCTATGTTTTTTTTTGTGTTAAGGAAAAATGTAGAAATTATATAAGGTCATGTAATTACTTTTCCTAGTGAGAGTCGTAGGTTGGTAGAATTGAAAAGAGTTCTCACCTAGAACTTAAATTTTCCACAAATTAAACTAATTAATGATAATATAATAATTGTATATAGAAGCTGATTAAGAACATAGTGAATTTTTGCTTTTGTGTCTTTTGTTGAATTATCATTAATTTAGTTTGTCTTTGCTGCAAATTAGATATGTGTGTTACTTGGTAAAGTGTGCTAGTATTGATTCTGCGTTTATTATGTCAATGTGTTATAGCAATTGATTATGGCTTCGGCATCCAAGACCATTGTGGTTGACCTCAATAAGGGTGAGAAGTTGAACGGTGACAATTATGATATTTGGCATCAAAAGGTTCAGTACATCCTTGAGGAGCAAGAGGTTTTGGAAACCCTCAGTAATACCATGGATGAACTTGAGTATGGAACTTCAGCTCAACACATGAGAGATCTAGAAGCTTATCAAGCTTGGAAAAAAAAATGGCATTGCTCGCATCACGTTGCTAAGCCATATGCAAGATGATCTCATATGTGAGTTTGAAAGTTATGATAAAGTTCAAGCTATGTGGGTTGCCTTGAAATATAAGTTTGGGGGTACATCTTCCACTAAACTGAGGAGACTCATAATCAAGTTTGACTCATTCTGAAAGCGCCCAAATGTAACAATGAGGCAGCATTTTCGGGAGATGTCAAACATGATCCATGAGCTGAAGTCGGCAGGTCACTCCTTTACTGATGAACAGCAAGTTCAGGCTGTTATAATGTCTTTTCTTGACAATTGGGAACATATGAAGATCAATATGATGCATAATGAGAACATCTTCACTTTTGATGATATTGCACGTCATTTGGAATTAGAGGATGAGCGCCTAAAGGCTGCGAGATCCTCTACCCATACTTATGTTGTTGAATCGAGTTCCCGCAAGACTTCGGGCTTCAAGCGCAAAAGGAATTCTCGATTCAACAACAAAAGGAAGAAGACTGATTAGGCACCTAAGAGGGCTAAGACCTTTCGACGCAAGAAGCGTGGTGGGAAGAAGGACAAGGCCAAGATGGAGTGTTACAATTGTGGCAAGATGGGTCACTTTGTTCGTGAATGCACTAAGTCGAAAAAGATACCTTATTACTCAATTACTTTGAGTAATGCTTTTATTTCTAGTACTGTAATGCTTGCTGAATCTCATCCAATGTGGACTGTAGACTCAGGAGCAACAGACCACGTAGCTAGAGACCGAGAAGCATTTATGGAGTATCGTTAGATACCGCTTGGAAGAAGATGGATATATGTTGGGAATAACTCAAGAGTTGAAGTGAAGGTATCGGCATATGTAAATTAATCTTACATGGTCGTCGAAACCTATTCCTGCATGATGTCCTTTATGCTCCAGATATTCGATGAAACTTGGTTTATGTAGTTGTTCTTCTTAGTTTATGTTATGTATTGAATTTCTATGGTGATTGTGTTGACATTTTGTATGGAACAGTTTGTTATGGTTCGGGTCATGTATTGAATGGTTTTATGATGTTAGATATTGACTATGATCAGTACAATGTTAATGTTAATGGTTGTTTTTCTTTAATTGCATTTTCTAATAACGTTGAGATTGATACAAGTATTTGGCATGCTAAATTAGGTCACATTGGATTGCAAAGAATGTAAAGATTAGCTAGAGAAGGTCTTTTAGGGTCATTCACTAATGTTAGTCTATCCGTATGTGGACATTGTTTAGCGGGAAAAGCAACTAGAAAACCATTCAGTAAAGGGATTAGAGCTGAATTTCCATTGCATCTCACACATTCTAACATTTATGGTTCTTTGAATGTGAGGGCGAGGCATGGAGCCTCATATTTCATTACTTTTATAGATGACTTCACACATTTTGGTTATGTCTTTCTGATCTCCCATAAGTCAGAAGCATTAGACTGCTTTAGACAATATATAGCGATGGTAGAGAATCAGTTGAATAAAACAATAAAGGCATTGAGAATCAATCGTTGACGTGAGTATCTATCAGAGCAATTCAAAGCTCTTTGTGATGAAAAGAGAATTGTACGACAATTGACTAAACCTGGTACTCCACAACAAAATGGGGTAGCTGAGAGAAGGAATAGAATTCTATTGGAAATAGTTAGGTCTATAATGGCACAATCAAATTTACCTATCTCCCATTGGGTTGATGCGTTATTGACTACGCCTATATACTTAACCGTGTGCCCTCAAAATCGGTAATTTCCACCCTTTATGAATTATGGACTAGTAGGAAACCAGACTTGAGTAGTCTACATCCATGGGGATGTGCAGCTTATGTTCATGATTCTTCCCATAAACATGGCGAATTAGGTCATAGAGGGAAGAAATGTATCTTTATAAGATATTCCGAACACTCTAAAAGGTACGTGTTCATAAGTGAACAAGCTGATGGAAGTGTGACCGAAATGGAGTAATGAGATGTCATGTTCTTAGAGAACGATTTTCCTAGTAGAGGTGATATTGATAAGGACTTCAAATTATATGAGATGGAAGATCCTGATAATACACCCACTGATGTTGTAGAGAGAAATGAAGATTTACCTCAACACATAAGACCTAGTGGGAGTATTGCATTGCCTGATGAATTGAATTCAAGAGAAATTCAATTGCATAAAAGTAATTGTAAAAGTATTCCCCGTCGTCGTTTTGAGATTGAAGGGGAAGTATTTATGATTGCTCAAAAGGACGATGCCGAGCCTAAGACTGTTCAAGAGGCTCTCTCATCCTCTGATAAGGAAAAATGGATAAAAGCTTTGGAAGATGAGATGGAGTTAATGAGGGCAAACCATGTTTGGGACTTGGTTGATCTACCACACAATCGTAAGGCCATTAGAAACAAATGGGTCTTTAAGATTAAGCGAAGAGCGGATGGATCCATTGAAAAGTATAACACTTGTCTTATGGTAAAAGGTTATACTCAACAAGAGGGTATAGACTATGAGGAAACTTTTTCACCAGTTGTAAGGTTTGCCTCGATACGCCTTATTCTAGCCATCATTGCACATTTAGATCTTGAATTACATCAAATGGATGTAAAGATGGCATTTCTCAATGGAGAATTAGATAAGGAAATCTATGTGAAACAACCAATAGGTTTCATAGCTAAATATCAAGAGCATAAAGTTTGCAAACATTATCGCTCAATATATGGCTTTAAGCAATCATCTAGACAGTGGTATCTTCGTTTTCATTGAGCCATAACCACTTTTGGTTTCACGATAATCGAGAAAGATCACTGTATATATGTCAAGCGGTCCGAAGATAAATTTGTGATTTTATCACTTTATGTGAACGATATTCTATTGGTTGGAAATGACAAGGTTTTGGTTATCACCATAAAAGAATAGTTGTCCTCCAATTTTGAGATGAAGGACATGGGAGAAGCTGCTTATATATTAGGAGTTAAGATCGAAAGAGATCGATCAAGGAAACTCCTTACTTTATCACAAGAGTCTTATATTATGAAGATTCTTGAGCGTTTCAATATGCAGCATTGTAATCCCATTGATACTCCTATCATGCAAGGTGAAGGCCTAAGTACTGAGATGTATCCTAAGACTCCAGAAGAAATCAAAGTGATAGAAACCGTTCCTTACTCTAGTGCAGTCGGAAGTATGATGTATGCTATGATGTGTACTTGACTCGACATATGTTATGCCGTGGGATTGGTGAGCCGATATCAATCAAATCTTGGTCAAGCACACTGGAAAGCAGTGAAGAGAATTCTGAGATACTTGAAGGGCACTATGGACTATCGACTTTGTTACCAAGGGAATGATTTACACATATTGGATTATTCAGATGCGGATTGGGGTGGAGACCTGGATGAGCGTAAATCGACTTTTGGATATGTGTTCTTGCTCAATGGAGGTACGATTTCTTGGAATAACAAGAAACAAACATGCACAGCCTTGTCTATGATGTAGGCAGAATTTATTGCATGTTCTGCCATAATGCAAGAAGTAGTATGGCTAAAATATTTATTGGAAAATTTAGCTACTGTCACTAAAGTTCTAAGACTAGTGATAGTTTATTGCGATAATCAAGCAGCCATTACTTATGTGAAAGATCCCAAGTATCATGGAAGGACAAAGCACATTGACATAAAGAATAACTTCATCAAAGATATTATAGCACATAAAGAAGTGATCCTGCAATACATTTCAACCAATAGAATGGTTGCTGATCCATTTACGAAGGCTATTCCTAGAGACATATTCTTGACCCATAGGATGTCATTAGGATTGCATAAAATGTGATATATGTTATTGTAGATGATCATTAGTTTATGTATTTGTGGACGAATGTATTGTACTTGTTTGTTTATTAGTGATTTGATGTTTTATCAATAAGTACAAATCCACTTTGAGACTAGCACAAATACACATATATTATTAAAAGAAAGTATGTCAATAGGCAATGATTGGCTTACTTATATAAGCAATCGCCTCAAGTGTTGTGGTTAGCACGTTGAGATGAGACGTTATGTACAAATAAATACTGAAGAGCAAGTCTGATACATAAAATATGTCACCTTGATTGGAGTCAAGATGAGGTCTGTGATTTGTTTATAACAAGACTAAACATCATAGTCCCACAATCATGTATGCTTGTAAGATGCCGGATGCGAGTACTTAATTAGGCGCTATAGAAAGCGAGCTAATATAGCACTCCGGCTAAACATGAGTACATGAGAGGCACGTGACTATGTTTGGGCTAAGATTCATATAGTGGATATATTTAGTAAATGACATACGCTTTTATAGAAAGAGAAATCCACTATAGCATGTAATTCATACTACATGTGCATTGTTCGACCGATAAAGAAAGATGAGTAAAATTATCCCTATTTACTCATCGTGTGAGCCTTTGAGGTAATTTATAATTTACCTCATTATGTGCCCTATGTTACTTTTGACTATATTCTCAAAGTGAAAGATCAATGTTGCTACTTTAACATGTTACGGGCGGTCATGAATATATTGGCCTATGGGACATGTTTAGGAAAGCAGTTTCTGAAATTGAGAGAGACATGAGTGCGAAGGAAGACTATTGTTGTTTTACATCTATCACATGTATTTACTGGTCGACCAATTATATCGCCCTATGTGGTTGCGGATGTAATTGTAAATAGATGGTATTTTTTAGAATAGTCAAGTATAGTCTTTAAGGGATAGGTATACTTGGACTAATGTAACAAAATATGTCTGGGGTACTGTGAGACATCGATTGTTTATTTCTTTTCAGAGTTGTAACCATTATGTCATCCCTAACAGGTGCATAATTTGAACTCCCAAGTGCAGGTGTACTCACTAGTCGCACGACTTATTTGCTAGTATGAATTGTTTTGTAAAGTTGATGAATATTGAATGCCTTATATTTTTAATAGAGCGCTATCAAGCCCATCATGTTTGAGTAGGAGATGTTGTACTTTAGCCGGTACGTCCATGATGGGGTGCGATTGGAACGCACCGTTTCGTCTTAATGCATTACGATGGAAAGACACTAATGGAGGGGTACGAAGGAAACGTATAAAAGCCTCCTGAACACAACCGTTGGACCGGTTGGCAAACATACGCACCAGATTTCTCTCCATTTCCATCAAAGAAGAAGAAGGCATTTCAATTTTAGTTTTGCAAGAACAATCGGCATTTACGCCATGGAAATCGAGTGTTTTTCTTGTGATTGTATCCAGACTAATGTGAGGAAGTGTTGTTCGTGTTTCATCGTAATTCTACGTTCGTTTTGGGGCTATTTACTGTTTGCGCATCAGAATCCGGTAAGTCGTCTTCCGCCGACTTGAATTCCAACAGAATGTGCATCCTTTAGAGATCAACGAAATGCTACATTTATCCTTGCTGAGGAGGATCATACACTTGCAAATGCCCTCAGATTTACCTTGAATCAAGAGTCAGTACTTCATTACTGTACTTTGTGCTATTTGTCTGATGTTTACATAATAGGACAATCTATTCATCAATCGTTTTGGTCAATATCAACGTGCGAGTGCTAAACATCGGGAGTGTTATTAAGCATGGAAACTTTCTAAATGGAAGAATTTTGATTAGATAGTTTATCCGGTATGAGTTTTATGCTATCATTATCACATGCTTGATAATCTTTTCTCCTTCAAAATGAGTTTATTTCTTACTTTTGCTTTACAATGGGCAGAGGCCGCAGAACCATCGGATGATGCCTGAGTTACTCATTTTGTTGTTTTGGAATAATAAATCTGGAAAAATGTTATGGTGAACTACTAACTGGAACATTTTTTGTTATACTTTCCCTTTTCTCCTCGATATAGAATTTAGCTGGATAGTCTAGTAGACTTCAATCTTGCTGATTTTTTCCTATTCTTTCTAATGCGCCGCTTGCCTGATTTTAATAAGTTTAAATTCCATATACTTTGCAGCTCTCCAGTGGTCTAAACCTGGATTACTCTGATATCTTCCCAACATTCCCACAGCAAAAGCGATGTCAGGTCGAGTGCAAACCTGAGCATACATCAAGCTTCCAACAGCAGAAGCATATGGAATGTTGTACATTTGTTCCTTTCTAGATCATTCTTCGGGCATTGGTTCAAATTGAACCTGTCACCCTTCACAATGGGTGCTATACTTGGTGAACAATCTTTCATCCGAAATCTCTCTAGGACCTTATTGATATAGGTTTATTGAGATAGTCCTAAAATTCCTCAAGATCTATCTCTATGGATCTTAATGCCAATGACATAAGATGCCTCACCCATATCCTTCATGTCAAAACTCTTAGAGAGAAATTGTTTCACCTCATGTAGCAACCCCTTATCATTGGTTGCAAGTAATATATCATCCACATACAGCACAAGAAAACAAATTTTGCTCCCACTAACCTTCTGATATATACATTGATCCATGACATTCTCTATAAAACCAAATGAAGAGATTACATCATGAAACCTTAAGTACCATTGGCGGGATGCTTGTTTCAAGCCATATATAGATTTCTTAAACTTGCACACCAAATGCTCACCTTTACTAGAGGAGAATCCTTCAGGTTGTTTCATGTAAATCTCCTCCTCTAGTTCTCCATTGAGGAATGCCGTTTTCACATCCATCTGATGTAATTCCATATCAAAATGGGCAACCAATGCCAAAACAATACGAAGAGAATCATTCTTAGATACAGGAGAAAAAGTCTATGTGTAATCGATTCCTTCCTTTTGAGTGAATCCTTTGGCAACAAGTCTAACTTTATATCTTTCAATGTTACCCAATGAATCCTTCTTAGTTTTGAAGACCCATTTACATCCAATGGCCTTCTCACTATCAGGTAACTGAACCAAATTCCAGACTTTGTTAGATGCCATAGAACTCATCTCTTCCTTCATGGCATTGTACGACAAATTGGATTTATCACTATCCATGGCTTGTGAAAACGTTTCGAGATCATTCTCAGCTCCAATATTGTAGTCAGACTCTTGTAAATACACAATATAATCACTAGGAATAGCCGATTTCCTTATTCTAGCAGATTTTCTCAATGTTAGATCAACATTCTCTTGAGGAGCACGTTGCTCAACTGGTTGTTCAACAGTTTCTGGTAATTGCTGAACAACTGGATCTACTAGATCAATATCAGCAGGTTGTGGAACTTCAACAATTGGTTGTTCAATAGCCGGCTGAACTGAAGGGGCATTATAAGCAACAACCAACCCTAAACTTGAGGTGGAAGATTGAGTGCTTAAATGATCTTTCTTAGGATCAAGGTCCTTTGATCGATCGCTCCCACTGATCAAGTCATTTTCAAGAAATTTAGCGTTTCTTGATTCCACAATCCTAGTGGTGTGAGATGGACAATAAAACCTGTATCCCTTAGACCTTTCGGCATATCCAATGAAATACCCACTTATGGTCTTTGGGTCCAACTTCTTTTCTTGTGGATTATAAATTCTCACTTCAAACGGGCATCCCCAAACGTGCACATGATGCAAACTCGGTTTCCAACCCTTAAATAACTCAAAAGGTGTCTTTGGGACAGCCTTGGTCAGAACTCGGTTTAATATGTACACTGCCGTCTTAAGTGCTTCAGTCCATAAGAATTTAGGAAGTTTAGAGCTGCTAAGCATACTACCCACCATGTCTAATAAGATCCGATTTCTTCTTTCCGCTACGCCATTTTGGTCTGGAGAACCAGGCATAGTATATTGGGCAACTATCCCATGCTCTTGAAGAAATCTTGCAAATGGACCGGGTGCTTGTCCATCTTCAGTGTATCTACCATATAATTCTCCACCTCTATCTGATCTCACGATCTTAATTTTTTTATTACATTGTTTCTCTACTTCCGCCTTTAAATACCTTAAAGGCATCTAATGCTTCATATTTATTATGAATCAAGTAGAGATACATATAACGTGAATAATCATCTATAAAGGACATGAAGTATTTCTGACCACAAGAGTCCATATCCGGACTACAAATATCCATGTGTATGATTTCTAATATTTCTGTACTCCTCTTGGCACATTTCTTTGTTTTGTTAGTCTGCTTTCCCTTTATGCAGTCCACACAAGTATCACAATCAGTAAAATCTAAAGTACCGAGTACTCCATCATTTACTAATCGCTTAATTCTTTTTATGGAGATATGTCCCAATCTCCGGTGCCATAACATAGAGGAATATTCTTTCACAACGCATCGTTTCATACCAGCTTTATCATGAACATGCATCGCATCATAATAGGCATTGTCTTGTAAATTAATTTGAAAAAGACCATCAGACAAAGTACCACTCTTGACAATTTCAGATTTAAATGATAAACAAAAGTTTGAATCTGAAAAGTTAAAAGAGTATCCCAAAGGTACAAGTCTTGAAACTGAAATTAAGTTTCTAGAAAAACTAAGAATATAAAGTCTTTTCCAAATCTAAAACAAAACCACTAATGAGAACTAGTCTATATGTCCCAATAGCTTCCACATGCGAACGCATATTGTTTCCTGAATAGATGCTTTGTTCACTTCCCACTGGCTTCCTATGGTTTTGAAAACCCTGCAAGGAATTCGAAATATGGATTGTAGAACCAAAATCAATCCACCAAGTGTTGTGACTTACATCAGTCATATTAGATTCATAATAAACATAAGAGATTGGATTACCTTTCTTCTCAAGCTAGGCCTTAAATTTGACACAATCCTTCCTTATATGCCCATTCTGTCTACAGAAGAAACACTTGGATTCTTTCTTAATATCAGCTTGGGGAGGTATTTTACCTTTTCCCTTATACTTGCCATAGACCTTATTCTTTCCTTGTGTTGCCAAATGAGCACTTTCTCTCAATTTCATAATCAGTCTTTCTTCCTCTTGTACACACATGGTCATGAGTTCATTAATTGACCATTAATTCTTATGTGTGTTATAAGAGATCTTGAAGGGTGCATACTGTTGTGGGAGAGTGTTTAGAATATAATACACAAGGAAGGATTCAGATATCTCAACCTCAAGGTTCTTAAGTTGAGCTGCAATGTCCCTCATTTGCATGATGTGCTCACGCACACCTCTAACACTAGTGAGCTTCAATGATGAAAACTTCATAATCAGGGTCATAGCATGCGCCTTCTCAGAACTTTCAAACTGCGCATCTATAGCCTCCAATAAAGCCTTAGCATTGCTATGTTGAGAAACTGAACCACGAATACTATGAGATATTTTAGCACTTATAAACATGGCACAAATGCGGTTGGACCGCTCCCATTGGTTATAAAGAGCTATCTCAATTGGAGTGCTCGAATCAGTAGGAGCAGGTGGTTCGTCTTTCCTTATAGCATAGTCAATGTCCATCCACCCTAATTGAAGAAGAACTGACTCATTCCAAACTTTATAGTTCTCACCATTTAGTATAGGAACATCAAACTTAAATTCAGGTTTTAATGCATGTCGTGTCTATTTTGCAGTCCGCAGGTCATATTTTGTGGTTACAGCATTGCTCATCCTTCGGACACCCAGGTTAATGTTAGAGTTCAAACAACAGTTATTATATGCTATGTCAAGCCTAAAAGATGTGATGTAGTTAGGATGCTTAGCTTTTCTTATAAACTTCATAATATTATGTGAAATTGTAGTTGGTTTTGTTATCTTTTTATGGATAGGTAGACCGGGAATTAAGGATAAAGTGTTGCTGGATATTGTCAAAATATGATTGATGAGCTCATGGAATCCGCGTGGCACATAATGGAATCTTGGTACTTGTTGCATATCCAGCACTGTTTAAGTCATTCAAAATTGTACCAACTCTCTGTTTTAACTTGGCACCTTAACACCATGAAACTTCTTCCATAGAACATTGGAGAGGATTGCCCTGATTAGTAGAGGCATCCCTTTCCCATGCATTAGGCCTAGTTTTGTGTCTCGCATCAATCTTCCCCCACCTCATGTAACCAATGGAGATGTCGGTCATCTAGCATTTCTTCTCAGGTAATGTCCAGAGTGGCTTTTCATGTATTCTACTCTGTTTGAATCTTTTACTTGGTGTTTCTCAGAAAAGGTGGCAAGAGATGTATTGAAAGATGCATGCCAACGTCTGATGCTGAGGTGTCAACACATAAGGGGCACATTCGATAAGGCTGTCGATGATTTTAGAACGAAAAATCCTCCTGATGACCATCCTTCCCAGAACATGGACTCAGATTAATGGTGAAATTCTTGTAATCGCTTTTGATTTATCAGGCCTTCTCTTTCTATGCTTGCTCGACTTTTTCAAAGAATGGCCTCAATCAAGTTCTTGTCTGCAGAAAAATGGTGCACTGATATTTTTAAGTGAACTGTTTGTGAGTATTTGGGAAGCCATTGGACATCATTATATCAATCATATACGAACCATTCGTTTCTATGTAAATCCATGCTATTGTCATTGAAGACAAGAATATCGATGTCGGGGACAAATTTCTTCTAAACATATGTTTTTTTTGGGGAACACGAATCATTCTTTTCTATGTAACGGTTTGTTTTTGTTTCTGCTCATTCTTTTATGATATTTCGGTCCTCGAGAATACGCGTGTAGGGCATGCCATTGGGCTCATAATAGCTTCATGGAACTGTTTCTTTGTCAACGGACATTGGTGCTCATTCTCTGGCTGAAATCTGTCTCATTTTACAAACTTGATAATCAATACGGTAGAATCTCTTTATATCCTCTTTTCTTTTCTACTTGATTTTACTGGGAATCATCTCTCCTTGTGTCCATATGCTTCAAGATCACATGAGCTACAAGTGCAGAATTACAGTTTTGCAGAAGGCATGGCACACTATCCGTAAAGGTGTCTCCCTAACCAACCCTATACATTTCGTGTATATTGTGGGTCATATCGAATTTCTACATGCCCTTAATATAACAATCCATTGTATCTGTACCGCGAAATTATGCTGACACACGATAAGATGGTGCCCATGGTGCAACCGCCAACGGTCCATAGGAAGTCTTCCTGGGACTGATTTAGGGGATGCCAAAGTGAGATACTGATGTTGATGCCCATCACGCCAACGGCGACTATGTAAGTGCTGAATACCAGAATAGCAGTTGTTATCAGCACTTTCAACTGCACAAAATGCTCGAGCTCATCCCTCACATAGAGACACGTGGAAAAGGCACGCTATAAAATGTAACCACCATTTGAGACGTCTATGCAAGCAATGTTAATTTGATGCTTTAGCTAGTTACTTTTTTGTGCTAGTAAAGTATATGCTCAGTTCGTCTAGCATAGAAATCACGTTTTCCTCACCTCTCTAAGACCTAAGTTATTGGGTAATTAATCTTGTATGTTATTGTATTTATTTGTCACCTTTTTTTTTTTTCTTTTTTGATAACTCACAAGCACGAGCAAGGGACAACGTCTATCCAAAGATCCATTAAACACCCTACAAGCCCGAACTAGTAAAGTTCAGGCTTTTGTTCTATGCAAGTGGCCTTGACCTGAAACAATTTATCCATAGTTTATGGGATTTGAACGGATGATTTTCAATTATATTAGAAGTCCTCTAACGCTCTAACCAATGCCCCAACCATGTCAATTATGGGGGGTTAGCCTGTTAGTATATTTCCGACAAAAACCAACCAATTTCTACAAGCTTATCGAGATTTCCATAGATTGACGTGACTATTGGATGCTGAATCCAAATTTCAAGTGCCAGGAAAGCATAAATTTAGGATAGATAGAGAGGAAGAGTCTCAAACCTTTTGAATGAGTTGAGTTCATGTTACTAAACGACCTTTAATCTGATGAACTCTTTCCAATTAGAAGCTACTAATTTATGAAGTTAGCTTATCCAAAGCGGGATAAGCCTCTTGCTCTAATGCTTTTGTCTAAATTCTCAGGTAAAAAAATGCATTTTATGTTCGATAGTGTTTTATTTGTGAGCATCAGGTGCAAGTAATTTAATAGAGAAGCCCTAATAACATAGAGACTGTCTTTCCTCTTTAATGCCTTCGCTCTAATGCTGTTCGGTTGACCAATAAATATGTGATGTGAGAAAAGTTGCTTTTTTGTCCTCGATCAATGTACCATGTCTTCCCTCGTGAACGCATTGGCCGACAAGGAGGATTTGCCGGGAGACATTGTCAGAATAAGAAAAGGGAGATCTCCACGTCTTTATTGAGTAAACGAGCGATGAAATCTTTAATTTGAATACAACGGATCACAACATCTCCCACTCGGATTAATTATATGATCTAGGTCGATTATTCTATTGGTGAAGCAACGCTTGAAAGAGCGATTTGCATAGTACAACTATTCGAGATAAAATGTCTCGAATGGATACATTAAAGGTAGTAGGTTCTGTTGAGGTTATTGTTCATTGATTGTGGAAGTAGTTGATATTTAGTTTATAGCTTTGAGCTAACTTTTATGATGAGAGACGGATAAAACCACCTAATATTGGTATTAGAGCTAAGGTGACCAACAAGTTTGAACCTGATGGGAGATACGGGTTGTTGTTGCTTCGACTCATGACCCATTCGTGGCCAATTTATAATGTTGTATATAGGGATTTTAATATTTTCACATCCTAAGTGTCTATTGTTTAGTATAAATGTTGTATTAGTGTGAATGAACCTAAAAATTGTACAAATGGAGATGGTAAGAATTTCTCAAGACACTCTTACCCACTTCATTTTTATTTGCTTATCTTTTATTATTTTCCCCTCTCTTTTTCATTTTATTTTTTTACTTCTTTGTTCCCTTCCATGATTCTCTAATAAAATTTTATTAGACAGTAAACCATACTAATATACCTAAAATACTATAATACCTAAAATATGTAATGAATATTAATACAAAATATTTTTTATACATGAATTTATATTATAATGTAGAAAGAAATTCGAATATATAAATACAAATAAATAAAAGCAAAATTATTGTTATTTTTTGATAATTTGAATTTTTCATATTATAATTCAAATATTATTTTAATTTTATTAATTTAAGAAGTTTGTTATTCAAGAAAAATAAATTTTATATTATGCATATTAGAAATCATATCCACATTTACCCTAAACCCTTATGGAATAATTTTACCTAGGATTTATTTCTCTTATATCCAATATTAGCCTGTCTTGGATAGGAACCAAACACAAGAGCCTATCCTGAATCTTATTATGACTACCAAACATAGCTAAGTGTAAGGGAAGACCTCTTTCTTTGAGCTAGCTTTTGAAGTGAGAGAGGTTCAAGATCACCCAATTGATATTCTACTTCCAATTTGTTACTATACTTTGTGAATATTTCAAGGAAGGATATGGAGACCAATGTGGTTTTCGAGCGGTGGGCGTCATGGTTTAGCAATGTGGACTGGATGACAGACTTCATGATTTGGTTTGAAGAAAATGATCGGGGATGAAGTTGAGCATTGATAGAGATTGTAGACTTCATGGTTTGGTTTGAAGAAAATGACCAAGATTGAAGTTAGGCAATGATGGAAATTCAAGTTGAGATATCTTGATGCAGAAGGATACCTAAATCAAAGGGAAGTAGACTTAATACTGAGCTCACACATGATAGGAAGATTGTCGAGACAAATAAGTTGTGTTTGAAAGTGGAGAATTGATGTACTGTGGAGTAGTTGATATATTCTAGTTAATCTATAACTTATTAGCTTAAGCGTTTGAATAAAAGTGGATCTAATTAGATATGTTAATAGGCTAGAACTTGAGCTTACTCCTGGTAATCTCCCTGAGCAAAAAAGGTACTTAGCTTATTGACTATTTTACTCTTTATCAAGAAAGAAGCTATTTTGGAAACTAGTGTATCGATACTGTAATTTTTCTCTCATCCTTAATATCTACTACGGGGCATTTATTTAAATGAAAATGAATGATTTAGAAAATATTTTCCAAGAAACAGTTGCTTGTATCACTTATAAAAATGAATAAATGACATCTATCTTCATCGTTCACAAAAATATTTAAATATAAATTGTTATCGGTAATGAATTTTTTTTTCATTAATTAATTATTTTAAACGATACAAACGGTCACTTTGGGATAATATTTTTTAAAATTTTAATTTTCTGCAAAATAAACGGAGCTTAAAATCATGTCCATTTGAGTAAAGCTCCTCTTTTACATAAACGGTCTTTGATTTTTACATAAATGGTGAGGAATGATGAAGATGCACCAATGAGAGAGAAGCAAACCCGTTGAAGGAATTGTCAGTAAAAAGACTTGACATTTCTCGACACTGAAGGGCATTAATTAGTACAATCACAAAGCTGAGGAAGAAACTAAACTCTCTCTCTCTCTCTCTCTCTCTCTCCTCCTCCTCCTCCTCCTTCCTTGTCTAGCAATATGAGGTGAGCATAATTCGGATTGGGATAGTCCAATACCTAATATAAGGATCGACCCATATAGTGTTGATCCTCAATTTTTGGAGCCAAGGACCAACCTTGTTGAGCTTGGGATTGAGGACCGGACTAATCTTATGGGTTCGGTCCAATTCCAAGGTCAACTCGAGAACAATCAATTACTTTTTATTTTTTTTTTTTTTTTTTATATTCCTTAAATTGGCGAACATACTATTTTAAATTATATATGCATCAATAATGTGACATTGAGTAACAAAATTATGAATACAAATACATATCAAACATAAATATAAGATAATGTCACAACAGAAATTTATACTTGTTAAAAGTAACAAACCATAAAAACGAACATGCGAGGCAAGGAAACATGGTTGAGTAACGAGGCGAGTGAATAGAGGTGAGCGACAAGGCGAGTAAGTGAGCGAGGCTCGGGCAACGTTTTTTTTTTTTTTTTTTTTTAAGAATTAGGATTGGGTTTCTTTCTATGCTCTAATTTACACAATAAAGTAAAATGCAAAGAGAACAAATAAAGAGGTGCTAGAATTTAGAGTAGACATTATAGAGTTTTTTTTTTTTGGAATTGGAGGAGCCGACATCCATGACGTAAACCCCCAGGTGACACTAGCACAAGACCCACCACCACGGTGTCACGCTTAAGAATTCCTAACGACAACGCTGGAATTTGAACTTCTCCCCTTCGTGAGGGGGAGACAACCAACGCATACGGTGGTATATAATATATAGAGTTAATACAACGAAAAACTCTAAATTGGTATGCTTGCGACAAATTTACCCAAAATTAAGTTTTTGACTACCAACAACTCCAAACTGGTACACCTTTGATAAATTTACAAAAAAATTGATACACTTACGACAAATTTATCCCTTATTAGTTTCTATTAAATTTTACTATCAAATTGCTAAATTGGATGACATGTGATAGTTAATTGTTGTATGATTTTGAGATTTCACTATTTGTTTGTCAGAGTTGTATTAATTTTGTGATTTTTTTGTGGTATTAATCTAATTTAATAGAGACTATATTTATCATAAATGTATTAATTTGTGGTTTTTTGCTTTCAAAAAAATTAATTTGGGGTAAAATTGTCATAAATGTACAAGTTTGGAATTTTTGGTAGTTAAAAAAATTAGTTTTTGGTAAATTTGTCATAAGTGTACTAGTTTAAAGTTTTTGGTAGTAAAATTAGTTTAGGATAATTAGCCATAGATGTACAAGTTTAAGGTTTTTCGTGATATTAACCTTGATACATAATACATTAGATATATAGTATGTGTGTGTGTGTGTGTGTGTAGAGTAAGTCTAGGGGCTAGTCCAAGTTGGACAACCCTAAATTCCGAGGATTGAGGCCAACCCACATAGTACAAAGTCTAGGGGTCCTAGGACCAAGGACCAACGCAATCCTCTCAGGAACCGAACTAGAACCAAATCCAGTCCAGGGGTTAGGAACCAAAACTAGAACTAGAACCAATGAGTTGGGCCGGTCCAGGGTCGATCTAGGGCCCTAAACTGATACTCACCCCAATCTAGCAACTTGTTAGTTTACTAATTCCTTTATTTCTTGTGCCATTCATATTTACCGCATATTTTCAAGAAAGGCACAAGCTCATTTTCATTGCCACAAATGAGTTTAGAGTATAATTTCTTAATATGGATCATAACTCACAGACGTTCATCTAGCCTTAATGATTTATGTGCATGATGCAAATTAATCAGTAGACTTCTGTGTTCTTAATGCCACGTAATATTTCAAACTCTTCCAACTTCCTGACCTAATGTTTAGGGACAATAGAAGCGGAGGTGGTCACCAAGATCCAAGGAGCTACATTTAAGCAAAGGCATGATGGAGATTCTGGCCAGCTTCTTTGGTAAAGTTATACACATGATTTATGTCAGAGATCTCACTGCAAAAATGCTAATTGCCACTGATAAAAGATTTTGCTTAAAAGCACCCTTGCCTTTAAGCCCACTGGAGATGTCAGTCGTTGAATGTTTGAGTCCACAAACCAGAATCCAATACATTGTATTGCCTTTAAGCCACTGGCCTGTTTCCTCGGAGGAATGTTATTTACTACTACAGCACTTGCTTTTATGGAATTGGTGTTCATCGTAAAGAAATCAATTTCATGTCCTCAATATCACTGAATAAAATAAGATAACAATGATGCAGAGTACTTATGTTCCTAATGAGTTCTGCGTCACCGACCCTGCAGTCGCAACGTAAATGCCTGCAGTGCTTGAAGAACCTTCTTGAGTCTCTCCTTAGTCCCTGGATCAACCAAGTTCCCCTCACTGTCGAATTTCGTCGGCAGTTCGTGTCCGTTTATGAAGAATTCAGGCTTGTTGATGAAATGAAGATCGACAAAGACTCCAATTTGACGGAGATGATTCTGCGCTTTTGTCCCACCAGAACCTCCTGCCGAGCTCACAATGGCAGCTGCCTTATCGGCCCAAACATTTGGTGGTCTAGATGCCCAGTCGATTGCGTTCTTCAAAGGTGCTGGTATAGCAAATAGAAGAATATGATTAAGAAATGAATGACTTCTCAGATAAATTACTTCCTCGCCCTTTATCATCGTGTGAATGCTAGGGAAAAACTCAAGCTGACAACGGATGTTGCGTACTTATTTTCCTCCTAAGCAAGAAATGGATCAAAACACAGTAGATGTGTTAAACGAGTGGGTCAGGTCGGGTTTGGATTTGGTCATTAATGGTCCGACCCAAATTAACTCATTAACCCATTTATGACCCAATTATGTTTAATGTAAATTTTCCGACCCATACCTAACCAACACATACTCAACTTGTACCCGATCATTTAACTAAACTTAAAAAAACTTATTTCTATATATATGTTTTAAAAAATGGTATTGCTAAAATATTTTTATACAACACAAATTTAATGGAAATTTTTTATAATTTTTAAAATAATTATTTTTAAAATCGAATTTTAATTATATTATATTTTTTTTAAAATTAATTTTTTAATTAATTTTTATATTTTAAAAATAATTTTCTTCTTGGCTGGTGCCGATCATAGGAGAGCATTGAGCTCACCAAATCCGGCGAGCTCGCGACACCGGCAAGCTTGTCCAAAAGTTGAGGTAGACTACACATTGCCAACACACGGATATGATATTTTTAGGAATCTGTATCAATGCACTAAGTAGCACCGACACCGACATGCACTACGTTGTTTCTCATCATATATTTATAAACTAAGACAGCAAAAAAGGCAAGTTTAACCCAACTATGAACAAGTAAATAACTCAAATAAAGCAGAAAAAAGTGGTTATGACTTACGAGTGACGGAGAAGTTATGCTCAGGGGCAGCAAAGAGGATGCTGTCTGCTGCCAGAACCTTCTGGCGAAAAGCCTCGACCGCCGGCGGGAACCTGCCGTTGACTTCGAGGTCCGTGTTTATCATTGGAAGCGGCGACACGTCGATCAGCTCTATTTGCATCCCCTTCACCGATTCCTCACATATCTCGATCGCTATCACCATCAACAGGAAAAAGAAGCGAACACATTCCGGTTAGAGAACTACAGATTTAGCTTTTAGATTTCGAAAATTAGGATTGACACTGCTTACCGGAACGAATGAGGCCTCGATTGCAAGAAGCTTTTCGAATTGACCCGCAGATTGCCGCGACCTTGATCACTGGGCTAGCGACCCCCGTAGATACCATCTCTCTCTCTCTCTCTCTCGGAATTGTCAGTGAACGAACATTGGCAGTGAAGAAGAAGATAAAGAAGAAGTTGACCAATTACTGGCGTTTGCGTTTTCTCTTTGTCTTCTCAAAAAGCGGCTGGAGTAAGGAATCTTACAAGCGCAAATGAACGAGAGGCATTGATGTTAACGACAGGCCGCGAGCTGAGTAGCTCTGACCGTTCTTTTCGGCTACGTAGAGAGACCGACAGCTGCAATAGTTTGAGAGTTGGATAATTACCAAATCAGCCTTAAATTTATTGTATGGAGATCAATTATATCCTAAATATATTAATTTTGCTAATGTAGTGTCAAAACCTTTGCATAAAATTTCAATACAGTCATTTCAGTCAATTATTGATGAAAATAGCTGACATGGTGTCTAGTCATTGCCGTCCTATGTGAATAACTTTGCTGGATATGATGTCCTACATGAACGGCCACACATAATCAATTTTCTTTGGTGATTAGGTAGAATAATTGCATTGGAATTTCGCACAAAAACTTAGAACTACATTGACAAAACTGAAAAGCTCATAACTGAATTGACATTCATATAAAAGATTTATAACTAAATTGGTAAATTTCTTGTTTGGAATTTATTAGTGTAGAATTCTAACTATAAGATAAAACACTAAAAATATGAGATGTTTAGATAAAGAATTGACGATTCAAATATTCATTGGCGGTGAATCTTGAAGAAAATGTTAACTAAGTTTCTTGTTTGCTTTTTTGATAAGTAACAAAAGTGGGAAGGGGCAACCGTCAACAGCGTCCTCTGGATATTACCACATGAGCTTTATAGCCACGACGAAATGTTCGGTTTTCACGGTGAGCGAGCCCGGCACAGTTGCCCATCACAGTTAAAATAGCAAAATTGATTTTGGTTGAAGAAGCAAAGTTAAAATTAGATTTTGATTCTAAATTGACTCTGACATTTAAGACAAAGGAGATAGCAGATTGAAACTTGAGGACACGTAGAGTCCAACCTGGAGAAGTAGCTTCTTTGAACATAACTTGTAGTTTGAACATGGTTTCCTATTTTACCAGTTGAAGTCGGCAGAAGAGCAAAAGTTCAAGTTTGTTTCTTACATGTTATAGTTGGCTTACCTCTAGGCGGTGGGGTCTAGGCAGTTACAATTATTATAGATATGCTAGTCTTAAATTTATCGTTATTTTTATTTTTTGCAATCTTATTCTCACGTGCAGAGAAAAGCTTCACTGTGTATTTAAAAGCATACTATTATATACTAAATTATTTTCTATCTTGTGTGCTTGTTGGTCCCTTGCCATTCCTCTCCTTCTCTGTTATGTTCCACTTACAACCTTTTAAACAACCAACAATAGAGACGGGTAATCTTACTCCTTCTCTGTTATGTTCCACTTACAACCTTTTAAACAACCAACAATAGAGATGGGTAATCTTACGTGATGGCATAACCGAACCTACATCACCGAATAATCAAGGCTTCCTAAGGATGAGAAGTGATTGGAACGTTCAAGCCCGTGATCTAGGGATCTCAAACTACTTGAGAGTAAGCTCTACATCACTAGACTAACAACCGCGCTGGCTAACTTCATTGTTTGTTGTTTATGATCTCTATTGGCTCCAACAATTTCACTTATCTCATTAGAGAAATAGGAGAATGTTGAATAATTTCTTTTTCTAACTCACTAACATACATATGGAAATATTACCTCTTTTTGGACCCTTTTTATGTATTGTGATTTGACTCATGGACAATTTCTCAACATGTTGTTCATTGGCAACAAAGTACTTGAAAAAGTAGAAATTGGAAGGGAAGGAGAAGCGTGAAGGCAATGTCATTAGTATAGACTCGGTCATGGATTTGACAATTCGATAGGTTTGATATTTCTACTCATGTCAAACTTTTGCATTTGGAGCTAAGCTCAAGCTAATCTAACGGATTTGGACAAATGACCTCTTGAGAGTCTAGCACGTGAAGAACCAACCAGATTTCTTTTTTGTCTAATGAACAAACTTAGATATGGTGTTCTAGGCTCAACCTTGGTCCTGATCTAGCTGGTAAGTATTTTGCAAATTGTGAAATCGTCCGAAGTTCAATTCACTAGTAATAACAATTCCTACTAGAGGATAATGACATAAATAATTCTCTACGTTGGCCCAATGTATAATGTAGTTTATAAACTTTTAATATATTTAATGTGGTTCATGAACTTTAGCCAAATGTGCTATATATTTCTTGAACTTCTAATTTTGTTCAAAACAGTTCCTGAGCTTTTTGTGCATGTTTAATTTAATTCTTGTACTACATGAAAATATTTAATATGGATATTCCATTAATTCAAGTTCAAGAACAATATTGAACATTTTTTTATATATAATCCAAGGATTAAATTAAATATGTACTAAAAGTCCAATGATCACATTGAATAATTTAAAGGTTCATAAACCACCTTGCATATTGGGCTAAAGTTTAGGAATCGTATCGAATAAATTAAAAATTCAAGGGCTAAATTGCAAATTGACCAAAGTTCATGGACATTTTGTTTCATTTTCCATTAAGAAATTAAGAGACCTTCCATTCAAATTATTTATGAGAACTAATTTAACAATTAATTGAATCGAATGTCGAAGCTCAAATGTAAATTCATGCTATAAAGGCTAGAAATATTTTAAATGCAAGACCTTGCCAATCCTGTAGCTTGACCAAGCCCCGCGGCCATGGCCGGCTCGACGAAGCTCAACTTCCGCGTCCTTGGTGTAAGGATTGGACTTTAAAAAGAGTAATAGGTGCATCTTTTGGACACCTATCCCACTTGCATGCTTTGACTAGTCAATACCTGGACACATGATCGTGAGTTAGCTTACTTTAAACAAGTTATAGGGAGTGCTCTAAAAGATTCTCACGGCAAAGGAAGGGAAAAGAGACCGAGCACGGCGAGGGGACGGGGGGAAAATAACGGCTGTTGTACGTAGATGCGACGGGGACCTCGGTGACTCAGTTTAGCTTCTTTTTTTTTTTTTTTTTGTAGCGCCTGATAAGTAATTAAACTCGTTATTTGTCTAATCAGAATAATTTTCAAAATTAGGTCATAAATTCAAAGTTATGGAAATTTTGAATTGCAAGGTTCGATTTAAGAGTTATTAAGCTACAGAGTTTTGTGGAATTGATAATTTAGGACATAGAGGAATCATAGGGTTTGATGACAATTCTAGCTTATGGTACGCATAATGGATAATATGCATAATGAACATTGATAAATGTTCACTATAAACGAGTTTCTTTGGTGGCACATAGGAGTTGATGGGTCGACAAATAAGTGTAGTTTAGCTGAGTTGTTCGCTCAAATAATATATTACTCAGATGTTGATATAGTTTTTTGGTTAATTGATAAGAATATAAGTGTGTAGGCTTTAGTAACCTTTGTAAATTGGTTTTTAACTTTCGCAAGTGAGTTATGCTAACTCTACTTTGAGTTTGTAAACTCATATTTCCAAATCGATATGAACTAGATGTACTATAAGTTATGAAATAGTATATTTATTGCATAAGATATGGATCAAACATTTACTATTGTCTTCTCTATTTGAGATGGTGAGATATATTATAAGGCTTCCTAACGGTTAGAAACGATTCGGGGGTTCGTGAGATATATTATAAGGCTTCCTAACGGTTAGAAACGATTCGGGGGTTCAAGCCCATGACCAGAGAGGGGTTGCAAACTACTTGGGAATAAGCTCTACATTATTAGACCAACTGCTGTGCTGGTAACTTCATTGTTTGCTGTTAATGAGCCCTATTGGCTCCAATGATTTCACATCTCTCATTAGAGAAAATAGGAGAACATTAAATAATTTCTTTCTCTAACTTACTCACTATCACTCACTAACGTACACTTTATTTGAAAATGGTACCTCTTTTTCAACCCTCTTTAAGTGTATTTATTGTGATTTTACATATTGACAGTTCCTCCTCATTTTGACCATTCATAATAAAGAATTTGAAAATTGAGAAGTTGTAAGGGAAGGAGAAGCATGAGGATGATGTGGTTTGTATAGACTCGGTCACAAATTTAACAACCCGATAGGTTTAATCATTGTTACGAAAAACTTAGGTCAAAACTTTTGCTTTCGGAGCTAAGGTCGCGTTGATTTGAGGATTTGGACAAATGACCTCTTGAGAATCTGGCACGTTATCTAGTTTGGCTTTTTTAATTTACTTTCTTAAAACCCATGGCACCAATGTGGCTTCTACCAAGCGCAACATTACAAAAGAGTGAAAAGATCGAGGAAAAAAAAGATAAAAAATTATATAAAAAAGAAAGAGTATAAAAAAATAGGATAAGAATGAGAAAAATAAGAAAGCTAAACAAATTTTAATTGCAAGACTTGCTAGTCACTTAGCTCGACGAAGCTCTGCCACCATGGCCGAGCTCAACGAAGCTCACCCTTAATCGTCCTTGGAGCTCCAAAAAGCTTTGGCTGCTATTCGTGAGCTCCATATCTCCATCGCCCCATGAGCTCGGTGAATCTCAAGCCGCCATGATCAAGCTCGACGAAGCTCGAGCAACAATGGCCACGAGCTTGAAGAAGCTCCAACTGCCATTTGCAAACTCCAAATCTCCTTCCCTCCACGCGCTTGATGAAGCTTGAGTAGCCATGGTCGAGCTCAACGCAACTCGAGCGGCAATGATGGCCTAGAAGCTCCAGATACCATGGCCGCACGCTTCACGAGCTCAATGAAATTCCCCGATCACCTCCCCGAGTTAACTCCATCTGTTAATTTATTAAGATATGTGGCATCGATCTGGCTTCCATCAAGCATCCATCTGGTACTTTTTTAAAACGTGGCATCGATCTGGCTTCCACCAAGCGTCAGATTAGAAAACAGTGAATAATTTAAAAAGCTAAAAAATAGTTACTTTTTTAAAGACATGTGGCATTGTTTTGGCTTCCACCAAAGGTCACGTTAAAAAAAAGAGTGAATAATTTAAAAAGCTAAAGAATAAGAAGACAAAAACAATTAAAAAAGGAAGACGAGGATTCAAAAAAAGGATAAGAATTAGAAAACTAAAAAAGCTAAAAGAATCTTAAGACAAGACCTTGCCAGTCGCCTAGGTTTGACGAAGCTCAGCCGCCATGGCCGAGCTCGATGAAGCTCACTTTTAACGTCCTCGGAGCTCGAAAAAGCTTGATGAAACTCAAGTAGTCATGGTCGAGCTCCACAAAGCTCGAGCGGCAAAGGTCACAAGCTCGAAGAAGCTCCCAACTGCCATCTGCGAGCTCCAGATCTCCTGCCCTCCACCAGCTTGATGAAGCTCGAGCAGCCATGGTCGAGCTCGATGCAACTCGAGTGGCAATGACCGCGTGGAAGCTCCAGCTACCATGGCCGCAAGCATCACGAGCTCTATGAAATTCCCCTCTCTTCAAAAATCAAATTCCGTGCCTTACCCCCTCCCATTCAAAGTTGGTTTTAGAGACGATGCAAGAGACCTATGATCCACCGCATTCCTTTAGCAAATTGGCCGAAATCCAGCGCAAAACTAGCGAAGATTCGAGAGACAAGGTCAAGACTAACGTCTATCGCTGTGAAGACGAAGGACAGGAGCCCCAAGTTGGAAAAGCCACTGCTTTCAGAACTAGAAGCTGGGCAAAAGGAAGAGCGAGAACAAGAAGATGACGGTGATGACGATGACGGCAACGGCGGCAGCAAAAAGAGTTTGGGTTCACGTTCACCTGCTTGAACCCGGACAGCTCGCCATTCTTGATGGGCGCTGTCTTCTAGAACGGCCACGCCCGACCCATCTAGCTGCTCTTTGACCGGAACCTCCATTTCACCGCCGACAACGGGGCCTGTCGTTGTCGCTGCAGTCACCTCCTAACATACACTTTATATGGAACTATTACCTCTTTTTGGACCCTTTTTATGTATTATGATTTGACGCATGGGCAATTTCTCAACATCTTGTTATTGGCAACAAAGTATTTGAAAAAGTAGAAATTGGAAGGGAATGAGAAACGTGAAGGCCATGTCATTAGTATAGACTCGGTCATCGATTTGAAAATTCGATAAGTTTGATTATTCTTACGACCAACTTATGTCAAACTTTTGCATTTGGCGCTAAGCTCAAGCTAATCTGACGGATTTGGACTAATGACCTCTTGAGAGTCTAGCACGTGAAGAACCAACCAGATTTCTTTTTTGTCTAATGAAGAGGCTTAGATATGGTGTTCTAGGCTCAACCTTGGTCCTGATCTAGCTGGTAAGTATTTTTGCAAATTGTGAAATCGTCTAAAGTTTAGTTCACTAGTAATTACAAAATGACATAAATGATTCTCTATGTTGGCCCAATGTGTAATGTAGTTTATAAACTTTTTATATAAAATTTTTATATGTTTAATGCGGTTCATAAACTTTAGCCAAATGTGCAATATATTTCTTGAACTTTTAATTTTGTTCAATATGATTCCTAAGGTTTTTGTGCATGTTTAATTTAATTCTTGTACTACATAAAAATGTTTAATATTGTCATTCCATTAATTCAAGTTCAAAAACAATTTTTCGCAAGGATTAAATTAAACTGAAAGTGCTAGAATGAATACCTAGAGAGAGGTGAATAGGTGTGAAGACAATTTTTCGCAAAGAACAATAGAAATATTTTTTTTTTTTGAAACTGAGTCTGAAGAACAATAGACTTTGAGAAAGTTCAAACTTTAGCAGTTAAATAGAACTACAAACAAAATAAATGAGTTTAGGAAAGAAAATAAGAACACAAGATTTATAGTGGTTCGGCTTAGATCAAACTTACGTCCACTCTACCACACTAACAACCTTCTAGCTGGATTCCATTATGCAATCAACAAGAGATAACAACTTTGAGTGCAAATACTTAGATGTAGATCACACTATCTCACTAAATCACTCTTTTGATTTTTCTCTCACGATCACAAACATTTAAGCTCACCAAAGACAAGTGTATGATTGAAGTTTGCTCAAACTTTGGAATTATAAATTCTATTTTCTGTCTCTTACTTGCTCATCGGTGCTTGATCTCCCTAAATACTCCCCACTTCCAAACTAGCCGTTGGACGGTATCTAAAGGATCATCTTATAATCTAACCGTTGGACAGATCTGTATCTAGAAAATTTGGTAGCCATTGAGTGATAGAAGTAGAATCCAAAATCGATTTTGATCTCCCATACAAACAGAATCTTGGTTTCCACAAATAAAGCTTTTCCGTATAGAAAGTTATTGTCTTCAAAATCTAATTGTCAATCAATTAGATTGAGTCGATCAAATCAATTTTGATGTAGAATCCAAAGTAGATCACTAGCCGTTATACATTTAGGGCTTGTGTTACGTTCTGTCTCATTATGGATGTAAATTTGAAAGTAATAGACTTTACAATCCGAGTCTGAGTGCAATAGACTTTACAATTTGGACGTAAGTCTGAACAGATTTAGCTTCAGCATAGAGTCTATCTTCTGATTCTTCCAAGTATAGACTTTGAAAATATTATTTACATGTTCTATGATTTGCATAGTCTGTTACTCAACAATTAAACACGTTAGTAGCCTTTAATTTATTTTGTCATATTCAAAACATCATAAATGATTTCCTTAACAATCTCATTATTTTTGATGATGACAAAACAATCTCTGAATATATAGATGTGTAATCACACTTTCTAAAATATTGATAAATCAATCATCAAATTTTAGATTTTCAAAAAATGTGATTTGAATCAAAAGACAGCAAATAAATTGAACATAACAACATATAAAAAAATAATCACAACTCAATATTATGCAATAAATAATATTAACCAATCAACACATATGCATATTTATATTTTCTCCCCCTTTTTTGTCATAATCAAAAAGCGATAATAATAGAAATGATATCACGTAGATAATATAAAATGATAACAATTATTTTGCATGAAACATAATTTCCAAAAATAAGCTTTTATAAAGTAAATCGAATATTAAAGATATGTAATATAGCTCACTTCGATCATATATATCAGAAAATAAAAATCACGGATACATTATAAATTTGCTTACTCTTTTTTTTTTTTTTTTTTTTTGGTGACCTAGGGAACCTTGCACAGCCAACAGCTGGAAGTAAACCCTGGGGAGACACGTAGGAAACCACCACCCATGCACCCCGGGTAAGTCGCCAAATGATCCGCTAGCCTCCCTGCAACACAAGTTGCAAGGGTTTCGAACTCCAGATCTTCCGAATGGAGGTCTGGAGCCTACCTAGCGGAGCCACCATGGCGGATGGTAATTTGCTTACTCTTTTTGTCATAATAAAACGATAATATAAATAAGAGATTTGTTAATGAAAAAGGTAATAAAAGATGCACTAATCGGATTTTGTAGAACTTGGTAAGTTCTAACACATTTACCTTTTCCTTCCTTCCATAATAATCAAGATCACGATTGATTCAAAAAGATTTTTCCATAATTGATCAATGCTCCCCCTCAATTTGTTGCCTTTTTGAGATGATCACGATTATTTCCTTTCTCATGGATTCGCTTTCTCCTCCTGTCATAATGACAATATTAGCGAATAGCACTAATTGTGGCTTGTGCACATTGAGCATAATATTTTTCCATTATTTCCTTCATAACAACAATATCCACAACGATCATTTGTATTTTGAAATTCGAGGCAAAATTTTATTTTCTTCAATCAAGCTCGTCTCGAATTTAACCTGCATAAACTTAACGAACTTTTTGCATAAATAAGCTGTAATAATATCCACATTATATATAGTGTCATTTCTTCAAATAAGCATATTTAAAATTATCAATTATTAAAATTCTGAACTACTCAACCTTCCGTACAACACATAAGGGATTTCCTCAACAATTTGCAAAAACTTTGCACAAGGAATGAAGTTTTTGAGCCTCCAAAAAATAGTACAAAATTTCCACAATTTTCTGATCGAGCTTTCCAAAATTCATATGGAAGATTCTATTGCCACTTGCAAAATCTTATATAATAGATAATGATCTTTGTAAAAATGTCACTTAATACCTTCCTCCGATTTGCAGATCAAACTTACTAGATGTAAGATATCTTCTAAAAATATAGCAAGAATATCCATGAATATGCACTAATATCTTTCAAGATCAAATGGATTTTCTTAAGCATAAATTTCAAAAATATATTATTGATGCATTTCGCAAAAAGAAAGTAGATATTTTTATCACATGCCAAATCATGCAATTTTTTTTAAAAAATGCAATGCGTTATGTTTATAATAAAATATTTTACAATATAAATCACATATAATTCATAGGCAATCATCTATAATCTTCATAAAATCGAGTAAAAATTTGCAAGGTGAGTTGATAAAAAAATATTCTCTTACTCAAGGTATATGTTTCAAATATACTATTGATTTTAAAATAAAATCATTAGCAATCTTCGCCTGAGATTCTTTTCTTATAGCACCAAAATCTGCGTAGATTTGCAATCATTCTTGCTTTATTGAATTTCCTACAATCAACTCATTTCCTTTTTGGTATCCATCAATTTGGATCCTTCCTTGACGTTAGAGAAATATAAAATCTCCATAAACAAAAAATATTCTTTCTTAATTCATCATAACAAAGTATTCAAGGAAATAATATCTTTGCACAATAAATTAATATCACATAAAGCAGATTTTCACTTTGCAAAATATGACAAAATTAGAGAGCATAAAATTAGACAAAATAATTTGCATTATCTCTAAGAAAGATATCAAATCAATCACACATATTAGATCAAACTGCAACTCACGAATCACAAAAACAAATCATACAATCCTTTTTTCCAACAAAATATGATCATTATAAAATCTCAATCAACCAAGGATATATCGAATATCAAGCATAATGAAAATTATGTGCCAAAAATAATAATATATTCCTTACCAATTTCTTCTTTTCCTTTATTTCCTGCAAGAACAGCTCATCCTTTATTTGGTACCAATATTTTCTTGGGTCCATGAGAGTTAGTAGAGTATGTTGTTTTTACCCAATTTTTCTTAATAGGTTTCTAGACTTTAGGACATTCTTTGTCAAAGTGTTCCGAGTCTCCACAATTTAAACACTTGAGGGCATTTCAAACACTTTTTGAAAATGATTTTTGTAAAACTTTAGAGGTATTTTTCTAAGCCTCTCCTTGTTTTACAAACACTTTTTGAAAATGATTTTTGTAAAATGCCTTTAGATTTGTATTTAAAGAATCATTTTCTTTGACAAGTAAATCTTGACTTTCTTTTGTTTGTAGAAAATCTTTTTGCAAAATTTCAAAATTTTCTTTCCGAAAAAGATCATGTTGCCTAAGCCAAGAATTCTCATTTTTAAGTTTAGAAATCCTTTTAAGAGAAGATTTGAGATTTAAGTAAAGCTCATTTATATATTTTGAAACTTTGATAGGAATTTTTGAATTGCTTACCTCGATTTCCTCATCGAATTCTGAGTTTGTGTTGGAGTCAGACTTTGATTATGAGTCCATGTCTGAGTCAGACTTTGATTTCGAATTTGAGTCTAAGTTTGAATGTGCCATCAAGCATATATTTCCTTGCTCATCATATTCTTTAATTGTTCTTTTCTGCACATTCTACTTGTATTGTTTTCTTCCACTGAATTTCCTTCCTTTTCTACTTATCTTTTTGAATTTCTTGATCATAAAAGCAAGTTCTTCATCGTCTATGTCATTTTCTAAGTTTGTATTATCAGAATCAACGTTAGATTTTAAAGCGATGGACTTCTTACCTTCAAGATCTTCATCAGCGATTTGTTCCACTTCATAGGATTGAAGGGTGCCAATCAATTCATCAATGGAGAGTGGAATAATCCTCTGAGTCTCCCGGATTGAGGTTTTGACATTGTTCTAATTTTTTGAGAGACCTCGCAAAAATTTGTTGACCTTCATTAGGGAAGAAATTGGCTGACCTCGATATGCTAAACCATTTACAATCTCTGTAAAACAGCTGAACATATCTTTAATAGACTCTCCTTGCTTCATCTTGAAAGATTCATATTTACCGAATATGAAGTTTACTTTTATCTTTTTTACACAATCAGTCCCTTCATAAGTGACATGAAGTCTATCCTAGACTTCCTTAGCTGTTTCACATGAAGAAATTGTGTTATATTCAACGGGAGATAAGGCGCAATATAGAAAATAAATGGCTTTTGCATCAAGAGCTTTTCTTTTGGACATATCCGTCCAAGACATAGGAGCAGGGGGTTTGGTTTCTTTATCTTTGCCATTCTTATTTGATGTAGACGCATGAGTGGGATTGATTCCTTTTTCCACAACATCCCATTGCAAGGAATCTCTGGATCTTAGGAATGTTTTCATTTTGTTTTTCCACATATTGTATTCATTTCTATCAAAATATGGTGGCATGGTATTGCTCTGTCCCTCCATAAGTCTTGGTTCCAAGATACTAACCATAGAAGATCTTTAGCTCAGAAGTAAAAACACTTCAATAAAATGAGCACTTGGCTCTGATACCAATTGAAAGTGTTAGTATGAACACCTAGAGGGGGTGAATAGGTGTGAAGACAATTTTTTGCAAAGAACAATAGAAATATTTTTCTTTTAAAACTAAGTCTAAAAAACAACAGACTTTTGAACCTAAGTCTGAAGAACAATAGACTTTGAGCGAGTTGAAATTTTAGCAGTTAAATAGAATTACGAACAAAATAAATGAGTTAAGGAAAGAGAATAAAAACATAAGATTTATAGTGATTCGGCTTAGATCAAGCTTATGTCCACTCTCCCACGCTAATAGTCTTCTAGTTGGATTACACTTTGCAATCAACAAGAGATTACAATTTTGAGTGCAAACACTTAGAGGTAGATTACATTATCTCACTAAGTCACTCTTTTGGTATTTTTCTCACAATCACAAATGTTTAAGCTCACCAAAGATAAGTGTATGATCGAAGTTTGCTCAGACTTTTGAATTATAAATTCTATGTCCCGTCTCTTATTTGCTCATCGATCCTTGATCTACTTAAATACTCATCCACTTCCAAACTAGCCGTTGTACAGTATCTAGATGATCATCTTCCAATCTTCCAATTGGACAAATCTATATCGAGAAGATTTGGTAGCCATTGAGTGATAAAAGTAGAATCCTAAATTGATTCCAATCGTCCATAAAAACATAATCTTAGTTTCCATAAGTAGAGCTTCTCCGTATAGAAAGTTCTTGTCTTTAAGATTTAATTGTCAATCAATTAGATTGTGTCAATTAAATCAATCTTGATGTAGAAACCAAACCAGATCACTAGCCATTACACATTTAGGGCTTGTGTTACATTTTGTCTCATTCTGGATTTACAGCGATAGACTTTACAATCCAAGTTTGAGTGTAATAGACTTTACAATCTAAGTTTGAGTGCAATAAACTATATTTTTGGACGTAAGTCTGAACAGATTTAGCTTCAACATAGAGTCTGTCTTCTGGTTCTTCCAAGTATAGACTTTAATAATATTATTTACATGTTCTATGATTTGCGTAGTCTATTACTCAACAATTAAACATGTTAGTAGTCTTTGATTTATTTTATCATCTTCAAAACATCATAAGGGATTTCCTAACATAAACATGTACTAAAAGTCCAATGATCACATTGAATAATTTAAAGGTTCAAAAACTATACTGCACATGAGGATAAAATTTAGGGATTGTATTGAATAAATTAAAAATTCAAGAGCTACATTACAAATTGACCAAAGTTTATGGACCTTTTGTTTCATTTTCCATTAAGAAATTAAGAGGCCTTCCATTCAAATTATATATGAGAACTAATTTAACAATTAATTGAATCGAATGTTGAATCTCAAATGTAAATTCATGCTATAAAGGCTAGAAATATTTTAAATGCAAGACCTTGCCAATCCTGTAGCTTGACCAAGCCCCGCGGCCATGGCCGGCTCGACGAAGCTCAACTTCCGCGTCCTAGGTGTAATGATTGGACTTTAAAAATGAAGAAAGAAGAGAAATAGGTGCATCTTTTGGACACCTATCCCACTTGCATGCTTTGACTAGTCAATACCTGGGCACATGATCGTGAGTTAGCTTACTTTAAACAAGTTATAGGGAGTGCTCTAAAAGATTCTCACGGCAAAGGAAGGGAAAAGAGACCGAGCACGGCGAGAGGACGGGGAAAAGAAGGGCTGTTGTACGTAGATGCGACGGGGACTTCGCTGATTCAGGTTAGCTTCATTTCGTGGCGCCTGATAGGTAATTAAACTCGTTATTTGTCTAATTAGAGTAATTTTCGAAATTAGGTCATAAATTCAAAGTTATGGAAATTTTGAATTGCAAGGTTTGATTTAAGAGTTATTAAGCTACGGAGTTTTGTGGAATCGATAATTAGGGTATTGAGGAATCTTAGGGTTTGACGACAATTGATTCTAGCTTATGATACGCATAATGGATAATATGCATAATGAACATTGATGAATGTTCACTATAAACGAGTTTCTTTGTTGGCACATAGGAGTTGATGGGTCGACAAATAAGCATAGTTTAGCTGAGTTGTTCACTCAAATTATGTATTACTTGGATATTGATATTGTTTTTTAGTTAATTGATAAGAATATATGTGTGTGGGCTTTAGTAACCTTTGTAAATTGATTTTTAACTTTCGCAAGTGAGTTATGCTAATTCTTATTTGAGTTTGTAAACTCATATTTCCAAATTGATATGAACTAGATATACCATAAGTTATCAAATAGTATATTTATTGTATAAAATCTGGATCAAATATTTACTATTGTTTTGTCTATTTGAGATGGTGAGATATATTTCAAGGCTTCCTAATGGTGAGAAACGGTTTGAGGGTTCAAGCCCATGACCAGAGAGGGGTCCCAAACGATTCGAGTAAGCTCTACATTATTAGACCAACCATTGTGCTGGTAACTTCATTGTTTGTTGTTAATGAGCCTTATTGGCTCCAACGATTTCACATCTCTCATTAGAGAAAATAGGATAACGTTAGATAATTGCTTTCTCTAACTCACTCACTAATGTACACTTTATTTGGAAAAAAGTACCTCTTTTTTAATCCTTTTTAAGTGTATTTATTGTAATTTTACATATTGACAGTTCCTTCTCATCTTGATCATTCATAATAAAGAATTTGAAAAATGAGAAGTTGTAAGGGAAGGATAAGTGTGAGGATGATGTGGTTTGTATACACTCGATCATGAATTTGACAACTGGATAGGTTTAATCATTGTTATGAAAAACTTAGGTCAAAGCCTTTGCTTTCGGAGCTAAAGGTTGCGTTGATTTGACAGATTTGGACAAATGACCTCTTGAGAATCTACCACGTTATCTAGCTTGGCTTTTTTTTATTTACTTTCTTAAAATCCATGGCACCAATGTGGCTTCTACCAAGCGCAACATTACAAAAGAGTGAAAAGAATGAGGAAAATTAATAAATAAAGAAGAGAAAAAACTATAAAAAGAAAAAAGAGAATAAAAAAATAGGTTAAGAATGAGAAAAATAAGAAAGCTAAACAAATTTTAATTGCAAGACTTGCTAGTCACTTAGCTCGACGAAGCTCTGCTGCCATGGCCGAGCTCAACGAAGCTCACCCTTAAACGTCCTTGGTGCTCCAAAAAGCTTTGACTGCTATTCGTGAGCTCCATATCTCCATCGCTCCGTGAGCTCGGTGAATCTCAAGCGGCCATGATCAAAACTCGACGAAGCTCGAGCAACAATGGCCACGACCTCGAAGAAGCTCCAACTGCCTTTTGCAAACTCCAAATCTCCTTCCCTCCACGCGCTTGATGAAGCTTGAGTAGCCATGGTCGAGCTCAACGCAACTCGAGCGGTAATGATGGCCTAGAAGCTCCAGATACCATGGCCGCACGCTTCACGAGCTCAACGAAATTCCCCTATCACCTCCCCGAGTTAACTTCACCTGTTACTTTTTAAAGATATGTGGCATCGATCCGGCTTCCATCAAGCATCCATCTGTTACTTTTTAAGGCATGTGACATCGATCTGGCTTCCACCAAGCGTCACATTAGAAAACAGCGAATAATTTAAAAAGCTAAAAAATTGGTTACTTTTTTAAAGACATGTGGCATTGTTTTGGCTTCCACCAAAGGTCACGTTAGAAAAAAGTGAATAATTTAAAAAGCAAAAGAATATGGAGATGAAAACAATTAAAAAAGGAAGACGAGGATTAAAAAATAGGATAAGAATTAGAAAACTAAAAAAGCTAAAAGAATCTTAAGACAAGACCTTGCCAGTCGCCTAGGTTTGACGACAATCATCCGCCATGGCCGAGCTCGATGGAGCTCAATTTTAACGTCCTCAGAGCTCGAAAAAGCTTGATGAAACTCAAGTGGTCATGGTCGAGCTCCACAAAGCTCAAGCGGCAAAGGTCACAAGCTCGAAGAAGCTCCAACTACCATCTGCGAGCTCTAGATTGAAAGAGTTAGTACGAGCACCTAGAGGGGCCTGAATAGGTGCGAAAACAGATTTTGCAAAATATAGTGTAAAACTTTACTTTTAACCTGAGTCTGGTTGACAATAGACTTTGCAAAGGAAATCAGATTCTAATAATTAAATAGAGTTACGAACAAAATAAAAGAGTTCAAGGAAGATAATAAGAACACAAATTTTATAATGGTTTGGCTTAATCCAAGCCTATGTTAACTCTTCCGCACCGATAGCCCACAAGATGGATTTCACTATGAATCAAAAGAGTTGTTACAGTATCACGTTCTTGATTCCACAACGTAGAGACTCTACTACACTTCCACAAGACCTCACGAATATCTAAACTCTCTTTTGAGTACAAATTTATGCTCAACAATTGAATCAGCAAAGAATAAAGAGTTTCAAACTTTGAAATTTATATATCGTGCACACACTCGAATAACTAGAATGTCTTCCTATATACTCCTCCATGCCTTCATAACCGTTGGCACTTTCCAAATGAGTTTTTTAATCTACCCATTGGACAGAATCAATTAGGGAGATCTCGAGTTACTTAAGGAATGTGATGATAGCCCACCAATTCTGCTCGCCCATACAATCAGGATCTAGGTTTCCATAACTAGAACCTTGCAAGTATACTTTGTCAATCAACGGATTCAAATTACTCGAATTAAATTCAAAATGAATAATAGATCTTGAGATGCTATTTCCAGTCGTGAGAACTTCTTTAGCCGCTCGAATCAAAACTTTAAAGAATTACTTGAATCTGGATAAGTCTTCTTCGTCAGATCTATAAACTGTCAATGAGGGCAGATTTTAAATCTTGAGTCTGGCGGTTTTTAGACTTTGACGAAAGAGTTTACAAGTTTTCAAACTAGACTAATGGAAACGTTTTGTCAACTTCAAAACAAATAATGAAGTTTTCTCCAACACAGATCTCTTGCCCTCCACCAACTTGATAAAGCTCGAACAGCCATGGGCTGTTCGAGCTTGATGCAACTCGAGTGGCAATGACCATGTGGAAGCCCCAGCTACCATGGCCGCAAGCTTCACAAGCTCAATGAAATTCCCCTCTTATTAGCAAATTGAGTTTATACTAAAAGGCATAATTGTCATTGTATTGTTTTAGCCCTAAACCCTATGTATATATTGTAAATTACTTCATCAATACAAGTAAGTTCGCCCAATCTCTACATGGTATCAGAGCGGCGATTCTTGGAGCTCATCTCCCATGTCTCTCTTTGGCCTTCTCGCTCGCAATCATCTACATGCTCTTTGGCGATTTTGTTTTGCGCTTGATTATAGAGGCGTGAATTTGGTGACGTTGTGGGTCAGCTGTCGAGTAGGCGCATAACAGTGACACTTCGCTTGCATCTCTCTCTCTACAGCTTCCAAGTCTACAAATTTTGTGGGCATCAAAGGCGAATCTTGGGGGGCGGTTGCCAAGTAATTGGGGCGAGTCTTCCTCGCTAAGAGTCCTCAATTTGGGTCAGAATTATTTTGCTAGTGTGCTGCCTGAAGGCACAGGAACGCAACCATCTGTGGTATTATTTTGCAGAATTATTTTTCTCTATGTGGTATCATAGGAACACAACCATCTTGCCGTTTTTTTGGCCGCAAGTAATCATGGCAACTGAGTATCAAAACTCTTCAGCCACCATTCCTGTACATGAGCAATTGGGCAGCCCTTATTTTTTGCATCATTCTGATAACCTAGGATATAAAACCAAAATCCAAAATGTTCAATCTAATAATGGGACTGAATTTCTTTCCTCTCGCTTACAAGAGTTTTTTTTGCACACACAGTGTTCACCACCAACGTAGTTGTCCTCACACTCCTCAACAAAATGGAGTTGTTGAGCATAAGCATCGTCACTTGCTTAATGTTGCTTGTGCATTGTGTTTTCATTCTAGCATACCTCTTCATTTTTGGGAGGATTGTGTCTTCATTGCTACTCATCTCATTAATAGACTACCTAGTCCTCTCTTACACAATAAAACCCTGTATGAACTTCTTTATGGCAAACCACCTTCCTATTCTCATCTTCGTGTCTTTGGCTCTTTATGCTATGCTTCCACTAGTCATCTTCACTCCGATAAATTTGGTCCCTGATCTCGCCAATGTGTTGTAATTGGTTATCTCACAAACCACAAAGGTTACTGTCTCTATGACCTTCAAGACCAAACAATTTTTACTAGTCACGATGTCATTTTCTATGAACAAGATTTTCCTTTCCGTCAAACCATCAAACACACCACAACCGAACAAACCTTGGTACTTCCATTACCCATACCTAACCTTGACGAAACGTACCCACCTCCCTCCATGCCAGTCCTTGCACCGACCTCAACTCCTCAACCTCCTGCACCCACGATCGCACCATCATCAACTGAACCCGAAGCCATGCCTCGACCATCTCGGCAACGCCATCCACCCGAATATCTTCGGGACTACTACTGCGCTATTGTGGCCTCCGATCAATCCTCTTCGGACTCCATGTCCTCTGAACAGGAACTGAAACTTATGACGCTGAGTGTCAATCTCCCAAGTGACGAGAGGCAATGTCTTCTAAGATACATGTTCTTGAACAAAATGGCACTTGGGAAATTGTTCATCTTCCTCCTAACAAACATCCCATTGGATGTAAATGGGTTTACTGAATCAAATATAATTCCGATGGCACCATTGAGCGTTATAAGGCTCAGCCCATTGCAAAGAGTTACACTCAAACAAAGGGGATTGATTACCATGACACATTTGTGCCTGTTGCTAAAATGGTAATTGTTCACACTTTATTAGCTCTTGCTTCAATTCGTCATTAGCCTCTCTACCAATTAGATGTGAATAACGCTTTTTCTGCATGGTGATCTTGACGAAGAGGTCTACATGAGGTTTCCACCGGGTTTTCATACTAAGGGGGAGAATTTAGTTTGTCGACTTAAGAAATCACTCTATGAACTTAAACAGGCATCGAGGTAATGGTTTGCTAAATTGTCTTCTGCACTACTTGATGTTGGTTTTCAATAGTCAAAGGTAGACTATTCATTTTTTACATTAGTCCGTGGCTCTCTCTTGACCATTGTCCTTGTTTATGTTGATGATTTGGTTATAACGGGTGATGATGAAGTTATGATTCAACTTCTTAAACGATTTTCTCGACACACAATTTCGTATTAAGGACTTGGGCACTCTCAAATACTTCTTGGGCATTGAAGTTTCTCATTCCTAGTCTGGGATTTTCTTGTCACAAAGGAAATACACTCTTGATATTTTATCTGATATTGGTCTTCTTGGTGGACGTCCTATCGATACTCTGATGGAACCCAATATACAATTTTCGGACTCCTCTCCAACTCTTAAGGATCCAGATTCATATCGACGACTTATTGGTAGATTATTATATCTTACAGTAACTCGTCTAGATTTACTCTTTGCAATGCAACATCTTAGTCAATTTATGCACTCTCCTCATGAAGACCATTGGAATGCTGCCCTTCACAGTGTGCAGTATCTCAAGCATGATCCCAGCACTGGTTTATTTTTCCCATCTGATTCAACTCTCCAACTTAATGGTTATACAGATTCTGATTGGGCATCCTGTTCTACATCCCGACGATCTATTTCTGGCTACTACATGTTTCTTGGTTCTTGTCCTATCTCATGGCGTTCCAAAAAAACAAACCACTGTTGCCCGTTCCTTAGCAGAAGCCGAATATTGTGCCATGGTGTCTACCACATGTGAAATCACATGGCTTCACATGCTTCTCTCGGATCTCCATGTCAACACTACCACTACCCATCTTTTTTTAAATAATAAAGCGGCCATCTACATCACCACTAATCCTGTCTTCCACAAACGAACCAAACACATCGAGATTGATTGTCACTTGGTTTGTGAAAAAAATTCAAGATGGCACTTTGTGTACTCTTTATGTTCCCAGTCACTCCCAACTCGCGGACTTGTTCATGAAACCGGTCACACGTGATTTATTTTGTAATTTTAAGAACAAGTTGTTGACATGTTTAAATTCACCAACTTGAGGGGGAGTATTAGCAAATTGGGTTTATACTAAAGGGCATAATTGTCATTGTATTGTTTTAGCCCTAAATCCTATGTATATATTGTAAATTACTTCATCAATACAAGCAAGTTTGCCCAATCTCTACACCTCTCTTCAAAAATCAAACTCTGTGCTTCACCCACTCCCATTCAAAGTTGGTTTTAGTGACGATGCAAGCGACACATGATCCACCGCATTCCTCGAGCAAATTTGCCGAAATCCAGGGCAAAACTAGCGAAGATTCGAGAGACAAGGTCAAGACTAACGTCTCTCGCTGTGAAGACGAAGGACAGGAGACCTAAGTAGGAAAAGCCATTGCTTTCGGAACTAGAAGCTGGGCAAAAGGAAGAGAGAGGACAAGAAGATGACGGTGATGACGATGACGACAATGGCGGCAGCAACAAGAGTTTGATTTCACGTCCACCTGCATGAACCCGGACAGCTCGCCATTCTTGATGGGCGCTATCTTCTAGAACGGTCACGCCCGACCCATCTAGCTGCTCTTTGACCGGAACCTCCATTTCATCGCCGACAACGGGGCCTGTCGTTGTCGCTGCAGTCACCTCCTAACATACACTTTATATGGAAGTATTACCTCTTTTTGGACCCTTTTTATGTATTGTGATTTGACGCATGAACAATTTCTCAACATCTTGTTAATTCCTTTTTCATGGATATAAATTCCTCATATTTTCATATCTAGGATTTACATATACAACATATATCACTGTCAAGAGTAAATTTCTTATTATTTCAATATGCTATTTTATGCTATTTGGCAACAAAGTATTTGAAAAAGTAGAAATTGGAAGGGAAGGAGAAGCGTGAAGGCGATGTCATTAGTATAGACTCGGTCATTGATTTGAAAATTCGATAGGTTTGATTATTCTTACGACCAACTTATGTCAAACTTTTGCATTTGGAGCTAAGCTCAAGCTAATCCGACGGATTTGGACAAATGACCTCTTGAGAGTCTAGCACGTGAAGAACCAACCAGATTTCTTTTTTGTCTAATGAAGAGGCTTAGATATGGTGTTCTAGGCTCAACCTTGGTCCTGATCTAGCTGGTAAGTATTTTTGCAAATTGTGAAATCGTATGAAGTTCAGTTCACTAGTAATAACAATTCCTACTGGAGGATAATGACATAAATGATTCTCTATATTAGCCCAATGTGTAATGTAGGTTATAAACTTTTAATATGTTTAATGTAGTTATAAAATTTTGCCAAATGTGCGATATATTTCTTGAACTTTTAATTTTTTTCAATATGGTTCTTAAGCTTTTTGTGCATGTTTAATTTAATTCTTGTACTACATGAAAATGTTTAATATTGTCATTCCAGTAATTCAAGTTCAAAAACAATATTGAACAATTTTTTATATAATCCAAGGATTAAGTTAAACATGTACTAAAAGTCTAATGATTACATTGAATAATTTAAAGGTTCATAAACCACATTGCACATTGGGATAAAGTTTAGGGATCGCATCAAATGAATTAAAAATTCAAGAGCTACATTGCAAATTGACCAAAGTTCATGCACCTTTTGTTTCATTTTCCATTAAGAAATTAAGAGACCTTCCATTCAAATTATATATGAGAACTAATTTAACAATTAATTGAATCAAATGTTGAATCTCAAATGTAAATTCAAGCTATAAAGGGCCATGGCCGGCTCGACGAAGCTCAACTTCCGCGTCCCAGGTGTAATGATTGGACTTTAAAAATGAAGAAAGAAGAGAAATAGGTGCATCTTTTGGACACCTATCCCACTTGCATGCTTTGACTAGTCAATACCTGGACACATGATCGTGAGTCAGCTCACTTTAAACAAGTTATAGGGAGTGCTCTAAAAGATTCTCACGGCAAAGAATGGGAAAAGAGACCGAGCACGGCGAGAGGACAGGGGGAAAAGAAGGGCTGTTGTACGTAGATGCGACGGGGACTTCGCTGACTCAGGTTAGCTTCATTTTGTGGCGCCTGATAGGTAATTAAACTCGTTAATTGTCTAATTAGAGTAATTTTCGAAATTAGGTCATAAATTCAAATTTATGGAAATTTTGAATTGCATGGTTCGATTTAACAGTCATTAAGCTACGGAGTTTTGCGGAATCGATAATTTAGGACATTGATGAATCATAGGGTTTGACGACAATTGATTCTAGCTTATGATATGCATAATGGATAATATGCATAATGAACATTGATGAATGTTCACTATAAACGAGCTTCTTTGTTGGCACATAGGAGTTGATGGGTTGACAAATAAGTGTAGTTTAGCTGAGTTGTTCACTCAAATAATGTATTACTCAGATGTTGATATCGTTTTTCAATTAATTGATAAGAATATAAGTGTGTGGGCTTTAGTAACCTTTGTAAATTGGTTTTTAACTTTCGCAAGTGAGTTATGCTAATTCTTATTTGAGTTTGTAAACTCATATTTCCAAATTGATATGAACTAGATATACCATAAGTTATCAAATAGTATATTTATTGTATAAAATCTGGATCAAATATTTACTATTGTTTTGTCTATTTGAGATGGTGAGATATATTTCAAGGCTTCCTAACGGTGAGAAACGATTCGAGGGTTCAAGCCCATGACCAGAGAGGGGTCCCAAACTACTTGGGAGTAAGCTCTACATTATTAGACCAACCACTGTGCTGGTAACTTCATTGTTTGTTGTTATTGAGCCCCATTGGCTCCAACGATTTCACATCTCTCATTAGAGAAAATAGGAGAACATTAAATAATTGCTTTCTCTAACTCACTCACTAACGTAAACTTTATTTGAAAATAGTACCTCCTTTTCGGCCCTTTTTAAGTGTATTTATTGTGATTTTACATATTGACAGTTCCTCCGCATCTTGATCATTCATAATAAAGAATTTGAAAAATGAGAAGTTGTAAGGGAAGGAGAACCGTGAGGACGATGTGGTTTGTATAGACTTAGTCATGGATTTGACAACTGGATAGGTTTAATTATTGTTATGAAAAACTTTGGTCAAAACCTTTGCTTTCGGAGCTAAGGTCGCGTTGATTTGACGGATTTGGACAAATGACCTCTTGAGAATCTACCACGTTATCTAGCTTGGCTTTTTTTATTTACTTTCTTAAAATCCATGGCACCAATGTGGCTTCTACCAAGCGCAACATTACAAAAGAGCGAAAAGAACGAGGAAAATTTTAAAAAAGAAGATAAAAAAACTATAAAAAGAAAAAAGAGAATAAAAAAATAGGATAAGATTGAGAAAAATAAAAACGCTAAACATATTTTAATTGCAAGACTTGCTAGTCACTAAGCTCGACGAAGCTCTGCCGCCATGGCCGAGCTCAACGAAGCTCACCCTTAAACGTCCTTGGAGCTCCAAAAAGCTTTGGCTTCCGTTCGTGAGCTCCATATCTCCATCCCTCCATGAGCTCGGTGAATCTCAAGCGGCCATGATCAAGCTCGACGAAGCTCGAGCAACAATGGCCACGAGCTCGAGGAAGCTCCAACTGCCATTTGCAAACTCCAAATCTCCTGCCCGCCGACGCGCTTGATGAAGCTTTAGTAGCCATGGTCGAGCTCAACGCAACTCGAGCAGCAATGATGGCCTAGAAGCTCCAGATACCATGGCCGCACGCTTCACGAGCTCAACGAAATTCCGTGATCACCTTCCTGAGTTAACTCCATCCATATTACTTTTTTAAGACATGGGGCATCGATCTGGCTTCCATCAAGCATCCATCTGTTACTTTTTTAAGACGTGACATTGATCTGGCTTCCACCAAGTGTCACATTAAAAACAGTGAATAATTTTTTTTTTTTTGTTAGTCTATTCTATTCCTATTCTACATTCACTTTTAGATTTTTGTTCTGCCTATTGCAGGGCGTGGGAGTCGAAACCCACTCCTGAAACTGACACGTCCCCACCCTATCATCCCCTGAGAATGTGGGGATTTGAACCCTCACCTCCCCTTCCATGTTGGAAGGGTGGTCACTGGGGCGAATCCCAATGGTTAACAGTGAATAATTTAAGAAGCTAAAAAATAGTTACTTTTTTAAAGACATGTGGCATTGTTTTGGCTTCCGCCAAAGGTCACGTTAAAAAAAAGAGTGAATAATTTAAAAAGCTAAAGAGTAAGAAGACAAAAACAATTAAAAAAAGGATAAGAATTAGAAAATTAAAAAGCTAAAAGAATCTTAAGACAAGACCTTGCCAGTCGCCTAGGTTTGACGAAGCTCAGCCGCCATGGCCGAGCTCGATGAAGCTCAATTTTAACGTCCTCGGAGCTCGAAAAAGCTTGATGAAACTCAAGTGGTCATGGTCGAGCTCCACGAAGCTCGAGTGGCAAAGGTCAAGCTCGAAGAAGCTCCAACTGCCATCTGCGTGCTCCAGATCTCCTGCCCTCCACCAGCTTGATGAAGCTCGAGCAGCCATGGTCGAGCTCGATGCAACTCGAGTGGCAATGACCGCGTGGAAGCTCCAGCTACCATGGCCGCAAGCTTCACGAGCTCAACGAAATTCCCCTCTCTTCAAAAATCAAACTCCGTGCCTTACCCACTCCCATTCAAAGTTGGTTTTAGTGACGATGCAAGCGACCCATGATCCACCGCATTCCTCGAGCAAATTCGCCGAAATGCAGGCAAAACCAGCGAAGATTCGAGAGACAAGGTCAAGACTAACGTCTCTTGCTGTGAAGACGAAGGACAGAAGAGACCCAAGTTGGAAAAGCCATTGCTTTCAGAACTAGAAGCTGGGCAAAAGGAAGAGAGAGAACAAGAAGATGACGGTGATGATGATGACGACAACGGCGGCAGCAACAAGAGTTTGATTTCACGTTCACCTGCATGAACCCGGACAGCTCGCCATTCTTGATGGGTGCTGTTTTCTAGAACGGCCACGCCCGACCCATCTGGCTGGTCTTTGACCGGAACTTCCATTTCACCGCCGACAACGGGGCCTGTCGTTGTCGCTGCGGTCACCTCCTAAGGAAGCTCTTCGTGGAAGGGTGTGCGGTCGGGGCTTGGCTCGTTAAATTATAGTTTAATCTCAGTTAATTAAGGTTTGCTTGAAGTTTCAGGGAAAAATTAAGATGAGGGGAAAGAAGATGTTTCGAGCATTGGTTCAACGTTAACAAGCATGTAGGAGAGTGTAAATAATAAAAAAGAAAAAAAAACCACGTTGACTTTTTCATTAATTTAATCAGATGGATTTAATAAAAGGGCTTAATTGCACTAATTTGATAAGTTATAGAACTTCATTATACTATATGAAAGTTTTAAAATTCAATTGCACTTCTGCAATAAGTTTTAGAATATAACCAAATAAACATTGGTAACTAACTCAAATAAGACTTGATGTTGGTAATTTAATTGAAAAGTAGTTTGTAATCACTCTAATTAAGGTTTGCAAATTCTAGAAAGAGGTGGTAAATTTTAAGAGTGTTGTGGCAAACAATACAACTTAGAGGGGATGACTAGATTGATTTATGAAACTTGATAAATATGTGCAATATAATCAAAATTAAGTTTGATATCTACGTGATATGATATCAAGTGTGGTATGCATTTATCAGATTAATATAAAAATAAGTAGCGATGTAGAAGACGATACATGCGGATCATTTTAGTGGTTTTTAGTGGTTTGGCTTAGACCAAATCTAAATCTACTCTCCCAAACTAAGAGTCACCAATTGACTAGAATTCACTTGTAATCCTTACACATTTACTTTTAACACGTTTAAATGGGATATTCTCTCTCTATCGGACGAGTGATTCCGTCATTCTTGCTCCGTTCCTAAAAGTCTGCCTTAGACACCATTTGCAATAATTTGACTCATTTCATATAGGCGAGACCCCCGCCAAAAGGAGTTTCAAGCGACCGTTGGGTTAGCTTTTTGTATTTGATGCGAGACTTGAGCCGTTACAATTTTTAACGCAAATGATATAATGTTCTCTTTTTCCGAACTCAAAATTATTCTATAAAAGTGATTACATATTCTTGGATAGATATTTATAAGGGACTTAATATATATATTGAGGCATAAATCACAAGCCAAAGCTTGAGATTGCAAAACATGCGACCCTTAGGCTCCTTTGGTTCTTGCTTGGGTGCCAAGGCTTAGCCTTCTCAGATGTATTGCTTAGTACCCTACCTAGATTGTAGAGAGAAAAAGGAGAGAAGTACACTTCAAGTAGTAAAACTTGATACAGGTGGACATATAAGTACCAAAATTTCCAAAAAATACACTCAAATGCCACTTTTTTTTTTTAATTGAACACTTTAGTGCCAATTTTAGCCAGTTTGCCAAAAATTTGATGTGGCGTTATTTCATTAATAAAAATGATTTACGTAGCTCGCCAGAATATCTATTTAGCAATCATGGTCTAAAACGACATCATCTTCCATGTTCACTTAAATGCTAGTCATGATTAAAAAGGAATTTCTCAAGTGTCAAGTTATGATATAAGTGATCACTTAAGTGCCACTCGTAATTAAAAATGAATATTTAAGTGCCAAGTTTTATAGAAAGTGATTATTTAAGTGCCAAAAACAACGTCGTTTAGCATACTCTTAGTGTCTACATGGATAATTTAAAAAAAAAATTGCCACATTAATTAAAATTCTCGTTGGAAAAAGCCACGCAACTGTTTGGCTAGAAATTCTCATCATTGGGACTTAAGTGTTCATTTCTTTTCTAATTTTGGCACTTAAATATACTTTTTGGAAGTTTTGCTACTTATGTGTCCACCCATGCCAAGTGCCAAGTTGGGTGTACTTCTCTAAAAGAAAAAAGAGTTTAAAAAGAGAATGTACTTTATTGCTTAAATGTTGGAAGTACACAAGGGAGAGCATTTCTATTTATACATGAGGCATTCGCATTATTACCGTTAGTCACCCTTTGGTCAAACAGTAAAGATCCACCTTTCCCAACTACAACAATCCTACTAAATATAAGACTACCATTTACCCCATTAAATTTAAGAAATATCTTGCATACAAATATACAATTCCCATACCGTCCTTAGAAGTATTCCAAAATCCTCATGAAAATCGTAGAGTCCAAGACACTTCAAGGTTTTCCTATCATCAAGACTATTTCTTTGGCCGGTTGGGTCTTGAAACCTCCAATCCAAGACACATAGCCGTGAATTATAAGTTATTTTGGAGCCGCACGGCGACAACCCAATATCTTCATCAAAGAAATCATCAAGAGAAAGCCCATGTCTCAGCCCAGTAACATTTTCAATTGGACTCATTTTCATTTAAAAATTTAAACGAATGAGTTATGACTCAATTATATAATATTAACCGATTCATAGTGCATCTCAACTTGATATGAAACTTTTTTTAGTCTAATATTCTTACACATGGACTTTAACAAGTTAATTGTCACACATTAGGTCAAATCGAAGGTTTTAAAAATTGAGAATGGCAAGTGATATTTGGGCTAAGAGTAATAAGCGTATTTGGAGATTTTTTTTTTTTTATATGTTATTCAAAATGGTGAAGTGCCAATGAAAGTAATTTACCATCCGCCTTTACAATATCGAATGTTGCCTCCACCACAGGAAAAAGAGGAGAATCATAAAAAATCAGAGACATGTATTTTAGGTAAAAAGCAGAAGCGAGTTTATAAACGAAAAATTCTTTTTTATCATGACAAAGAGAGCATCCACTCAATGCATAGGCCAATCTATCCTGCATCATGTCAAACTTATTTGTGCTTGACACATTCTTGATCTCTTATCTGCTAACCCTAGGCCAACAACGGTGATGACGCCACGACTTGGACAGCCACCACGACCAATCACCTTTGCCAATTCAGCCATCGCCATCGTCGGGGCATCGCTCCATGGACGGTGCTCAGCCACCGGATCTCTCTCTCTCTCTCTCTCACACCATCAGATATAATTAACCAACCTAAAAAAATGATGATATCTCTTTTGTCTTCCGTCATAAAGGTGACGAGCGTGATCTCGAGCCCTTTGTGGAGACGATGGCAATGAGGCCGCCGAGGTGATGATCGGACATAGGAAAGATGTCAAAGGTTATGGTGCAAGTGGAGTTAACTCTCAAAACACCGGTGATGAATATATAATCCAGAAGTTTCTGAAAGGGCATGCGTGATAATAGATGAGTTGTGACATTCGGGTTTATCGCTTGACCAAAAATGATGAGCTTCGAATGGTTGATAGGCGTTGCCATGCTGCCAAGCTCGTCACCGGACCAACACCATCCGCGTCCTCGCCACATCTTGTCAACCGTACCAACCCATCATATCCACTGCGCCATCGCTACTCCGACACCTCAGCCGATCGGGTCATGCCACCTCGCTCTCGGCGACACCCCTTCGCACCTCATCATCGTCATCCAGCCGCCGCACCCAGCCTTCAACGAGCCACGCCACTCGATTCTCCGTTCACGGCCACGTCTCCACAGCTGGCACATTGTACCGCGTTTAGTCACGCAGCAAGAAAACGCGACCAGATTTCCACATGACGACAGCTAATTCCTAGGAAAGATGATGTTTGGCATTTTCAGATTTCATTTAAGTTTTTTCAAAGGAAATGTTTTCTACTTCCTCTTCCGATTTTGAGAAAAGCTTTCAAGCAAGTTGATATCATAATGATTTTTTGTTTTTTCATGTCTAAACTTCCTTGCATATGCAATTATTGACATATGTAGTGTAGATTGGGTAGTAATTTGCTTGCTGAGTTTTATGCTCACTTTTGGTGGATTATCTTTTTCCAAACCAGTAAATATGCCTTTGCGACTTGCGTCCCCCACAACCCTCTATGGTGCCTTGATAGATTTCATGTGGCACCAGATGGAGTTGAACAACCCTGACTTCCCCAAAGTCACCTTCATTCGAATCATTGCTATACTGATGGTAAATGCTGGCCTCCCATTGGGCCTGGTGTTGATTGGGTTCATCGCCATCTAAACCTGGGTCAACGGGCATCTAGTGGGACCACTCTCACTCCCAGATGGTAACGACAATGGAAATAGCGGGGTCGAGTAGGACAAGGGCCCGGAGAACGAGGATGACATTTTCTAAGGAGGCCAAGTAGTGGGACTTGGACTTGTAGGTGGTCGTGTAGATAGACGGTATTGTAATCGGAGTAGTGCAGTTAATGGACTTTTGGCATAGTCTGGGGTAGGAGCATTTTTATCCCCAATATACCTGACCTAGATCGCCAATAGTAGATAAATAAGAGAGAAATGATTTTATATTCCTGCATGCATTCTTTGAATTTCATATGTCTGTGATTATTATTAATCTAAATACGCTTCGTATGCCTCAAAAGTGGAAAGAATTGGATAAATACGTTAGCTGTGATGTGCGGAAACGTCAGCCTTGACGTGCTAGGATGTGTCGGGACGCGCGCTGAGACGGCAGCCTTGACGTATTGGGACGCCAGCCCTGACGCGTTGAGACGCCACATGAGCATCCCTCTTGAAAAAGGAATTTATTTGATAGTGCGAAATAAAAGTAATACATGTGTGGCGATTGATTATACGATAACGGCGCTGTCCAAATTCACAGGACCCCGAGAGCCTCGAGCCAACTGTCCCAAAGTACGAGGTTTTCTCTTCCCTCTGCCTCTCGAGTACTAAACCTCTACTCTCCTCATTTGACCGACACGTATCCATTGCCGAGTTCCTCACGCCGGCCGTGAAAGATGGGCCTATCGGAAGGAGAGTGTCAGCTAAGATCCTACTCGCGCGAGTGTGCATCGACGGGTGTGTGGGAGAATTAACCTTTTATGTCTAGGGTCGATGAACTGACCGTTCTTTTGGGTGAAGAGAATCCACCCAATCTTTAGGGTTTCCCTTTTATATTAATAGGCGCATGCTTCGTATTCTTAAGCAAGAATCATAAATTTCATGGGCCCGGTTCCGGTTACAAGTATGTGAAGCATCTTGATGCGTGAAACCCAATGCACCAAAGTGTAGTCATAGATCTGACGGATAGAGAGGGCAAAAAACCCTAAGCGCCGAAAGAGGAAGGGCAGTTGAAAATGGGAAGAGGAAAGATCGTGATAAAAAGAATCGATGATTCCACGAGCAGGCAAGTCACTTTCTCGAAGAGAAGGAAAGGGTTACTCAAGAAGGCAAGGGAGCTTGCCATACTCTGCGACGCCGAGGTGGGAGTCATCGTCTTCTCTTGCACTGGAAAGCTTTACGATTTTGCGAGCTCTAGGTTAGATCTCTTCCTTGTCTTTCCTTCCCTCAAACTCATTATCTTCTATTCTATGCTGAACATTTTTCCTTTGACTATTTTCTGTTGGCTTCTTTCAGTTCCTTCCCTCAAACTCATTCTCTTCTATTCTATGCAAGCTCTAGATTAATTTCTTGCAAAGATAACCGAAAATATATTGCAATAGATCCTCACCAAACATGAACATAACAAAAGTACATAATTTCAGGATGAGTATGTTAATATTGGGTAGTGAATCTACTTTCTCAAACAAAAAAAAAAGACTACAAGAGGCTAAAGAGAGCACATATGTGTTTTTGAAACATCGACATAGATAGACTCTCTTATAGTTGAAACCCTAAATTCCCAACGTGATACTTCCAAAATTATACAAGAATATCTAGTATGTACAAAACCAACTTTATTTTTTAGTTTGGTGTCCCCCTGGAATAATTTATATTTGAGCCCTAATTAATTTCATGCTATGTTGCTAAATGAGGTTAGAATAGTATGTAAACAACGAGAAAATTAAGATTTAGTCCATATATCAAATTCATTAAAAGGTTTGCATTGCATGAGTTGTTTTTTAATAGGGCAAAGGTATGGAAAAATTGATGTCTCCAACAGAAGCATAAGATGCTTTTGTTTGTCTTCACTGTAAATTGGCACGCATGCACGATGCTAATACCACTATTAAGGGAGAGATCACCTTTTGGTGTCTCTCACTACTTTTCAAATTTAATTTTTAACCGGATAAACATAAACAAAATTTAAAAAAAAAAAAATAGAAATCTCCGGCCTCTTTTGTATATGACTGCCTTCCCCTTCTTCACTCGTTAACTTATCTTTGTATGGAAATTGTCATTCCTTAACTCAAACCATCTCTCTCCATTAATTGTGTTTTCGACGTCACATTTCAAAAAAAGCATCTTTTTTTCTTTTTTTCAAAATATTAGCTCTATATAGAGATTATTAGTGTGGTAAAAAGCGGCGGAATGTAAAGACGAGTGATGTGCCATGAAGCCACTGATAATGCGAATTGCATGCTATGACTTCTTATAAAAAAAAAAGAAAGAAAAACTATAGACATAATGATAGAAATACAAACCCCTTAACTTTATCAACAATATAACTCCTAATCAGCATGAAATGCCAAAGCCTAATTGTTTTGTTTTTATAAATTGTGGTATGTGGAAAGACCACATTCAAGCTCTATCCATTAGTTGTATTGTTGTTGTTGTTGTTGTTTAGCCTTTTCTAATGACATTAGAATATATAAAATTGGATTTTATTTCATAATCTGTAAATTTAGATTCTAAAAGATAGTGTATATATATATATTTAAAAAAAATAGGATGACTAGAATTTGGTTTTACATGATTCCCCTTTAAGCGAGTGATACTATTTCATATACCAATTTTTTCAGAATGAGATGGATTATGAACGCATGATACATAACTGTTTCATTGATTTTATTAGTTTCATATCACATTTCTAATATGAATATATGAGGTTAGGAATCTAGATGATCGTACCATGTGTTAGATGTCAATAATCACCATGTTCAACAATTAAACGCTATGGAAAATAAATAAAATTTAGTTTTGTTACACTGAAAAAGAACACTACACAAGCACAACATTAACTTTCAATGATAACTAATATATTTATATAAGCATGGTCATCATCTGAATTGAAAAAGTTCGTCAGAAGATTAGCTCCTGTCAATTCACGCTCGATATCAGCCATTTTTATCTATGAAGAATAATTATTTGATTTTATAAAGAAAGATTAGTAAACTAAGGTTTCTTTTCATGAAAACATATCCTAAGTGACAAAGTTGGAAACATAGAATGCTGAAAGGGTAAAAACATAACTAAAATAGTTTTTGGATCAAGGGGGTTTACTTGTGGGATCGATAGATTTGATACTATTTCGAAAAGGTCAAAGGTAGGGATTTATTTTGCTATTTACGTTAATGCTAACCGATCTAAAGTTCAAGCTAGCAAGTAAGGCATGGTTGAATTTTCCAACGCAATGACATTCCACCTGTGCATAAGCTAAATTTACCTTGATATTAAAGCAAAGAAATTGATAATCAAAAGGAAAATAAACGGTATGGAGATGTCGAAATACATGGCTTATTGCTCTGTTACCAGTCGAAAATCAAATCTGATAGAAGTGGCCCTATGTTAATGTATATGTATCATTTTTATGTAGTTGGGGATGTAAACACGGTAAAAAGAAGAAGAAAACAAGGCTAGAATGAGAAAAACTGAAGCTACCACAGCAATTTGATATTCTAGGGTTTAGACAAAAAGAAAATGACTTAGACTCCATTTTTTGTTTAGTGAAAAATGAATGATTTTGAAAATATTTTCCTAAAAATGATCTTTTACATTGTTTGTAAAATGAATGAATAAAAAATATTTTCATAATCCACGAACATGTTTAGATATAAATTATTATCAATAATAAAAATATTTTTTATTGACTAACTATTTCAAGCACCTTTAGAGTTTCGGCAGTTCACTAACTTCATCTTCAACTGTAGCAACCTTTTTGTCAAAGCTAGGGGTGATCGGTTCCAAGGTAGATAAGTTCCATACTTGGAACATGGAACCTACAATGTTATAATTGATTCCTCATTTTTGGACCCTAGAACTTACCATGTTTGGTTGAACTGGTTTTGAAACCTACCTTGTTTATTCCGGTTTGGTCTTAGGGTCAACCCAAGAACCTATTTTCTTTCTTTTTCCTTTTTTTTTTGGTTTAATTTTTGTAGCAAAATCATATGAGGTTATGAGTAACAAAATGATCCAAAGTAAAAGATGAATAACTTAAATCATTATCCACAAAAAAACAATAATCCATAAGATGAATATGTAATCATGTACTATTATAAATAATAAATAGTTCAAACACGTAACATGAAACACAAATTATAAAACTCCATTCTCCATTCATTTATAAAAATTTAGGGAAGAGAAAAGATTGGTGAGAAGTTTCGAAAAAGGACGAAATACGAAGGAGTGCTGATGTTAGAATTTAGGGGAAAAAGAAATTAGGGTTTTGGCTTTTAGTTTATAAATCTGGTTCCAAAACCAATTCCAAAACAAGGCGGTTTGATCTGGTTCTTAGGAGGGTATACACTTAGAATCTATTCCTAGACCGATTATAACCGGTTCCCAAAATTTGGAATCTACTATCATAATAGTTCCAACTGGAACTGGTTCCCGAACTTGTTATTCAGCTGATCCAATTTGGTTCCCTGGTGGAACTGGTTTGGTTGCTCACCCCTAATCAAAGCAATCAAGACCATGTAAATCAGAAACATTCTAATTAGGCTAGTCTGTAACTCGAATTGTACCTCTGCAAGATAAGCAAAGCTTTTCTTCAACACTTTAAAAGGTCCAAACTTCGTTGACTTAAGTTTGTCGTGTTCGCTTCATATGAACATGTATCGAGTGTCCCTCCTTATAATTGTTTTAGCCTTTATTGCTGCTATTACCTCCTCATAGACCATTTGAATATGTTCTGCAAAAGCCTTATCATCATTGCTTACTCTAGCCTCTTGTGAAAAATAGAACAAGATCAACCAAAGTATATGCTTCCACTAGGGTCTTCTTTATGCTTCCATTCACTAACTTGTAGGCAAATTATGCATGAGCAAATGATCCCAACTCTTCATTTTTGTCCCAATGATAAACCCCATCATATTACTAGAGCTTTTGTTAACCATTTCTGTCTAAACTAAATGCTGAATCTCCTCCATGAAGTCCAACATTGGCCTATGAGTTTCCCATGTTTATCAGCAAGTCAGAATACCATGTGGCCTCTCAACTTCTGAAAAGAACAACTCAACGTCATCTGTCAGGGAATGAAGAATGCCTTATTTAAAACAGTCAATCCACTAAAACAAGAAAGAGAATCAAAGCCTCTGTTGGCTATGGAAGTCCTGACATGAAATCCATTATCAAATGAATCAAACGTGCTTCTGGTATTGCTGCATGCAGGTATTAAACTGTGTTTGAGATTTCCTCCCAAATTGACAAGACAAATAATCTCACCAGGTCTTCGTACATCAGCCAAAATGACAATCTGGCCATCCGTTTAGTGGTTTTATCCTTGTTCAAATGTGTTGACTTCAAATAAACAATCACCATGCAACCTAGTGACCGTAAGGATCAATGGGTAACTCATTTTTTAGCTCTTCAAACCTTATAACACAAGTGCTCAACATACTTAAAAATGGGGATCTCTTGCTCAATTCAACGCCTCTACCAGTACATTAGAATCTCCCATTTGAGGTTCAATGAAATGTTAAATTAATTCGAAAATGATCTCCATTCCACATGTTTTTCAGTAACCTTCTTCTTGGAATTTCAGTATCCAAAAAAGTTCAACAGTCCCCTGAGATGACAGACCTTGATGTGTACAACCATAGGGAAAATCCACAAGTCTCACACACTTCAATGGTGATTTTAGTAATAATGGTAACAACTTTCAATAGATATTTTAAGAGTCGACGAGGATTTTGGAGTTGACATGAAGGGGACTTGCGCATTTGCACTATGCAGATAAACCTCAAGTTGTTTGTGCATTCATTTTACAATTTTAGAAGTAATACCACATAAAGTACTATAACAATGAAATATATAAGTCTATCTATAAAGTTCAATTTTGCAGCATGCAGTCGGTGCTGCAACGTTACAGGGAGTTAAAGGAGGAAGGCCACCAACTACTTAATCCAGCTTCAGAAATCATGGTAAGAATCTGAAACGACCTCCTCTTTTTCTAGTTTGCATGGAAGCTATAGATGTCTTTCACTTTCAAAGGACTCATTTTATGCAAAAATGGCATCAGCATCCTCTGAAAACTTGGTCATTCCATTAGCAATTTCACACTCTAGCTGTAAAAGCGCACCTGCATAATACCACGCTTCACTGTCATAATGTCTCACTTTATCATTTTAACAAGCAAAAAATGCATGAGAAATATTTTACCTAATGTGAACATGTTTTGGCAGTAAAACTAAAGATTAGCTGCATATAAAACTTTGACTATCCCAGAAAGTGGCAAGAAAGTTTTTGTGAAATGTAGCCTAAAATAAATCTTTCCTTAGAAGAACATAGCAACTAATGTAGCCGAAAAATGACATTTGCCGCAACAATTGGAGATATAACAGTCCAGTCCTTACAAATAGTTCCACAAAAGCTAAACGTAGTATTGTTGTTTAAAATGTGCTTAACCAAGTATACTACCAAATAAGATCTCTATAGCTAAATATAGTATTGTTGTTTAAAATGTGTTTAACTACAGAATCTACAAAATAAGATCTCAATCTACCTTTTGCTATTCGATGAAGGAGTGATTTAACATTTAATTGCTCTAATACTCGCCCTCACTCCTCAGCTGGACTCTAGCATGGAAATATATAATTTGGGAAGTAAATAGGAGCTAGAGAGATTTGAACTCATGATCTCCTACTTTGATACCATGTGAAAATTTGTGGAATCATTGTCAATTGTTTTAAAAGTTTAAGCTATTAGATAAATGTGTGGTTTAATATTTAATTACTTTAACACTCCCCATCACTTATAAGCTGGACTTTAGCCTAAGCTTAATACATAATTTGGGTGGCAAATAGAGTTTGAAGAGATTTGAATTTAGGACCTCTTGCTCTAATATCATGTGAGAATTTATAGAATCGCTGATAGTTATTCTCAAAGCTTAAACTATTAAATGAATATGTGATTTAATGTCTAATTACTCTAACAACCGAAATTATTTTTTTAACCCTAGGCCTATTTAATAAACATGGAGTCTGAACGTTAGGATGGAAGGGAATGGGATTAACTCACTTGAAAGTCATTATTCAAGCTGAGAAACTTCGGCCAGGATTCTTCACCAACTAATCCGTGCATAATGATGACATCCCCATAATGCATGGCTTCAAGACTAGATATCTAACCGAATACAAACAAGAAAAATACACAAAAAATAGACTGCAAGAGCAGTGCAGCAGGGGTCATCAGAGAATGTCGAAGACCCTACTTGCCGCAAATGCTTCCCTGATCAAACACCAAATTCAATTTGGTAGAAACTGCTACAGTTAATTTAATCAGCACTCAATGGAAAAAAACTCACTTCCGTATGCTTTCATGATAGCTCACCACCTCCAATGGAATCTCCAGAACTTTTACTTAGTAGTAAAATAGCTATAAAGCATCCATTAGAAATATATCATAGGCAGGTTCTTACCTTACAGATCCCATCTGCAGTTGTACTAGTCTACTTACTCCTAGGATCACCTGTTCCATCAGTCCTCATCAGTCATCATGGCCATTGAAATCCATGAAACGCTTTCAGAACTATCCCATTGTTAAACATGCACCATACCAATGCCTTTCCGTTCATCAACTTTTCTGTTTTGCTACTTCTATGATGTTCCCAGCATTGCCAAAGAGAAGTCACAAGCTTAAGACAACAGCTACAACAACTGCAAGAGCGTTACAGGTACAGTAATTTTCCTCTTGGTCTTGGCTTTTTGGAGAAATGTACATGAATCGTGTAGAAGTGGATTTCCACAAGGATTGAGGACTCTTCCAATTATCTCACTGAATAATATTTAGCATGCTTACCCGACTTAGAATTTCTATTCCAACTGTTAGCATTTGTTAAAATTATCATCTTGTAGATTGAGGAATATCAAGAATCAGTTTTCAAAAAGTGCATATCTTTATGGTGTCGAAGAATTCATATAATTAACTCCACTTAGAGCCAAAAAAAAGAGAGTCTGTTGTTTGTAATGTATCAGCCAATTACCCTCATGTAATGTCTAGTCTAGGAAAATACGTCCGCAGTTTATCGATGTCCAATGAGAGAAATATATATATGTATATATATGTATGTATGTATGTATGTATGTATATGTCATCTTGTCAATCATGTGCATTGAGAATCCTTGCATAGAGCTGGTGAAACCGTGGGCAAATAGTGCAACACAGCTATTATTTCATAACCAAAGAAGGCAACTACTTCTCTTATAATCATTAAGCATAATCACTCAGCCAAGCATATTCTATCTACTTGGTGTCAATGTTTCAGGAGAGCTACTAATGTCCAGGCGGAGGTAGCATAAAGTATTGTTTGTTGCAATCTAATGGATCTTCTTTGTCCGTGAACAACGTGTTCGTCAATTAGGCCCAACAAGTTTTTTATTGGGAGAGGGGACAATAAATTCAGGGATTAATTTTCAAACTATCACATTAGGGGTGTACTTCTATTTATTTTGGATGAGCTGCCAGGACAAAGAAATCCGAAAACTATCACATTTTGAGTATACTTCCTGAAATATTTTGGCTGAGCTGCCAGAAAATAGAAATTCAGAATGTTTCCTCGAGTTTCAACAATCTTGGGAAGCTAGACTGGGTCCAAAACTTTGAAAATGACTAATTTCATTGATAAAATCAGCAAAGTCGTTTCAGAATTGCTAAAGCAACTCATCATGACAGCTTCTAGATTTGATAATGTGACAAATTATACATTAGAAGAATGTCTATTCACTTAACTAATGGATTGGAAAGAGTATTGGATGCCTCGTGATATGATATGCTATTAGAATGTCAAGCATCAAGAGACAAGAGAAGGTCTTCAAACTGAGTCAAGAAATAGATAAGTTTTTGAGTCTAGGTATGATATTGTCTCTTCAATCTGACGCATGCAGGCAATTGATGGGAGAACAACTCTCTGGCCTCAGTGTCAAAGATCTGCATAATCTAGAAAAACAACTGGAGATGAGCCTAGAGGTTGTCCGTGCCAAAAAGGTACTAGCTGAATATCTGCCTCAAACTGTCAAAACTTTGTTTCTGTATTATTACCAAATCCAGCAAAAGACACACCACTTCCTCAATATATGCAAGGAATAATTCTGGTAATTCTTTCTCAGCAGAAGCAAATTTTCTCTGACGAGATAGAAGAGCTGAACCTTAAGGTTTTCACAAACTGGCGACTTCATTCCAATGGTATGGTTATCAACCATCAAGTGACTCACAAAAGCTTAATTCATTCCAGGGAAACGCGATGCATCAGGAAAACATAGATCTGCATCAGAAGATAAATCTCCTCCTCCAGGAAAATAATGCATTGAGAAAGAAGGTATTAGTTCAGATGACAAGTGCATCTATTACATCTACTTAAACCAGAATCAAATCATTACTCATCTGTTATTTTACTGACAAATTTCCTAATCCATAGATTCACAAAGCAAGGGATGTCAATGAAAGTAACCATTATTCCCATGAACCATTGGATAGGGCCATAGTACATGATGTGTTTGCACCTTCAAACCTCCGGCTAAGCCAGCCACAGCCTCAGAGTAAAGAAGCCCGTCTAGAAGCAATCCATCTGGGGTAAATTTTCCAACTCAATTATTTTGAAGATTATATTTTATATCAAGGTTATTTTTGTTCCACAAAAGATCTGATTAAGCACTGTGAATCAGATTGCGACTGCATTAGCACCAGTTGGACAGTGGATGGTTATCAGCCGTATTGTCTTGGAAGCTAGCAGACAGTCTAAAAGCTCAAGCTCCTACAAGTGTTGAGTTCATTCCAGACAACAATAAATAATAAAAGCAAGACAATATGCCAGAAGGTAGTCACCACCATCGGCTAAGTTGTCCTCTTCGTTCTAACCGATATCTGTTAGAAGGTTTACACTGCCAATTCTACTCTAAAAAATCATAGTCTTGATCACTGCTTTTCTTCCAGAGGTGTGCCCTCTACAGTTTCTAAACAATTTAAAAATATTTGCAAACTTTCGTAGATTATAGTTTGAAACCCGCACATTATGTGCGTGAGATGGGGTCCAAAAGGATGCACTTCTCTATTGCTATGTGACTTATACGCACGAAGAATGAAGAGATACGGAAAGAATATAATGCATCTGAGAGTTTGTTCAGCTTCCTTTTGTGACAAAGTATGCGCAATCTTCATTGATAAATTGCAACCATAAATAAACAGTCGGTTAGCCTCGCACAGTCGGTAAACACAGAGGAGAAGCTGCTTAAAATTGAAAATTCAAGCCAGCACAACAATTTTGAACATCCCTTCGGTCGTAATGCAGTGGATAGGACGAAACATAGCGGGCAAGTCAACCAACATGTGCACTGCTCATTCCCTGTCAACAACAAAGCCATATTACATACAGAGCAAGTATGCGGACACATCATCTCTTAGGAGTCTTCATCTAAATTACCTTCATTTGACATGAAGAACAACCCTCTTAAGCCTCTAAGCGTCACGCAGACCACCCAATTAGGATGATTAGGAATCTATTTTCCATGCTGCTGCAATTCCTAATATGAAGTCATCGCTGGACTAGCCATGAATTATTTCTTTCTTCAGTGATCCCACCATGTTAACACAGCTACATCTTCGGGATATCTTCTTTGCGAACTAAGATGGCAAGACCAAATACATTTTCTTTCACTATTTTCGGCCACATTTATGCAAGGAATTCTTGTGGGAGAAAAAGAGGGTGATGGGTCGTTTAGAGAGAAAAAGCTATTGTAAATTAAGTCAGATCGCAATCAATTGGAGCGGAATTACAACTATCAGAATTGCGTAATGCAGAATGTAAATAACACCACAGATGAGAAAAAAAGAACAACACACCCGAAATTTTTTATGTGGAAAACCCAAGATGGGAAAAATCACGGGAAGCTAATCTAGGCTATAATCCAAGGGTTACAATTAACACTCCGACAATGTTTATCTCACAATAAGTCCTCACAACTATCACAAAACACATCATCTCTTAAAAACTCTTAAGAACTCTCGTGTTTACTTACGTTGTTGAAGACTTTTGTAATCTCTCTGAAGTATTTTCTAGTGCTCTTTAAATTTCCATCCAATCCTTCTATTTAGAGTGGTAGACCTCCACCCAAATTAAGAATCTTGCCTGATTGGTTATCACCTCCTAGTTAGAAACTTTCCCGATTCATTGAATTCCTCTAATTTAGTCATTCTCTAGAATTATATTCTGGCATTTTTTTTTTCGTGTCCTACCGTAATAAGACTGCCTTCCTATTATGTAATCTTGATAAGCAATCTTCAGGATATTCCAAATTGACTCCCAAACGTGTTGGGCTGCTCCCAACAAATCTCCTCCAAGCCTGTCATGGAGGGTATTAAACATTCTTATCACTTCGATAAGCCGACCTCCTTCCTACACAATTTTAGTTTCTTCGTAGGTAGAGACTTGGTCAACATATCGGCACCATTTTTGTTTCGTGTGAATCTTCCCAAGCATCAATTGCTTCTTTTCCAACACTTCTCGTATCTAATGATACCTAATATTAATATGTTTTGTCCCCAAATGAAATGTAGAATTTTTACTGAGATGAATAGCGCTTTGGCTATAGCAATGCACAACATACTCATCTTGCTTCTAGCCCAACTCTTGCAAAAATCTCTTCATCCATAACATCTCTTTGCTAGCTTCAGTGGCAGCTATGTATTCAGCCTTTGTTGTGAACAGTGCAACACACTTTTACAATCTTGATTGCCAAAAGACAACAAAAGTCATTAAATAATCAAACGTAGATTGCCTAGAATCTACATCTCCCACAATGTCTGCATCGATGAACCCCTCGCGTATCATATTTCCATCACCAAAACACAAACACAAACTACATACACCTTAAAGATACTAAGTATTCTCTTGACAACCTAATGTTGTTTATTGAGATTTGACATGTATTGGCTAACAATTCCAACAGCATACTCAATATCTAGTTGTGTGCACACCATTGCATACATGAAACTTTCAACAGCAGAGGTATAAGGAATTTTCATCATCTCTTCCTTCTCCCTTTCACTCGAGGGACATTGCATTGTGCTTAGATGAAAATGACTAGCCAAAGGTGAGTTGGTTGCTTTGACGTTGCTCATGTTGAATCTTTGCACAACTTTCTATACATAACTCTCTTGGGATAATCATAATTTCCATAAGCTCTATCGCACGATATACTCATCCCAAGTATTTACATTGCTGGTCCAAGGTTCTTCATGGCAAATTCCTTACTCAACTCCTCCTTGACTTTTATGATTTTCCCAACATCATGCCCCATAATTAACATATCATCAATGAATAATAAAAGAATCACACAATGATCTCTCGTCGTCTTCTTGTATTCATTCCTCTCCATGAATGAATCAAACTTCTTGAATCATTGCCTTGGAGCTTGTTTGAGCCCGTGGAGAGTCTTTTTCAACCTGTATACAAGATTTTCCTTACCTTTGGTGACAAAACCACGGGGCTGCTCCATACATATCTCCTTATCAAGATCACCATGTAAGAATGTCGTTTTAACATCAAGTTGCTCGACTTCTAAGTTCAAGGTTATTGTCAAATCAAAAACTACTCGAATAGATGACATATTTATAACAAAAGAGAAAATCTCCTAATAATAAACTCCATTCTGCTAACTGAAACCATTCACCACCAATCTTGCATTGTAACCGACTCTTTGGTAACTTCACCAAATTATAGGTATGATTATCACGCAAGGATTTTATCTCTTCTTGCATTATCTTCATCCATTCATTCTTGTGGGTATCAATTTCCACTTCTTGGAAATTCTCTGATTCTCCTCCACCAGTGAGAAACACATACTCGTTTGAGAGGATTTTTTGTTAGGCTGCCTCTCTTATTGATCTCCTTGGTTGCTCTTGAGGAACATCATCGATATCAATTTTTTCCTCCTTAACCTCATTATCAACAACTGTATCTCCACCATCTTCATTATTAGTCTTGACCTCAACTCCTTCTGCAGCCTCATCATTAGCTACAGTCTTAGTTTGTGCTTGTTGACCCAAATCATTCTCGGCATCTTCATGTACTCCCTCACCAATAGAATTTTCTAATGAGCCTAGGGCTCCAAGTCTATTAATTCTTTCTCCACACTTTGAGATTCTTCGTGGTTCTTGAGGTCTTTGATAGTTTGATCTTCAAGGAACACCACATCTTGGCTTTTGAACACCTTTTTGCTTTTAGGATCCCACAATTTGTAGCCAAAGGCCTTGTGAGCATATCCCAAGAATATGCATTCCTTGGCTTTTCCATCATGCTTGACTCATTCATCTCTTGATATGTGTGTGAATGCCTTGCAATCAAACACTCTCACGTGACTGTAAAATGAACTCTTACTATTATATACACTTTGTGGTGTCTCTCCCTTGAGTGGAATCGAATGTGATAGATTTATCAAGTCCATCACCGTCCTCATTGCCTCCCCCTAAAATGAGTTTGGCAACTTCGCATGGAAGAGCATACACCTTATTCTCTCACATGCTGTCCAATTCATCCTCTTGACAATGCCATCGTGCTGTGGTGTCTTAGGCACTATTTTCTTGAGCCTTATGCCATGAACTCTGCAGTAATCCTCAAATGGCCCTAGGTATTCCCTGCCATTGTCAGTCCTCACACACTTCAATTTTCTGTCAGTCTCCCTTTCTAGTTTTACATGTAAATCCTTGAAGGTATCAAGAACTTGATCTTCATCTTAAATGCGGTGGCCCACACCTTCCTTGAGAAGTCATCTAATAAGGTAACATAATAGGAAGCACAACGGGTAGTTCTCAAAATCATAACACAAACACCAATACATAACAAATCAAGTCGATTAGCTTTTTTCAATTGTAAAATATATTTAAAGGCAACTCTATTATTTTTCCCTACATTGCAATCTTCACAAGGGTTTATATAGGTACCTTTTATTGTTTAGAGTAAATTCTTTGATGTGAGAACCTTCATTCCATTCTCACCCATATGTCTAAGCCTTTTGTGCCAAAACTTGGTAGATATCTCCCTTACTACATTAACATCTCTGCCACATAGTTTCACTTGTATAGAGTGATACGTTTTTTACTCCTCTTGCTATCACCAAGCTGCCCTTGGTTACTTTCACAGAAGTGACTCACATAATCGTCATCATCTAGCTTTCCTATGGAGATAAGGTTAAGGCGAATATAAGGGACATGTCTTACCTCTTTCAAGATCAGCTTGCATCCATTGTTGGTCTTGATCTTAACATTTCATATGCCAACAATCTTTGATGAGCCATCATTACCCATCTTCATGAGACCGAAGTCTCTAGTTGTATATGAAGAGAAAATTTCTCTCTTGGGGATTACGTGAAAGGAGGCTCCATAATCAACTAGCCAAGTGATGTCTTGGCATGTTAAGTTGATGCTTTCATCAGTATGGATATTCCTTGTGTCTTCATAAACTATAGTGACATTTGCAACCGATGCTTCAACTTTCTCTTTGGCTGCCTTTAATTGATAATCTTTAATGAGATGTTCAATTTTTCCACAATGAAAACAAGCTCTCTTCTCAACCCTTGGCCTTGATGTTGAACGACCTTTAGGTCCATAACTTTTGCTCCTCCCACGATCTACTTTCTTCTCTTGTTTATTGATAAGAAGAGTTCTTACACCATGGTTATAGTACTTTTCATCCTTGCACCTTTGCTTTTCACTTAACAGTTTATCCTTCACTAACTCCATAGTCAATGCTCCATTGAGTGTGGAATTATGCATAAACACAACTAAGGTGTCCCTGCTTTTTGGCATAGAACCTGTTAGGAAGTGTGTATGCAATGTTGGAGTGATCATCCTCCCAATTGCATTGATTTGGTTCACTAGATCTCATATAGTGCACATGTATTTAGAGACTCATTCCATCTTCGTACTCCATACACGACACTTTCTTTATTAGGCTTGCTATGTTTTAAAATGTATTCATTGTGTATGTCCACTCCAGATTTCTCCACATGTCATAAGCATTGTCTTCTTGAGTGAAGTTTTTAAAGCTGCTTTGATCGAGCCACCTTCTAATAGTGCCAACACATCTTTTGTTGAGGATAGTCCACTCGTCCTCCTCCTCCTCCTCTTCGTCTACTGCTATTATTGGGGCTTTTGAGGAATCATTTTTTTCCTCTCCATCTTTTACCAAATTGAAATATGATGCCAGAGTCTTTATTATGCCCTTTGGGGGCATTCTTGTCTTGATTGGCCTTTGCAAGCCTTTGATATAGAAATGATCCTCCATCTTGCACCTTCATATTACATAATTTGTAGCTATGAGCATAATCATGTTGACCTTGTCTTTTGACATATTTTACAATCTAGCTCTGATACCACTTGCTATAAATTAAGTCAAAATGAAATCAATCGCAGCAAATTTCTAACTATCAGAATTGCACAATATGCAAAACATAAATAACATAGCAAATGAGAGAAAAGAAGAACGACACAATAGAAAATTTTTCATGTGGAAAACTCAAGATGGGAAAAACCACAAGACGTTAATCCATAAACCCTCCACTATAGTCAAAGGATTATAATTAACACTCCAATGGTGTTTCTCTCACAATAAATCCTCATAATTGTCACAAAACATATCCTCCATTGAAAAAATCTCATGAACTCTCATGTTTACTCACGTTGTTGAAGACTCTTGTGATCTTTCTTGAGTATTTTCAAGTGTTCTTTAAATCTCCATCCAATCCTTCTATTTATAGTGGTAGACCTCCACGCAAATTAGGAATCCTGGCTAATTGGTAATCACATTTCAATTAAAAACTTTCATGATTTATTGAATTCCTTTAATTTAGGCATTCCCTATAATTATATCCCGATATTCTTCCTAAATAAGACTAATTCTTATTTATATTTCTTCATTTTCAGCATCCTATTAAAATAAAACTCCATTCCTATTATGTAATCTTGATGAGCAATCTTTGGGATATTCCAAATTGACTCTCGAACATGTTGGGTTGCTCCCAACAAGAGCCAACCATCATAGCACTAAGCAACTCGATCAATCTTTGTGCACAATCAACATTGTAGAGCAATGAAGTAACCATTTCAAATTACAACAACAGTGGTCTTATGGCAATGTTCTACTGATGAGAAAAAACCGTCGACATAACAAGCTATAAACTTGATGGACTTACTCTTGAACAATGCTTGTGCAACATCCTCAATTTGACCCCTATATAAGGAATAGAATTACAACGATAATCGACAAATTATGGAAAAAGCAAGGGATGACCACCTTAAGATAAAAATCCAATTTTACATTGGTGGACCATGAATTTTTGAAAAAGTGGAAACGGGCCACAAACAAGGAGTCATGATGGGTCATCCATGATGGGCGTGAGGGCCCATTGGCCCTCACGCCCATCATGGACGGCCCAAGTGGACCCATCAAGGCCAACCAAGCTCAACTTGGTCTTTTGGAAACTTGTACATTAATTACCCATGTGCATGAATAGTATTTTATACTATAATTTGATTAAATCCCTAAATTACCTCTTCTAGAAGCTTGTTGGCTTAATGAGACAAGGCTTGTTGTCTTCTAAGGAAGGGTAGGTGCCCTATTGAAGAAGGAAAAGGAAAAGACCAAATTAGTTAACTTCCTTAGTTCATTCCCAAATAGAGCACATGCTTGAAATCTAACATTAAATGAAGAGTGGATAGGAAGATTTCAAGAGCTCTCGATGGCCATTCAAAGGACTTGGACAAGAAAAATTTATGGGATTTTGTACTAAGCTTATTAAGGATGTGAGGAAACTTGAAAGGGAAGTTCCTTTCTCTCATTTATTTCTCTCATTTATTTCTCTCTTTCCCCTTCATCAATCGAACCTCTCTCTCTCTCTCTCTCTCTCTCTCTCTCTCTCTCTCTCTCACGCATTTCCCTCTCTCCCTCTCTCCCTCTCTTTCTTTCCTTTCGCTGGCCACTACACCACCATTGCCCACTATTGCCTTTGTCATTGCTGTCCTCACGGCAATCCAGTTGTTGTGACCCGATCTCGCTGCCATCCCTCACGAGGAAAGGAAAGGGAAAGGTCGAATTTATGAGTACTTGACCATGAAAGTTTCCTTACAGTCCTCAACCATAGGGATGTCATCACCTCACCCCTAAGATGAACCTTATGTAAGTTTACTTAATCGTAATCATAAGTTCTCCCAAACTCATACCCTGCGTAATAATGGAGAGTCGCCCACGATACGTCTTGACCAACGGTTTTAAGGTAAAAAAAATCCAAACGTAAAGGTGAGTTTAAAGGTACCTTTACCACGAAAACCCTCTCGATAGGATGCTTTGTCCATAAGGATGACATCACTTCATGTGACATTCTGAAATTTAAGCCCTCTAAGGGATAAATGAATGTGAATTTCGTCAATGTATTGTTGGTTGATCTTAATCAGAATTGATCACTATTGAGATACTGACCTTGAGGAGAAAAGCTAATGAGGACAGAACTCGTACGACTAAAGAACTTGACCGTAAGACTTGTGTGAGGACGATCCTGTAGATAGGTAGGCCGATTTCAAGGACGACTAGAAGTCGATTTGCAGATAAAACATAATGGAATGACAAGTAATTCCGTTTACTGTTATCGAACCTACGAAAGACCCTAGGTTGATCCTTAGTAATTGTGTACTTTGAAATAAGAATCTATCCTCCACAAGTTCATGTAGTCAATGACATCCATGTGTCAAGATGTCTTAAACGTGGTTTAACACGAGTCGGTTACGTGTGAATCCCCAAAGCCGCTTGTTAGTCTAAGTTGTACCCAAAATGGCATTGGGTGAAATTGACATGACAAGAGAACTTAAGATTGGATTTTGAATTATTGGGAATGTCCGAGACGGACTTTGGATGAAGCTACTTTGACAGTCGGGAATGCTAATTAAGCCGAGTATTTGGAAAAAGGGGTTTTTGGAGTAAGGAAGTGAGCCCATAAGGAAGTGGGCCAGGCCAAGCTAGTGTGGGCCTTAGGCCCAAGGTGGGACAGTCACCATGATGGGCCTAAAGCAAGCAAGTGAGCCCATTGGACCCAAACCAACTATTCCTCCTTCCAAGCCAATTACCAAACCTTAAGCCCATTTGAGCCCAATCAAGCCCAATCAATTCCCAAGCCTATTCCTATTCATTTCCAAGCCCATTTATTAGGCCCATACATCAATTTCAACCCAAGGTCAAATTGATAATTTGTGCAAGGTGAAAATGATCAAATTGCCCCTAAAAGCAATTGAATAAGGGCAAAGGAAGAGAGAGAAGATGAGGGCACTTGCATGGGGAGTTGGAGCAAGCATTGATGAGCCTTGATGGAGAAGACTTCAGCTCTATCTTCACTCTCTCTCTCCCCTCCATTAGCCCCAATCGTTGAGCTCTCTCTCTCCTCATTCTCCATCTCTTCTAGTTTCTATTCTGGCAAACCTTCCTCTAAAGCTGAGTTGATTGTTGGCTTCCTGGATGAATCAGATCACATGCCACCCACCATTGTCTTCAAGAGATCCAAACTGTACCGAAGGACTTGGCCGTTCGCCGATCAGAGTTGCCGTTTAACCTGTCGGCCAGCTAGAAGCTAGCGGCAGTCTGACCGCCTGGCCCTATTCTACTTCAGCTGTCCTTCTTGCGAAAATCGAGTTGTTCGTTGCCTTCCTATGAGAATCATCCTTCGTGCCACCCACCATCGCACTCAGAAGGCCTAAACTGTTCAGGAAGACCCGGCCTCTTGCCGAATGGAGCTGCTGGCCGACCCGTACGCCGGCCTAAAGTTGCCGATTGCTGGCCCGTCGGTTTGCCTGCAGTCTACACCGTTTCACGTTTTCAGCCACTTTTCTCCCATTACGACCCTTCCTCCACCCATCCTAACCACCACCAAGTCCCCCTTGACCCCCTGGTGCCACTAGTTGCTGGCCAACCCCTTGCCAAAGCTCTGATAAGCCGCCCAACTCTATTTCTCCACCAGCAATGCTATTTTTCAGAGTTTCAATGGGAGTTCAAGTTGTGGTTGCTATTCTGAGCTTGGGACTGCCTTGGATCATTATGGTAGAGGTCCCGGTGTGTAGCCACCATCGCTGCCGCGTCCATGTTTGCAGCTTGCTTAACGAGCGAGCTTAGCTCCTAATCCTTTGATTAGTGTCTAAACTTGCTTAGGGTTGATTTAATTCGAATTGATTCTAGTTTAGGAGATTTAATTAAGTTGTATTAGCCCTAAGATAGGTGGTTAGATGGATGGATTAGATTATTTTAGCTTAATCTCGCTTTAATTGCTTAATTGTGCTCATGTGTTTAATCAAGCTTGTTTTGCTTAATTAATTGTTTGTTTGTTATAATTAATGTTTTGTTTACTTTCTGAGTTTAGTTTATTATTTCTTTTATTCTGGAAATTCTGGAATTTTACTGTTCATGACACCGTTCACGAGTTACTATTCACAGCGCACTATTCACGAGTTACTGTTCAGGAAACACTATTCACGCGTACTGTTCACAAAACACTGTTTACCAAAAAATAAGAAGTGCCTAATTTCATGTACTTTGATCTTATGAAGTGATTTGAGTGTGTATATGCATGAACATCCACATCAATTGAGTGAATTTCACAAAAAGGGAAATATGCTTTGTCCAGAGAGACACTGAAATGGACCGCCTTTAGGGTAAAATGTTTGAAGTTGTATTTTCAAGCATGGTGCATTGGTTAAATGCTCATAGATAAGAAAGAAGTCTTAGTAGTGAGCTTGTGTGATCAAAAGTTGAACGGAAGTTATGGATGCGATACCCGGCGGGAGTCGAAAGCCGGTCGCAGTAGATTCTGGACCAATGTCCCTTTCTGGGAAATCGTCTAAACGGAAGTTATGGATGTAGCCATGCCCAACAGGGCGGGACAAAGCCCGATCTTCTTATCAGTAGCTCAGCGGGAGTTGGATGATCACTAATTAGAAAGTTAGCCATGGCCGGGAGGTCATTATTATCTGGAGCACGCATGAGTATTGAGGTAGATGAACACTAATTGGAAAGTTAACTATGGTCGGTAGGTCATTAGTAACTAGGGCACGTGTGATTGTTGAGTTGGTTAGGCCTTATTATGGGGTAAAATTGTGTGGCGCGGTATGTGACGTGTCATAACGATTTTACCTTATAATCGTGACCTATGTGATCGATTAATGCATGATTGGTGGCATGCTAATTGCAAGAGCATATGAGAATCATGGCATCATTAGTTTCGATTATACATGTTGATCACATTACTTATGGTACGCACGCATGAACTGATAATGTGCAGGATGTGGCAATGGCTAGGTGAGATTGCTTGTGATGCGACTTGTATGTGATTGATGAACTATATCATCTAATAGCCATGTGCATTGCATGTATTGTGTTGATATGTAACGTGCAAGGTATGAAATACCAGGTAAGGTTGCATGCGAATCAACTATGTAGTTAGTGATTGACCCTAGCTGTTGTGATTTGTTGCTTGTTGGTTGTTGGTCGTGGGTTGTTGGTTGTTGTGGGGTAGTTCTGAAGAGATACCTCGAGTTGAGTTGATGTACTAATCGGGGGCTTAAGGGAAGAACTCACTGAGATTTATATCTCACTGGTTATTATATAATCATTTTCAGGTCCCTAATGTGAAGAACTCGGAGCTTGAAGCGTAAGGGTCAGGAGCATAGGTGGCTCAATAGTTTTTTATAAGATAGACCTTCTGTATAAGCTTGGGGTGTTTATGAAAGTGTATTTGATTTGAAACTAATTGTTCTGCTTTTCTATCCCATGTATGTTGTTGTTAGGGGATTAGTTAATTCGCTTATGCATGGGCAATAAAATGAAAAGGGTCGACGACGAGTCTTGGGAACGTCGCAAAATTCTATCGACCACCGAGGGATGTGCATGCGCTCGAGGTTCGGGGCGTGACACTTCATCCTTTAAGGATACTGCTAATATCGAGTATGCTAAACCGTAGTAAGTTTATCAAGACCCGTACCCCACATGACGAGTTCAATTATAATATTTAGTTGTTTAAGGCAACCTAGAAATAAGACGGGATTCACCACTAGTCTCGTCTTTGGGGGTCAGCTAGAAAACCCAATCGAGAGTCGGGAGTGTTACCTCGATTCTTACATAACCAAATATCTAGATTCGGGGACTTTATTATGTCAATATTTCTATCAGTGCCCTTTCGGTACCTAACAATATATTGTATTTACCTAAAGTGTCCATGCATTTCTTCTTTAACTTTTTAAGATCATTTATTCTAAACTAGGCGATCATGCGTGTTTGGTCATTTACATGCTACACTATTCAAGAAAATGTGAAAAAGAAAAAAAAAAGAAATCAATTGAATTAAAATTGCCAGATAGTAAGTAAGGGCATGCATGAAAAAATTTCTGGCCAGAAATTGATTTCTCAATTTCTATTCCATGGACAAGTTTCTGAGTAAAAAAATGTGTTTGATAATAAATCAAAATTTCTATTTATGAAATAAAAATTTGTTTGATAACAATTTAAAATTTCTATTTTTGAAATAAAAATTTGTTTGATAACAAAATAAACTTTCTATTTCTAAGAGCGGCAACGACCAGCATCTGGTAATCGGCAACAAGTGGCTGAAGTCTGAAGTTCGACGTTCAGCACCCGGTGCCAAGTTCGGTGACCAGCAGCGAGCGGCCAAAGTTCGGAGTTCAACACTAGAGTCTGATGATTGGCAACCGACATCCAACGTCTGGAGTTTGACATCTGACATTCGACATCTGGAGTCCGGCAACAGGAGGCCGACAACGAGTGGCCAGTGGCCGAAGTCTAGCGGCAATTGGCGGGAGGCCAACATCCAACGGCTGGTGGCGAGCGACGGACAGTCGCCGATGAACATCTGGTGGTTAGTGGTGAGCTTCCAGCGTCCAATGAGTGGCCAGTGACTGATGGGCGTTTGGCATCCAGCGACCGACAGTTGGCGATGGGCAGCCAGAGTGCGGTGGTCAGCTGCCGACGTTCGGTGGCCGACGGTTGGTGGTTGGTGGCCGAGGTCGGTGGTGGGCGGTCGGCAACCGACGGCGAGCATTAGACATCCCACGGGCAGCAAGTGGGCGATAGGTGGTGACGAGAGTGAACAATGAGAAAATTTTGATTTCTCATTTCTGTTCTAGAAATAGAAAAGCTAAAAATTTTAACTTTTGATTTCTGCTTCCAAATCTATTTCTGAAATAGAAATATGTTCCAGAAATAGAAAAATGAAATTGTATTACCAAACGGATTTCTATTCCAAACTTGTTCTGGAGAACAAGAAAAACAGAAAAATAGAGAAACAAAAATTTTGTCATGCGCTCCCTAAACAACCAAGGAAAGTAATAAATCTATCATGCAATCCTAGGAAAGATAAAAGAAAAACATAATTACAAGAATAAGAAAGAAAAGAACGCACAACTCGTTGGGCTTTTATATAAGTAATAGGAATTCAAGACATATGTCAGGAATAAATGGTACAAAGATATGGTTAGATTGGACATCAACCTTTCATCATCTTCACGTCATCTTCGTTTTCGGGATCCTACTCTAAACCTACTCTAAGAATTATAACTAGGTACATACAATAAAAAAACAAGCATATACATCAAAAAAACCAATACACAACATCATGCCAAAGTCAATCAATCAAAGGAAGTTCAATCACAAATCAGATTTAGGCTTCAAGGCCGGCCTTTGAAATTCATGCGTAGGTCCCTCTAAGACATCTACCCAATTTGTTTTATGACTTACAGTCATTATTGACCAATTATATTCTCGCATGACTCTAACAAATTGTTCTATGTGATTCCCAAGATCTATCCTTAGTATCATGCATCGGCCCTAACATACATCTAGAAGTCACATTTACGAGCGTGAATTAAATACACATGCAAGTCTTTTGGATCTTATTTCTCAACAATCAAATAAGAAAGTGAATCGCCGATGGGTCACTTATTACTAAAGGCACACGCCAAACACAAGCATAAACATTTCTAATAAATGATGTGATTATATGCATGAGGGTACATGTAATGTTTCAAAGATATTTTTAAAATTATTAACCAAGTTTTTTTTTTCAAACAAAGTGATGGGCTCACATAAATACAATCACAAGCATCTCAAACATTTTGAATATAGTCCAAATCATGCCCTTCATAATCATTAAATCAAGAGTTAAAGATATTTGAAAATATTTCGGATTAAGGAATATCTAGTTTATAGAACATATTCAATTGTCAAGGTTAGCTCGAAACTCACATAAATGCATTCATAAGCATTGCATAAATTTTGAATATGGTCCAATTCATGACTTAAGCCAAATCAAGCTTTGAAAATATTTTCTAAGAAATTATTTTTGAAAATATCACTTGTGTCAAAGTAATTTCAGGATATGATTTAGAATGTCAATTTACTAAAAGTTATTTGACAATGAAAATCAAGACATTTAGAAAAACTTTCATGAAAATGACATGGCCTAATTTCATGTGCAAACTAATTTAAGTGGTTTAGCTAAATAATTATAACAATAATTTCATGTCAAGAAATTTTAGACCAGGAATGATAAATCAACAAAATTAGATGACACCCATTAACAATCTAGCTATGAAAAAAATCTCTAAAATGTATGACATGATGACGAACAAGTTTCTTGAAGAAAGTTTTCTTAAATGAGCTATGCATGATTTTATAAAAATCAGACAATAAACGATAATGCATCAAAAAATCACTAAAATAGCAGGACATCACATCATTGCAATCAAGATTTATCCTATCAAAAGAAGTATAAAAATTATGAAATTTTCACACAACATAGTCAACATGATGGTAAACAAACTTTATACCAAGTCGAGAATCCCTACCAAAATAATGGTACAAAAATGACAGTTGTCTATCAAAACAAGAGTAAAAACAAGGGTCCGAATTTGATCTTAGGTCTAGATTCTAGTCTAGTATGGGAAAAATATAAAAGGGACCTAATTGTCATGACCCCCAACTCGATCTCTAGGGTCACAAGCGACGGGGGTTATTTTCGCAACGTCCCAGGCACATGGTTGTCCCGTTCTTTTTATCTTTTCATTAAGCACATGTGGAAGCGTACATACAATACTCGGACAACAACAAGTAGCTAGGAAAACAACCATTTAAAAACATACAATTACATTAGTTACACTTACAAACCATTTTTGTCACAGACCGTTATATTTACAACCATTACATGCCCTATGCTAAAAAAGGCTAGGGTAAATCCAAGCTCCTCTATCGAGACTGCAACTCCTCCATTAATGGGAGACCTCAATACCTACAATTATGAAAAACAACGGGTGAGTCATGGACTCAATAAGTAAAACCCACTAATTTCCGGGTAAGAGGATGCCTCACCCATCAACAAGCACATAACTCATCCAAAAATATTAGTCAATGACATATTAATAGCAGAACAAAAACTTTGTCTTGAATGAAATATGAGGGACCCTCAATCAACAGTATGCAAGCATAAATCAATATTCACCCATAACATGAGGAACTCATGCCTCACTCAATATTATACAAGCATAAACAAAATCCATTCCAAAGTATGAGGAACTCACACCTCACTCATATGCAAAAATAACCGAAATTCATTTCATAATATGAGAAACTCATGTACATGAGATTTATTTATTAACAGACAAAATCTATCGGTTCTTCCGGAATCTACCAAGCATCTGAAATCCATAGGGCAATGTCCCATAATTCAAAGGTGACAGCGGTCCTCCGACTATACATTTGTTGGGCATCCAAACTTAATCAAGCAACGTCCCCTAATCCAAGGATGACAATAGTCCTCTAACGATGAGTCTGTTGGGCAACGTCATTGAAATCCATCGGTCGATGGCTAGAAATTAGTCCGTCATGTGACCATGCATCAAGTATCACAATCCAGTTCTTATATTCACTTTTAGTTCAAGGGCTCAAAGGCATGCCATGCATAAGGGTGTGAAATGACTTATTAAAACCCAAACGTTAAGCATGCTAAACACGAATCAAGGATCGTGACTTAATCCAACAAGTTTGAGCACTAATCTAGTACCCAATTTGACTCGAGAATGACATACATTGATATCGCATTGAGACCTTGATAGGACCGGCCCGTCATGACATGTTCATTGACCTAGTACCAAACTTGGCTCGGGAACGATACGCCTCAATATTGCACCGAGACCATGAAAGGACTGGCTCGTCGTGACATGTTCACCAACCTAGTACCAAAGTTGGCTCGGGAACAATATGCCTCGATATTGTACCGAGAGTAGGAAATGACTAATCTATTGTGATCCCATCTATGTCAAGGCCAGCAAAGCCCTTTTTTTTTAGAGCTCGGGGTGTGAACTAGTACATGCACTCATGAAATAGTTTAAATTAGTTTTGTCAGAAAATAACAAACTTTCACAAAATTGCTTTTCAAATTGGTTTGAGTAAAAACATATTTGAAGCATATCAAACAAGTACACAAATCAGACTTCTTTCAAAGCAATTCAAGCCAAAGCATGAGCCAAGCTCAACAAGCAAGAACTGAGCTCAATCAAGGAACAAAGTCACAACCCAACCTCAAGCAGCAATAAATCAATCAACTTCAGTCAAGGACTCATCACACACTCAAAATAGCGTAACACAACGTCCTAGCCAAATATTATAAGTTCTATTTACCACACTTCAAGGAACTGCCTAGGTGATCGAGCAACGTGCAAGTGAGCAAACAGGCAAGAGGGTGCAGCCACGAATAAGAATGAGAGGGCGGCAGTGAAGGTGAGGTTGAGAGAGTGAAGAAGGAAGAGGAAGTTGTGCGGAAATGAGGGGAATTAAGGTCTCTATTTATAGGCAAACCCCTCATGATGATCTTTCCAAATGGACTAATCATCTTCATGTAGATAGACAATCTAAGTTGAGGAGGTGGCAAGCTAAAGAGATGGGTGGCAAGTCTAGTTCCTAGGGGCAACACTTGCTCATCTTTCCATTGGTCCATCTAAGGGGTTGAGTCATCATGAAATAATTACATGTAATTATTAATGGGACACCTAACCAATGACTAAGTCTCCCATTTAATGTTTGGATCTTGAGTAATCATTAGGCTAGATATCTTCATATTACATACTTGCTCTCCAAGTTTTTTGGTTAGGAGGCATTATGGCCTATTCATTGGAGGGACACCTCAACTTGGCATTGAAGAACTAGAGTCCAAGATAGTTAATGCATTCTTATCCTAAATTAAGAAAACTCTAGATTAGCATTGCTCCTTAAGTTGGGCATGCAGCCCCCTCTCCTTCTAAGTTGAGCGTGTGGCCCTCTTATCCTATGGTGAAAATAATTTCAAGCAGTTTTCGAAATCAGCATCAATACCTCACTAAATGGGCTTGAAAAATTATAAAATTATAAAATGTTATAGATAAGATCATAAATGATGTTTTTTTTTTTTTTTTTTATGAAGGAAGCCAAGTCCAATTCGCGATGTGGAAAGAGCAGAAAATCACTGAAAACAGCCCAAAAATTCGTCCGTTGAGCAGATTTAACGGTCGGAGAGAGTGACTCATTTTGAAATCCAAATCTTCACAAAACTCTTTGAAATTTCTATATGTTGTAGAAATAGATGTCTTTTAAAACTTTTGTGAAGAAAGAATATTCAAATTAGAAAGGGAAAATTTTATAGAAAAGTCGAGAAGGCAATCCGGTCGTTGTTTTTACTACACTGAGCAAGTTCTATATGGTAGATTATTGTGCCTTCATCCCAACCATTTCACCTAAAAAATATCTGAAATTCAAATATGTTATATATTAAAGTAATTTGAACAACATTCATGAAGGAAGTTTCTCCAAATTTGAAGTATAAAGAGCTTTATAAAATTAGAAAACGGCAAAGGTCTAGAAATTTCAAGAAACTGGAAAGTCAAAACCTATGAAACCTTAAGTGGCAAGTCTAAGGAGGAGGGGTGCACCCTACTTGGCTTTCAAGATCCCTTATCGTCATTTTTCTAGGCCATCAGTCACTCCCTACCATTAATGAGCTTATAACTCGCCCTCTTTCTAATATATAACCATCCAAAATTTCATGATTACATTCCAAGAGTAAGACTAATGGAGCCAAGTGTCCTACTTAGTCATCATGTATTAATAGGCTACCTTCCAAGAACATTAAATACGCCATGGGGAAATATCAAGTTAGAAGGCCATCTCTTTAGGCAAGAGTCAATCGAGTCCAACCACAATCAATTACTTTATTTGGCTTGAGATTTGTGCCTAAGCCATGATCGGATAAAGCCGAATGCAACCGGGTTTGATTGGTGAAATCGAGTTCGGACTTCCCCTCTATCGAGAAAGGCTTGCAACAAGGTCCAAGGGCCAAGCCTTGGATCAATCCACCGGTCCTCTGGTTGGTCCATGGGTTAGTCTAGGGTCTATGCCACAATTTATGGCCAGTCTGACGCTAAACCACATTGAGTTTATTTGATCCATGGTCGGTTCTTGATTGTCATGTAATCGTATAAGATTGATCGATCTGCCGCAACTCACAGTTGAACTAGATTGATCCATGATCATCCATGACCAATACAATGACCAGGCGGAATCACCCGCAACTGGTACAATAACCGGGCATAGTCGAGCCACGACTGTCCACCAATTGGTGGTGGTGTGGAATTGTCCCACAACCGATCCTCATGATCAAATAATCTTTCAATGTCAAACACTCTATAACCAATTATTAGGTTGCCGATCCCCGAACAAGCTACCCGGCTCATGATCGACTCTCGGGCCGACTCATGGCCTAGTCCCGCCATTGGCGTACCGATCGAAGGCAAACTAGTCAGGCCAAAGTAGGGGTCTAAATCGAGAATGTTACACTAACGATGAGCAAATCGTGTGAAATTAGTGGTATTTGAAAACTCTATGGGTGTTTTATGAATTCTTAGAAGGGCTCAAGTCTAAATGTGGTCAATTGATGCTCTAAGACCGAAGTTTCTAAAAGTGTGTATATCAGTAATTAGAAAATTAGAACATAACATGCATTAATAAACCTCCAAATCACTCAAATGATATACAAATAGCATGAAGAAATCACACGCAACTTAGAATTGGATGCGACAAACAATTTGACTAATCATCTAACCTTAAGTCGACATGTAAAGATGTCATATGATTTAATGACAATACGAGATGATTCAAGGTTCATAATGACAAGCTTGGAGGTTTTTGCTTGTAACAAACACGTTTTGAATACAAATTTAACATGCAAAATGATACTCAAATGTAATGACCTAAATGTGTATATAAAACTTGTAACATGTAATTCAAATGTCAAGAAGGCACTATTGCAATATTTGGTCTCTAAAACACCTAAACAGGCATGGCAAAGTGCATGCATGGTAAGGTCTAGTCCTAACCTTAATACTATAGAATGAGCATAATTTTGGACACCTAAAAACATGCAAAAATCCAATGAAAAATCCTACCTGCAGATTATGCAATGATAAATATTTCCTTGAGATTCCAAAACCTAAATGGGATCATGCGAGTCATGACAAAAATGACAAACCAGGTATGTATCTTCAAGTTTTTATGTTACGCCAACATCCCTTTACCTTAATGCATGCAATTGATACACTAAACAAAATCAAAACTTTGCAAATCTTGTGTCAATTGAACACGTACAACATGTAGTTCATTCATCATGAAAGTCTTGAGGTTGAACAAGGTCAATTTCATATTCAAATCTACCTAGATTCATCTCAGACCAAAACAAGACAGATTTACCTTATCTCAGATCTAAGCAGTTTTGACCTAGCTAAACATGTTTGAAAGTACCGAAAAAATTACAAGACATTCATCACACAATTACAAACAACTTTCATGAAGGCAAGTTCCTCTAGAAATTATCATAGAGATCAACACAAAAATAATAAAGACATATTTTGGGACCAAATAGAACCTAAAATGAATCTAAACTACTACAAAATCGAACAACTTCGGAGATGTTTTACAAGGGTCAAATGATGCTCAATCGGGGCGTGTGACTTATCAATCCGAAACTCGTGATATTTTCTAAGTCTAGAAGGACTCGAACTAAGATAAGGTCATTTAAGACCTCATTTTGGCCAAAACAGCAAGTCATGTTCAGTAACTCGAAAATGCGGATTTAAGGCCAAATTAAGTTTTAATCATCCAAGTTTGTCAAAATAATCAATCATAGCATATCAACTATCAATTTGTCAATCACATATCTAACATAATATGTGGTCCCGAAATTGAACTCTAACCCTAACCGGTCAATCCAGTCTTGCTTCACGGGGTTCAAGATTAACGAAATTACTTTTCGTGATTTTTTTTTTCAATCTTTTGACTTGATTGAACTAGTGGATGTTGCCGGAGCATAATTGGAAGCTAGAGGACACGATCGGAATGCCTCGGGGCTCTATAAGGATCGGCCAAGGACATCAGTTTAGCCTGCAATAGAAATAGGAAAAGTGGTCCAAGTTTGGACCGACTTTGAAGCGGCCGATGATAGATCGAGTCATTGGTACTCCTTCGATAGTTGATAAGCCAAACTCTAGCTATGGATTGGCGAAGGACAGGCCTATGAATAGATCGAGCACAACTGGTCTGCCTTCAAACGGTGTCCGGTCACTTGGTTTGAATGATTGAGTAAAACTGATCTGACTTTAGACCAGTCTTCAGGTGTCATGGATGAAATGGATGCCAGAAGTCTCCCGATCACTGATTGGCTAATTCACGAGCACACGAAGGTCGAATAGAGGTTTGAGACCAGATTGGAATAGGTTGTGGATCTCATAAACAACCGTTGGACACTGATCACAGAGGATGAATCAATCGAAACCAAAAACCGATTTTGACGCCGGTCTTGCTTTTCGAGACTGAAAAAAGTGGATCGGATGGAGATCAAGGTCGTTCGACCTTGCTGTATCTTCAATCGGGACAATGACGAGATATAAATCACTGCGGGGGCTGGCAATGGCTAGAGATTCATTGGTGTAAGGCCGGCCCAATGGATTCAAGTGAATTGGCGAGGGAGAGAAGAGAGAGAGAGAGAGAGAGAGGTTTGTAGAGAGAGAATGAAAATGTCAAGAATGAACCCCCCCTAAAAAATGGAGAGAAAATTGGCTTATATACCATCCCCAAATCAAGCAATCTCGATTGTTGGTTCGATTTGATAGTTAAAATTTTCATCCAACGATCAAAATTCAATTTTGAAAGTTTCATTATGATTTCAAGGTATTGGGTAATTGATTTAATTGGTTTGATTTGCAAAAAAGAGAGCCAAATTCGAGAACTGCGTCAAAATGTCCAATTAGGGGTCAAATTGCAATTTTGTGAAATTCAAGGGCCAATCTACAAAATTTCGGGAAATTGGCACAAAGAGGATCCTAGAATTGGTTGCCAAAGGTCCAGAACTGGCCAACAAGTAACTAAATCACCTAGGACCAATAGTGACCAATCAGATTGGTCAGACCGATTTGCTCTGATTTGACCGGTTCTCGACTGGTTCTCGACTGGTTTGATTCGGTTCTAGCTAATTCATTCACTTGGGTCCCTATTTGTTAAGAATTTATGCAATTTGGTTCCTAAAGGACCAAATTGAAAAGAAAATTTTCTTTATATGGGAGGAAATTGCCCAATTATGATTCAATTAGGTCAACCAAACCTTATGAAATTCAAGGCCCAATCCTCTTGACTTAATTGAATTATCATTATGAAAGGCAACTAGTCAAAACTATGGATGCTTTAAATCAAGCCTAAAGGGCTAAAATGATCAAATTTGCAATTTAATAAGTAAAATTGTAAATCGAATGAAATTGAATTCAGTTAGTGCCACAATTATCTTATTTAATTAACCACCCATGTGTAAGATCATTTTTTGCGTTCAAATCGACTCGAATTGAAGTGCTCGAGCTTATGTCAAAAATGGATCTAGATCTAATATCAAAATTGAACCTAAATTTATGAAGTTAAACCATAATCTTGAATGGGTCAATTCGAATTGTGTAAGTTGAAGCTTAATTGCTTGACTTTCGATGCTTGGAAGAGTAAAAAATTTCAAATTGAGAAATTTTAATGTAAATTTTTCAAAATTGATTTCAGATTTGGACTTATCTTAAAAATTGATTTCAGATTTGGACTTATCTTAAGAAAATTAGTAGAAAACAATCGTTCATTCGCAAGTCAAAAAGAATCCATTCAGGTCTCTTAGTTAGGGCTCAAAACAACAATTCATATTTTGACTTGATAAATGCAAAATTGAATGCACAAGCGGATTTAAAATAATCCCTAAATTAAATGTCGAAAAAGGAACTACACCTAATTATAACTACAATAAAAGTAATTTGATTTTTGGCCAATAAAAAACCTAAAACCGAAAAATTCGTAAAACAAGGTTCTTAATTGAATTTTGTGAAATTTTTGACATAGAAGTCAATTGACATAAAAAAAAAAAAATGTATTTGTGAATTTTTTATTTTTTCAATTTTTTTGTCAAAAATTTGATCAAAAGTTAATCTTTTAATTGAATTTTCCAAAAAAGTTGATTTCTTAATCAAATCTTCTATTTTTTTGAGAAATTGATTGACACAAATAAAATTAAAGCTTAATGGTATTTTTTTTTTTTGGGTAAAAAATCAATTTTTGACCAAGGTTAACTTTCGATCAAAGGGTTGACCAAAAGTCAACCCAAAAGTCAACCGTTTGATTTTTGGGTTTTTCTTGAAATTGAATTGGAAAATGCTTTAAAAAAACAATATAAAAGAAAGAAATGAAAAACGATAATTTTTTTTTTTTTTTTGTTGAGAAACGAGCTCTATCGCGATCAAAAACCCAAATCTTGATTTTTTACCATTCTTGATGCGTCAATTAAAAATTAGGTGTCAATCGACGTGAGCCGACGTTGTTGGTGCTGCCCCCACCATCATCCTGTCCTCACACCACCGCCCCATGTCCACTGTCGTGAGCCATTGTGATGTCATCATCATCGCTGCTCACCATCAAAGCTTCAAAGCCGGTCCCATGAGTGACTTCCTAAACTTTGATTAGGATAGTAGTCACACTTGGGATTAGGGTTATGATTAAGGTTAATGATAATTAGATTATTAGATATATGGACTAGGTGATTACTTATCTTGAAAAGTGATAAATACTAGTGATAGCTTATCTTGAAATGTGATAAACAATTGTGATAGCTTATTTTAAAAAGTGATAAGTACTAGTGATAACTTATCTTTAAAAGTTTTAAATACTTGTGATAATTTATCTTGAAAAGTAATAAGTACTAGTGATAACTTATTTTAAAAATTGATAAGTACTTATGATAATTTATTTTGAAAAGTGATAAGTTATGTTGATAAGTAATCCCATGGCTTTATATTGTATGGAATTAAGGAGTGATTGCTATGAAAATGAAATTTAGTAATCTTTGTCCTAAAGTATTGATTGAAAAGAAAGCTTAGAAAGGCATCATAGGGTTGATTTATGAAGTACTGGGGTGAGATATCAAATTTTATGTTTTTGCATTGATAAAAGGGGCATGGGGTTATCATATGATTATTTTGGTGGATAAATAATTAATAGGTGATCACATCAGATTATTTTATGGCACTTTTGTGTGTAAAAATTACTAATGTATAACATGTGAGATAAAATTTGGCTTGAGTGGTGGGTGTACTCGTGTGATCACTTAAATAGTTCCGTACTCGTATGACCACGAGGGATGATACCTGATGAATTTTGGATGCCCGGCGAAGACTCGGAAGCTAGTCGCGAATGGATATCGAAACAATACTCTTAATTGAATGCCGTCTTCGAGTAAAGTCGAGACGTTGCCGTCCCCGATGGGGAGAGATAATGCCCAATTACGTCGGAAGACCACCGATGCAATTGTCAATCGTAGCCAAGAGCAGCCATAATAATCTAGACTCGTGTGGATGCATTGTGCATGGAAGTGATAATGGCTGTGTTTGGATTATTATTTGTATTTGTCATGTGCTTGCTAGAATTGTGGACTCACGTGAAGAATTATGTAATTATTGGATACGTTGTTAGGGCGTTGTATGGTGAGTTACTCATTTCATATTTATAGATGATGCAAAGCAAAGCCTTTGCAATTGATTTTTTATCGACAATTAAGCCACACATATAGGGTATCTCTAAGGCAAAGTACTCTTCTACGCAAGATTTAGAGAGCTTACTTATTGAATTTTCTCACTCGTGGTGGTTTAAATTTTTTATGCCCTAACTATGGTAGTCCATTCCATTGTGTGTGTTTCGAGATGCCCATAGATCAGGACACCTAGGTGGTCCCCTTCCCGATAGAGGGGATCAACACTGTACATGAGAAGTTCGTGACTACCATTTGGGTAAACAAGAGGCTAATGAACTTGGTGCCCCATTGTTTCGTGATGTGGTATGTATGATTCAAAGGGGATCTTTTCGACCCCTTCTAGGATTTTGATAGGTTGCTTAGCGGAGAATCCGAGGGTGCCATTTGAGATCCCATGGTATTGGACGTCCCTGCCGACTCTATCACTGAGCCAAAGTTGGACCTAGACATAGAGTTTGATCCCAAACCCGAACCATGGTACTACAATATGGACATGTACAGGAACGTAGGAGAAACACTACCTTGTGAGGTTGCCTTAGTAGAATGAAGGAGATAGGCTAACCTCTAATCCCTTGTTGGTAAATCGGAAAGAATCCACATTGCAAACATGTAATTATTAAGTTTATGATGTACTTAGTTGATGTATATATAAAAACCTGAATCCCTGAAATGCCAAAACTTAGCATGATGGATACTTAAGTGCCAAAAATTAGGAAATCTACATTTAAGTGTCAAATTCGGAGTAAAATGGATGGTTAAATGTCAACGACGAGAAAATTAGATCAAAATACTGACGAGGCATTTTTCCAATGAGATAAGTGCAAAATGACGTCATTTTGCATGTTGACATGCTAAATAAGCCAAAAAAGGATGTCATTTTGCATGTTGACATGGCTTAAAAAAAAAAGACATTATTTTGCTTCAGTTTTAACTTAATATAAATATTAATTAAACTAAATTCAATACTAAAATTATTATTATTTTTTAAAATAAAAGAAGAAGAAGTTGCGGGTGTTGGGTGCAGGCTTTACAAGCCCTCGTCGCTGCCTCACCACTATCGCGAGAAGGGCCGGTGACAATAGGAGGAGGATTGGTCAACGTCGCTAGGCCTTAGCCAAGGGCTAGCGACCCTGGTCAATCGATAGAGAGGGCCTACAAGCCCTCGCTCAAATTTGAAGCGTGGGTTGTAGCCCTCCCCCAATCAAGCCAAGGCCACCGCTGCTTGGGACCCTCGCTACCAGTCAACCAGGGTTGTTGACCCCTAGCCAAGGGGGTCCCTCCCCTACCATCACTAACTCTTCCCAATGATGGTGGGAAGGTGGCAGCAAGGGCTTGCATAGCTCTCACTATTCTGCGATCTGTCTTTTATTAAAATAAATCAAAACTAAAATTAAAAAGATGGTAGAACGGTGAGGGCTTATAGCCCTCGCCACCTTCACCTACTAGCGATAGTGGGGGTAGGGTCTGTCAAGGTCACAGAGCCCTGGATAAGGGCTAGTGACCCTAGCCAATCAACATAGGGGGTTTGTAAGCATTCGCCTGGATTTGGGATGACAATTGCGGCCCTTTCCCAAATCTAGCGAAGGTTGTCAACCCTCACTTAAGCAAGCTAAGGGTTGCCACTTGCTGGGGTGCCCTAGATTTGGGCGAGAACTTATAGGCCCTCGCCACCAATCAGCCAAGGTCGCCAGCCCTTGGTTAGAGCCGAGAAATGCTGACCCTTCTAGATGATGGTGGCGAGGCGGCAGCGAGAGCTTGCATAGCCCTTGCCATTCTGCCATCCTTCCTTTATTTTTAATAATTATTTTTAAATTTAATTTAATTAATATTTATATTAAAATTCAAATCTGAGGCGAGCAACATAGGTGAATTATATTAATAAAAAATTATCACGTAGGCTTTCTGGTTAAGGTCATTGGACTTAGGGCCCGTTTGGTTCAACTTTTGGGAAATGCCCTTGGGAGAATGCAAATATCTTTGAGAGAAAGGGTTTTTGAAATGCTAGACTGTTTGGTAAACTAAAACTGAAAAGAGCTTTGGGGAAATGCAAAACTGTTTGGTAAACTTGCATTTGAAAGCCAACCATTTAAAATTAAGTGTTTTAGTTTTTGTTTTTCTAAAATTGCAAAAAAGAAACAATGGGTATATAACATTTTACATTTTTATGTTGAGAGTAATATAAAAAATACATATTAGTAAACTTATTAAAAATTATATTAAAAAATTTTTTGATTATATATTAAATGCAAAGCTTAACTTTTAGCCTAAGGTTCTTTTAGGTTTGTTTTTAACTTTGAATATTTTTTTTTAATTATTATAGTATTAATCATCTTCGTTAATTAATGATCATTCTAGTGTATTGATAAAAAGTTGGGCTATTGATTGTCAAAAGATTAAAATGATATAAAAAAAAAAAGTTGAACTTATTCGGTGGATGGTGAAGCGATCGATTATAGATGCTAATTTTTTTGAGTAAGCACCACATATAAAAAGGGAGGTCCTAATTAAGAGAAATAAAATCAAGTTCCTCTCATACAAATTTGACTAGAAAGAGTCATTTCATGATAGTGAACATGATCATATATATCTAGAAAAAAGAAATACGTTATACTTAGTATTACAAATTTCAACGACTTTGTAAACTTATGGCTATTTCATCACGTAAAAGTGCCATGTCCGGAGATGCATACGAATTTGAAGCACCCACCTCTTCATTTGCATCATCATGGTCAACTGAATATCCATAATCGGGATCCAATTCTGCTTGTTCAAAATCCGTATTAGTCACGTTATTTCTCCGAATATAATTGTGCAAAGTCATTGCCGCTACCACAATTTGCACTTGCTTTTCATATGGATAACTTGGCATATGAGTTAAAATCCTCCACTTATGTTTTAATACACCAAAGGCCCGCTCAATTGTCGAGCGTAGTGAGGAATGGGCACAGTTGAACACTTCTTGATATCCCGTAGGTGAAGGACCTCTTTGAAACTCTGGCAAATGATATCTAACTTCTTTATATGGCCCCAAATAACCAGTAGGATTTGGATATCCAGCATCTACTAAATAATATTTACCTACATATATATATATATATATATATATATATATATATATATATTGTAAATTTAGTCAACATATGCCAATTAGATATATGAATGTATCTAAACCATTGACTAACATACCTGGAGGAGGATGGGGAAAATTTGTGTCACGTCTTCCAATAGCTATATAAAAGATACGGGTATCATGAGCTTGTCCCTCCCAACCGGCCCAAACATAGACAAATTCCATATTAAAATTACATATGGCTAACACGTTTTGAGTTGTTGTTCCTTTTCGACCAATAAAACAAATTTGATCATACTTAGGTACAACCGCTGGAATATGTGTGCCGTCAATAGCTCCAATGCAATCCTTAAAATATGGATAAAATCGCCGATCCTTCTTGATTTTCTCTGGAACTTTTCTATATTGTGGATCAGTTGGTTGGATCAAATTTTTTCCCATATCACATACTTTATCTAAAACTAAGTTGAAGTGCCTACTTATGGTTTCCCATGAGCGTTGAAAACGCTCTTGTGCTAATCTATTACGTATACCATGTCCTAGAATATGAAGAAACATACCAACCATTTCTTTAACATCAGTATTCCTAGATCCTTGAAGGCCATAACGTGTTACTAAATCACGCATTAAATTGTCAAATGCAATCTTATTCATTCTAAACATATTGTAACACCTTATCGGATTAGCATCTTCGCCAATCAAATCTTTTAACCATATATAACCTGTATATGTTGAGGTCATGCAAGGTTGTTTGCAAAGGTTGGTTGCTTGATAAAGAATTGCAGCTTCAGTGACCGAGATAAGATCACATAATTCATTTTCCTCTTGCTCATGATTTGTCCTTGTATGTGAATCATCCATAACTGCTTCAAGTAACAAATTATAAAAAGAAACAATGTATTAACCATCACATAAATCATCCATAATTGTTTGAAGTAACAAAATCTAAAGATAAACAATATATTAACCATCGCATATATGGAAACTATCACATTAAGAGAATACCAAATAAAAACAATTCTAATATCAAACATTAATTGAAATTAGGTTCACAAATGCTGCAAATAAAGATCCATAGATGGAAACAAAGTAAAATGACTAAGTTTCAAACATGAAAACAATAAGATGCTACCATCCTCCTATCTACGAAGACTTAATTCTTTTCTCATCTCATATTTGAGATACTTTACTTTCTTTGCATTATCCTTTAAGCTCATGAAAACTTGCCTATTGTATATCTTTTCCTTTAAATGAGAAATTGAAAAAAAGTACAAGTCTTCGTCTTCCACAATCTCAGGTATGGAATCAAATATCTCTATGAGGTCCTCATAAGGGCCGACTAAACTGGGTGCATTGGATGTAGCACTGGTAGTACTCCTACTCTCAACAACTATAAGCAGCTTGTTAATTTGTGATCCGAGCTCCTCTCTTGTACTCAATTTCTTATCTTTCTTTCCTCGAGCTTGTATCTTTGAAGTCTGTGTGGCTCTCTTACGAGTTTGAGTTCCAGTTGGTTCATCCATGTGATCATCAAAGTTTTCATCAGTAGACCCTACAACGTCATCGATACCAGGTTGTGTGGTCTCCACATCATTATCAACACATAAACCTTGTCCAGGGTTCCATGTGATTCCTCCAGTAGCAACTGTATCTCTGAACATCATATCTAACTTTATTTCAAGATCATGATGTATGCCTTTCATCCTAAAAACCTTAAACTTTGGATTAGCCTGTTATAATGAAGCATTTGCATAACTTGTATCATTAAAGGTGAGCTTAACATGAAAAAAAAAAAGAATTGAGGAAAACCTGAATTTTACGCTCCCACCATTCATCACTCGCATCAATGGTTTTCTTCCTTGAATCCCATCCTAATCCAATTTTCTTGTAAAGCAATGACCTCCATCTTTTCCATTCTTCCTTGAGGTTATCCCACTTACTCTTCATTTTTTGTTTATCATATTTTTGACCCGTTAGCTCCTCAAACTTACTAATTATGACTGTCCATCCATCTCTTTTGTTGTTTGCAGGACGATTGCCTTTTTCAATTTGTTCGATGCACAAATTATAAAAGATTTCTACATCTTCCAAGCTCCAAAATGCATTTTCCTTTGATGAACTCATCCTACTAGTAAAGTGACATGCACAAATTTAAGAGACAAACAAACAGGATCAACCACTTAGGCCCTCTCTTATTAAAAAACTAGAAGATATTCACTTAAATAAAAAAAAAGCTAACATTGAGAAAAAATAAGGACGCGCAAAAAGATTGTACTTGCATAAAAAAATCCTTCATTATATTAGGTCATCCAAAACCTAAAACAACAGTGAATGTGCAAACTAAACATATCCATCATTGGGCATGCAGGACACTGGAGTGACCAAATCACAAGGAACATTAAGTACAATTAACGTAGCAAGCAAACATGGAGTGAAGAGAAACCAAAGCAAACATGTGGAGTATTGGTGTCATTGCCTATATGTTACTAAGTGGTGATCCACCCTTTTGGGGGTAGAATTTAATTGAAATATTCCGGGCGATTCGTGAGGAAGAGCCAAGTTTTGATGAAGACCCATGGCCTTCTCGATCCCCTAAGGCAATTGATATTGTGAAGAGATTGTTGAACAAGAATTATAGAAGGAGACCAACGGCTGCCCAGGCTTTGTGTAAGTCTATAGAGCCATTTAAACAAAGAATAACATACATAAGAATAGCAATTAATTTGTAATTGGCAACCTGGCCTTACTAGTTTGCTAAGTTTTATCCTAAATCAAAACCTAGCAAGGGTTGCAGATTAATATTGATCGATCTTCGAATTCCCATAATGTTCATTAGGTCTTCCTTGGCTGGTTTCTAACCATGATGTCAAGATACCACTAGATATGATGATGTGTAGGTTTGTAATAGCCTATATGAGGTCATCTCCTCCACAAAAAGCAGCTTTGCAGGTAAGTGGTGACTTTACCGAATTTGTCTATCTCCTATTGTCTACTATCTCAAAGACTAAATTTTGCTTGTACGCCGCATCTTGAATTTCATGATTCGACTAATCAGGGGACAGACAGAGCTTGCATCAAAATAATCATACACTCTGACATAGTTCTTAACTTTTCAATGATTTTCTTTCTCCACCTTCAAATCAGATGGGAGTCTATGACTGTTTTTTCCTACTGTTCTAAGAACTGAACTTATGAATCTTTACCACTAGAGCAGGCTCTTGTAATGACATTGACAAAATCTCAGCTAGCTTACCTCAGGAAACAATCATCTCCAAGAAACACTCAGCCATTAACAAGATCCTCAAAGGAGCTACTATTTGCAGTAATTTGGTACGAATCAACATATCCGAGACTCCCCTTCGTCTCAAATCCTCATACAAGAAAGCAAAAAAAAGAAAATAGAGAACAACCGCGACCATTTTCTTTTCTCAGCTATTACAATGTGCCCTCATCTCACACATGATAAACCTTCCACAGTCTTTCTTGAATACCCTGCAAATTACAGGGACGCCGAACCAAAACCCAACAAGATTTACAACCCAAAAAGGGGAAAAAAAAAGGAGAGGACAAAGGATCGAACCCAAGCAGATAAATTCAAACCACAATAAAACACAGGACTCAAAACCCATCAACAGAACCTTGGAACCCCAAATCTTGCCTCGTTTGAGAACAAATTCTAGCATCAACGAAATCGAGCAATACCCTCAACAGAACAGGAGAGAGAGAGAGAGAGAGAGAGAGAGAGAGAGAGAGAGAGAGAGAGAGAGAGAGAGAGAGAGAGAGAGAGCGCGCGAAGTGCCTACAGAAGGGAAGTGGAAGGATAGGAGAGTACCTAGCCGGAGGGAGCAGCGAGCGAAGTGGAGTGAAGAGAAACCGAAGTAGGCCAAAGAAGAGGAAGAGAGCTCCGTTGAGGTAACGAGAGTTTACAAGGATCCAAAACCGAGAAGGACCGCTGTCGACGAGTTGCAGGGAGAGAGAGAGACGGAGAAAAAGCCGTCGAGTTGCAGGGAGAGAAGCGATGGAGAAGAAAGTTGTCGAATTGCAGGGAGAGAGGGAGCCGTCGAGTTGTAGGGAGAGCGACGAGGAAGAGAGTGTCGCGTGAGAGAAGGTTCGAATAAGTTAGGGTTTGTTTTGTATAGGATAAAATTGGACTTTTGATAAAATTTTGAGGGTAAAATGGGTAATAAACAAAAAATCATTAATCCTCCTATCAGCATTCCAAATGCAAATATTTTGCTAAAGAGCATTTGAAAGCCGAACCAAACACCCTTTAATTTTTCCCAATGAGCTTTTGGGGCTCAAAGCCCTTGGGAAAGCTGAACCAAACACCCCCTTAGTACTTAAGTATCTCAATTTTTTAAAAAAAAAGAAAGTGCCACTTAAGTATACATTTCGTAATTTTTGGCACTTAAGTATCTCCCGTGCCAAATTTTGGCACTTGCGCTCTTCTTTTGGCTATATGCACGTATCTCAATTTCCTTGCTATCCCTATTGGTGCGTATGATTGGGTGGAGTTAATTCTATTTCTGCTCGCATTTGATTGAAAGATAAAATGAATAGGTTGGTGACGCCTCTTGGAAAGTCGCAATTAAATAACCAAAGGAAAGAAGAGGGTCGCAATTGAATGTCATGCCACATGTCCGAGGGTCGGGGCATGACATCTAGCATTTGTTGCGAGCTCCCTACAAAACATTGACGATGTTTGCCTTTGTCTTCCATGAAGAAGTTCAAGATCACATACGACCACACACCACCTCTTTATTGGTAGAAAATGGGGGTGATCACTTTCCTAGATGGTCCAGTTTCTGAGCTAACCAACCTGAATTTGAAGATTTGGTAATTTCCTTTCCTAGACTTTTTAAAAGGAAAATAAGTTCTTTTGAGAAAAACATATCAATCTGATTTGGCTTGGATTGTTCAAGCAATTCTGCTTGCACTTGAAATAGGGAAGTGGCTGGTTCGGTGCAGTCTGATCCAGTCCGGTCCAATTTTCAGAAAGATCCGATTTCCACGCTCGCCCCTAGTCCACAATGAGCTATCCACATTTAACTGGTTGTAGCAGGCGACAAATATTTAATTATGGCTCAATTCGCACATTTCATAAAAAGCTTAAGATCTAATGATGACATCCAAACGATCACAGGCGTTGATCCGCTTCCCCAAATTTCGCTGGGATTTGCGATGTCAATGGACTCAAACTTAATGGAAATTCTAAACGGATTTTTATATGACAAGCCTGGAAAAAATTGATACTCAAATTTAATGGGAGAAATACACTATCAATGCCATAAGTTGTGTACAGCACTTACTTTGGTGCCACCAGCGAAAGATTTCGGCAAAAATGATTACGTGACATTTAAAAAAAAAAATCGACAAAGCCTTTAAACGACGTCGTTTTCAGTCCTCCTTAAGAAAACGATGTAGTTTTGCCATTCTACATGGATGGCCTCATAAAAACGATGCCATTTAACTCATTTGGGGATTTTTTTTTTTTTTATTTGGGGATTGAAATTAGGGTTTTCCGACCTAGCTCACTCGACTATTGTCGCTCGGCCTCCTCCATTGCTGGGCTGCCGTCACTTGCTCAGCTACCATTGCTCGGCACTGTTCGGACGCCTTTGACGGCACACGAGGGAGCACTAGCCCTAATCGCCAGAGCCTAGGTACTGGAAGATGTAGGCCAGGCACTCGTCGGGGAGATCAGAGATGGAGAGGGAGACATCAATGGTGGTGCACTCGTGGCGGCCTCCCCGAGCACTAGCTAGATCACGACCTTCGACTTGGCTGCCGAGTGGTCGTCGTCAGGGTTAGGGTCGAGGTTGGGGTCAGGGTCAGAGCCACGGCTGTCGAGTGGCCATCGTCGGGGTTAGGGTCGGGGTCGAAGCTGTGGCCGCCAAGTGGCCATTGTCAGGGTCGAGGTCAGGGTCGGAGCCGTGGCCACCGAGTGGCCATCATCGTGGTTGGGGTCGGGGTCGAGGTCGAAGCCATGGCCGCCGAACGTGGGGGCCGTCAAGGACAGTGACTGGCTGGAGATTTAGGGTTTTGAATTGGGGGACACACCAAATGGTGTCGTTTTGGTGTTAGGATGTTGACTATACTCTCCGGCGAGCCATATCAACTTCAAAAATTAATAAATAAATAAAAGTACCACGTCGGATTTCTGGCCAACCAGATCGGAGTTGGCACCAAAGTGAGAGTTTTTCAAACTTTTTGGCACTTAGGTGATCCAACAGAAACTTTTGACACCAAAGTGAGCGCCGTACACAACTTATGGCACTGATAGTGAACTTATCCCCAAATTTAATATATGTTAATGACTAAAATGATTTTATCCTTTTAATATTCTTTAGGTTATTTTTAGCGCATGTGTATAATCATTACAATCCTGCTAGAGTGTGGGACTCTTTCAAATTTGCTAAATACTTAAGCTTACTTATTTAATTTCATCAATAGCCAAAAGAAGATTGATTTTAATTAAGCATTTTTAGTAATAAATGACTGTTATAAACACAATTTCTTATTTTAGGGTTATTAAATTTTAAATTTTTGTGATTGTCTATCTTGTAGCTTTTTTAGTTTTATATATTTTTCTTTAATTTTGGTAGATTTTTCTAATTAGAAATTTAGAATATATGAATTTTGGATAAATTGTTACGTGCAATTTTGATAATCTGGTAAAGAGGGAATTTTTGGAAGGTAAAGGAATTTGTCATCTTGGATAAAAAGGTTAAGAGACTGATAGTTAATTACCAGTTGTATCTTTCCTCTATTTTGCTCGACTCGATTATCGATATAGAAGGTTTTACAAGCCCATTGAAAATTTGAAATTTCAATAAGGCCTTGTTGCAGCAGTTATGAACATTCCTTCTGAGCAACAATCAGATGTTCTGAGTTCATTCCTATATGACTCACCTTGATTAGATTGATGTCTTCATTTTTCTTGAAGGGAAGATGAACAAAGAATTTCGGATTTTTCCATAAAAGATAAGAACACTTTTAAGAGAATTTAGAATGGGATTCTAAACAGGATTCTAACAACTTCTGCATGATCGGATCTAATAGATTCATTTGAATGGAAAAAAGTTTTTGGATATTGATGAATTCATAGAATTGGTCTTTATACTTAAGACATTTTCTAGGAATGATACAAAGTTGAGAAATCTGAGTCATGATGTCCCAACCAATGATCAAATCTTTATTGGGGAGATTGGATCCGAAGATTTTTGTGGTTATAGAACCCTGGGGAAAAAACTGGACAGTTACTGGGGTGGTTCTTACATTCGTAGAAAAAGTATCGCCTGAGACAGAATTAAAATATCGAATACAAGAAGTCCAATATTATTAGAACTTTAATGTTTAAGATTGAAGAACTTGCACTAGTGTCTATGAGAGTAATGATAGTGACATGTTTGGCAAACTTTGAAGTAAAAATTTTCACAGGAAAATGATAACAATGAATCTAACTGGAAAAAATATCGGGATATTGTTCCAAAGAAGTGATAGATATGTGAAAAATGTTTTCAGAATCTAAATCTAAATTGTCTCACTGGGAGTTTGATAATAAGGAATGACACAAAAAGTTTGTTTGGATGGTTCTTCTCTGCAGAAAATAAAGATCGATATCATTTATGAATGGGCCTAGGCTTAGAACCAGGGAAGACGGAGTCAGTTTCCTATAGGTATGTGTTCCCACAGTGGGTGAACCTCTCTCATTCAAGCCCTTCAAGGGTAGCCTTTTAGTAGGAAACTACTATGACCTTTAGTTCAGAGCCTAGAGACTTTCAGAGATACTAGGATGATAACGTTTCTAACTATCTAAGCTGCAATTCTCAGAGGATCCTACCAAGCTGGAGAAGAGGAAAGAGTTTAGAAAGCCATTGAGAATTTCACAAAACACTCACTTTACTTCAAGGGACTCTACCCAACACATTACATCATCCTTGCCTCTTATAGACATTGGGAGGCCACACACACACAAGGACTATGCTCACAAGTCTTAAAACAAACAAAGGCTCCTAGAAAAATTCCAGTAGGGAATTATTTTGGTAATATGAACAGTGAACAGTGATTTCCCTAGCCTACTACTACAATAACACTACAGTGATCTGCTACAGTCAGCGGTCTTGTCCATCACGAGTATTATAGTCATAGTTTGAGTCATCAGAACTATGCATTGTTAAAAGATATTTTTCATATTTTTGCTTAAGTCCTGCAAGTGAATTTGGTGAAAGAATTTGGGTATTCCTCATGTTTGTCTCGTTTGATGAGGATGCTTCCTCTTAATTCCTAAAAAACCTTGTAATGTCGTCAAGCATGCTTGGCTGAGGCCAATTCGATGGTTGTACATAGTAGGATGTGTCCATGCCTAGAGATAAGGACAAAGGTCTTTGATTATAGGGGTCTTGGGAAAGATGGTCTCCCCATTATACATAGGGGTCTTGAGAGGACTATGCAGGGTCATCTGTATCTATCATTTCTTTATCCTGTGATGATGTAACTTGTCTGAATTCCTCAAGTGCTTCTTTGGCTTTTGGTGTAAGGCTATAATGATCTCATACAGTTAGTATATTATAGTTCCATACATCTTCATGAATAATTTTATTTTCTTGGCACAAACCCTTTTGAGTTCTTGATACAAGTGTTCACAGCAACCGATAGGTCCTGGAAAGGATTTGTAAATTTGAACTTCTGTAAGATGTGGTTGAGATTTATAGAATGTGGTACCTATAATTTGTGGAGCATTGGTGATGCTGCGATTGTTTTTTACAAAAGCCCATGGATGTCGGAAGAATAGAATAGTGTGGATTTCAAGGTTTGGTTGAATGGTTCTTAATTCTTACTGTAAGAGCTACTTCTAGTGAGTGGGAGGATAAAACTAATTGAGGAAGGCTAAGAGATTTCTATCATTTTCCTTTTCAATGTTTTGACCGAGTCCAATTATGTGTTAGTATGAGGTATATATGTATATTAGAATATCAAAGTTTTGTGGGTTTAAGAAGCACCGACACTCTTTGAGAGCTTTTGTATCGTGTTATACACATGGACACGTGTCCGACACTCTTCGACACTGTTGGATACTCTTCAACACTCAGTTAACATATGTAGAAAAATCCAACATTTGGTCAATTTTTTTGACACTCGAATCGAAATTTTAACATGCGAGTTTCCAATAGTGATTTCGACATGCAAGTTTTGGACACACGATTCCGAAATGCAACGTCAATTTTAAAAAATTTCAATAATTGAAGGGTCAAAATATATATGTGAAAAAAATAAAAAACAATAATAAAAATAACAAATTAGGAATTAAGAAAAACCTAATATTTTATTCTTTTCTCTTTTGACTCTCACTTTTTGTTATACACAATTTACCCTCAAGTTTTTTCTTTCGATATGTCTAGCACGCAAGTCTAGAATGTGAATTACTTTTTTTTTTCTTTCCAAGTTTTAGGGATTTATTGAAATGGAGTTGAATTTTTCATATTGAAATATTAAAGGATTTAATAAATGATGGATTAATATTTTTAGTATAAATTTATTATAGGATTTATTATTTATTTATGAATTTGAATCAAATTAATTTGATTGAAATAATCATAAAAATATTAATTTATTATTTGTATATAAAATATATAATATATAATGTGTCATAATGTGTCGGAATTATCTATTTTTTATAAATAATGTGTTAGTATGTCGTATCGTGTTATATCGCGTGTCACGTATCGATGTCAGTGCTACCTAGGTTATGGATGCCCAATAGAAAAACGATAACTTCTATAGGATGAGTCGGGTATTTTATATTAGAATCTATAATAGAAAAATCGAAACATTACCATGCACACCCTAATTGTCTCAAATATATCTCACTTCTATTCCCAAAAACCATTGTGCTACAAAATAATTTTCCTATTTATTAATGATTATTGTTTAACTTATACTTTTTTTTTTTAAAGAATTTAAGGCACACGCATTTTTGGACATTTTGTAGCATAAATGCTTGAAACCTTACTTGTAAATTGGCACATAGCTTTCATGATTTTTTCTTAAAGTTAGGTAACATTTTTAAATTTGGATGGGAAAAAGAAAACAATTTTTAACTCAAAATAGGACGAGCAAACGCAATAACTTCCTTCATATATTTTTCATGACTCAATTAACGGTAGAATATTTAGATTACTATTCACATTACAATCCATATATATATAAGTATAATACTTTTAAAAAAAAAATTCTCCTTACATAACAAGAAATATTAACAGAAAAACATAAAATAAAAATAAAAATAAATTAAAAAACCGACATAAATCATCAACCTTTTCCCATTCCCGTCACCTGCTCACCCTCCTATTCTCTCTCGCGCATTCGCCGCCGCCGCCGCCACCGCCACCGCCACGACGGTCTCGCCTGCTCGCCGCCGTCCTCCGCCCCAACCGCGCCGCGCTCGCCGTCGTCTCTTCAGGTCTCCGCCGCCTCAACGGGCAGCCCCGTCGCCGCCGGTTGTCCGTCGCTCTTCAGGTCGCTTCCGAGCTCGTCCTGTCTCTCTTTCCCTCTGTCTCTGTCTCTGTCTCCGTCTTGCTAGGTTGCCTCTCTCACTGTTTAGCTCCTCAGCCCTCTCGGGCATCGCCGTTTAGCTCCTCGGGATGGTCTGTTTGTCGGGCGAGTCGCCGTTCGTTTGCGGGAAATCTTGTTGTTTCTTTGTTCATGCACTCGAATGTTGGTTGTTGAATTATAGGACTACGGTGAAAAGGTGCAAATTTGTGTAAATCAACTGCGCCGGCTTGCTTTGTGAAGGCGACCCTTTCATGTCGTTCTGCTCTTCCTTCTGTTTGTGAGGTCACGAATCTGAATTAGGAATGAATTCGATGATGCGTTTTTTTTTTTTTTTTTTTTCAATCCCACTTTTCTTGTCTTTTTATTAAAGATTTCGTTTTTATTTGGCAAAAGATTCTGACCCACTTCGTGTTAAATGATAAACACCACTCAAACTCATGACAGTATCTCTCTAAAGCAAGCTGTCTCTCTCTCTGTCTCTCTCCATATTGATATCTTAGTGTCCTGATTTTTCGTTGAAGAAGTGGGCATTTATGGATGAAAAAGCAGCCACATTTCTTGAGCACTAGGGAAAATTTGTGGCTAGAGTGAGGTGGCGATTGTCGTGGAGATCGAGATCAAAAGATTGGAAGAGGGGGCTGCCATTTTGCGGATTGCACAAGTGAGAGTTAAGTTTAAGGGTGAGTGGGATGAGTGTGGTTTGCGGTAGGTGAGCTGTGTGGAGGGGAGATACGTGAGTGCTTTGATTGACAAATGGGTCAAGTGCAGCGAATTGTGTCTTTCTGATAAGTTGAGTGTGGTTTTGCGAGCAAAGTTTTTACTGAAGAGTGAGTCAAACAAATCGATCATTGTAATTGGGTCCATTGTCTAAATTAAGCTCGATAACTTATGTTTATTGACTTTTGAAGGATATTAACTTTGGTAAAGAATATCACTTTAAAGAATTGCTGTCTTGAGGAAAGTAGTATTTTTGTTCCGAATTGTAGAGATGAATCTTCGCATAAAGCTAATCTCTTAACCATAAATTATAAAATAACTCTCCCACTCTCCTTCCCTTACCCCCCCCCCCCCCCCCGCCCCCCAGTCGTCTCTCTCTCTCTTCCTCTGTGCGTGGTTAGTGATGTTTTTCTCAACATTGTGAAATATCTTGCTTGTACAGTAGTTGTTGCTGATGGAACACGCATCCTTTGGAGATCAACGGAATGCCACATTTGCTCTTGCTGAGGAGGATCATACACTTGCAAATGCTCTCAGATTTACCTTGAATCAAGAGTCAGTACTACATTACTGTACTTGGTGCTATTTGTCAGATCTTTACATAGTAGGATCATCTACCCACATATCATTTTGGTCAATATCAGCATGTAAGTGCTGAACATCAGGAGCAGGGATGTTATTAAGCAGTAAACTTACTTAAAGGAAGAATTTCAATTGGATAGTTATTACATATGAGCTTTCACCTATCATTGTCACATACTGAATGTTCCTTTTTCCCTCAATATGAAGATGACTTCTTACTTTCACTTTCCATTAAGTGAAACCCACAAATGAAGCTTGAGTTACTTGTCTTGTTGGAGAGTAATGAATCATGATAAATGTTATGATGAACTATTAACTGGAACTTTTTTACCAAAAAAAAACTATTAATTGGAACATTTCCTGTTATACTTTACCTTTTCTCCTTGGTATAGAAGTTAGCAGGATCTTCTAGTATACTTCAATCTTCTCCATATTTTCTGTTCTTGCTATTGCACAGTTTGTCTGTTTTTGGTAAGTTAAGATTCCATATAGTTTTAATGTATTTTGTGTCTATTCTGCAGTCCACGGGTAATATTTTGTGGTTACAGCATTCCTCATCCTTCAGAAGCACGGGTTAATGTTAGAGTTCAAACGACAGGTATTATGTGCTCCCATTAATGTCAAGCCTAAGAAAATGCGATGTACTTAGAATGCTTTGCTTTGCTTCTAAACATCATGTTCTAGTGTGGCATTGTAGTTGGTTATGTATTGTTTGTATAGATAGGTAGACCAGAAAATAAGGATTAAGTGTTGCTGGATTTTGTCAAAAAATGGTTGACACACTCACGGAATCTGCACAGCACATCATGGAATCTTAAATACATGTTGCCATACCCAACACTGTTAAGTACCAACTCTCTGTTTTAACTTTGCACCTTAACGCTGCAATACTTTTCTAATGCATTGCCCTGGTTAGTAGAGGCCTTCCTTTCCCAGGCATTAGGCCCAGCTTTCGTGTCTTGCATCCATCTTCCCCCACCTAGCGTAACCAATGGATTTGTTGGTCATCTAGTATTTTCTTCTCTGGCGATCTCCAGAATGGCTTTTCATGTATTATACTCCGTTTGAATCTTTTACGTGGTGTTTCTCAGGTGACCCAGCGAGAGAGGTACTGAAAGATACATGCCAAGATCTGATGCTGACGTGTCAACACATAAGGGGCACATTTGATAATGCTGTCAAAGATTTTAGAATGAAAAATCCTTCTGATGATCTTACTTCCCAGGACATGGAATCGGATTAACGGTGAAATTATTGTAGCAGCTTTCGATTTATTAGGTCTCCTCAATATATGGTCATGTGACCTATTTAAAGAATGACCTCTATCAAGATCTTGTCTGCAGAAAGGATGTTGCACTGATATTTTTTAGTGAACCGTTTGTGAGTATTTGGGAAGCCATTAGGCACACCATTGTATTGATCATCTGTGAAGACCTACGTAGCCTCAGTGGCAGAATTAAAGACGAGGATGTCGATGTCGATGTCGGGGTCATACCTCTTATCTATATAGTGTTTTGGGAAGACAAATCATTCTTTCCATGTCACCGTTTTTTTTTTTGGCTTCTGCTCATTGTTTTACGACATTTCCACCAAGCTTTTCCTCGAGGATACAAACGATTGATAATCGATAAACGATGCAGTAGTCTCTCTTTATATCCACTTTTCTTTTCTACTTCATTGTACTGGGAATCATCTCTCCTTGGGTCCACATGCTTCAAGATTACACGAGCTACAAGGACAGGATTACAGTTTTGCAGTAGCAAACTATCCGTGGAGGGTGTGTAGCTAAACATTTCGCGTATTTTGCAGGTGAATCCCACTTTTCTATCCCCAAGACAATGAGGATGAATGCTTTGCTTAAACCCCACAATCAACCGCGTCCTTAACTCCTAACAGAAGTCCACAATTTCCACCGACTAGACCGAGGCTGACTTGAAGAGAACCAAATTATCCTGCAGTGGTCGCATCACCAGCAATAGATCGTCCGTTGACCATGCCCTGCAAGCAGCCAAGATGCACAGCCGGGCCACATAAGCCAAGACCTGAAGCCTCTCTAGGAACTTTTACTTTCATTGCACAAATAATTCTTTGTTTGTCAATATTGTATTTAGTCTCCAAGGCATTCCAATTGTCTTTGGGATTTATGCAAGATCGAAAAGTTTCATATAGACAGTTTGACAAAGCATTAAGAATCCTTTCCCAGCACCTGAATTCTTCATCCTCACGCCTTTTCTTGCAGCTTTGATTTCATCAAAATCATCATCCTTTGGATTGGGGGACAAGTTGGGGTCCAGGATGTAGAAGATATATAATGTAGATAAAAGAAGAATCATATTGTCCTTTCATAAGATGAATTAGTTCCATCATCAGTATCAATTTGCAATCTGTCGAGATTGTGAGAACTTGATGCAGCCGATGTCTCCATCTCCATGATAATAATAACCTAAGATTGTTGGGGAAATTGGATTGCCGATGAAGATAGAAAAGTAATAATAGATCCTTGATACTTTAATACATAATGATGATCTCTACCCTTAAGGTATTATTTGCCCTCACTATTATTGGTGTCAAGTTTAGAACAAACATATCTCCAAGATATTCACCAAAGCTGCATAGAAACAAGTTTAGCAATTACTCAATTTCTCTCTTAAAATTTCATTTTGAATATGTTGTTAAAGTTGTGTGTATGAAAAGAGAAGAAGAGAGAGTTTTGAAGAAGAAACAATTATGAACGATTGTGATTTTTATAAATAATATGTGAATTAATCTTTATTCACAAACAATCAATCAACATATTTCTTGGGAATAGGTACCTTATCCCCAACTATTACCACTTTTCATGTCAAAAATAACTTTTTTCATAACTATCAATAACCTATTTTAAGGATCAAGAGTCACATATTTTTATAACTAAGAGTCATGTTTTCTTTTAATCAAGAAGTACATCTTCTCTTAAACAAAAGTCATGTCTTCTCTTAATCAAGGGACACATCTTCTATGATAATAAACTATTTCAACAAACTATGGTCTTGTGAGCTAAGTTCTTATGGAAGAGTGAGTGAAACAAATTGGTCAGTGTAATTGAGTCCATTGTGGAAACTAGTGTTTTCATCTGAATTGTAAAGATGAATCTTTATACGAAGCTAATCTTTTAACCGTAAATATAAAATCTCTCTCCGGGCATGGTTAGTAATATTTTTTCTCGACATTGTATAATATTTTGCTTGTACAGTAGTTGTTGCTGATGGAACACGCATCCCTTGGAGATCAACGGAATGCCACATTTTCTCTTGATGAGGAGGATCATACACTTGCAAATGTACTGAGATTTACCTTGACTCAAGAGTCAGTACTACATTACTGTACTTGGTGCTATTTGTCATATCTGTACATAGTAGGGATCTTCTATCCATTAATCGTTTTGGTCAATATCAGCATGTGAGTCTTAAACATCAGAAGAAGCAGTAAACTTAGTAAAAGGAAGATTTTTAATCGGATGGTTACTACATACGAGTTTACACCTATCATTATCACATACTAAATGTTCATTTTCCCTCAAAATGGAGGTTACTTCTTACTTTTGCTTTTCGTTGGGTAAACCAGCGAATAAAGCCTGAGTTACTCATCGTGTTGGAGATTAACAAATCTGGAAAGATGTTATGATGAACTACCTACTGGAACATTTCCTGTTATACTTTCCCTTTTCTCCTTGGGATAGAAGTGAGGAGGATCTTCTAGTATTCTCCAATGTTCTCCATATTTTCTGTTCTTGCTATAGCACAGTATGTCTGTTTTTCGTAAGTTTAGATTCCATACAGTTTTAATGCATCTTGTGTCTATTCTGCAGTCCACGGGTAATATTTTGTGGTTACAACATTTCTCATCCTTCGGAAGCCCTGGTTAATGTTAGAGTTCAAACGATAGGTATTATGAGGTTAAGTACATAGAAGTATAAAAAATTATGTACGATGCTTACTTTTGTGCAAAAAGTTTATATTTGATCACTTAATTGTTAAAAAGTTTGAAAAACGATCATTTCAGTGCCAATGCCAATTTGATTGGTTAAAAATCCAATGAGACACTTTTTTATTAATTTTTGAAACTGAAATGGCTCGCTAAAGAGTATAGTTAGCATCCAAAGAACAAAACCATGCCATTTGATGTCTTTCAAATGGGTGTAAAAGGTGAGCACATGGGCATACTAGCAACGAGCAAAGACGAGAGCAGCGACTAGAATTCGTTGGGCATGAGCTTCCTCCTCGTCTTCTTCCCCAAAGAACAACAAGCACTAGCACTAGATCCAGCACTAGCATTGCTTTGCCTCCGGTTCGTCTGACATAGTCGACAAGCCCAAGCTCTTGTCCTCCTCCTCCTCCTCCTTCCCCCTTCAGAAGGAGCCACTCCAGCCGCCTCCTGAGTAGAGCCTTGTCCACTATCTTCATCTACACCCTCCTTGTCTCCCTCACACTTCTTGTCTTCGCTTCTCCACCTTCGATCCTCTTTCTTCCTCCTCCTCCTCCTCCGCCTTCGCCTCCTATTCTTCCATTCACTTCTTGCTCGAGCAACAACATCAGCCTCTCCTCACTCTTAAGCCCCGGAATGACCTCACGCCTTCATTGTTTTGGTCGTTCCCCACCTTCTCCTGACGAGCCAAGCCCAAAAGCAACGGCTCCATGCACTAGTTCGCGCTGTAGAGGATGGGCGCCTTGTACAGGTCGGGATGCGTGCCATGAACGACCTTGTCGTTGCTCACCTGGTCAAGCAACTACGACGGCAGCCAAGCGACGGTGGGTGAGTGACGGCAGGCAAGTGAGCTATGGCTGGCATCAGGCGAGGATAGTAATTTGTATGCGGATGAAGAACCCCAATTTCAGTTGTGGCGTTGTTTTTGTAAGTTCGTCCACGTATAATGGCAAAACGACGTTGTTTCTTAAGGATGATGAAAAACGATATCGTTTAAAAACCACATTAAGTTTTTTTTTTTTTTTTTTTAAATATAAAAGCCACGTAACTAGTTTGGTCTAAGTTTCTCGCTGATGATACCAAAGTGATCGTTTTTTCTCCAATTTGGCATTTAAGTGATGCGACAAAAACTTTTGACACCAAAGTGAGTCTTGTACATAACTTTTGGCATTTCTAACATAGTTTCCCCGGTATTATGTGCTCTCATCAATGTCAAGCCTAAGAGATGTGATGTACTTAGGATGCTTTGCTTTGCTTCTAAACATCATGTTCTAGTGTGAAATTGTAGTTGGTTATGTATTGCTTGTATATATAGGTAGACCGGGAAAAAAGGATTAAGTGCTACTGGATTTTGTCAAAAAATGGTTGAAAAGCTCATGGAATCTGCACAGCACATCATGGACATGTTGCCATAACCAGCACTGTTAAGTCTTTCAAAATTGTAGCAACTCTCTGTTTTAACTTTGCACCTTAACACCGTGAAACTTTTCCAATGTATTGCCCTGGTTAGTAGAGGCCTTCTTTTCCGAGGCATTAGGCCAGCTTTCGTGTCTCGCATCCATCTTCCCCTGCCTTGTGTAACAAATGGAGCTGTTGGTCATCTAGCATTTTCTATTATGGTGATCTCCAAAATGGCTTTCCATGTATTCTACTCTGTTTGAATCTTTTCCGTGGGGTTTCTCAGGTGAACCAGCAAGAGAGGTTTTGAAAGATGCATGCCAAGATCTGATGCTGATGTGTCAACACCTAAGTGTCACATTCGATAAAGCTGTCAACGATTATTGTAGCAGCTTTCGATTTATTAGGTCTCCTACGGTCACGCAACCTTTTCGAAGAATGGCCTCTATCAAGATCTTTTCTGCAGAAGAATGTTGCACTGATGTTTTTTAAGTAAACCGTTTGTGAGTATTTGGGAAGCTATTGGGCACCATTGTATTGATAATCTATGAAGACCTACATAGCCTCAGTGGCAGAATTAAAGACGAGGATGTCGATGTTGGGGTGATACTTCTTATCTATGTAGTGTTTCGGGAAGACAAATCATTCTTTTCTTTGTAACTGTTTTATTTTTCTTTTTGGGCTTCTGCTCATTCTTTTACGACATTTCCATCAAGTTTTTCCTCGAGAATACGCATGTAAGGCATGCCACTGGGTTCAACCCATTGGTTCAACCAATTTCCTCGTTTTCCGGCGAAATCTGTCTCATTTTACAAATTTGATAATCGATACAGTAGTATCTCTTTATATCTTTTTTTCTTTTCTACTTCATTGTACTGGGAATCATCTCACCTTGTGTCCACATGCTTCAAGATTACACGAGCTACAAGTTCAGAATTACAGTTTTGCAGTAGTCATAACAGACTATCCATGGAGGATGTCTACCTAAACAGTTTGCGTATTTTGCAGGTGATCTTAAATTTCTGCATGCCCTTAATATATCACACCTTTGTATTTGTACAATGCAACTATGCTGACATACAATATGATGGTCCCGATGGAGCAAGCGCCAATGGTCCATAAGAAGTCTTCCTGCGAATTATTTGGGGGATGCCAAAGGTTGATGGTGATGTTCATGCCAAACACGCCAGCAATGGCTACGTACATGCTGATCACCAGAATAGCAGTTGTTAACAGCACTCCCATCTGCAGAAGATTGTTTTGTTTGTCGTCCAACATTATATTCACGTAGTCCTCTGTGTCATCGACGTATTCCCTCAGCTTTAAGATCAGAAAAAAAATAAGAAGAGGACTAACAAGTTAAGCTATTAATTCGCCAAAAAAAGGTTGTTCAGTGTCTCTTTTGGGGTATGTGTTTTCATAAGGAAATTTAATTTGTCGTCAGAGACTAGGAATGAGATTCATACTGTAGAGAGCTTGTTAAGTGTGCCATCAGCTTGCACAAAGTATGCCTCTAGGAGCATCTCTAACTCTGCCACGTCAGCATGCCTGGCTGGGGCACCGCGAGAACTGTTGCTCTCGACCCTTTCGATTTCATCATTCAGCACGCCATGCAGAGGAGTCAAGCCCTCGTCGGGTGAGATATCAGGATCTCCACTGTGATGCCTGTATAATTTGATGATAAGATAATAGTAAGAGCATTGAAATTAACAGAAAGCAAGAGATTGAGTATGTGCCTGTCATTGTTTAGTTCATGATCTTCGTCTTCCTCGATGGTATCTGAAGAAGAAGAAGAGTTGTCATCTTCTTCCTGAAGCAGTTTGCTGGTCAAATACATCCCCGCCATGTCTCCATCATCCTCAAGAAGTTGCTCAAGCTCATTCCTTACCTAGAGATACATGGAAAAGGCCCATGCTATGAATTGTAGACACTTGAGACATGTACTTAATGAAAGCAATGTTAACTTGATGTCTTAGTTTGTTAAGATATCTCTCATCACTTAAGGGGTTATATGCTCTTTATATATATATGTGTGTGTGTGGTCTCTCTCCACTTATTGGCTTTTGGATTGAGCCTTCCTACATGATATCAAAACGAGGTGTTGTCTCAACTTACTTTGTGTGTGCATCCACCTCTAAAACTTTTGGTTCTAGCATAGGAATTTTATTGTCCTCATATCACCATATGGCCTAAGTTACTAGTTAATTAATAATATTTTAGTATATTTCTTTTTTCATTTTATTTTTTAATGACTGTTGGACATGGGCATGGGAAAGGCCCATGAAACACACTACAAGCCCAATGAACCAATTAACTTAAGGCTTTGGTCAATACAAGTGGTCTTACAAAAAAAAGTAGTTTGCACGCAATTAGTGAGATTCAAACGAATGACCTTGTATAAAGCTAGAAATCCCCTAACCCCCAACCAACTCTCCAATTATGGGGTTTAATTTGTTGGTGTATTTGGATAGAAACCAACCTATTTCTACAAGCCTATCCAGATTTGTCGTGGATTGACACTTGTTATGAATTGACGCGACCATTCCATGCCAAATCCGAATTTTTAGCATGAGGACTGAACAAAGATTTAGTATAGATAGAGAAGAAGAGTCTCAAACCTTTTGTACGCGTTGAGTTAATGCAACCAAACGACCTTTAATCTGACGAACCCTTTCGAGGTAGAAGCTACTGATCTCCGAAGTTAGGTTATCCAAAGCGGGATAAGCCTCTTTCTCTAATGCCTCTGTCTGCATTTTCAGGTACAAACGCATACGAAAGGTCATCCATAGCAGTTTCATGAGCACTAAGTACCAAGCAATTAAATATGGAAACCGAAATAACATAGAGACAGTGTACCTCGTCGTCTAAACAGGAGAAAGCAGCTTCAAGGCATGCCTCTAAAGCAACAAACTCGAAAGGAAGAGTCTGTAATCTGTCTTGTTGTTCCTTCAACACTTGACCGCGTTCCACACTCTCTTGCGGACCTTCAAGGATTTTTGTCAGCTCCTCCGCAGTTTGCTCACCGCTGCCGTTTCGGCGAATCTAATTGGAAAATGAACAAGGTCATTCATTCCTTCCTAGCCAATCGTGGGTTCTAACAGTTTAATGTGCGTTAAAAGATAAAAAGAACCTATAAAGATTTGTAGTCACTGTAAAGATCAGAAGTAGCGCACTGAAGAAAGAAGAGGGGGCTCTTATTCTTGTTATGAAGGTATACTTCTTTACCCAAAAAGAGAGAGAGAGAGAAAAAAGAAGTAAGCCATAATTCAAACTAAAAAGAATCTACTAAGATCTCTTAACATATTTTACTTTCTAGTTTGATTAAATTAGGGATTAAGTAGAATTCCCCTATTTTATTATTATTAATTATTTTCAAAATCAGCTATATCATCTGAGAATATTTTTTGAAGACATTTTCATGTTTATGTTTTTCCTATTTTTGAGCTCAATGAGAGGTAAATGGTCAGAGACAAATAAGCTACACATTTTTGTTTAATGATGCAAAAAACCGAGAGGACCACACGCTGTCAAGAGAAAGACATTTAAAATGAAAAAGGAAAATGGGACTAGGTTTTCTTGCCATGGAAGAAATAAAATGGTAAGTTCATGGAGTGTTTGTTTCGTAAAAAATAGTTGATTCGAAAATTATTTTCCTAAAAATAATCAATTGTATCGTTAATTAAAAAATTAACGAAAAAATATTAACGAAAAATATTTTCATCGTCCATGAAAAAATGTAGACATAAATTATTATTGATGGTGAAAACATTTATAATTAACTAATTATTTTAAATGATAAAAGTGATCATTTTTGAAAAAATATTTTTCATTTTTTTTTGCGAAACAAACGGTTCATTAGATATATATATGTGTGTGTGTGTGTGTGTGTGTGTCTGGCTGTCTGTCTGTCTCTCTCTATATATATATGATTATTTGCTCAATTTGTTAGACGGTACCTTTGTTTTTATAATTTTTATGAATGCTCAAAGAGATTGCGGATGGATTGTTAAGAGCAATTAGTCCAGTCAAAATGTACAATCTGTAAAAGTTGTCAAAGAAGAGTTTTTTGTTGTGGAAATATCATTTCCTGTAAAATCATTTAATAATGTATCCACTTTACTATAACATACTAATGCACAAGTGAACTGGAAATGTGGAATACAATTCTGACTTCCTTAAATTTAGAAAATTAATTATAATTGATTTTCCCTTGTGAACCATCATATTTTTAAACATATAAAATGGTGAGATCTCATTGTAAATATTTTTTATAAAAGAAAAACTAAATATAAACAGTATGGAAATATAATTAAATTAGAATTACATTCTCTAGAAACATTTACTACCATAAAAATGAGTCTCGTAGTAATTATTAAATCATTACTAAAAAAATTAAAAACAATAAATTTGTTCCTATTGTAAATTCATATACATGTCGTTGGTGGTTGAGTACAACAATATAATAACATTTGTTACCTTGTTTAATGTAGAAGAAAAGATCATTGGACATATCCCATACATGAATTTGTAACTTCAAAAAACAAGATACGTCCATATTCTCTTATTATGTAACATATTTTAATTTAATATTTCTATTGATGATATTCAATTTTGTAAGATACCGGCAGACAAATTCATAGATTCTAAGACAATATATTAGGAAATTTTCAATAAAGACCTGAAGTGGAATTGTTTTCTGAAAAAAAAAAAAGTTTGAATTGAATTTTATTTTAAATATCTTGAATAAGAGCCCAAGCGCCATGTGCATCTCACATGTCACTTTCCAAGCCATGATCGAGGACATTTTTGTCTAGGATTATTTTTTTTTTGTTTTATCTTCTTTTTTCCCTTCTTTCCCCTTTTCATCTTCTTCTTGATTGTTCTGAAGCTAAGAAAAAATGCACCTTGTGAGCTGGGACAAAATGGCTCAGAGCAAAAAACGCGGTGGCCTCAACCTCATGAAATGTAAGTCTTGGATTCTATAGACAAAGTCCAAAACCTTGATGCCCAAATCTGGCAAACTCTCTTTAGATCATTCTTTCAGATAAGTCTACTTTGGAGCTTCTTCTTTGTTTTCTTTTTTTCTTTTTTAGGGAAATGGCCTCATTTCATGCTCTGAAATTTTCCCCAATATAATTATCACTATGAACAAATATGCCCTGACTATGGAAGTATATGTAATCAACTATATTTTGTAAAAGAGTTTCCTTTAACGTGATAATTGCATTATTCAAGAACACAATAAAACAATTAAATATAAAACATCAATTTTGAATCAAGGAAAGATTGAAAACCTTCACCATGTTGGCTTCATGATAATTCAAGAACCGTCGCTTGAGCTCCTCCACGAAAGGAACCACTGCCGGGTCCCTAGAGTTCAGCAACCAGACATCATGCGCAGTGACTATCCCCTTGATGTGCTCCAACTTGATCACAATCGCCTCTCGCGGCCCGTGATGGATGACGGGTACGAGAGGAATGGGTCGAGGATCCGGAGGTCACGGGCTGAGAGCCCCGTGCGGCGCATGATCGAATGCTTCCCGGCATCAATCTGCTGGACTCGGACCAGTCGAGTCGATGACAAGCCAGGTCTTGACCCGCACTGCCTTCTTCCAGGGCCGATGGTCGTTCGTATCGCCTATGTCGACCGGGGCTGGGCTCGCTGCTGGGTCATCTTGGGGCATTGTCGGAAGACGATCGCTGGACACGGTCATTGAGTGAAGATTGCTTTGGGAGTATCCACTGATGGAGCGCGGTCTATTTAACTCTCAGATGAATAAACTATAGAGATAATTGGTTGGTGTTATGTATGGCTTGGACCGAGCTTAACGAGCCAGGTGATATGCAGTGCCGGTCCTCCCGGGTTATCCATGAACACTGTCCTAGGTTGTTCTGTGGGGGTCACCTTTTTAGGTCCAGAAAAGCACGCACTATCAAGGCCAAGCCATGAGCACGTTCGATAGAAATATTTTACTAGAGATTTGGCAGGAATAATTTATCATTTTGTTGTACCAGTGCAACAACCTCTAGATGATACAGTATAGATCTTTCGCAGATTGTTAATATATGATCGATGTTAAAATATTTGCAATAATTGACGGTGATCTCACTAAATCTTACATAATAACAGAGTAATTGTCTTGAGTTCAAATTTCTAAACCCCTATTTGTCTCCCAAGTTGCATATTTACTTACTTTAGGCTAAGGCTAAAGCGTGTCAAGCGCCTAAGCTATGCACATTAGAAGTGAGGCTGGACAAGGAACCCTTGGGGACAAGGGCTGGTATTGCAGGGTTAACATTTTTTTTTTTTCTGGTACAACTGTAGATCAAACTTAGCAAAACCACCCTGTCTATATAATAAATCAAAGTCAGCAAAACCCTGTCTATATAAAGAAGACCTGTGCCAATTGACAACCTAATTAAATAGATGTACGATACCAAGTTGACTTGCGGGAATTAGCTTGCAAAAAAGGAAGTAAATGCCAGTTTCACACATGATGACAATGTTGATGATTATAATACAAATGGATGCCCTTCAAAACGGTTCGCAGGTTTCAGCTTTTGTCGTGGAAGAAGAGGCCTAGAGTGCTTTGACTTCCCTTAAATGCATATTCATCAAATTGCTAAAATATTCATTATATATATGTTTTTGAAAAAATGCTAAGATATTTAATCTGAAATGGGTAAAAAAAAGCAGAAAAGAATGAGCCGCACATGTCGGGTAAACGCCCAAATACGATGAGCAAATATTGCATAAACTAATCTAATAGATCAAGTCTATCATATTTTAAGAATCTAAGGAACTCGGATCGGGTTCATGCAAAAAGGACAATTTCCGATTTTTCTTTTCACCAGCTCTTATTTGGACAGGATCTACCAATTGTTCTAGCCCTCTTAAGATTAAGTATACCGTCATTTACATGAAAATACCACTTTTATTTATCAAACATTTTTTTTCTTAATGAAGCCATTGACTAGTTTAATGTTGCTTTTATTTGAACCTATTGACAACTCATTTGATCATTCATTAATTGCATTGAAAATTAGTGATTAATTTTTAACCCCTAACAAAAAATTATTTTCATTAAATTGCACTGCATATAGATATTAGGAGCATTTGCATTAATAACAATAGAAATTTTTAAAGGAAAAAATTTAAAAGGAAAGAAAAAGGAAGAAATTATTTTGAAAAAAAAGAAAAAAAGAAAAGAAAATGGGAAGAGTGAAAATCCTTTTTCTTTCTTTTCACCTGGGCCGGCCTACTTTTCCTTTATTTTCCCAAAGACCGGCCCAAGCCTTGTCTTCCTCTCCCTCTCTTTCCCTCACGCGTTCCGCAGAAAAGAGATCAACTTACGCGAACAAGAGGACGGCACATAGGAAACGGGCGCGAGCGTCGCACCGCAGTCGATGGTCGAGGGCACACCGGCAGCAAAAGCTGGCGTGGCAGGAGGCCATGCACGCCGGATTGCTTAAAAGGGAGAGAGGAGAGAGTGAGAGAGAGGGGGGGGGTGGCGGTTGAGAGCGAGACCGGGAGAATGCGAGAGAGCTTCGACCGACACCTCAGCTGCGCACGAGCTTCGCGCGACGACCCTTCGGCCAAAGTCCTCAAGCTGAACTCGGTAGGCCCTTCAACCGACCGGCTCACGCGAACTCCGGTCCTGTCCATTCCTCCGTTGGTTGTTGTGTGTTTTGTTGCTTGCTGGCGAGAGTCTTGGTTTGGGTGCCGGTCCTAGTTGAGCCGGAACCTCAATCAGATGCGTTAGGTTCGTTTTGTTGAGGCGTCGTTTTTGTGATTAACGTTCCCGGCGTTAGGTCGTTTAGCTGCTTTGCCACTTTTCCGCTGTTTCTTTCATCATTTGCGCGCTTGGCCGAGAGGGTTAATTCTATTTTAGAACTAGTTTAGCTATTTAAAAAAAAAAAAAAAACTGAAAGTTCATTTCATCGAAAATTGTACCCAAATCTGGACAAGTTTTTATGGCTTTACATTAGGGGTTTTTTTTGTGTTGTTTTCTTTGTAGAGACTATTCTAGGTCGTCGCTTGTGCACTTCAATTTGATTATATTTGATTGTGCAATTTAATATATTGATTGTTATTTGTGGAATGGTTATGATGAATGTTAGAATTTTCGATAGGCTACCTTGACATTTTGATTAGCAAATAATTAAGTTTGGGTACCAAAAAGGCTTTAGTTAAATAGCTAGGGTAACCAAGTTTCCAATCCCAAAATTTCAAGTTGTGCATGCATCAAGATGATACTTCCGCGTCTTGATTAAGTTTTCTAGTTGACCTTCAACAATGGTTAGTTGCGGCTTTTTTTTTTTTTTTTTTTTTTGAATATATAGATTAGGAAAATCAATGTCACATGAGATATGGATTTAAGGAGAGTCCACACCTTATAAGTAAGTACCTCTAAACATATTTTTCTCCCTCGCGAGGGGTAAGTTGTGACAAAGCCATTCACTAAATTTTATTCGATCGATTCAAAATTATTATTAATTGTTCTAATAATATATCAATTCTTTTTTTTTTTTTTTTTTGTAAAAGTATATCAATTCTTGTTGAAGTGGCCAATTATTGATAAAGTATAAAATATAATTTTATTATGCCAAGTGACTCAAAATAAAATGGTAATTTTGTATTAGAGTTAATAAATTCAATAAGAGTTGGTAAATTGTTGAAAAATTGGTAATTTGGAAACTGCTTAGTCAACATTGATAGGTGGCTTAAAAAAGATTTAATAACCTTAGCTATTTTCTAAAAAGAATGATTAATATCACGAAAAACCTCAAACTAATATATATGTGATAAATTTATCTTAAACTAATTTTTTAACCATAAAAACCCCAAGTTAGTACATTTATGATAAATTTAGCATTTGTTAGTTTCCGTTAAATTGGATTGATACCATGAAAATTTACAAATTAGTACACCAATGACTGAAAGAGAGCAAAACTACAAACTAGTACACTCATTAGCTGTCACATATTATCCGATTTAGCAATTTGATATTAAAATTTAATAAAAACTAATATAAGGTAAATTTGTCATAGGTGTACCAATTTAGAATTTTGATGGTCAAAAAATTACTTTGGGATTAATTTGTCTTATGTGTAGCAGAATAGAGTTTTTCGTAGTATTAACCCTAAAAAGAACACTGATAATTTCTTAAGTATGGTTGATAATTTGATATAAGAGTCGGTAATTTCAATAAAAGTAAGCACTTATTAAAATAAGTTGTAATTCAAAACGAACTAATCAATGTCTATAAGTGGCTCAATTAAGAGTCGTAAATAGTTGGTAATGAACTCAAATAAAGTTGATATTCAGAAGTGAAACTTATTAACTTCAATATAAGTTGTATATAATATTAGAAAAAGTTGTAATTCAATATCGATCAAATAAATATCGATACATGACTTAAAAAAGTTTTTGCAAACTACAGATATAGACACATTGTAAAAGCATAAAGTTTTCTGTGTTTCCACACAGAACATTCTCCGAGCGATGTTGATCTTGTCTGCTAGCTATATTAACCGTCTATACTTGAACCATGTTATTGCAATAGCGTACAAGACGATCGTCCCGAAGGTACATCCACTTACTGTCCAGATGAAATTGTTGATCTTCGGATTCGGATTGAGGAAGAGCCAAATATTGACGTTCATGCCGAATATTCCGGTCACGACGATGAACATGTTGAGGAATATGGTTGCCGTCGATATCACCACTCCCATTCGCAGCAGATTGTTTTGCTTGTCATCCAACATTATGTTCACATAGTCCTCCGTGTCTTGAATGTATTCCCGTAGCTTTCAACAGAGACAAGTCGAAAATGTTTTTAATGAACTAATGAGATTCGCCGTTAAGAGTTCGCGCGCACAAGTGTAGAGTTCGAGATTCGTACCGCGGATAGCTCGTTGAGCGTGCCGTCGAGCTGCACAAAGTAGGCCTCTAGGAGCATTTCCAATTCGGCCGCATCGAGGTGCTTGCCTGAGCGTCTTGAGCCGCTAAAGCGCTTGCTCACGCTTAAGCTACCATGAGAGTTACTGTCTTTGACCCTGCCTTCTTCCTTTTCATCATCGTCCAGCGAGCTGCGCGGAGAGCTAGAACTCTCATCCGGCGTGATTTCATCGTCTCCTTTGCGATTCCTGCATGATTAAAGGGAAAGGGCTTTGAAGAAATAGAGAGAAAGATTCGAAATTTTTCGGCCTGCAACCGAAAACATGATGCTAGAGACATAGAATGCTTGCCTTTCTTCTTTGTCTGGCTCATGAAACTCATCATCCTCTCCTGAGATCGAGGAAGAAGAAGACGAGGGCTTTTCTTTTTCATCTTGGAGTAGTTTGCTGATCAAGTACATCTCTGCCATGTCTCCATCATCCTCAAGAAGATTCTCGATCTCGTTCCTTATCTAGAGATAAAAAAAAAAAAAAAATGATCCATGGTGAACTGTTTCTTTTGATTACTTATGGTCATGGAATTCAATATTAAATACACGTGTTCATCTAATTGTTTAAACTTTTAAATTAATTGATTGTAACTTCTCTTACATCTATAACATAGCATTTTCTAGGCAGCCTCTACATGCCTCCCTGATCCCAATTTTCCATTTTCATAGTTCGCATTGATATTATATGGCGTACATGATGATTCTAGTCTCTAACAAAACAAACTCTCTCATGATTTATTCACTTTTATTTATTTTTCTCACCAACATTAACAATGAGTCATATGATTTCTTTCGGTTTATAATCCCTAAAAATAGTTATAAGACAAATGAAATTTGGTAACTTACTAGATTAACCGGTAAAATATAATAAAACATTAAATCTTGGTAAATAACTCAAATGTGAGTTGGTTATCTGAAACTAAGGGTAAATTAATTGACAAAAGTCAGTAAGTTATTCTAATTTAGGTTGGTAATTTTGTAAAATAGTTAGTCAATTCGAAGGGCTAGTAAATTTATGCTAATAAAAGTGGGTAAATTAGTATTTACGCACTATAAAAAAGTTAGGTTTTGCATAAAAGTGTTAATGGGTTACGATTAAGTTAATTTAGAGAAAAAGAAAAAGGCATGAGTCGTTCTCTCTACCAATAGTTCATTTACACTTACCAACGCATTCGAAGTTAACCAGCATCGAGGAAAATTCTATAGAATTCTGCAGGATGGAAAACTCAAACCTTTTGAACTCGTCCCGTCAACGCGACCAAGCGAGCTTTAATCTGCCGGACCCGCTCGAGATGACGGGTGGTAATCTTCGAAAGTAGCTTGTCCAGCGCAGGATTCGCCTCTTGCTCCAATGCCTTTGCCTAAATTTCCGGGCAAACAATTCCAGGATCGATGAGTACGATATGCTGCTTTCCAATGCAGATAACGCAGATGAAAAACCAGAGCCCTTACCTCATCGTCTAAACTAGTGCACGCAGCTTCAAGGCACGCCTCTAAGGCGACAAACTCGAAAGGAAGAGTCTCGGATCTGTCGTGCTGTTGCTTAACATCTCGAGAGTACAACCCCTCCTGATGTGTAGCTTCAAAAATCTGTTGTAAAGCTTCCTCAGATTGCTCTTCACCACCACTGCTTCTGTTGACCTGTCAAGAGAGAATAATAACGACAGAAGAATGTCAGCAAAATGTCCCGTTTCTAGGTTTCAAGTGCTAGCGACTACCGGAACTAAGAAAAACAAATTTTCACGGGTGATATCTTTTGTCAGAGCTTTTCACGAGCCAACCGGTTTTGGCTTACCAATACTCGTTTCGACGGCCACTATCTGTTCCGATAGTCGGTGAATGGTGACATGTTGTACAGAAGAAATGGGAGACGGTATCTGGGGTAGGATGCGTTTGTTGCTTCAGTTGGATACTGGATAAATCGAACAAATAAAGTACCGCTTCCCCAGGATTGGCTAGACCCAGTCTAAGACCCCAACGAGATGGTGAGGGGACAAGTTTTTAATCTAAAAAATTAATTAAAATGGTAGTTCTCAGGACATATTATGAAATGATAAATGGGTTTCTAGATTGTAGCCGCACTATTAACGACAATGTTTCATTTTCTGGTTAAAAAAAGAAAAAGTTGTAGAGTTTGACTTTGAAAGTGAAATTAATAGACAGGTGAACTACTTTACTGTGTTGCTATTTCACATATTTAAGAACAAGAAGAGTAAACCTTGAATTCTACTAGTGAACTAAGCTGTTTTGTTTTCAAGGCATACTAAACAATCTCCCAATCCACTCTAGTTCACATTATTTCACTTTGAAACTTGAGTAAGAAGGACATTGTCCTCCAGGAGCAGCTAAATAATTCTCAACTTCATAAAGTAAAATGGCATATGCTGACTTTGGACTAATCAATCAGATGCCATGGATCCTTTGATAAAGTTCTATTGTATTGACATGCTCAGAAAATATAACTCCGAACCTTCATGGCGTTGGCCAGATGATGATGCGAGCACCGGCGCTTGAGCTCCTCCACAAAAGGAGCCACCGCAGGATCCTTGGAGTTGAGCAGCCACACGTCCTTGGCCGTGATCACTCCCTTTATGTGCTCCAGCTTGATCACCACCGCCCTCTCCCGCCCAATCACGGTCGACGGGTAGGACAGCGATGGATCCAGGATCCTCAGGTCCCGCGCTGAGAGCCCTGTCTCCCGCTTGATCAGGTGCTTCCCCGCGTCGACGAGCTGGGCCTGGCCCGTCGAGTTGACCACGAGCCAGGTCTTGATCCCGATGCCCTTCTTCCTGAGCTGATGGCTCGTCAAGTGGGCCGCTGGCGTCTGAGGCGGGTTGGGGTCGAGGTCCCCTTTTGGGTTCATCGAAAGATGATCGCCCGGCATCATGTTCTTCTCTCTTCCCCGTGAAATCAAAAGAGACGATGAGTTCGAGATTGAGAAAGCGTTTGATGTCATCTAAAAAGAAAAGGGTTTTTATATTAGAGAGAATAGTTCATCGGAGAAATGAGGCAAAGACGGTGGACATTGGAAAGCACGAATTAAGATTAGTTTTTTGCTATAATTGCTGAGCTTGAAATGCGTAGTTTAAGGAAGGTGGAACGTGCTTAACACGGCAGGTGATTCGCAGGGACGGCCCTCACTGGGATTGTTTTTGTGTAGGCGCGCAGAACCATGTCGCATTCGGCGGAGCGCCGTACAAGGTCAAAATATCCATGCGCCGCCAAGCCCATGTTACACAAGTAACACAAGCCACTTGGATATGGACACCTGTCGCTCTCAGGCTCACCTCCCAGGGATTTTTTCTCCCATTGAAGACTCCTGCCATATCTCTCTTTTCTCTCTCTCGTTTGCTACTTTCACTTTCTTCTTTTTTTTTTCCTTGTGCCACCGTGGCTGCGTAGCTCGACCTCGAGTAACAATGGTCAACCATGGCTGCTTTGACCCGGAGCTCTATGCTCAAACCCGAGCTTCATAGCCATAGCAGTTGCGAGACTGCAAATTAATCGTCTATGAGCTCTTTGGATGAGGCAATCTAGCACAATAGAGAAAAAAGAAAGAGAAAATGTCTATGTGGTTAAAACTCGAGCTGCCATGGCTACCAAAAACTCTAGGCTTGAGGTCAAGCTCCATGGCCATGGCGGCCACGAGCGTTGGGATCAAGCTCCATAGTCGAGGATGGAGAATACATCGGTGATGCTTGATTTGGACGAGTTGTTGGGAGGCACTTCAACGTCCTCTGATTTTGGTGTCCATGGAGGGGATGAGGAATTGCAGACGGAGTTGAAGATAGAAAGTCAAGAGGAAGAGAGTGATAAGAGGAGAGAGAGAAAGGAGGGCCCTATGCGGAGGCCTTCGATTACACGTCGCTCTCTGAGTGGCTTATGTAAAAATGAGGTGGCATCTAAGTTGTATATATGTTATATTTTCTCCAATTATTGAGTAACAGATGAAAGTGGTTCCACCTCCCAAAAATATGTAAATATATTTAATATTTAGAGATATATATATATATATCTTCCTGAAAGTATCTTTGAAATATCTTAGATTGATAAATGTTGGTAACTACCACAAATAATAATTGCTAGAGCAAAACTAATTAATGATTTGATAAGAGAAAAGTTACTAATCATTCTGGTTGAGTTTTGAAATGAAAGAAAAAAAGAGTATTGCATTGAATAAAGTCTGTAAGCCAAGTAGAAGTTGCAAATTAATAGGAAAATTGGTAACTGACCAACAAAAATAGAAAAGTTGGTAAACTAAAGAAAAAAACTAATTAATTTAGAAAGCATGTCAGATCTGAGTTGAATAGAGAAAAGTTTATGAATCACGTAAATGAAGGTTGATAAGTCTACAATAGTTGGTACATTTAATTCGTTAATAAAAAAGATAAATAAAAGTCGGTAATAGTCAAAAGAAGCTTTTTTTCCGGTTCTTAGATACAAGAATTTGATATTTTAATAAATCAAATAAATATTTTTAGTTAACTCACATAACGGTTCGTAATAGCAAATAGTTGGTAATATAATTAGAGAAAGTGGGTAAGTACTCCAATAAAAATTGCTGATTTCGAGAAGGGGTCGGTAAAATTAAGAAGTTGGCAAGCTAGACAAATAGAAGTCGTAACTCATTAAAAAATTCTGTAAACTTAAATGATAAGTATTCTTTATGAGCAACTCAAATGAAAGCGACGACCCAATACTAATTGATAACATAATTGGAGAAAAATAGTTATTCAAATAAAAGTAGGTGATTTGTTTTAATTGTTGGTAAATTAAAGGCAGGCAAGAAAAGCAAATAAAAGCTTGTCAATGACCTGGTTTACCGTTCTATAAGAAAGTTACCAAAAAGTTTGTAGATCTTTCTTCTGTCCTTTCCTCATTCTCTCTAAGGACTGCATTTGACGACAGCTTCCAATTTACTCGCTTGAATAAAGTGGATGAACGGCTTATTTCCTGCGTACGCTTGAATAAGCTTGATGGGGGGTATGTTATTGATTGTTCAGAGCTAATTTAAAGTGATTAGGGTTATGTTCTTGTTAATAGATTCAGCGATTGAATCTGCCCACCACCTGTTTGTGTATATTCCTAGTAGGGGCAATCCCATTCCATTTGTGAATTTTGCCTTGGGGTTGACTGAATTTGTTCTCTTATTGAATCTTCCCACCACCTGATTGAGCATATTTATAGAGTTGACAATTCTAGAATTCTTTCTTCTTTTTTTTTTTTTTTTTTTTTTTTGTGATTTTTGCATTGAAATTGAGTGAATTTATTCATTTTTATGGGATCTGCCCTCCATCCGCTCGTGTTTATTCCTAAATGATTGAACCACCAATCTCTCCATCAACTACTAAAGTTGTCGCGGAAATTCTGGGGATACGTCCCAATCTGCTTGAGTAAGAAAGAAACTATCTGTCGCGACCTCTTTTTTTCGGCTCCCGTAATCGAGTATGAGCGCCTAAGGAGGCTAATGGCTCGGCTGAAATTAGTTATGCCCGGACTCTCCCAAGTCCACCAATTCACAACTTAATGGTCCAAGTTTTTAACCTGTAAATCAATTTTTAAAATGGAGTCGCCACTAATCGATTTTGGGTGGGTTGATTAGAAACTCAAGCGAAGTATCAGGAAAATACTCACTCTTGCGCAGAGAAATTAGGAACGGGGACTTGATTACACCAGAGTTAATCATTAATGCCCTTCGATACCTAATCTTGTTTAAACCTAGAGATTTTTTGGATGTTCGAGGGATTTTCCATGCATTTTTGGAGGAAAAACATTTTTAAGTTTTTTTTTTCTATTTTTTTTTTTACATAAAATGGATTTTTTGATTTTTTGGTATTTTTGGAAAAATACAAGTCTTTTGGCTTTTTCTGATTTTTTTTTGGATTTTTCATGAATTTTTGGCTTTTTTTATTTTTAGCATTTTTTTGGAAAATATGGAATATTTTTGATTTTTTTAATATTTCGAAAAATAAAAAAAAATTAAATATTTTTCAATATTTTTTGGAAAATAAATTATTTTTTAATATTTTTCGATTTTTTGATTTTTTTGAAAATAAATTTTTTATTTTTTAAAATATATTATTTATTTATTCATCAAAACATTATTTTATATTAAAATAATAAAATAAACCGACCCGGTTGGATCCGTGGGTTGTTTCCAACTTGGGCCGACGACCCGAATGCGAATGTGGGCCCAACTCGGATTTTTTGTTTTTTTTTTTTTTTTTTTTTAAAAAGTGTCGTGGCCAAGCGTTTGGGGGCGCTCGGTCCGGCCCGACAACTGGGTTCCTAGCGAAACCCCACCGGATCCGACCGCCTTTTGACCCAATTTCGGCCCCCGGCCTCAGAACGCAGAAACCCTACCCGGTCGATATAATGACCTGAGGCCACGACCCGGAAAATCGGGAACCATAGGGTTCCCGATTCACAGCGCTGAGGGAGGGGGACAAGGCATCCCGGCGGCAGCGATGGCAATGGCAGCGACAGCGACCATGAGAACAGGACAAGGAGTAGAGCTGCGACGGCAACAGAGGCGGTATGCTACCTACTTGTGGCAACGGCGCGACAAGGGCGGCGATGATGGCAGGGCTCGCGTGGCCCCCTTCCCCTCCAATTTCTCTCTCTACTCCGGCGAAGCCCAGATCCGAAGCCGTGAGCCCTCAGCCCCCCTGAAGTCTCTTAGTGGGGTGTCCAAGGTTCGCGACCTCGATCGCTCTCCCTTTCTCCTTCCTCCGTGCATCTCTGTGCTCGCTTCTCTGGCTACATTCAAGATCTCTGGCGACTCATCTTCAGGCCTCCCTTGAAGTCTCTCAGGGGAAGCTATCGAAGCTTACCGTCGGCGATCTCCTCTTTGCTGTCTGTGTGTGTCTTTCGTCGGGGATGGAGGGCCTATTTATAGGCCAAGGGGTGGCTGGTCAACGGAGCTCGACCATTGGCTGTTGTGGCCCTCACCGGCCAAATCGGCGTCCCATCCGACGCTAGCTGCTCCCCTACTCCACGTCCCATCGTCGTCCGGTTATAGCTGCTCCACGTGCGTCGTCGCTGCTCCTCCCCTCCGCTCTAGCATTGCGCCTTCGGCGCGTGTGCTGTAACGTTGCGAGGAAGAAGAAGACTCGGCTGGGTTGGGCTGAGGTGGAAATGGGCGGAGGAGGCCCAAAGGAGGGGCTTTTTCTGGTTTTTCTGTTTTTCTTGTTTTTTCTGTTTTTTCGTTCATTTTTTGTTATTTTTTATTTATTATCAGAAAAAGATAAAATAAATAAAGTAAAATAAAGTAAAACCTAATTAATTAAAAGGAAAATTTAGGCGTCAACAACTGCCCCTCTTTGAAGGTGAGCTCGCAGAGGTTGCATTCAAAGACAAACTTATGCCTAAATTTTATCCATACATGCGTAGCAAATTATATTTTATTTGGGACCTATTATCCTATGCAAAAAAGAGCAATATAACATTACACATACTAAGACAGACAATGAGATACCTGTAGTTATTTACCGGGAGTGAATGAGATAGGGTGTGAACCCCAAGTTTGGCAACTATCAAGGCGTCATCTTACTTGGTGATATGAGGAGGTTGCTTTTTCAGGGCTCGAACCATTCTTCGATCACCTGTTAGAACAATCAATGATTTGTCTAGGACTCGAACCTTTCTTCGGTCGCCTTGACAGGAAATTGCTCATCCAGGACCCGAACCATTCTTCGGTCGCCGGAGAGGAAATTGCTTCTCTAGGACTCGAACTATTCTTTGGTCGCATGTTAAAACAATCAATGATTTGTCTAGGACTCGAATTTTTCTTCGATCACCTTGACGGGAGATTGCTCATCCAGGACCCGAACCATTCTTCGGTCGCCTGTTAGAGCAATCAGTAGTTTGTCTCGGACCCGAACAATTCTTTGGTCGCCGTGACGGGAAGTTGCTTCTCCAGGACCTGAACCATTCTTCGGTCACCTGTTAAAACAATCAATGATTTGTCTAGGACCCGAACCTTTTTTCGGTTGCTTTGATGGGAGATTGCTCCTCTAGGACTTGAACCATTCTTCGGTCGCCTGTTAGAGCAATCAATGGTTTGTCTCGGACCCGAACCATTCTTCGGCCGTGACAGGAAGTTGCTTCTCTATGACCCAAACCATTCTTCGATCACCTGTTAAAACAATCAATGATTTGTCTAGGACTCGAATCTTTTTTCGGTCGCCTTGATGAGAGATTGCTCCTCTAGGACCCGAACCATTCTTCGGTCGCCTGTTAGAGTAATCTGTGGTTTGTCTTGGACCCGAACCATTCTTCGGTTGCCGTGACGGGAAGTTGCTTCTCCAGGACCCGAACCATTTTTCGGTTGCATGTTAAAACAATCAATGATTTCTCTAGGACTCGAATATTTCTTCGGTCACCTTGACGGGAGATGCACCGACCTTTCTTAGGGCATCTCATTTGTGGGTGCCTGATTTGTATTGAGGACACCAGTTGGTACCCGACCTTTCTCGGGAGATGCGCCAACCTTTCTCAGAGCATCTGTTTTGTGGGGGTGTCTAACCTTTGTCAAAGACAATAGCTGGTATCCGACTTTTCTCGGGAGGATGTGCCGACCTTTCTCAGGGCATTGATTCTGGCAGATACCTGGACATTCACAAGCATATCAAAGAGTACCTGGATAATCACAAGTACTAACCTGAAGGATATTTGGGCCTTTGTAGGCGTCAAAATGGGTATTTAGCTGACCATAGGCATTGAAGGGGTACTTGGATGATCACAAGTATGAATTCTTGGGGGCATACTTGGACATTTACAAGTATCGAAGGGGTGCTTGATAATTGGAAATATTGAGAACATATTTTGGATATTTGTGAAGGTGTCTCACCTCCTGGCAATTGGGAAATATCGAGGGCGTACTTGGGATATTTATGAAGGTCTCTCACCTCCTGGTAGTGCGGAATATCGAGGGCGTACCTAGGATATTCATGATGGTCTCTCACCTCCTGATAATTAGGAATATCGAGGATGTACCTGAGATATTCGTGAAGGTCCCTCACCTCCTAGTAGTCGGGAATATCAAGAACGTGCCTTGCATATTCATGAAGGTCTCTCACCTCTTGGTAATTGGGAATATTGAGGACGTGCCTCGCATATTCATTAAGGTCTCTCGCCTCCCGGTAAAGGGGAATATTGAGGACGTACTTGGGATATTCGTGAAGGTCTCTCATCTCTTGGTAATTGGGAATATTGAGGACGTGCCTCGCATATTCATTAAGGTCTCTCGCCTCCCGGTAAAGGGGAATATCGAGGACGTACTTGGGATATTCGTGAAGGTCTCTCACCTCCTAGCAATTGGGAATATTGAGGATGTGCCTCGCATATTCATGAAGGTCTCTCACCTCTCGGTAAAGGGGAATATCGAGGATGTACCTAAGATATTCGTGAAGATCTCTCACCTCTTGGTAATTAAGAATATTGAGGACATGCCTCGCATATTCATGAAGGTCTCTCACCTCCTGGTAAAGGGTAATATCGAGGACGTACCTGGGATATTCGTGAAGGTCTCTCACCTCCTGGTAATTGGGAATATTGAGGACGTGCCTCGCATATTCATAAAGGTCTCTCACCTCCTGGTAAAGGAGAATATCGAGGACGTACCTTGGATATTCATGAAAATCTCTCACCTCCTGGTAGTTGAAATATCAAGGACATGCCTTGGATATTCATGAAGGTCTCTTACCTCCTAGTAATGGGAATATTAAGGACGTACCTTGGATATTCATGAAGGTCTCTCACCTCCTGGTAATTGTGAATATCGAGGACATACCTTGGATATTCATGAAGGTCTCTCACCTCCTGGTAGTTGAAATATCGAGGACATGCCTTGGATATTCATGAAGGTCTCTCATCTCCTGGTAATGGAATATTGATGATGTATCTTGGATATTTATGAAGGTCTCTCACCTCCTAGTAATTGTGAATATCGAGGACGTACCTTGAATATTCATGAAGGTCTCTCACCTCTTAGTAAAGGGGAATACCAAGGACGTACCTTGGATATTCATGAAGGTCTCTCACCTCCTAGTAATTGGGAATATTGAAGACGTACTTGAGATATTCATGAAGGTCTCTCACCTTCTGGTAATGGGAATATCGAGGACGTACCTTAGATATTGATGAATGTCTCTCACCTCCTGGTAATTGTGGATATCGAGGACGTACCTTGGATATTCATAAAGGTCTCTCACCTCCTAGTAAAAGGGAATATCGATGACGTACCTTGGATATTCATGAATATCTCTCACCTCTTGATAATTGGGAATATTGAGGACGTACTTGAGATATTCGTGAAAGTCTCTCATCTCCTAGTAATGGGAATATCGAGGACATACCTTGGATATTCATGAAGGTCTCTCACCTCCTGGTAATTGGGAATATTAAAGACGTACCTGAGATATTCGTGAAGGTCTCTCACTTCCTAGTAATGGGAATATCGAGGACGTACCTTGGATATTCATGAAGGTCTCTCATCTCTTGGTAATTGTGAATATCGAGGACGTACCTTGGATATTCATGAAGGTCTCTCACCTCCTGGTAATTGGGAATATTAAGGGCGGGCCTCACATATTCATGAAGGTCTCTCGCCTCCTAGTAAAGGGGAATATCGAGGACGTACTTGGGATTTTCATGAATGTCTCTCACGTCCTGGTAGTTGAGAATATCGAGGACGTACCTGAGATATTTATGAAGGTCTCTCACCTCCTAGTAATTGAGAATGTGGTATGAGGCTTACCTGGATTGCCGTAGACACTTAAAAGTGGTGAAACACTTGGATAGCCACAGGTGTACAAAGTACAGGAATACTTGGATGAAAACAAGTATTTAATGATATGATTTGGGACCACTCAAGCTGGTCTAAGTGCTAGAAAGCATACCTAGACATCGGTGCCAAGCAAAGCAATGGAATGCTTGAACAGCTACTATATTATTTGGGGACAACTCGGGCAGGTTGAGTGTCATGAAAGGGAAGTACCTAGACAATAGTGGGTACTTGACGATATGGGGATACCTAGACAGTAGTAGGTATTCCAAGAGATACTTGGTCAGTCACAAGTATCAATACTCTGGGGACAACTCGAACAGATCAAGTGTTAGGAAAATGGAGTATCCGAACGGTGGCTGGTACTCAAAGACAATAGGGATACCTAGATAGCAGTAAGTATTCAACGATAAAGAGATACTTGGTCAGTCATAAGTATCAATACTCTAGGGACAACTCAAATAGGTCAAGTGTCAGGAAGAAGGAGTATCCGAACTGTGGTCGGTACTCAAAGACAATGGGATGCTAAGACAGTTGCAAGCATCCAAACTCAAGGGACGACTCGAATAGGTCAAGTGTCAAGAAGAGTACCTGGACAGTGGTAGGTACTTTAAGACAAATGGGGATTTGGATATGCTTACTTGGCAATATCTCTGATCTCTGAGAGTATATATGTTATTTGCACAGTATGCACACATGATTGTATATGCTGTAAATTCATGAGTTCAAATGAGATCCATGCATGATAGTTTTGTCGGTTTTGCATCATCTGATTTCCACTGGGGAAGATTTTGAAAGACAACCTTCATTTAGAATATAGATGTCTTGAGCACGCCAGATGAGGGACTTTTAGTCTGAAAAGACTTTTCACTCACTCTCTTGGGAAAGGCTATCCTGACCATTAATGCAGGATTTATAAGGACCACACAATCTCACTATCATCATGTCAGCAGGGGTCTGAGTATTCTCGCAAACGGTACGACTTTACCAATGTGAGAGGTCTTTGTTGAAACTGTGATGAAGTCTTGGTTAGCGGCTCATCAAATGGGACCATCAAGGTCAAGGCTTATGAACGGAGTGCCGCATGATCGTCTCCGAGTTTGCAAGTCAAGAATCCTGCGAAAAGAGATAGAGTAATCTTGCTCGTACTTCTTCGAGGCGATGCTTATGAACATATGAAATCTTACGTTAATTGAAGTGCCCCTAGTCTAAAGAGACTTTTACAATGGGAATATAACGTAGACTTGGCTCACATGCAAGAGGGTGAGAGTTGGTGATTGCCTTGGCATTTGTCATCGGTCTTTTTTCTCACTGTTAAGTGGAGGCTCTATCAATTGAACCACAACAGTAACTTATCTTGAGAATATTTTTGACTGGAGGGCATTGGCCTTGCTTTTACTAGGCACACTACTTTTTCATACCCCTATTTTTTATTCTAGTTCTTCATTTATGGGCATTGACCTTACTTTTACCAAGCACGCTACTTTTTTATGCCCCAGTTTTTTGTTCTTATTACTTGAGGAACTAATCTTGACAAGTTCAAGCAAATGCCTTTGTTAGACTATGGAGTCTTCATCTTTTGCTGGCGCTTCTGATTATACTGCTCGAGTGGCAGCAACTTCTGCTTTGCCTCCATATGAGGGTGAATTTACAGACTCAATCGTGTCATATGATGGATACAAGTGCGTAAAGAAAGAATTGCTCTTCACGACTCTAGGGAACTTAAATTAACGCGAGTGTTCATATGCAATAAAGACACTCAAAGATTGATGCAAGTGCAAGCAAGAGAATTTCTATCATTTTTCTCACCTCGTGATGATGGCTTGCCTTCAACTTGCCCTAGTGTGGGGTGGTTCTTCGACCAGGGGAGGGGGGGTAAGATAGAAATTTGGCCAGTGTATGGGGCTCAAAGTGAGCCATGGAATGCCTCCCACTATTTTGGTCATCGTACCATTCGTGAGAGAACTCTTTACCCTGTAGCTATGGAATCTTCTGCACTTATCTCACAAGTGTATAGATTGGGGACTGTATGTAGGATATAGCTTGCTTGTCATAATTCTAACGTGCCTCATCCAGCATGCTCAATCAATCTTGTATTCTTTATTTAGCTGTCTATTTTGATAATCCTTAGTGGGATCAATGACTTAGATAGACAAAATCATTATGCAAAATCCATTTGGAAAATGCATGCAGCATTTTAAATGTGGTGGAGTTTGTACTCTTAGAACAAATGAATGGCTTTTACTCAAGAATAACTTATTAACAGCTTTGAGGGGGCTTGCTTGGTGAAATGGTATTCACAAATGTGTTGAAATTTGAACATCAAAAGAGTTATTTACAAAGGGTTATTCACAAATGAGTGTCGATAGATTGTTCCTATTAGTTAGGGACATGACACATGAATGATCAGCCAATGATTGGGAATCTGATCATGAATTTTTACTCTTGCCTCTTGTAGAAGAGAAGCTGTGGAAATGGCTCAACCAGTAGAGCCAAGATCATAAGTGACTTGAGGCTTGAAGGGTCTCTGTCATTTGCTTTGGCGATACTTGAGATGCCATTTTGCTTGGAAGAGTTTGTCATGCCTCTCATTGATTTGTTATCTGTGTTTTTGATAGTCAGGTGATCCTGTAACAGACAAGAGGGAATGTGTTAGTCATGAACTCTTTCAAGAGTCGAATAACTGGAAGCGATACAACTTTACACTTCACTGGTTTGCAGATGGTTGGTTGAACCTGAAGTGAGAGGGGGACATGAAGTCCTATGTCCCTTGCTTCGTTAGGTTGATTATTATCTGAATTGGCTCCTGGATGACGCGTCCTTTTACATGAAGCCAGGTGAATTTGATGCGGGTCATTTTCACGTACTAGCTTGGCCAATACTGATTTGTCAAACCTAACCATTGAGTTTGGTTCTTGAGTTATGATGCTTCCTACCAATATGGGGAATATGTCAAAAGTGAATTCAAAGAGGGGGGAGTATTGGAAACGATACCAAATTACTCTTCTCCAAAGTCTGTATTTGCTGACTTCTAAGGATATTTGAATGTTGATGATGGCCTCTTTATCTTGGCATGGTTCAATGTTTCCTTCAGTTGGCCTTCCTCATGTATGCATGATTGATGGTCGTTGATTCATCTTCAACGCGTTCCTTCTGTGGAATTTCTTCTTCTGCCTTTAACTATATCATCATTAGGCAAAAGTCATGTACCTTAAGCTTCTATGGAATCTAAGATAAAAAATCTCAAGCTTTTTTATGGCAATTACTCCTTGGAAGAATATGCATATGGAGTAAAGCTTTTAGATTCCAAAGTCATTATCCAGGGTGTGGGGCTATAGATCGCCTTGACTGTCTGGATTTTCTCCCTGTTGACAGTAATCACTTTAAAGGAAGGGAATGAACTTCTTCCTTATGTTGAAATTGAAACTGTAACATCTAGCTGTTTGGGCACGTCACGCGACAAGATAGTCCATTGGCTTATGATGGAGCTGGGTAGGAGTGAGGCATGTCATGGATGCTTTGATTTCAATTGTATGCATGTACCTATTACGTCTCATCTTTTGTATCCTGTAAATAGAAGAGAGGGGTTGTCATTCTCAATATTAGGTTAATGGAATAAAACTTACCCTTTTTGAAATAGGATGCTCCTTTCTGTTTGCCCCTGCTTTCTTGAAAATGTGTTCTCGAGTTTGGTCTGTTCACATGATGTGCTAGTTTCAAATACCTTCTGTCACACTGAATTAAAGGGGATGATATTCTGAAACATAAAGTGAGAGGGTTAGAAAGACAAACGTACTTAAATTTATCATCTTGTTTTGACAAAAGCTTTTGGGTGATGAAATATTTTTTATTTTCAAAATACGTTTTTGGAGGAGAAAAAGCATGAGGAAGCCCAGCCCTCAGTATTCTCCTTGGATGATATTTTCTTTTCATGGTTGGATAACATCACTGGGCTGGTTTGGAGTACCGCCTCATGCTCTTAAAACAAAATATTATAACTATACAATAGAGTACTTGGAATATAAAATATAACAGTAGCACACTAGACAAAATAAGAAGCATGAAATTATAAAAACAAATAAAACCCCTGAAAACTATACAATAGAGTACTTGTAAAGAGTGCTTTTATAGTGTTGGTTCCGAAATCAAGTGCGTTTGAGTTCCTCGCCTCCAATAGACTCGAAGTATTCACATGAGAGGATCACTTCATTAAAGCTATGGAAGTGCAATCCATGCAACCAACAACGATGCTTGTGAGGTAAAGCTCCTATGAATAGCTTTATCATTTCTTCTTCGACTAGTTAAGGGTAAGTTTGCATCATAAAAGCTTCCCATCTCCTTGCATATGCTCAGAAACCCTCCATTGGTTTTCTTCTGAATTGAACCAAGTTCTGACAAGGCACTTCAGTCCCAATCTGGCTTTGATACTGAAGCAAGAATGTAGAAGACAGCTCATTCCAATTTCTCATGAGGTAGATATCTGTTGTGATGAACCATTGTAATGCAGATCCCGTAAGACTTTCTTGGAAGGCCTGAGTTGTGAATGATATCGAGCCATAGTACCGACTCATTTCAGCATGGAGGTACTGCAAGTGGGCCACGGGGTAAGTCGTGCCGTTATACTTGCGGAGATTGGGTATCCACATTTCTATGGGGGTCATGATCCTACAAGGGCAAGACGAGCCTGGTATGTCTTGGTTAGGCCACTGGTTTTCCCACTGCATATTCGTTGTAGTGGTGAATTTTTCTGTTTCAGGGAAGTTGGACTCTACCGAGATTATCCCATTGCTTTCTTCTTGGTCAAAATTTCCGAATGAGGATAAAGTATTGAAGCTATCCTCATGGTCAGAGGACGAGCTTAGTACTTCGTTAGGATCGTAGCAGATAAAGACGTATGCTTCCTCTTTTGACGGGCCTTCATCCTCGGGTGAGAGTAGGAAACAGTTATATGATGAATCGTCAGTTTCATTGTCAAAATAATGCTGGAAGTCCTTGGGATTGTATTCTAGGGCCGGGAAGTCTTCAGGGTTATACTCTAGAGGATGGTAGCCTTCAAAGCTATATTCTTGGGAATGCTCGAAGCTTTGGTGTGGTGGTTTGTTGGCAGATGCTGAATTGATCTCGCTTAGGCTTTCTTTTCTTGGCCCCCGGTCCAGACCTTTTGAGTAAGGCCCTGCATTTCGCCAGCTCAATTCTGTCAAGGGAAGTGAGAGATATTAGAATTTCACTATCTGATTCACTTTCCAGGTTGATGGGGGTTGGTATTCTTTGGACCCTAGTTTTTGGAGTAAGCTTGGGGAGTTGTTCAATCGTGCCCCGGTCTTGAACAGGCTCTGTGTCTTTGATCTCGTACAAAGGCTCCTTGCCTTTCCTAGTGGGAAACTTCTCAGTAACAGGATGTTGTTCAATCGCTTATTTATTATGCAAGGCTTCATTGACATGTTCCTCTCCTACCTCAGCGACTAACGGCTCTTCGTGCTCCGCGATCATCGGTTTTTTTGTAAGGCAATGTGATATCAGGGGTGATGTCAATACTAGCTCTTGGTGAAAAACATGAATTAGTTCCCTCCAAGTTTTAAAGGGGTTAATCTTCCTGACAATGTACCATCGCAAGGCAAGGCCAGCCAAGCTCGATTGATATGATTGAATCATCCTTCGGACCAGGTAGGCCTGCAAGTAGGTCTTTGGATGGGAGGTATCAGCATACCTTTCGCATTCAGGTGCTTTGAGTTTTTCAGGGATCTCAATGCTGGCGTAACTGGACAGGTCCATGGGATTCTGCTCCTGTAGCTGTCTTAACTTTTTCACGATCCTTTTAAATTGTCTATGGTACAAGTTATTTTCTGGCAAATTTGCGGGTGTCATGATGGTGTTTAAGGCAACTACAGAGTTGGGCTCAGCTTGAGTGGATTTCTTTTGTCTCGAGAGTTGTTGAAAGATAATGGACATCTATCCTACGCCGTCTTCAATGTTAATGAGGCGATTTTGTACATCATTTTAATCGGGCCCTATTGCATGAGGCCATTCACGGGCGATTGGTGGCTGGCAATTCATAATTACCTGTTGTTGCCAATACAATGAATGAGCACGAAAGTAAACAAAGATTGACCCATGGCAACGGCCTAACTACTTTTTTATTTATCAAAAGAGGATTTTATTGACCGCAGACTTCTGACATCTAAAACTTGAAATTGAAATGACAGAATAAAATACTAGATATTAAACAAAAGTCCCTAAACAATGGGACAAAACTTTCACACGGTTAATACTGAGGGGCACATGATTGCCAATTTATATGCGACGGGGAGTCTTGCGCTTGCGCAGAGGCTTTCTTTATTGGACCGGCTCTGAGGTGTGTATCCAGTCCATTCCTAAATCCCTCTCCATTAGCTCTGCTTGCTCGTGCTGGCTGCTCTCGCTAATTGAGTGAGGGACTGATGGCTTCCATTTTGTGGGGATACGATGGTTGTGGATGTAGGACATGGAGGCGTGGTGGGCTTTTTCTTCTCCCTCAAGCTCTTCAGGTACCACGATCCTTTTGCGATGGCACTTGTTCCATGCTTCCTCGATAATGTCAATCTTGAACATGTATTCAAAACTTTGATGGGGAAAAGGAGTGGAGGGACCCTCTTCTTGAAAGATGGCGGGATCTCCTGAAGGGCTCCATACTGTTGTGCCACCCTATATGGGAAATAGGAAATGGCACCGGTGAGATCGAGTAGCGGAATTGGATAGCGGTGCTTGAAAGCAAAGCGAGCTCTCTTTTCATAGAACCAACCAGCACACCATTGGAATGCCTCAGGAGCCGGGTTTCTTAGGAAGTTTATCCAATTTAAACAACTTTGATTGGGAATGTATGGTCCTAAAACCATAAATTTTTGTAATGGATTTTCGAAATCATTCATTTCAGACGATCGCATGAAGTCTCGGAATTCACTTAGGTGAGAAAAGAACCAGACTTGTAAAATTTCCGGAGAGACCCGCATGATTTTTTTCCGTGTTTTCTTTAAAACGATTAAAGGACAAAAATGTTTCAGTTAAAATCATGTTGACATAATTTTGCCCCCTCGAAATCTGATCAACTATCCATGCCATCTTAAGACTTATGACATTTCTTTGATGGGGAAAAATGATGAACCGAAAAAAGGCTAGGAGGAAAATCTCGCTTTTTTGGGTCATAGGCTGATTTTGAAAATAGGTATTCATGAATTCTAGTGGGTAGGTATTATGGTTGTTTTCAAGAATTTGGCTCATAACGTGGATTTCAGTTCCTAAAAGTCGTGCTAACCCACCCAACGGGATAATGCCTGTTGATGGCCTAATAAGCTTTTTCTCGAGAGGCATTCTAGTAATGATGCTGTATTTTTCCAATGTTGGGGTTCGCTCAAATCCACCAAACATAAAAGTAGTCGTCTTCGGACACCAGAAATGTGCCATGGCCTGTATGACTTCGGGATGAATAGTGATTTGAATCAACGATAGGAGATGACCGACTTTGGCTTTCATGCGCTCTTTGGCAAACTGATCCAATTGACCCCACCATCTGAAGAGCTCTGCTTTGGGAGTAGGAATGAATTGGATATCATCTTTCCCCATCGCATATAAATTGGGACTTGAAAAGCTTATCCTAAATTGTCATGGGTCAAATAAAAAGACTGAGTAAAAGTAAAGAAATTACTTTACTTTTAAAGAAAAATGGCAAGCACAAAGACATGTGCATGGGACGTGCGGCTCAATTTCTAACTCATAAGGCTTGTTGAGATTAAAAGGATATCTGCCCATCGCAGTCTCGCCTTAGCAGCATACTCTCCTAACCTCGGCTAAGAAATTCGGAGAAAAAAAAAGGCAACCTCTACATTGCAGTCTCGCGTTCGAGGTCGTATCTTTCTTAACACCATCCTAGAAATCTTATGGTGGCTCAGGTCCAGCGGCCGGGTTGTGTGTGCCATGTGTAGTGGTAAAATAGTAAACCATGCATAGCAATTTATAATCATAAAACATTTTATTTTAACAGAATAAAAAAAAAAAACTCTAAGCTATTACCTTGCACAAAAGAAAAAAACCCAAGTCAGCAAAGCATTTAAACAAAAATAAAATGGCCTAAGTCCTCAAAGTCTCCAGCGGAGTCGCCAAGCTATCGCAACCTCTTTTTTTCCGCGCCCGTAGTCGGGTACGAGCATCTAAGGAGGCTAATGGCTCGGCTGAAATTAGTTATGCCCGGACTCTCCCAATTCCACAAATTCACGACTTAATGGTCTAAGTTTTTAACCTGTAAATCAATTTTTAAAATAGAGTCGCAACTAATCGATTTGGGGTGGGTTGATTAGAAACCCAAGCGAAATATTGGGAGAAATACTCACTTCTGCGCAACCAGAGAAATTAGGATCGGGGACTTAATTACACTAGTTAATCACTAATGCCATTTTGGTACCTTGGATGTTCGAGCGATTTTCCATGCATTTTTGGAGGAAAAACATTTTTAAGTTTTTTCTAATTTTTTTTTGACATAAAAGGGATTTTTTGATTTTTTGGTATTTTTGGAAATATACAAGTCTTTTGGCTTTTTTCTGAATTTTTTTGGATTTTTCATGAATTTTTGGTTTTTTTTTTTTGATTTTTGGCATTTTTGGAAAATATGGATTTTTTTTTATTTTTGGAAAAATAAAATGTTTTAAAATATTTTTCAATATCTTTTGGAAAATAAATTATTTTTGAATTTTCTGGATTTTATGAAAATAAAACATTTTTTTATTTTTTTTTGAAAATATATTTTTTTTTTTAGGCGCCCGGCCCGGCCCGACGACGGGTTCCTAGCGAAACTCTACTTGAATTCGATGCGCCTTTTGACCCAATTTTAGCTCGACCTCAGAACGCAGAAACCCTACCCGGTTCGTGGCCCGAGTCCGTTCCGATGACCCGAGGCCATGACCCGGAAAATCGGGAACCCTAGTGTTCTTGATTCACAGCTTCGAGGGAGGGGGACGAGGCGTCCCGGCGGCAGCGGCAGCGATGGCAGCGACAGCGACCATGAGAACGGGACAAAGAGGAGGGTTGCGACGGCGACGGCGATGGCAACATAGGCGGTATGCTACTTGCTCGTGGCAACGGCACGACAAGGGCAGCAACGACGACAGGGCTCGCGCAGCCCCCTTTCCTTCCAATTTGTCTCTCTCTCTCTCTCTCTCTCTCTCTCTCTCTACTCCGGCGAAGCCCAGATCCGAAGCTGTGAGCCCTCGGCCCCCCTGAAGTCTCTCAGTGGGGTGTCCAAGGGTCGCAACCTCGATCCCTCTCCCTTTCTCCTTCCTCTGTGCGTCTCTGTGCTCGCTTCTCCGGCTAGATTCAAGATCTCCAGAGGCTTGTCTTCGAGCGTCCCCTGAAGTCTCTCAGGGAAGCTATCGAAGCTTATCGTCGGCGATCTCCTCTTCGCCGTCTGTGTGTGTCTTTCATCGGGGATGGAGGGCCTATTTATAGGCCGAGGGGTGGCCAGTCGACGGAACTCGACTGTCGACTGCTGTGGCCCTTGCTAGCCGAACCGGCATCCCATCCAACGCCAGCTGCTCCCTTACTCCACGTCCCATCGTCGTCTGATTATAGCTGCTCCACGTGCGTCGTCGCTGCTCCTCCCCTCCGCTTCAACGTCGCGCCTCCGGCGCGTGTGCTGCTTCGTTGAGAGGAAGAAGAAGACTCGGCTAGGCCGGGCTATGGCGGAAATGGGCTGAGGAGGCCCAGAGGAGGGGCTTTTTCTGGTTTTTCTGTTTTTCTTGTTTTTTCTGTTTTTTCGTTCATTTTTTGTTATTTGTTTATTTATTATCCGAAAAAGATAAAATAAAATAAAGTAAAATAAAGTAAAACCTAATTAATTAAAAAGAAAATTTAGGCGTCAACACTATCACTCGCATACTTGTTCAGAATAAGATACTATTTAAATAGAATTATACGACGGTAGTGGATATCACGTACAATCTTTATGGGTGTTGCCAGGATTTGTTTGTGTTTCAAGTTTAGTACATAGCATCAATACCTTGTGGCTATCTTTCCTACAGATTCGTGACCTGACAAGTTTGCTTGTTGGAAAATTCAAATTCAACCTCCAAGTGATTGTGTAAGATATATATATCCAAGGTATGATTTATCAAATGTGGTGATGTGCCATTTTTCCATTATCAATGCTTGTTGCAATTTGAATGGGAAATGACTGAAGTAGGTTAGGAACTTCTCTAACCCGTCCTATAAGGTACAATTTTGGCTACTTTCTTAAGACATTTACTTTTGAATTTCGAGGACGGCATATACATTAGAGTTTGTTTTGTATGATTAGACCTCCACTTTGTTGAGCAATCTCTTTGAAAGACGAAGAATCAATTGCTGGGCCTTACGTAAGCAGTAAAACCATTGGAGATGTTATTAAGCAACTGCTGTTTTGCCATCATTCTTCATCAGGGAGTTGTCAATTTCATTCTGCTTTACACATTTTTTCGAAATTTTTATTGCAACTAAGCTTGGTACTATATTGACATTATGTTGTTCCGTTTACAAAGGCGCATCTCAGAATTGGCCTCGGACATTGAATTGATCAATGAAAGCTCCTTATAAGCACGAATGAGTCTTATAAGCCGTGCAAAAATCCGTAGAAGCCCCGAGTCGAGGAATGGGATCATTGCAAATAGAGAACGTGACCGTGGCTGCTGATGACAGCTTGATTACTTCAGCTTTAATCAATCGTGACCCTCTTCTCTGTATCTCCAAGCGAAGTACTTTACTGAAACCATTCATCATAATACAATGACTAATGCAAACGAACAAATCCACAATTTTGGTAACATGAGAGGAAAACGAAGTACATCAAGCATCTACATTTCCTGTAATCAGACTTTATTGGCTTAAAACTTTTCCAGTTGTAGTCGTTGTGGACTTTTCCAATGACTTCACATTATTTCGTTGGACATCCATCCACAGATATCCCTTTGGCGGTCGGACAACTCGCCAAGTCACAATGCTCGCCACCCGTTCCCCACCAATTCAGTCCTTTGTTCTCCATTCCTAGAGAAAAGTACAAAAGCACCCCCATGAATGCCACTCCCGCGTCCATTGCTGCAGAGAGCACGTAGTTGTACCTCTGCCACCACTTCTTCCGGTAACGGAAGACAAAGAAATTGAATATTGTCCCCACGAGTACCCACGCACTATAGTTCAATGGTGTGGCGGGTGGCATGTTACCCGTCGCCCCAAGGAGCACCGGGAGGTTAATCAGCGGGATCCAGGATTTGTCCGGGAATGCCTTGTGCAGCAACCAGACTAGGAAAGGGCCTACTGCGCCGCCGAGGAAGAACCAGTTCATGGCCTGGTAGTTCCCTTGGACTCCGAAGATGCGCTTGGGCCCCGCCAAGCCCCATATCACGGAGGCATCGAAGAATACCCTGTCACCCGGGCACGTCCAGGGGCTGTCTGGCGGCAGGAGCTCAGTTTGGCATATGTTGGTGATGGAGTTGAGCAGCCACCATGCCACGGCCATGTTGACGGTCCCCGCAATGATCGTGCCAATGAACTGCATCAACCATGGTGGGTTTTAAATTCCAACAACCAGCCAAAATACTTCCAGCAATCTAAGATTTTTAGTCATAAGGAAGCAACAGAATGTACCTGAACTAAGAACATGGATCTTGGAGGGATCTTCATGTAATGTCCAAGCTTGAAGTCATTGAGGAAGGACACAGCCTGGGCCATGCTCATGTAGCCGTAGGTCTTGAAGCACACATTGGCTATCGGATGACCCGGATATATCACCCCCATGATATATTCTGTAATAATGTTCAATCCCGGCGTCTGTAAACGAAGGTCATATTGAGAATCGGTGTCAATATTATAAGGTACCAATGATGCAAAGCAATAAGACTTGTTCGTTTTTTTTTTGGTCAGCAGACATGACCTGATTCGTCGTGGCAGTGATTATACTGATTGGAAGAGTGAAGATAAATGCGAGGGCGCTGGCAAAGAGAAGTCCCCACCACGGCAATTGGACCTGCTTGTTCAAGAATATGCAGAGCGCGAGAGACACTGCGACAGTTAGAACCAGCAACAAATAAAACCACCACGAAGGGATGTCCTTGTATCTTCTCATCAATCTCGTGTGGATGTCTTCCTTCCCCTTGTATGAGGCACGATACCGCTCATATATTTCTCTGTCCCCATTGTCCGAGCAAGCAACATTTCAGAATCTATTTCATCCATATCAGAGGACAAAAGCCAGCATCAAGAGACTTAATCAGATCAAGATGTAATTAGTACCTTCCATAGAAGAAGCCGACATGGGTCAGTGTGGAAGCGATGGTTGCAAAACCGAACCCATAAGTGAAAGCAAAGAGCGTGCTGAGATGAATCCGTCCTCGATCCTCATATTTGGCCAAGTCCAGCTCGAAGTTGCTGTTCACGATGGCCGTGATGTTGTACGCCTGGCCTTGTTTTGTGAATAAGTTCGATGAGAAGATGGGAAATCTATCTGCGCCATACAAATTGAATCCCCAATATGCTAACGGGATGGCAACATACACCATTAATGTGGACCCCGCGAAGATGTTCATTATGGCGAAGAACGGGCTTACGAGAGGGCTGGATAAGAAGGACACGACCACAGTCCAATCGAGGGTCAGTGCTCCAAGCCCGAGCCCTTTCATCCCGGACCCAATCTGCTGAGCTGTGACTGACTTGGAGAAGATCCAGCAAATCCAGGATATGTTTCCGAGCGTCGAGAAGAGGTAGCCTGGGACGACGTACCACGAGAAGCTGCATATCAAGGCTATTATGAAGAAATTTGCCCGCGACATGCGTCGATCATCTTTCTCATGCAAGGCCCTGCGAAATTCATATTACATACCGATTTCAGAGGACAGACAATCTGCTGAACATGATTATTTTTGCACATTCAGCTTATCGTTGGCGCATGCAACCTTGGAAAGTACCAATTAGCCTACTGACAACACATTTCATTACGATATAGCGATCAAACACTTCACAGGTACTGAATTTGGATCATACAGATACTCAAGAAACTTCATATTCGAATTATAAACTTCTGAAGCCCATTATGTCAAAATGTTCCTTGGAGTGTGGTCATCTTTTCCTTAGAGAACGGAAAGCTTCGACAATGGACATGGTTATCTGTACTTATGAACGGTGTTTTGATTCTTTCGCTCCATCTTGTTGTTCCTAATTGCTGCCAATCAGCTTACGCTTATCCATCGGATCTACATCCTACTCGGCTCTAACTCAAGATCTTGTCTTACCGCTATTGTTATGGGACAGATTTCTTGCTGCCGACGTTGATCAGGGGTAAGATACTCTCTAGGCCTAACTATCTCCTAAGATGGCCTGATACAATTTCCACGACGAACTTCCCGCATTGACATCCTGTTTTAGTCGCATTTTGAGAGCGAAACACTCCTTAATTTCCTCGCTGAAGTAGAAATTGCTGCTGGTATGATCTTATCAGACCTTTCGTGACAGCTATAGAAACTTCAGTGGCGCAATATGCATTTTAGTCAATGCATGCAACCATGTTCACAGAAATCTTTGATTTGTTGTGACTCCAGATGGAACATTTCAAAGAGAATGATGAATTAATAAAGGGACAATTAAGTAATTAATTGGTATAAGAAAGAAGAACTTTCAGTAATAAAGTCAATCATAAATAAAAGCTAGCTAAGGATATCCACCTAAATTATATGTTCATGTATTATAATAGGATGCCAATTCAATAAGAAATCTTCGAGGGAAAATCATAAGTTCAGCCAATTTAGTCATAAACTTTTCAATTTTGTCAAGGTAGTTTTGAATCTTCTCACAAAACCCCAACGATGTCCTCCTGTTGATTGCCACTGTCCATCTTAGCATGTCAAGCAAAACGACCAACAACATTGGAGTTCCGCACAGCAATTTTTGGACTATATCAATATTGAAAAAGTTTAACTGAATTAACATTTTGCATAATAGATTTAAGATTAATTCAGTAATTATCCTCGAGATCTTGGAAGCACCTAAAGATGAAGTTGCGATGTGAATGCTTTTATGTTTGGAATTCAGACGGGAGGATGAATCTACGGCAGAATCTATGCTCGGTTCAGGACCACCCACGTCATTGGGTTCGAGGGTGTATGGTTGAAAAGTTGACTTAGAACATGAATTTTATTGAGCCATTAAGAATATTTTACAACAATTCAACTGCAGTTTTTTCTAAGAACCACAAAAGAATAATAGGAAACAAGCATATCGACATCAAGAGTCATTAGATAATGTGTTAAAAGAATAAAGTGGTTATAGAACACATAAGGAGTGTATTGATGTTGAGTTATAAAGATCATGTATTCAAAATATTAGTCTAATAAATAAATTTTCTTTATTGAATGATATTTTCTCATATAGTTGTATACATTCAATTATTATGGGAAAAGCAATTGCATTTGACCTCAGCATAAGTTTTTTTATTTTGTTTGATTACATATGGGCTTACATGGAAGATAATACTTGCTTTAACTCTTGATTATGTGTTTCAGTTTATGTGGGTTTGGAAAACATGGAATATTAGACATAGAATGTTGTAATATATTCTATTATTTTAAATATGATCCCAATATTATAAAATTATAAATAATTTTTATCCATGTTTTTGTGCTAATAAAGTACAATAACAAAAAATTCAAAAAATAAGAAAATTGACATCTAGTTTAAATCCTATGGCCGGTCGGCAAGGAAAAGGTATTTCCATTTGAAATTTGATCTAATTTTTGTGAGTATAAATAAATGCAAATCATCAATGGCTAGGAGATATGTTGAACCTCCTGTAACAAATTGAACCTAATGTAAATGTTGTGAAAACATATATATCATGATCAACTTAAAATTAGTATTATAGAGGTTCTATATTTTTCCTTCCCCTTCCGAGCTCTATTTTGTTGTAATCCGACAAAAGGAAAAGCCAAGTTCCTGCACCCACCAGTGTACTCACACCATGACGGAAGCCTCCTCATACAATGGAAATTGACGGATCTCTTGTCATACTGATTAGTATCTTCCGATCACTAGAGTGGCTCGGATCATATTGCCGGACCAGGCCAAGCAGGACCGGACCAAAGTGACCCTCTAACCTAACCAATTTGTATTCTACTATGATCTATAGATACTGTTCATTATAGTCCGGTGGCTTTTCTTCTTTCTATCCGCTTTAGGTGGTCTTTAACCGTGGGCTTCCCTTGTATATTTATTTAATATATGGCTGCTTAATTATAAAGATAATATGTAGAATATAATTTTAGAAAGAAAAAGGACAAGGGCTGCTGGGGCCGCACATGCCGACAGTTTCCACGTGCATGGTAACCCATGCCTTATATTTGAATTCTACGTCCATCCTTCGTTTTGAGCTCACGCATGTTGGAAAATAACAAGTCGCAAATGCACGCTTAAGATATCTGAGAAGACAATTGGATGGGCACTGCGGAGACAAATGTCCAAGTCGTGGCTATTATGTGCTCCTACAACTTAGCTTTTTCCTCCCCTTTTTAATTATTTTTATGATGAGGGAGAAAAAGAAAGATGAGATGAATCAATCGAGAAAATCTAATTGCAATTTTTTATTAAATAATGTGACGGAAGGTTTTACGTAGCTTTTCAGAATAAAAATTTGCAAACTCAACATCATGGGTTTCTCTTGTGAGGCTAGCTAGCACCCTCTTGGCACAAAAATAAATTTCGTACTACAGAAACAAATTTCTCCCTTTGTTTGAATGTGCATATGACGTTGGTTATTGTTAAGATAGATATCTCTTAATTATTATTATAAAGAATAATTGTTACTTTTGGTTTCTTTTCTGCCATGACAGAGATCCATTTAGTTTACAGGAGATGATTGACCCAATTCATCATTTACGTCAAAATTTAAAAGTGAAGAATTGATTAAATCGATGGTAGAGAGAATTTCTTAATTTCGAGCAGCAAACATTATTAATTATCTGTTGGAGAAAGGGTGATTTTGTGCAATTTCCTTGAAAATAAAATAAAAAATAAAAATAAATGATGAATTACTAACCGGAAGAGGGAGACTTGAACGAGAGTGCTTGGCCACCACATGTGAGCAGGCTCCACCGCGTACTTCCTCAGCAGCCCCGCCCATCCGTATCCCAGCACCTGCACTCCTCTTTTCCTCACATCATTAGCATTCTCTTTGGCCACCCAAAAAAAAAAAACTATTTTTCCATGCAACTTTTATTCTCTACTTTGAAAATTCTATACTTTGTAACTGAGATATATATCGGAGAAAACATACAATCTTTTTGGGCTCTTGTATTACATCAAGTTTCTTCAGCTCTAAAGTGTAAAACCTAGGTGTTTTGCAATCTCGAGTTGAAATGAGCATTAAATAGTACAAAATAAAAGTTGAGATACAATAAATGTCACAATTTTTATACAACGATCATTTGGATACCATGTATTTTTTATCAATCAATCAGGTGACATAACTTTTAAAAAATATTAACTCAAGCAATATCCACAATTTACCTTACCGAAAAATCTGACATGGGGCATTTGATTTCCAGTCACTTGTTGAGAACATCTTTTAAAAGTTATATCACTAGTTGATTAATTGAAAAGTCATCACAATCAAGTGATTGACTGAAAAGTTATAGCACCAAAATTAGTACTATGCAAAAGATGATGATATTTGTTATGATTTTTTTAATACAAAGTGCAAATGAAATTATGTCAGGAATACTTTATGCTAATGGGAATTCATATGTTAGGACCATCTCTAGATACTTTTGGATTTTTACAGTGTACGATAAGTTTGGCTTCCTAGTAATTTTAGGCAATTCTGAGGCTTAGAATATAAGCCTGTGTTTGTTTAAGTGCTCTTCACCAGCTGGCGATTAGAATGTGACCTGAATCTCATCTCATCTCATCCAACTAATATAGACTGAGAAAGTTTTTCCATGACACACCATTCCACGTGCCCACCACTAGCAAATTATCTCTTTTTAGTCATGAAATTTAACCAAAAAATACGTAGTTAATAAATTAATTACTTGTCAATGACGTAATATATGTATTATAATATTCCTTTCGCTTGCTTCCTCTTTAAAGCTAACTGCATAAAATAATTATTGTTGAAATTTTTTTCCAATTATAGAGTCCCGTGGGCAACTTACTACAAGTCACCTGACTTGCTGGGAATTCTCAGAAAAAGGGTCACTTTGTAAGAATCAAAAGTTAATAAAATAAAATAAAAATTCTAAATAAGTATCTAAAGTGGACATTATTTCAAATAAATGCCAAAATACCATTATTTTCTCTTAAATAAAAACTTGAAGTAGACATTATTTCAAATAAGGGCATAAAATAGTTATATCAATCTCAAAGAAAGGCTTGAACTCATTGGCTGGTGAGGGGCAGTTTTGTCTTTTGTATTTTTTTTTTTTTTTATTTTTTTTCTTTTCATAAAAAGCAAACTCATAAAAAACTTAAAAAGAAAAAATTTTTTTTTTTAAAAAAAATCCTTCTAAATTTTTAATCTAATTAAATTTAAATTTAAATTTAAATTGTGTTTGGATGAAAATATATCTGATCGGTCATAATTTTTTGTTGGACGGCAAGGTTAAACTACTATTTGAAACAACCATAATTGTTTCATGCCTTTTTTTGAGATTGATATAGTTACTTCAAACTCTTATTTGAAACATTGTCCATCTTATGTTCTTATTTGAAAAATAAGGCATCTCGGGTCTTTATTTGAAATTTTTTTAAAATAAAATAAAGGATCTATTCATGCAAAAAAGCAAAAGAGAGAGAACTATCAAAACTCTTGATTAAAAAGGCCAAGTCCTTTTAACTATGGGAAAAGTACCTGGGTAGTGATTATGAGAAGCCAACCGACGAAGAAGGAGATGCTCCGGAGATAGAAGGCCTTGATTATGTTGACGATGCCCACCGCGTAGGCCGTCCCCGACCCGAACGCGCTCCCGGCATTGGCAAAGATGGAGATGAGCACGTGCTCCTTCATGTTGAACGGCCCTGGGTTGAGCGAGAACATCCTCGGCCCGAGCCCAGGGATACGGAACTCCGCCGTGGGGAGCACGGCCGCCATGAACCGCCCGATGGGTAGGGTTGCCACCTGCACGGTGATCTGGGTTATGATGAGGGGCTCGGTCCGGTATGAGAAGAACTGGTTGAGGAAAGAGAGGAGGGCGCACGAGAGCACCCCGAGGAACCACATTCGAAAGGTCCACACAGGTAGGGTCGGGTCGTCGGTGTTGGTCACGATGAGCCGGACTTGCTCGATGGGCGAGAGGTCATCCTCGGTGTCGTCCACATCGTTCAGGGCCACCGGCTTTCTCAAGTTGGCAACGGTGGCGGAAGGCGGGGCTACTAGTTCTACGCCGCTCATGGTGTCGGGGATGTGTGAGTATCGAGGGGGATTTGGTTTTTGTGCGTGCGTATGGCTTGAAGTGATTTGAAATGCTAAGTTTAGCCTTTTTAATATGGATTGGAAGGGTTGACTGGTAGAGCACAGATTTTATAATTTGGAGATTTGCAAAAAGTGGGAAGTAAAGGATGATGTGAAATTGGGGTAGGGGAACAGACTTTTTTGTTTGGTTTGTGGAATGTCTTATTTAAGCAATGAAGATAAAGACGAAGATAAGGATGGACTGAATCTTTTTTTCTAGATTCCATTGTCCCTTAATAGCGGAATATGCGGCGGTTTTAGGGTCAGTGGGGTTCTTCCCAACGCAGTTTGACTTGTGATTAATTTAAAAAGAGAATATATATCATGACGTGATTATTAAAAAAAATTTCACTTGAAGCATGCAAAAGCGTATTTGGATCAATAACCACCTAGGACATAGGACATTCAAAATAAGCATGCGGAATTATAAATCGAGCTAACAAATTTCATTTCCTTATTTATTTATGTTACGTGACAATGTTAGTATAATTATACTAGGGATTTCAAAAATTTATCATTCAGAACTACATCAATCATAACCGATGATACCATCCTGACCGTGAGACAGTTTGTACATGTCTAGTCACCTATCCTCCAATACTAGTATGCGCAAAAGTCGTCCCATGGATCCAAAAATGTTGCTTCACCTTCCTACACCTATCTTAGTTGACTGTATTATGGCCATCATCATCTCCATCGTCACCTTGGTGTGGGATTGGCCCCACGAGCTGTCCACCTACTCGTGCGTACACCACGAGGAAACCCGGGAGTACAGGGCCGTCGTAAGTCTTATGTCTACAAACAAAATGGTTATACACCAGATGAAGGTGATGTTCGGAAAATTTGGATCCATGAAGTCAAAAAAATGCCAAGTGAGATCCATGGGTAGAAGCAGGAAGGATCGACATATTTATGTTGATATGAAAAGATAAAATCAACAACCAGTGAGCCTAAATTCAATAAGTAGAAAGTTCTCATGTCTATATTATATAAACCAGTCACTGAACTGACAAGGAAAGTTTCCATATAAAGATTATGGAATCAATTTCAAATTAGCTACCTGAGAACCTTTTTCAAAATTAACATAGTAAATCAATAAAAGCAATGGCTTTTCCAAACTAGTAATCAATAGCTCAATTAGAATTCAAAAGTACTAAGGCTATTTTTAATATGAATTTATCATGCTACTTAAGGGTGTACAAAAGAACTGGGAACTGTCTTAATTGCTTGGAACCGAACCAAATCAGACAAAACCAACAATTTCCATGGGGGCTGATCCAGTTCTCAGTTCCAATTAAGTGGAATTGATGAGTATTGATTCGATTCCCGATTTTAGACATGAAACTGCTTGCTCACCCCCAAATCGAACTAGTATACATATATTTTTAAAACGAAATTCCATCTCAATTACTTAATTATTTTGTAGTTTTTCAACCAAATATATATGTAAATATATGTATATTTGTAGTTATTGAACATTATTGACTAATTTTATTTTTTAGATATGTAATAGGATTAACACCCTACTTTTTTCTTTTATTTTTCATTCTAATAACCATTTACTTGCTTTTTCAACCAAAACAAAATAAACAAATGTAGAGGAAAGAGAGAATCAATTAGAGATGTCCATAAATGTTGTGGCGTTTTGTCTTCATGATATGAAATTAAGAGCCAACAACTCGTTTTAGTCATTTCATGATTAAATTAGATAGACGTTGAAAAAAAAAAAAGACCAAATGATAATTTTTTAACTTCTATAGAGGTTAGGACTTTTAATGTGGAGTCTAATTCTCCACATGTTTCCGATGTCGAGAAACCCTAAAAAGACCATATCATGATTTTTGAATAAATTAAATTTTTAGCTAACGATTATTTTTTATTTGTTCCGCTTTATAGTTTTCAATCCTTAATCAAAATCAATAGCTCTCAATTCAACCCGAATATAAGGCTGAAGAAGCTTCGCTGCTCTAAATAAAAGCTAGATTTAGCATGATTTTTTTTTTGTTGAATGCAATTTTATAAGGATTGAGAACTAATTCCATGGACCCACCTAAGAATCGGAGTGGATTGGCAGTTTGATTCTTGGTTGGATCCATGGAACCAACAGGTGGGTCTCTATTCTAATTTTTTGGAATGGATCCTCAGTGGATGGCTCTTGATTCCAAGATGGGAATCGCCCACCCAAACCATGCTCATCCTTAATATTGCTACCATCCTCGAGGAAACCCTGGTACCCCCTAAGCATCTCGCACTCATCTAACATCGCGAAGGCATCTAGGAGAACCATGTTACACCCCCTCCCCCCCAAAAAAAGAATATCCGAAGGAACCTGGTTACCCCTCCAAGTATCCCTACCATCACTGGGACATCGTCGTCCTAAGGACCGATGGCAATTCTAGTCACACATCTATACCATAAAGTGACAATTTTATAATTCAATTTAAAAATGGCATTGACAGTATTACTAGCAAGGAAATTGAAGAATGAATCTAATGAATCTTTAGTCAATTATACCCCCTTAGGCTAATAGAAACTCACCCATACCTATATCAAATGAATTGCAAGGAGAATCCATATCAAAGTCCCTAAACTTGCCCTATAATGGCGTTTAGCATGCTTCTGGAGACTAAGATTGTTGTCTAAGTAAATGGGCTTAAAAAATTATAAAAATATAGAATAAGATAGACAAATCCATAGGAATATTTTCTATGAAGGAATCAAAGTCTAATTTGGTTTATAAAACACTGTATAAATTTTTGAAAACTTGACTGAAGCAGTGGAACATTCTAGTAGATAATAGAACCCGAAATGACACTGTTTTGCCAGCTAAATGATTCTGAAAAATTATGAAAATTTTATGTGGTAGTTTAGGATGTACTTTAAAACTTTCATGAAGGACACTCATTAAAATTCTTGACCAAAAATTCTATGAAAAATCACGTCCAAGATTACGTCCATGGATCATTAGATAGGAATCCAAAGATGTTGGCAATCATAAAAAGGTTGGTTCAATAATAGTAAAAACAGATTGCATACTCGTTAGTTTTTCAAAATGTCATTGTCATAAAACAGCCAATATGAAAATACTTTTGTGAGGGATGCCCAAGGAACTCACATCATACAAGCTGGTACGAAATTTGCAAAGTTGAGGGTCGGACTAAAACCGAACCTAACTTGGACAATCCTTCCCTATTTTGACTCAACTTTCGGTATCTTTAGTCCAAGCATATACAAAGTGTTGGAATTCAAGTCGGCGGAAGACGACTTACCTGATTCCGATGCGCAAACAACAATTAGCCCCGGAACGAATATTGAATTGCCAATGAATCACGAACGACACTACCTCACGTCGGTCTGGATGCAATCACAAGGAAAACACCCGATTTCTATGGTGTAAATGCCGATTGTTCTTGCAAAATTAAAATGGAATGCCTGCTTCTTCCTTGATGAAAAGGGAGAGAATCATGTGCGTATGTTTGCCAACCGGTCCAACGGTTGTGTTCGAGAGGCTTTTATACGTCTCCCTTCACACCCCTCAATTAGTGTCTTTCCATCGTAATGCATCAAGATGAAATGGTGTGTTTCAATTGCACCCCATCATGGACATACCATGTCACGCCCCGATCTTTGGGCACGCACACATCCTTCCACTTGGTCAATTTTATAATGCGATATCCCAAGACTAAGTATCGCCGACCATTTCGTTTATTAAGCACATGCGGAAATAGTTATAAATCCCCAGACAATAAAATAATGGGATAGAAAAGCAATGCCATATTTTTCATATTGAAATCCACAATCAAACCTTTATACATGGCATCTCATAGTATATAATGCAATACTATTCACAGGGGTTTGGTCTAACACTTATCCACATATAATCAAGGTTTGACAAAATAGGATGGGATCTCAGTCCTCTTCCAGGTCGTACTCAGGGTCCTCCTCGTGATCATCTTCTTCTCCTCAATCTTCTTCCTCATCCGATTCCACATCAAGGTTTTCCTCTTCAGATTCCTCCTCATTAGGCTCCTCATCAGAGTCCTAAAATGGTTATTCAATAACCATTGAGACCACGTCTCAGCAAGTTCTACCTCTTAAGACTCGATTAGTAAACCAATACGCTAACCGGGCTACCTAAGCACACACAAGTCAGAGGACTTACCTTGACCTCAGATTCACCTGCATATTAGCACAGTTTAATAGACACCCAAGCAATCACATCACAGATCGATATCTCGATCAATCGACCTAGTCGATTTCATGTCAATCGGACCATTTATCAGTCATTTCAATCCAATCAATTCACAACATCAGATCAATGCAATGATCAATCGACCTAGTCGATTACATGTCATCACGACCCATGCTTGGTCAACACATTCAATATTATCTATAAGTCCGACCATAGTCCAGGACTATTCACTCTAAGCTGATATATAGATAGTATAGCTTGCACTGAGCTGATAAGGTTAAGGTATACTATTCTCGCTAAGTTGACATATCGCCCGTAGGCTGATATAATATACCGATATACTGCTCTCGCTAAACTGACATATCGCTCGTAGGCTGATATAGTATACCATCGATACTCACTCTAAGTTGATAAAGTGTAATACTCGCTCTAAGCTGACATATCGTCCGTAGGCTGATATAGTACACCAGCATACTGCTCTTGCTAAGCTGACATATTATAGCTCATATGATGATATAGTATACTATCCGACCATTCAATCCATTCCATCTTTTATCTTTATCGATAAAATAGCTGTGTGTAGGGACACGGTCGGCTTTAGCCAAAATATATCATTTCCATAACTACCGTATTTTCTGTAGTCCACTCAAATATTTTTGGCATTATCAACTAATGCCCAGTTATTTTTCAATTAATAACCAATGATTATCCAATTAAAGAACAATTCATTCTTTCACAAATAATTCAATTCAGCATGAAATAGAGCTCAAATAAATAAATAGGCTGCACCAGGACAATCAACACGAAATTCTGGTCATCAGTTATCCCTACCTAATTTTCGAAAATAAATAAATAAATTAATTAATTTCGAAAATTAATAAATAAAATCAATAAATCCAATTTAGGCCTGTAATGCCGAATCAGAAGCCAAGAAGAGCCCGAAAAATTACCGAGACTTGTTCAATAAATAACAAAGCATATCTACTTGCTAAATACACTAACCATTCTCCTAACATGCATAGGTAAATCCCTAATTTAATTATTCTAATATAATCTAACCACCTAATTGCACTTAATTAAATATAATCAACCCTTAAGTATAATTAGTAAACTAAGAAAGCATTAGTGAATAAAACTCACTTGATTAATTGCGAAGGTTGGATCACCGCGATAACGATGCGACGGCGGCCAAAATCCAAATTTTCGGTGGTGTCAATAGACCTTCGGGCTGGGCCCAAAAGCCTTGCAAGCCCACAAAAATCACTAGGCTTGGACATGGCTGCGGTTGGGCCTTCCTCATGGGCCAGGCTTCGCTCAATTTCACACGGGCTGCTGCTGGGCTTCAAATGAACTGGACAACAACTAAAGATGGGTTGAACCAAGACTGAACGTGGGCTTCAAATTGAGATGGGCTAACTGAGCTTGGACCGAACTTGGCTTGTCGTGGGGGCTTCAAATGACCCAACTGCTAGGCCGGAATCCAATGTTTGTGGGCTGAACAAGAAAGCCCAATATGAGCTGCGATGGAAATGGAGGAGGATCCGTGGGCATGGTCTTCGCTTGGCTTGATGGACTGGCTTGTTGCGGCTGATCCACGAATTGAAGAAGACGTAGGCAAAGAAAGGAGCTGCTTGTTGGCGTCTTCGGTGGATGAGCAGAACCAAGAAGCAGCAAGGAGAGGAGCTGGGGTCTTTGATGTTGGTGGAAGGGAACGGCAGCTGGCGTCGTGGGCGTGAAGCAGCTGCGGGGACACCTCGACGAGCTGAAGACGCACGGCAAGTGGCTTCGTTGGGTCAACAAGCCGGTGGAGTGACTCCATTGGTTGACCGAATCTAGCAGCAACAGGCAGAAGCTAAAGACGGGTGGAGTTGCAATAGGATCGCACGGGGTCTTCAGCTGCTGATGAATGACCGGTGGAAGCTGGCAGGGGGCGTTGGCGAGCTGGTGAACAAGCTCGCTGGTGGAGGTGTGGCGTCTTCGTTGCTAGCAGCTGCCGAGTCAATATACCAGCTGAGTGATAGCAAGGTTGACCGGGTGGGGGCGTGGAGACGGCACGCGGCAGTGAGGGGGAGATCACGAGCTGCTTTGTCGCTGCTGGGGAGAACACACAGGCGTGGATGGCAACAGGGTGAAGAAATCCGTGAAGATGTGGGCGCTGGAGTTCTTCGACAAGGATGAGGGGAGACGGAAACAAAGAGAGGAAAAAAAATCGTTGAGAAGCTGCCGTAGGGGAGGGGATAAGCCAAGGAGAAAATATCCAATTTCATCATGATTTAGGCCAAAAGTTCACACATATTATCCCTTGCATTGATGTTATGTCCCCTTTAATACTTTCCACCCAAATTTTCCACCAAATTAGTCCAAATTGAAGCTAAAATTGAAGCCCTTCCCATGGATCCGAATTTAATAATTTAAGCTTCAATTTCTTTACTCAATTCCCCAAATTGAGGTCCGATTTCAATGAAGAAAAACACGGACAGTTTCCTGCAAGCAAGTCCAAAGGCTCGGTTTGGAAATCCAAATTTTCATCAATTGAGCCAATTCGAATTTTCGCTAATTTTCCGCAACTTCCGAAACGGTTTTCCGTAAAAATCTTGGAATCTCTGGAAAAATCTTCGAGACCGTGTCAACGTTCCTAGAATTTATTGTGATATGACAGAATTTTCAATTTTTGAAATTGGACTCGAATTCACGATTAATTTTCATTCGACGTGTTTTTAGCGTAACCTAGGCTACTAGGTAACTTTCATGCATTTTTAATGCAATTGACTTGTAGTCGATTTTATTCGAGCCACAATGAACCCACTCGACACATTGGCAACTCTTGATTGTCATGAAAATCTCAAAGATTCAAATATGGACATAGGGTCCTAAAACAATAGGAAAATCAGTCTAGTGCCGGTCGACTTGAATTTCCAATTTAGTGGTGTCACACACGATTAGCCAAATATCTCAGTTGAACCAGCCTATTTCTGATTTCAAATCGATTTTATATTGCACCGTATCGGCCTCTAAAGATGAGCACGGTTGAGAAGTCGATTCCTATTCGCATTTTCAAGTCTATTTGCCTTAAAATCCTTAGTGGCTTCCCAGGTAATCTATTTATCTCGAGAGTGATCAGCTTTGAGAACAACCCTATAGGCGCGTCAATGAAATGCCCGATTTATTTAGTAGAAGACATGACTGAAAATCTATGATGTCACATACCAGCTAAAGTACTACATCTCCCACTCGGACTGATGGGCTTGATAGCACTCTATCAAGAATATAAGACATTCAAAATTCATCAACTTTACAAAATAATTCATACTGACAAATAAGCCATGCGACCAGTGAGTACACCTGCACTTGGGAGCTCAAATTATGCACATGTTAAGGATGACATAATAGCTACAACCCTGAAAAGAAATAAACAATCGATATCTCACAGTGTTCCAAACATATTTTGTTACATCAGTCCAACTATACATATCCCTTAAAGGCTATACTTGACTATTATAAAAAACACAATATATTTACAATTACATCTGCAACCACATAGGGCGATATAATTGGTCGACCAGTAAATACATGTAATAGATGTAAAATAACAATAATCTTCCTTTGCATTCATGTCTCTCTCAATTTCAGAACAACTGCTTTCCTAGACATGTCCCATAGGCTATATCTATTCATGACGGCCTGTAACATGCTAAAGTAGCAACATTGATCTTTTACTTCGAGAACATAGTCAGAAGTAACATATGGCACATAATGAGGTAAATTATAAATTACCTTAAAGACTCACACGATGAGTAAATATGGATAATTTTACTCACATTTCCTTATTGGTCGAACAATGCACATGTAGTATGAATTACATACTATAGTGGATTTCTCTTTCTATAAAAGCATATGTCATTTACTAAATATATCCACTATACGGATCTTAGCCTAAACATAGTCACATGCCTCTCACGTACTCATGTTTAGCCCCAGTGCTATATCAGCTCGCTTTCTATAGCGTCCAATTAAGTACTCGCATTCGGCATCTTACAAGCACTATCATATTCGGTCTTGTTATAAACAAATCACAATCATCATCTTGACTCCAATCAAGGCGACATATTTTATGTACCAAATTTGCTTTTCAGCATTTATTTGTACATAACGTCTTATCTCAATGTGCTAACTACAGCACTTGAGGCAATTGCTCGTGTGAGTGAGCCAATCATTGCCTACTGACATGCTCATTTTAATAATATATGTGTGTTTGTGCTAGTCTCATAGTGGATTTGTACTTATTAATAAAACATCAAATCACTAATAAACAAACAAGTACAATACATCTGTCCACAAATATATAAACCAATGATCCTCTACAATAACGGATATTACATTTTACGCAATCCTAGTGACATCCTATGGGTTAAGAATATGTCTCTAAGAATAGTCTTCATAAATAGATCAACAACCATTCTATTGGTTGAAATGTATTGCAGGATCACTTCTTTTTGTATTATAATATCTTTGATGAAGTTATTCTTTATGTCAATGTGCTTTGTCCTTCCATGATACTTGGGATCTTTTACATAGGTAATGGCTACTTGACTATCGCAATAAACTGTCACCGATCTTAGAACTTCAGTGACAGTAGCTAAATTTTCCAAGAAACGTTTTAGCCATACTGCTTCTTGTACCGTGGTAGAACATGCAATAAATTATGCCTCCATCGTAGACAAGGCCGTGCATGTCTGTTTCTTGCTATTCCAAGAAATCGCACCTCCATTGAGCAAGAACGCATATTCAAAAGTTGATTTACGCTCATATAGGTCTTCACCCCAATCAGCATCGGAATAACCCAATAGGCGTAAATCATTTCCTTGGTAACAAAGTCAATAGTCCATAGTGCCCTTCAAGTATCTCAGGATCATCTTCACTGCTTTTCAGTGTGCTTGACCAGGATTTGATTGATATTGGCTCACCAATCCCATGGCATAACATATGTTTGGTCGAGTACACATCAAACATACATTAAAGTTCCGACTGCACTAGAGTAAGGAATAGTTTCCATCACTTTGATTTATTATGGAATCTTAGGACACATCTCAGTACTTAGGCCTTCACCTTACATGACAAAGGTATCAATGGATTACAATGCTACATATTGAAACGCTCAAGAATCTTCATAATATAAGACTCTTGTGATAAAGTAAGGAGTTTCCTTGATCGATCTCTTTCGATCTTAACTCCTAATATATGAGTAGTTTCTCCCATGTCCTTCATCTCAAAATTGGAGGACAGCCATTCTTTTATAGTGATAACCAAAATCTTGTCATTTCCAGCCAATAGAATACCGTCCACATAAAGTGATAAAATCACAAATTTATTTTTGGACCGCTTAACATATAAACAGTGATCTTCCTCGATCATTGTAAAACCAAAAATAGTTATGACTTGATAAAAACAAAAATACTACTGTCTAGATGATTGCTTAAGGCCATATATTGAGCGATGAAGTTTGCAAACTTTATGCTTTTGACCTTTAGTTATGAAACCTATTGGTTGTTTCATATAGATTTCCTCATCTAATTCTCCATTGAAAAATGCCGTCTTTACATCAATTTGATGTAATTCAATGTTCAAATGTGCAACGATAGTTAGAATAAGGCGTATTGAGGCAAACCTTACAACTGGTGAAAAAGTTTCCTCATAGTCTATACCCTCTTGTTAAGTATAACATTTTGCCACAAGATGAGCCATATACTTTTTAATGGATCCATCCGCCCTTCGCTTAATCTTAAAGATCCATTTGTTTCCAATGACCTTACGATTGGGTGGTAGATCAACCAAGTCCCAGACATGGTTTGCCCTCATTGACTCCATCTCATCTTCTAAAGTTTTTCTCCATTCTTCCTTATGAGAGGATGAGAGAGCCTCTTGAACAATCTTAGGCTAAGTATCATCATTTTGAGCAATCATAATGCTTCCTCTTCAATCTCAAAACGACGGGGGGGAATACTTTTACGATTACTTTTATGCAATTGAATTTCTCTTGAATTCAATTCATCAGGCGATGCAACACTTCCACTAGGTCTTGTATCTTAAGATAAATCTTCATTTCCCTCTATAATATTAGTGGGTGTGTTGTCAGGATCTTCCATCTCATATAATTGGAAGTCCTTATCAATCTCACCTCTACTAGAAAAATCGTTCTCCAAGAACGTGACATCTCGTGACTCCATTTCGGTCACACTTCCATCAACTTGTTCAACTATGAACACGTACCCTTTGGAGTGTTCATAATATCTTATAAATATACATTTCTTCCCTCTATAACCTAATTTGTCATGTTTATGGGAAGAATCATGAACGTAACCTACACATCCCCATGGACATAGATTACTCAAGTCCGGTTTCCTATTAGTCCATAATTCATAAGGGGTGGAGTGACCAATTTTGAGGGCACACGGTTAAGTATATAGGCATAGTCAATAACGCATCTCCTCAATAGGAGATAGGTAAATTTGCTTGCGCCATCATAGACCTAACCATTTACAATAGGGTTCTATTCTTTCTCTTAGCTACCCCATTTTGTTGTGGAGTACCAGGAATAGTCAATTGTTGTACAATTCCCTTTTCATCACAAAATTTTTTGAATTACTTCGATAGATACTCACGTCCACTATTGGTTTTCAATGCCTTTATTATTTTGTTCAACTGATTCTCTACCATCACTATATATTGTCTAAAGCAGTCTAATGCTTCTGACTTATGGGAGATCAGAAAGATATAACCGAAACGTGTGAAGTCATCTATGAAAATGATGAAATATGAGGCTCCATGCCTCGCCCTCACATTCAAAGGACCACAAATGTCAGAATGTATGAGATGCAATGGAAATTCAGCTCTAGTCCCTTTACCGAATGGTTTTCTAGTTACTTTTCCCGCTAGACAATGTTTACATATGGATAGACCAACATTAGTGAGTGACCCTAAAATGCATTCTCTAGCTAATCTTTGCATTCTTTGCAATCCAATGTGATTTAATCTAGCATGCCAAGTACTTGCATTAATCTCAATATTATTAGAAGATGTAATTAAAGAAAACAACCATCAACATTAACATTGTACTGATCATAGTCAATGTCTAACACCATAAAACCATTCAATACATGACCTGAACCATAATAAACTATTCCATACAAAATGTCAACACAATCACCATAGAAATTCAATACATAACCTAAGCTAAGAAGAATAACTACAGAGACCAAGTTTCATCAAATATCTGGAGCATAAATGATATCATGTAGGAATATGTTTCAATCACCACGTAAGATTAATTTACATGTACCGATACCCTTCACTTCAACTCTTGAGTTATTCCCAACAGATATCCATTTTCTTGTAGGCGGTATCTGACGATACTCCACAAATGCTTCTCGGTCTCTAGTTACGTGGTCTGTTGCTCTTGAGTCTACAGTCCATATTGGATGAGATTCAGCAAGCATTACAGTACTAGAAAGAAAAGTATTACCCAAAGTAATTGAGTAATAGGGTACCTTTTTCGGTTCAGTGCATTCATGAGCAAAGTGACCAATCTTGCCACAATTGTGGCACTCCATCTTGGCGTTGTCCTTCTTCCCACCATGCTTCTTGCGTTAGAACATCTTAGCCCTTTTTGGTGCCTGATTAGTCTTCTTTCTTTTATTGTTGAACTGAAAGTTCCTCTTACACTTAAAACCCGAAGCTTTGCGTGAACTCGATTTAGCAACATAAGTATGGGTAGAGGATCTCGTAACCTCTAGACGCTCATCCTCTAATTCCAAATGACGCGCAATATCATCAAAAGTGACGATGTTCTCATTATGCATCATATTGATCTTCATATGCTCCCAATTGTCAGGAAGAGACCTTATAACAGCCTGAACTTGCTGTTCAACAATAAGGGAGTGACTTGCCGACTTCAGCTCACGGATCATGTTTGACATCTCTCGAAGATGCTGCCTTATCGTTACATTTGAGCACTTTCAGAATGTATCAAACTTGATGGTGAGTCTCCTCAGCTTAGTGGCAGATGTACCCTCAAACTTATCTTTCAAGGCAACCCACATTGCTTGAGCTTTATCTTAACTTTCAAACTCACACATGAGATCATCTTGCATACAGCTCAGCAACGTTATGCGAGCAATGCTATTTTTCTTTTTTCAAGCTTGATAAGCTTCTAGATCTCTCTTGTGTTGAGCTAAAGTTCCATGCTCAGGTTCATCCATGATATGGTTGAGGGTTTCCAAAACCTCTTGCTTCTCAAGGATGTACTGAACCTTTTAGTGCCAAATATCATAATTGTCACCGTTCAGCTTCTCACCATTATTGAGATCAACCACAATAGTCTTGGATGCCAAAGCCATAATCAATTGCTATAACACATTGACATAATAAACGCAGAATCAATACTAGCACACTTTACAAAGTAACACATATATTTAATTTGCAGTAAAGACAAACTAAATTAATGATAATTCAACAAAAGAAACAAAAGGAAAAGTTCACTATATTCCTAATCAACTTTTATGTACAATTGTTCTATTATCATTAATTAGTTTAATTTGCCCAAATTTTAAGTTCTCGGTGAGAACTCCCTCGAATTCTACCAACCTATAAACTCCCATTAGGAAAAATAATTACATGACCTTGTGTAATTTCTACATTTTTCCTTAACACAAAAACATAGCATGATAATAACCAACGTATAAATAACAATCATGCTTCAATTATAATCAAAATTGCAATCTAACATGTAATGGATTTCCTACCATTATTCTAATTTTCTAGCAACTAGAAAATTGCAAGTAATATACATCATATCATTGAACCAAGCTCTACACAGCATATATAACATCATTTGCACACAAGCTAGCTACTGTATTTCCTAAATCACAAGAAAATACAAGTTACAAATGAATAAACTGCATTAAACCCCAAAAAATACACGTACATAGGGTTTCCTTCGCATTTTCATACATTTATAAAATTCAAAACTAAAAAATAATTATACCACAGTATAGAGCACATCCATACGAACCCAACGCCTTCGACCACGCTTCAATAGGAGCTTGCATGCGCCCCCACACGCCGCCTGAGTGCGCGGCGCGTGTGGCGCATGCGCCAGCAAACCAAACGGCTCCTGGCCGGTCCGACCGTTAACTAGTCAACGGTCGAGTTGGGTCGGGTCAACCGAGTCGGATCTCGGGTCGATTTTGGTGTCGGGTCGGGTCGCCGGCCGGTGATCGGCTGGCCAACTGCCGCTGGCGCTAATGTCATCGATGACGTCATCCGTGACGTCATCAAGCGTCGCATCACTTCGCACGACGCGCGCGTGACACGCACACATCCGTTTGCCGACTGGTGCGTGTTGCGCACGCGCTGGCGTCCCAGCGGGTCAGGTGCGTGAGGCCCACGCGCAGTAGCTTCTGACCGCGCATGTGGGCACGTTTGGCCTCCTTCGGTCGCGCTTGGACCACCGTTGGACTTGTCTCGATAAGTACTTTCATCATGTATATTCAAAAGTTGATTTTGGCCAAAAAAGTATTTTAAAAATTGACCAAAACCGCACGGATGTACACGACCCGAACCCGTTCTTCACTTCGGTTCAAATTCGAGTTTTCAGATTGCAATTCCGACCAATAAACATAAAAAACAGTGTAGAATACAAATCTTGATCTCAATATCAAATGGTAAATGAGAAAACTCGATGAAAAACAAGGCAGAAATCATGGGCTCTAATACCAATGTTGGAATTCCGCCGACTTACCTGATTCCGATGCGCAAACAACAATTAGCTCCGGAATGAACGTTGAATTGCCGATGAATCACGAACAACACTACCTCACGTCGGTCTGGATGTAATCACAAGGAAAACACCCGATTTCCACGGCGTAAATGCCAATTGTTCTTGCAAAACTGAAATGGAATGTCTGCTTCTTCCTTGATGGAAAGGAAGAGAAATCTGGTGCGTATGTTTGCCAACCGGTCCAACGGTTGTGTTTGGGAGGCTTTTATACGTCTTCCTTCATACCCCTCCATTAGTGTCTTTCTATCATAACATATCAAGATAAAACGGTGCGTTCCAATTGCAACCCATGATGACGTACCAGCTAAAGTACTACACGAAGATTCAACATATAACCTTTCTATGACACATATACAAACCCACTGATTTCAAACATTCTAACTATATAACATTTTCCAAAACTTGAGACTAGGTGCTAATGTCTCTAGAATCACGAAATTCAAAAATTTATGAACCCAACAATTGATAAAGGATAAACGGGGATATCCAATTGCCTCAGGTTCTAGAGGGCTGCATTTGTGGCTCAGCGGTGCGACGGCATGGCTAACGGTAGCGACGCGAGCACTGAGTTGAAGAGGGATGAGTTGACTGTTGCTTTGAGCTGAGGAGAGAATACTTTGTTGCTGGCTTCCATAATGGCAGTAGTGGGACTGAGGTACAATGGAGAAAACGAAGCGGTGTGGGGTGGTGAAAAACAGGAGGAAGGGGTGACTTTGTTCTTCTCTTTTCCGACCTCAGCCTTCACCGTTTGTTGCTGACATTGAAGGAAGAACGAGGGAAGAATGAGGGAAGCTGGCTTATTCTGCCACTCATGGCCTTCTTGGTCGACTCCAATGAGCAACATGTTGAGGTCGTTGGATGGTGTTGTGGTGCGTAGGAAATGAGGGGAAAGGGCGTTGGACTTCCGTTCCGCGCTTCTACTAGTTGTGCCACGGGAGGATTCGGCATAAGCTGCTGGCCAATTGACTTCTCCTCCCGGTTACACACCAGCCGGGGTTCGTGAATTGCCATTGTTGCGGTGGGGTTGAGGTAGTGGTGGCGCTGGTGACCGCGTGGGCTGAATTGGCGAGGAGGCACAGTGAGGTGTCGTGGCGAGGGGATGAGGTGACTCCGTAATGATGGGGACGAGCAGAGGATGAAAGTCCTCATTGTTAGAGAAATCTTTCCAGAATATTTTGAAGCTGACAAAACGTTTTTATCAGTCTAGTTTGGATAATTACAGACCTTTTGTGTAGAGTCTGAAGACTTTCAGATCACCAGACTCAAGACTCAAGACTCAAGACTATTCTCATTGACAGTTCTTCTAATCCAGTGACGAAGGCAATCCAGAACCGAAGTATTTGGTTGAGGATTTAGTCCTATCCTCTAGAGAAGATCTCTTGGCTGGATAATGATAACGGATTCTTCTATTCGTAATCAAGATCGTTTGAAGATCCGATGGTCGACGAAATATTCTTGGAAGGTTCTATTCTTGGAAACCAAGATCCGATTGTATGGGCGAACATGATTGATGGGCTATCGTCAGGTTCCTTTAATAGCTCGAATGATCTTCTTGATTGATTCCGTCCAACGGGTAGATTGGAGGAATTCCTTTGGTAAGTGCCAACGGTATGATGGCATAAAGGAGTATAAAAGGAAGACGTTCTAGTTGCTTTATAGGATGATCGATAGACAAATTCCAGAGTCTGAAGCACCTTGATTGTTAGTCGATACATCTTGAGCGAAGTTGTAATACACAGAGAGTGTCTATACTTAGTGATACCTTGAGCAAGTGTGGTAGATTATCTACACCGAGAAATCAAGGAAGAACAATGCTATAACATCTCTTTGTTCATAGTGGAATCCAGCCAATAGGCTGTCAGTGCAGAAGAGTGGACGTAGGCTTGAAATAAGCTGAACCACTATAAACCGCGTGTTCAATTTTCTCTTCTCTCAGTTTTACTTTGATCATTGTTTGTCTCAAATCTATCAACTGTCTAGTATTGTGCAATTATTGAGAAAAATCATTTATATACCTATTCACCCTCTCTAGGTACTTATTCTAGCTATATCAATTGGTATCGAGCTCATGTACTCACTTTATTTGAAGTGTTTTACTTCGAGTAAAAGATCCATGGCTAGTATGCTAGCACCAGGGCTGGTGGAAGGACAAAGCAATACCAGACCACCCTACTTTGATGGGAAGGATTACAACATCTGGAAAAACAAGATGAAAGCTTTCCTACGATCAAAGGATCCTTTGGAATGGGACGTTGTAGAAAAAGGAATTACTCCTACATTTGCATCGATCTGCGAAAGAGGGAAAGAAACGGTTGAGACCAAGGGAATGACTCAGGAAGAGATATTCAAGAGACAAGCACTCAATGCAAAAGCAATTTATTCTTTATATTGTGCTTTGTCACCAACTGAATATAACAGAATATCTTCTTGTGTTACAGCAAAAGAAGTTTGGGACATATTACATATCACCTATGAAGGAACAGATCGAGTGAAGGAAACCAGAATTAACATTCTCCTCGGTCAATATGAAGCCTTCAAGATGAAACCAGGAGAATCTATAACTGACATGTTTAGCCGTTTTACAGATATTGTCAATGGTCTTGAGAATCAAGGACAAAAAATTTCTGATCCCATGAAGGTGAACAAGCTACTGCATGGACTCTCCAAGGATTGGAATCACATAAAGACTTCAATAAGGGAGACGCAAAGAATCATGCCACTATCTGTCGACGAGCTGATTGGAACTCTTCAGTCTTATGAAGTGGAACGAATTAATGAAGACGAAGATCCAAGAGGTAAGAAATCCATTGCATTAAAATCAAATGATGATTCGATGTTACGATTCTGAAGATGATATGGACGATGAGGAGCTTGCTCTCATGATAAGAAGATTCAGAAAACTGAATAGAAAAGGAAGAAGGTTCAACTCAAAGAAATAAAGTTTTCAAAGACAGCGAGACCAAGTCTCGTTGATGATGAGGAACCAAACAAAGATGTAGTTTGCTTTGAATGTAAGAAAAATGGACACATCAGACCCAACTGTCCTCTTCTGAAGAAGAAGAGAGGAAAAGTTGAAAAGTTTTGAAAAGCTCTCAAAGCTGAAACCTGGAGTGATACAGAGTGTGAAGAAAGTGATAATGAGTATGCCAATCTATGTCTGATGGCACAATCAGACTCAGACTCAGATTCTGGATCAAACTCAGACAGTGAATTTGAGGTAAGTGATTTCAAAATTCCTGTCAAAGTTTCTAAATACATTGATGAACTGTGTCTTAGTCTTAAGACTTCTCTCAAAAGAATTTCCGAACTTAAAAAGGAAAACTCAGTTCTAAAACAAAAAGAAAACGTTTTAGAAGAAAGAGTTAAAAGTTTAGACTTGAATGTTTCCACTGTTAAAGAAAATGAAAATAGTCTTTTGAAAGAAAATGCTATTTTAAAAACTGACTTATCATATATTTCAAAGAAATTTTCAATAGGGTCCGAAAAACTTGAAAAAATTCTTTCAGCTCAAAGACCTTACTTCAATAAGTCTGGTCTAGGTATGACAGCAGAAACTATTCCCTTGATTGATTTTCCTAAAGTAAAAGAAAGAATCAAGCAAAGACCCTCGAGAGAGGCTTACAAAAATCATTTCAAGAAAGTTTTTGTAAAGTCTGTAGGTCGAAATTCCCTCAGGTGTTCAAAGTGCAGTCCGGATCACTTTGAAAAAGAGTGTCCTATGGTTTGGAAACCTGTTAAGAAAACATGGGTTAATACTGTTTATCTTGCTAACACAAAAGGACCCAAGAAAATTTGGGTACCAAAGAAAGCTTGAGACTCTCTTTTAAATGCAGGTCTCCGTCAAGAAAAAAGGTAAAGTGGTATCTTGACAGTGGATGCTCAAGACACATGATAGGAGACTCAAATTGCTTCATAAAACTTGTCCAAGTAAATGGTGGAAAAGTTTCATTTGGAGGAAGCAGCAAAGGAAGTATTGTAGGATTTGGAACTGTGAAAATTGGAAATCTCACAATAAGTAATGTTTCCTTAGTGGAAGGACTCAATTACAATCTTCATAGCATCAGTCAATTGTGTGATACTGGTTTTAAGATCCTCTTTCAAGAAGGAATATGTTCTGGAACTAGTAAAGACTCTACTCAGTCTTTCATGGGTCGAAGGCATGGAAACATCTATCTCTTGGATGTGAAACCAAATGAATCGCAATGCCTAATCTCAATTCAAGACGAAGCAAGCTTATGGCACATAAAGCTTGGTCATGTCAACATGAAGCAATTAGCCAAAATCTCATCAAATCAGCTTGTTCGAGGTCTACCAAAATTACCATACCAAAAGTCCGATCCATGCACTCCATGTATTATGGGGAAAGCAGGTAAGAAATTCATTTAAGCCAATAAATCATGTCTCTACTGATCATGTACTACAGTTGCTGCATATGGATCTCTTCGGACCAACTAGAACTCAGAGCATTGGAGGTAAGAAATATTGCCTAGTAATTGTGGATGATTACTCTCGCTTTACTTGGGTATACTTCCTTGCAAGTAAGTCCGAAACCTTCTCGTATTTTGAAAAATTTGCTAAAAAGGTTCAAAATGAAAAATGGTGTGTTATCTCAAGTATAAGAACTGATCATGGAGGTGAATTTGAAAATCAAGATTTTACAAAATTTTGTGATGAATCTGGCTTTAAACATGTGTTCTCCTCTCCACATACTCCTTAGCAAAATGGAGTTGTGGAAAGAAAGAATAGATCTCTTCAAGAAATGGCTAGAACTCTTTTAATTGAAAGTAAGATTTCTTCACGATTTTGGGCTGAATTTTTTGTTTCAACAGCGTGCTATATCATCAATAGAGTCTTCTTAAGACCTATTCTAGAGAAAACCCCTTATGAGTTATTCAAAGGTAAGAAGCCTATTGTTTCATACTTTCATGTATTTGGTTGCAAATGCTTTGTATTGAAAAATGCTAAAGATCGAGTTGGTAAGTTTGAAGAAAGATCAGATGAAGGCATCTTCCTTGGATATTCTACTTCAAGCAAAGCCTACAAAATCTACAACAAGAAGAGTCAGTCTATGGAGGAGTCAATGAATGTCAAATTTCAAGACTCTATGCAAGATGAATCCAGTCAGACTCATCATGAAGAGTCTGAACTTGCTCCAGACCCTCCAAAGCTTTCAACTCAAGAAGCATCTCAGACTCTGGAAGATCAGCATCAAGCTGTTCGTGAAGATTCAAATAAAGAAAGAGATCACCAACCAGACAAATCAACCAAGAATCTGGAAGCATAAGTCCAGTCATCCTAAAGATCTCATTATTGGCGAAATTAATGAAGGAATTCGTACCAAATCCAAAAGGCGTGAAGAGTCTAGTGTTGTGGCTCTCATTTCTGAAATTTAACCAAAAAGCATAGAATAAATTTTATCTGATGAAAGCTGGATTGAAGCTATGCAAGAAGAGCTCAGACAGTTCAACATTAATGATGTCTGGGAATTGACATCTAAACCAAAAGGCAAATTTGTTATTGGAGCTAAATGGGTGTTCAGGAACAAGATGAATGAGAAAGCAAAAGTCGTACGAAACAAAGCAAGACTCGTGGCCAAGGGATATACGCAAGAAGAAGGAATAGACTATGATGAGACTTACGCTCCAGTAGCAAGGTTAAAAGCTATTCGACTATTACTTGCGTTTGCTTGTTATAAAAATTTCAGGTTATTCCAAATGGACGTCGAAAGTGCCTTCCTAAATGGATTTATCCATGAGGAAGTTTACGTGGAACAACCTCCAGGGTTTGAAGACCTAAAGAAGCCAGACTCAGTCTTCAGACTGAAAATGGTCTTGTATGGTTTAAAGCAAGCACCTCGAGCTTGGTACGACAGACTAAGTAAGTTCTTAATACATAATGGTTTTGTCAAAGGTAAAGTAGATACTACTTTATTTATCAAAAAGGAAAATAAAAGCTTTTTACTTATTCAAATATATGTGGACGATATTATTTTTGGATCCTCTAATGAAAGTACGTGCAAGAAATTTTCAAAGTCTATGCGGGATGAGTTTGAAATGAGTATGATGGGAGAGTTAACATTCTTTCTTGGTATTCAAGTAAAACAATTGAAGGAATGAACTTTTATTTATCAAGAAAAATATGCTAATGATCTTGTCAAAAGGTTTGGACTGGAAAAGTGCAAAAAGACCGACATACCGATGTCAAGTTCTTTGAAGATAGACAAAGATGAAGAAGGGAAGAAAGTTGATCAAAAGCTATACAGGAGCATCATTGACTCACTTCTTTATCTTACCGCTTCTAGACCTGACATATTGTTGAGTGTTTGCATCTATGCTAGGTTTCAATCAGATCCTAGAGAATCCCATCTCAGTGCTGTGAAACGTATTATCAAATACGTTGCTTCATCTTCAAGCATCGGTCTATGGTATCCTAAGAAGGGAGACTTTAATCTTCTAGGATATTCAGACGCAGATCTGGCCGGTTGCAGAGTCGATAGAAAGAGTACTTCGGGAACTTGCCAGTTGCTTGGAAGCAGGACAATGTCTTGGTTTTCAAGGAAACAAAGCACTGTGGCTCTCTCAACAACGGAAGCAGAGTATGTAGCTCTTGGAAGTTGCTTTTCGCAAATTCTATGGATAAAACTATAGCTACAAGCCTTTGGAATTGAAGACTCATGCACAGAGATTAGATGTGACAATACCAGCGCAATCAATCTCACTAAAAATCCAATCCTTCATTCAAGAGCAAAGCATATAGAGTTCGACATCATTTCATCAGAGATCATGTTCAAAATGGAGAAATCTCGATTCAATTTGTTGATTCAAAGAGTCAACTAGCGGATATATTCACAAAACCTTTGGAGAAAAATCAATTCGATTTTATCCGTTCCAGACTCAACATTTTGAAGCTTGAGGAAGTTAAAGTCTAGAGACTCTCTAACCCTCAGACTCAGTCATTCATGGCTATAGACTGTAAGTTGTTATTATATCCGAACTCGAAAAGGTACGATTTTTAGTTCAGTTAATTTATAATTTCCATGAAAAACGGAATCTTGTCTTTGCAAAAACGATTAGCCTCTATTTGGCAGTTATTGATTTTAAAACGAGGTGTCTGTTCACTTTCCTTTGTGCCGATTGGTTTTTCCTTTTTAAACTGAGTTATATATATATAGTTTTCCTCGCTTAAACTTCAAAACCCTAAAAATGCATTCTCCTCCCAATCATGTCTCTACTTTATGTTTATCTTCGAGAAAGTTGTCATCTTTTCTTGGGAAAGCGAGTAAAGGAATCTTTCAATGACAAGGAAGGAGGTCTTCTTCGAGAAAGTCTTTAAGAATCGCGAACAGGGGACCACAGAGAATGAGGGAGGGGCCTACCCATTTTGATCTCACTGAAGAGGAAGAATTACCGAGTCAGCAACAAAGCCCGATTCACTCTCCACCAAGTCACTCTTCACCATCTACCCCACAGGGTGCGGGTCAACAACCAGAGGAAGAAATAATCGAGGACGCAGACCCTGTAAGAGTCCAAAAACCCTCTTATATTTACAAGCTCTATCGTGCGTTGAAAAGCACTGGTACTCCGCTGAACTATATAGATGATTTCCTTAAAGATAAAAATTATGGGAATGCGTATATCTTTCTGCGAAAAATGGAGGATTTATGAATTGCTCCCAAAGGAAAGGCTGAGGAAGCACTTGCGAACATTCCAAGTGACCCTCGTGTAGGAGGATTGAATCCCACTGACGGGAATGATGATGATAAAATGTTCAGTGAATTTCAACCTAGAATGGGTGTTGATGCGAAGGTGAAGGGAAAAGTGATGGATTTGTTTAAATCAAAAGAACAGGAGAATCTGTTCTTCAAACTGTTGAAACGAGGGGTGATAAACCCTAGAAGTGTTGATTTCGATTTCTTGGATGCCATTAATGTGAACTTAAGGGAGAAGTTCAATCTGCTTCAACTTGAGCAATTTTGCTCCGATACCACAGACGGTTATGCGCAATTAACAGCATACTTCTATTCGAATCTTAGCTTTTTAGATGCGAATAGAATATCTTTCAATGTTCAAGACCAAGACCATGTGGTAGATGTGGACATGTTGGCTGACATAATTGGAGTTGAAAGAGGACGCTATCAACCGATCAAAGTTTCGATTGCTCGTACCACACTGGAGCTTGTCAAAGACGGGGCTACAGAGGGAAGAATTATCTACTAGAATGCGTGCTATCAACATCTTGCTTCACAAAATTGTGATCAACTGTATCAGGCCAAAGTCTACATCCAAGACGTAGGTGTCTAACTTCGAGGCGAAATTGATGTACGCGATCAATACAGGGAAGAAGTTCTCTCTCCCTCACACCATTATCTTTCACATGTACAGAGCAATGGCGAAGGACAAGGGCCAATTGCCTTACCCAGGTCTTGTGACCAAGATCTTCAGACACTTGAACATTGAACCTCCACACACTCTTTGTGTTCGACCATGCGACAAAATGGTGGTAGGTCTGAAAATGCTGCCAAAAATGCGTCGAAAGAGCTTGATAAGGCAATGGAGAAGTTCAAAGTGAAGACTCCAAAGTATCTTTCTGCATCAAAGAGAAAAAGGAAGGAGCCCATAAGTGCCCCATCCAAAAAGAAAAGAACTCTTATCTTGGAGGATGAAGAAGAAGAGGAAGATCTCACTATCTCTGCATTGATAAGAACTAGACGTTCTGTACCTGAATCAACGAACGACGGATGAAAAACAAAGAAGCGAGAGGAAAAAGAACAGAGAGAAGAAGAGGAGCAAGCAAAGAACAGAGAAGCGAGAGGAGCAAAGCAAGAGAAAGAGAAAGAGAAAGAAGCTGAAGAAGAAGGAGAAGCAGAAAAAGAAAAGTCTCAGCAGATCTTTGAAGAGCATGGCCATCACTCTTCCCCATTTGAGGTCCTAGAGACAGGGGGGATGGCGAGCAAGAAAGGACTACACCACATGCTGTCAACAGTGAAGTTGTAAGTCGCTCACCAGCAAATCCAGAAGATTTTCAGGCTTCTCAAATGCCTGAGGAAGGACATGATACGTCAACACCAAATCTGCAAGATTACATTGAAGTTCCATCGTCTGACTTCACTCCATCCGAAAGAGCAAATGCGAGCACACAGACAGACAATACAACAGATTTTCGTCGTATTCTTGATGTTCTTCTAGAAATGAAGGGTCAAATCTATGCTCTAGACTGTGAACTTCAAGTCATAAAGAATGCTGGACAAGCATCTTCTGTTACCCTGGCGGATCAAATAAAAGATCTCACTCTTCAAATTCAAGCCAATGCAAAAGGAGAAGAGGTGGCTCATCTACGGGAAGACTTGAAGAGGCTAGAAGGAATCGTACAGTCGATGGGAGATTTCCAAATTGTGCGCATCCCAAGAAGACTTGACTCTTTTATCACCTTTTTAATGATGACAAAAAGGGGGAGAATTGCAATTTGAACTCTTTAAACTTTGACTTTAAATTTCTTTAGTGTGTTTGAATACTTTGACTTTAAATTTCTTTAGTGTGTTTGAATATGTTTGAGTATGACTTGAGTGAACTTGATTTTGACTGACTTGAGTGTGGATTTTGATTGATACTTGACTGTTTGCATCAAGTGTTGTTGTATGGTATTACTCATGAAAGACTAACCGATTTTCTGTGGATGCAGAGTCTGGTTGCTTTATTAATCTTTATGAGATAGCCATATTGCTTGAGTAATATTTTGCAGGTCAAAGTTGTTCAAATCTACAGGGAAGTTTTGTCACCATCAAAAAGGGGGAGATTGTTGGAGAAATCTTTCCGAATATTTTGAAGCCGACAAAACGTTTTTATCGTCTAGTCTCGGATAATTACAGACCTTACATTTTAGAGTCGAAGACTTTCAGATCACCGACTCAAGCACTCAAGACTCAAGACTCAAGACTATTCTCATTGACAGTTTTTCTAATTCGTGTGACGAAGGCAATCAGAACCGAAGTATTTGGTTGAGGATTTAGTCCTATCCTCTGGAGAAAATCTCTTGGCTGGATAATGATAACGGATTCTTCTATTCGTAATCAAGATCGTTTGAAGATCCGATGGTCGACGAAATATTCTTGGAAGGTTCTATTCTTGGAAACCAAGATCCTGATTGTATGGGCGAACAGGATTGATGGGCTATCGTCAGGTTCCTTTAATAGCTCGAATGATCTTCTTGATTGATTCCGTCCAACGGGTAGATTAGAGGAATTCCTTTGGTAAGTGCCAACGGTATGATGGCATAAAGGAGTATAAAAGGAAGACGTTCTAGTTGCTTTATAGGATGATCGATAGACAAATTCCAGAGTCTGAAGCACCTTGATTGTTAGTCGATACATCTTGAGCGAAGTTGTAATACACAGAGAGTGTCTATACTTAGTGATACCTTGAGCAAGTGTTGTAGATTATCTACACCGAGAACTCAAGGAAGAACAACGCTATAACATCTCTTTGTTCATAGTGGAATCCAGCCAATAGGCTGTCAGTGCAGAAGAGTGGATGTAGGCTTGAAATAAGCCGAACCACTATAAACCGCGTGTTCAATTTTCTCTTCTCTCAGTCTTACTTTGATCATTGTTTGTCTCAAATCTATCAATTGTCTAGTATTGTGCAATTATTGAGAAAAATCATTTATATACATATTCACCCCCCACTAGGTACTTATTCTAGCTATATCACTCATGGTGGTGTGCAACTACTGTGTCCCGATCACAAGTGTGGACAGTTAAACATTCGGGACTCACAATACGTCAAGCGAAAAATCCGGACGTCATTTATATAATATATATATATACACATACATGTATACTCACCCCACAACAGATATCAATCTCAATCCTATTTTTTCTCGAAATTGTTCATATCTTTTGCTAGGTTGTTACGATAGCATCATCTATTGAAATTGATAAATTTATGATTTAAATTGTCAAGACATCTGTTAGCGCGCCCTTTTCAGAAAGAAATTTAAATCTTTCATCTTACAATCATTTAAATAGATAACTGCCACACAAAAATCCCAAATCATGACATTGGGACATAAATATTCTAATTTTTTTTTTGTGTCATAAAAAACCCTAAACTTATCCACTGTAATAAAATTTCCTCAATTTTTTTTTTTTTGCATCATGAAAAAAACTCAAACTTATATATGACATATATGCCTTATATTTCAATTTTATTCATTATATATTTATCACATTGGTATAAATTCAGAGTTTTTTTTATAGGTATTTGTGTCACAACAAATATGATTAGGGTATTAGCAACACAAAGAAAATATTGAGGTACTTGTATCACAATAGACATAGTTTAAAATCTTTTGTGGTATTGACATTGTTTAAATTGCTTCTTAAATCCAAACTAAAAAAAAAAAAAATTTGCTTCATATGCTAAACGTGGGGCCCGGACGACACCCAATCTTTTCTTTGACCAAGGCCGCCTTCTTCTTTAGACAAGCACAAGATATATGTAGACTCATCTTAGCCTTTTTATTGATAAAAGTAATTTCAACCTGCTGGAAGCACCCGTAAACTATAAGGACTACATAAAGCCCTTTAACACATAAATAAAAATTAGAGTAAATGACGCTACTAGTGCTTTAACTTTTGTACGGCCCCTAACACTCAAGTGAGGGCCATCAAAAAGTTACAATAGTTGTAGTATTCATATGACTAGCTGAAATGAGTTATTCTCACACTTAGACGAGATGATTCACGGTGAAGTTAATTTTGGGAATAAATTCAAAGTTCTTGTAATGGGCAAAGGCAATGTTAATATCAACTCAAAAGATGGTAGTAATGTTACTGTTGCAGAAGTTTATTTTGTGCTATGAATTTTTTGGAACTTAGTAAGTGTCAGGCAACTTTTCGAAAGAGGCCACAAAGTCCACATTGAAAATGGAGTTTGCACTATTGTGGGCGTAAACAATAATTTGATCACGACGGTCTAGATGACAAACAATAAGATATTCCCTTTTACTCTTCGGATGAAGAATCTTTTGAACTTTCATGCAGTGATGAAAGATAGCAATTGGTTGTGGCATCTTCAATTTGGTCGTCTTAATTTTCGTAGACTAAAATTATTGGTCCAGAAAAAGATGGTGATTGGCATGACATTGATTCACAATTTCAGATCACCCATGCAGAGGATGTCTTGTTGGAAAACAACGTTGAGAATCCTTTCTAGTTAGAAAAGCCAAAAGAGCAAAACAACCTTTGGAGTTGGTACATACGGACATATGTAGGCTTGTTGAGGTGGAGTCATTCATACAAAAAATGTATACATTAATTTTTGTAGATGATTTTACCAGAATAACATGGGTATATTTTCTTAGAGAAAAATGTGAAGCTTTTGTCAGTTTAAAGAATTTAAAGTATATGTTGAAAAGCATAATGACTTTATTCTAAAGATGTTGAGATCAGATAGAGGGGGAGCATTCACTTCGAATGAATTTGATCAATATTGTAAAATTCATAGGGTGAAATGATAGTTGATTGCTACCTATACTCAATAAAATGGTTTAGCATAGAGAAAGAATATGACAATATTTGAAATGGCAAGAAGTATGCTAAAGGCTAAAACTAAGAAGTTTTGGGCAAAAGTTATTGTGTGTATAGTATTTCTATTAAACACGTGTCCAACAAGAGTGTTCTTGGAAGAACCCCATAAGAGGCTTAGAGTGGTAGCAAGCCAAATGTTTCGTTCCTACGAGTATTTGGGTGTGTGGCAAAAGTTGGACAACAAAAGCCAAAAGTGCATTTTCATTGGCTACAGTGACATGACTAAGGGTTAGAAGTTGTATAATCCAATCACTAAGAAAGTAATCATCAGTAGTGATGTCTAGTTTCTTGAAGATGAAGCCTGGGACTAGACCAAGAAGATTGACTAGAACAGCATCACCATTGAAGATGAACAATTGGCCGGAGAGACAGAAAAATCTTCAACTGAAGATCCATCATCTTTGCCTAGTAGTTCAATTTCTTCACCAAGAGTAGTTTTAGAATTGTTGATACATCGTTTGCATCCATTGAGGGAGATGCCATCAAGATTCAAGGATTATGTGATCACAAGAGATGATGATAGTGATAATGAAGGAATCACTAATGAAACTATGGTAAATTTTTCTTTATTTGTAGAATGTGACCCCATATCCTATGATGATACAGCAGTAGACAAGAAGTGGATCCAAGCGATGGATGAAGAAATCCGCTCCATTGAAAAGAATGACACATGTGAGTAACTTTTCTACCACCCGATAAGAAGCCCATTGGTGTCAAGTGGGTATATAAGACGAAGTACAAGCCAAACTATCAAGTGGACCAATATAAAGTTAGGCTGGTTTTAAAAGGGTACAAGCAAAAGCCAAGTATTGATTATTTTTAAGTATTTGCACCACGGCTTGAATGGATATCATTTGGATGATTTTGACACTTGCAGATTAGAATCGTTGGAAGATCCACCAAATGGATGTGAAATTAGTGTTTCTTAATGGTGTTCTTGAAGAGGAAGTCTATGTGGAGCAACGGTAGGGTTATGAGAAGAAATGGCGTGAAAATCAAGTTTATAAATTAAAGAAAGTATCATATGGGCTAAAACATGCACTTGAGCATGGTACACAAGGATTGACACGTATTTATCAAAGCACGGCTTTCAAAAATGTCCATATGAGCATATACTATAATCAAGTCAAACACTAACGGTGACATAATAATTGTGTGTCTTTATGTTGATGATTTGATATATACAAGTTGTGAAAAGATATTTGTTGAATTTAGAAAGGCTATGATTAGTCATTTCAAATGACTGATTTAGGATTAATGCCCTATCTTTTAGGCCTTAAAGTGAAGCAAACAAATGATGGCATATTTATTTCATAGTAGAAATATGTTAATGATATTCTAAAGCGATTCAAGATGGAATAACTCAAACCAATAGAGACTCTTGTAGTAGAGCGGTTGGAGTTAAAGAAAGAAGGAACCAATGAACTAGTGAATCCCACTTATTTCAAAAGCATTGTTGGCGATTTAAGATATTTGGCTTCTACAAGGCCGGATATTACTTATGGTGTGGGAATTATTAGTCAATTTATAGAGAAACCATACCAATCACATTTGCAGGCAGCAAAAATAATTATATGTTATGTTAGTGGAACTTGTGATCATGGGACTTCATATTCTCACACTAACAATTTTAGTTTGGTGGGGTATATAGACAGTGATTGGGTAGGTGATATCGAGACCCAGAAGAGTACTTCTGGATATACTTTTTTTTTTTTTTTTCCAGATCAAGAGTAATTTCTTGGTCCTCCAAAAAACAAGAAGTCGTGGCACACAATTGAAGTAGATTATATAGCATTAGCTTTGACAGCATGTCAAGCAATATGGCTCCATAGGATACTATGTGAATTGATGCATATGCATGAACAGA